>OY282508.1:50383499-51013499 GCA_958295605.1 Ajuga chamaepitys | reverse complement strand
GACAGGAGGAACTGATAAATGTGCCCATATGAATTAAATTTCCGGACCTCCCTATAGCATGTTGGCATAAAATTGCCTTGGGCAAAATTGCTTCAAAAATTGGAAAGCCTATCTGCTGTGATAGGCCTACTCTACATAGGAAGTTAAATTCTTGTGCTAGAGTCTATGTTGAGGTTGATGCCTCACTTCCCTTACTTGATTATGTCCACATTAAACTTCCATGTGGGAAAATTTTCGAGCAAAAAATCTCTTAAGAACATAGGCCAAGATTGTGCCTTAAATGTTCAAATTTTGGACACTATACGGAGGATTGCCCGGGGGACCTGCCCGAAAAAAATAAAGGCAAGAAAATTTCCCCTGGTACCAACATAGCTAAACCTGCTCAGCCCACCAATGGGCCTTCACATAATGCTGAGAGGTTTGACTTATGCCCTCCACGAACTTTAGGTGGGGTGTCTGCTCCCACCTCTAGTTCTACTAGCAGGAGTGGCCCTAGTTCACCTAGGGTCATTCCCACTACACCTGCACATGACATGCCGGTTCCTAATGCACAGGAACCGGACAACATTATTTTTGGCAGTCTTGAGAAATCAAGACTGGTTCCAAACTCTTTTACTGCTGATATTGCAGTTGCTACTAACCCTTTTGCTGCTTTAGATTCTACAGCTTTACAGGTTGATAAGGAGTCTGAAGCCCTCTCCCTAGAAAAGGGGGAGGAGGAAGAGTTCGTTGAGGCTGAGCGGCCCAAAAAAAAGAAAAATAAAGAAAAGGAAAAAGATGATCTCGTATCCACACAGGGAGATAACTCTTCTTTCTTACCACCACAACAAAAAGGTAAGAAGCATGTTTCTGGGCAGCCATCAAAGCCCAGCTCGGGTAAGACCCACAAAACCCATCATAAGAAATGAAGATTGCCTGTTGGAACATAAGAGGGTTTAAAAACCCAAACAAACAAGACAATCTTATTTCTTTTATTTTTGTTCTTTTATTTTTGAACATAACCTTGATATAGTCTGCTTGCTAGAAACAAAATTGGAAAGAGATATTTGCTATTTCTCTTCCACCTGTGATTATGTGGTGAAAACCAAGCTTCATGGGTGGAATTATGCGAATAATTTCCATACTAGCAAAAATGGCCGTATCTTGGTTATGTGGAATCCTTGTTCTGTTGATTTAACTGTCCTAGACTCGTCCCCCCAACTAGTGCACTGCAGTGCCACATGTAAGGTGACACAAACCCCATTCTTTGTGTCATTTGCATATGGGCTGTTTAGTATACCTAATCGGAGGGACCTTTGGGATACTCTTTATAATGTTGGTCAGTTTATCACTGCTCCTTGGTTGGTTGTAGGTGACTTTAATTGTTTAAGGTCACCTGACGAGTCATTAAATTGTAAGCCGGTTGAGAATTGGAAATTGGACGATTTCAATGATACCTGCTTGGCTCTTGGTCTAAGTGAAGTGCAGTCTACGTGCTGTTTCTTCACTTTCCACCGGGAAAATTTTTGGAGAAGGCTTGATAGAGCTCTTATGAATTCAGCTTGGCTGAACTCGGGGCTTTTGTGTTCGGCAGAAATACCAGTTCCTGGTACTATGTCTGATCACTCGCCTATCATAATTTCTCTTATCAAGCCTAAAACCAATCTCATTAAACCTGTCAGATTTTTTAATATGTGGACACTACACCATTCTTTTTTTGAGATTGTCCAATGTGTTTGGTCTAAATCATTTCACTATGTGGACACTACACCATTCTTTTTTTGAGCTCTAAATCATTTTTGGCTGCTTCGTTTATGCCCAACTTTTGTTCTTGATTAATGAAAACATCCTTGGCAAATGCTTTCGCAGTTGTTCGTCTTTCATAAATCCAAGAATTTCACCTCTGACTATGAAATACGAATGCCCCCGACTGTCCCTTTTAATCATTACTCCGATCCCCAAGGCCAACGTAATAGGATCGAAATCCTATAATGTTATCCCATGCTAATGTATCCAGAGTGTAGGCTTGCTTTGAGCACTCTAATTTCTTCAAAGTAACAGCGCCGGAGGCACGACCCGGCCAGTTAAGACCAGGAGCGCATCGCCGGAAGAAGGGACTAGACGACCGGTGCACACCGAAAGACAGCCCGGCCGGCCCAACCTAAAGTCCAACTACGAGCTTTTTAACTGCAACAACTTAAATATACGCTATTGGAGCTGGAATTACCGCGGCTGCTGGCACCAGACTTGTCCTCCAATGGATCCTCGTTAAGGGATTTAGATTGTACTCATTCCAATTACCAGACTCGAAGAGCCCGGTATTGTTATTTATTGTCACTACCTCCCCGTATGTCATGGGACGCAGCCCTTCTCCTATTCGGGTCGTCGTATTCTCACGCAGCGGAACATTTTCCGTGCGGCCACAAAGACTCCTTAGCCCTTGTCCGGCCTTCTACCTTCATCGAGTCTCATGATGACCCGTTGCTCGGTTGTTGTACACCGTGCGCACTAGCATAAGCATTGGAACGCATCCCTGCGCTGTGCCTTGCGCAAGCACTCACCTATCCTCAATGATCACCTTCGCCGAGGGCTGCCGGGTTGCACGCCTCGCGTGTCTCGGCCTTTGCCCACAACTAGCTAGCACACTAGCTACGCATCGCCGACCATCGCAAGTCCTTTCAACCCACTCGCCGAGGGCTGAGGGTCGCTCGCACGCCCACAGCGCAACTCCTCGTGCTCGTCACTCACTCGGAGTATCCTAGGTGTTGTACCTAAGGCTACTCGTACGTGCCTCGCCCGAGACGGGCAACGTCTCAAACATTGGCTTAGATAATGAGCCATCAACACATATGCGCCCGATAGTGTTCTCCCGACACTCGGCGTTACCTTCCGACACTTGCCCACAAGTCTACCCGCAATGCGGTGTTGCCACGCAACCGCATGTCTCAAGCCAACGGTCCCTCGCGGCATGCCTTGAACCTAGACAATGCTTACGAGTCAGTTCACGAGGCCTTGGAACGTATGCCTCGATCACTCATTCGGCCTAGAGGCGATCCCCGACACTCGATGGGAACCTAACTGCCCAGCAGTAACCTCATGGCCTTTGGGATGCCCAACGTGATCGTCCCACGCCGCTCGACCGATTCCCAACTCGATCGAGAACTAAGAACATCATTCGAATGCCCTTAGCTGGCCCCTAGAGGTCCCCTCTTGCCTCTAGGGAGTTTGCACACTTTGTACCCGACGGCACGGGGAGGACCGGCTGCTTGCCCACCGTCGCTCAACTGAGCATGTCCCCCTTATAATACCCTTAAAGAAATAATCCCTATTTCCACCACTAGACATTGGATTTCCGAGGAGGTCTGCATTTTGGTTTGCCCTCCTCCGGGCCCCAACTCTAGATCAAGGAAGTTCTCCTTTGCATAACTCAATGGGATATATTCATTAAGGCCTTCTGCTCCAAGGCTTCCTCCAGCCCGCACATATACTCGCTCGGCAGCTTGCCTCCCGCAACGCATCTCGGCGCTCTGCGCGGATGCGCGTGCCTCTCGAGTCACGGATAACTTATCCAACCTAATCCTGAGACAATCCCGAGTCTTAGGAGTTATCCCGTGACATCCTCCTCCACTCAATCCGTCGACGTCCTCGTCGATGCATACACCAGCCCTCCGACTCCTTAGTGCATGCGGTGCCCTCTCGAATCGCAACTCTTAGCACCATATTGACTCCGTTCCACTGAACACCGAATGTGCCCTCTAGCACTCCTCATGTTCCCTTAAGTGATGCCCCTCAAACATAACTCAAGGAAAAGCCTACACGGCTACTCGTCAAAATGCGCCTCTTGCGCTGCTCGGATTCCCTCTGAAAAATGCCCTCTGGCAAACTCACGAAAGGAAGCGTCTTGTGTCTGCTCTCAGACCACTGATACCGGGCCCTCAATTAGCCAACTCTTCATAATTCTCGCTCAACCGTCTCATGTCTGCTCTCAGACAATCGACACCAGGCCGTCTCTTGGACAACACTGCTCAAAACTCTGCCCCAAACTTGGTGAAAAGTGCGTGTGATCTTCGCACCCTCCCCCACTGGATGCGTTGCCGTCCTCGGCAACACTCAACTCGCCTTGGTGGACATCTCTTGGTACACGTGTTTCGTGCACGCACTTTAGGGCATTTTTAGTGTCATTTTAGTGCATAATCACGTGTATTTAGTACTTTTATACTCTCATGGGCAAAATAATGCGTTTGTGCTATTTTTTTGTTAAGACAGGTGAAAAAGGGTCGAAAAAGAACATCAAATGACCGCGGAGTCGAGGGATCGATCGAGGCAACAAAAGGAAGGGCTACCTGAAGATCTCGGCCGAGACAGGATGCAAATCTCTGCCGAGATGAGTCTCCAGGGGATTTCATGAAGAATTGCAAAATTGCAAATCTAGGCCGAGACAGACTTTGCATCTAGGCCGAGATGGAAATCTAGGCCGAGACAACTTTGCATCTAGGCCGAGATGGAAATCTAGGCCGAGACAGATAATGCGTCTAGGCCTAGATGAGTCTGCAGGGGATTTCAGAAATTCCAGAAATGTAGATCTCGGCCGAGATGCAATCCAATCTCGGCCGAGATGAGTCAAATCCTAAAAATTCCAAATTTTCTCTTTTTCACGTCTCGGCCGAGACACACTTGCATCTCGGCCGAGATTCCTTACCCTGTTTTAAAATCCTGAATGCGATTTTGCCTGTTTTTGACTAGCACTTTCTCTCCTTATATATATATCATCCCATTCGAATTTAACCTAACTTAGAACAACCTAGAACCCATCCCCACACATAATCAGCCACTTTTCTCCATTGGAAGCAAGAAATGGAAGGGGGTTGAAGATCTTGATCTTCAACCCCTAACCTTTGGTTCTTTCTATCCTATTTTCATGTTTTCTTTAATTTTCTGTTATTTTATCTTTGTATTAGGTAAAATGGGTGGCTAATACCCTTAGTTCACTCTTGATTATTGTGGAACCTTGAGTCCAAGACATTTATGTGATTATTACGGTTAATGTTACCGAAAATATTGTGTATTCAAGTGTTTTGTGTTATTTGCTGTTATTGACTCACATTTATGAATTTATTATTGGATTGATCACCCTTTAAGGGATTTGTGAATGTGTTGCTAGAATAGGAGGTCACTATCCGTAATTGTAGGATTTCCGATTCCCGAGTAGCAAACAATAATTATTTATTGGTGATAACACAAAGTTTAACCTCTAAAACCGAGCTTGCGAGTTTTATGTTGAATTTATCTCGTTGTCCTAGTGTTTAATGCATTTGGTGATTGAATCTAAGAGAGCTTTTCCGAGGATTTGGTTAAACTGAATAGGGTTAGTCGAAGAGCTTGTTTTGATTAACTAAGATTAAGGGATAACAAGGCTATTAGAGCTTGTTAATAGTCTTGAGATAAGGGCTAGAATCACAATTGAATAGGGCATTGACAATAGTTACATAAATCGTCCAAGACCTCGGTGAAACATGATCAAGGGTGAACCGTTTTGTTATTTAAAAAACCAAAAACCTATAAAAATCTCTTTATTTGTCTTTGTTTATTTAGGTGTAGTTGTTATTTCATTAACCCCTCACTTCTTTATTGTTTTCTAGCTTATTTACTTTTTGTTTCTTCATAATAATAGCTTAACACAATGAAGCAAAATTTGTTCGACCGTTCCTCGTGGGATCAACCCTTGCTTGCCACTCTACTAGTTAGAGTAGTCGGTAAGGTTTAAGTGTATCTTCATACACGATTTAATTTGGTAGTCGGAAACGACACTACCCAAATTTTGGCGCCGTTGCCGGGGAATGGTTTAGAACGATTTTGTTTTATGTGTTATCACCAATAAATAATTATTGTTTGCTACTCGGGAATCGGAAATCCTACAATTACGGATAGTGACCTCCTATTCTAGCAACACATTCACAAATCCCTTAAAGGGTGATCAATCCAATAATAAATTCATAAATGTGAGTCAATAACAACAAATAACACAAAACACTTGAATACACAATATTTTCGGTAACATTAACCGTAATAATCACATAAATGTCTTGGACTCAAGGTTCCACAATAATCAAGAGTGAACTAAGGGTGTTAGCCACCCATTTTACCTAATACAAAGATAAAATAACAGAAAATTAAAGAAAACATGAAAATAGGATAGAAAGAACCAAAGGTTAGGGGTTGAAGATCAAGATCTTCAACCCCCTTCCATTTCCTTGCTTCCAATGGAGAAAAGTGGCTGATTATGCGTGGGGGATGGGTTCTAGGTTGTTCTAAGTTAGGTTAAATTCGAATGGGATGATATATATATAAGGAGAGAAAGTGCTAGTAAAAAATAGGCAAAATCCCATTCAGGATTTTAAAACAGGGTAAGGAATCTCGGCCGAGATGCAAGTGTGTCTCGGCCGAGACGTGAAAAAGAGAAAATTTGGAATTTTTAGGATTTGACTCATCTCGGCCGAGATTGGATTTCATCTCGGCCGAGATCTCCATTTCTGGAATTTCTGAAATCCCCTGCAGACTCATCTAGGCCTAGACGCATTATCTGTCTCGGCCTAGATTTCCATCTCGGCCTAGATGCAAAGTTGTCTCGGCCTAGATTTCCATCTCGGCCTAGATGAAAAGTCTGTCTCGGCCTAGATTTGCAATTTTGCAATTCTTCATGAAATCCCCTGGAGACTCATCTCGGCCGAGATTTGCATCCTGTCTCGGCCGAGATCTTCAGGTAGCCCTTCCTTTTGTTGCCTCGATCGATCCCTCGACTCCGCGGTCGTTTGATGTTCTTTTTCGACCCTTTTTCACCTGTCTTAACACAAAAATAGCACAAACGCATTATTTTGCCCATGAGAGTATAAAAGCACTAAATACACGTGATTATGCACATTATTGACACTAAAATGACACTAAAAATGCCCTAAAGTGCGTGCACGAAACACGTGTACCAAATCTCCCCAAACTTAAAACTTGTTCGTCCCGAACAATAAAGAGAAAGACAAAAGGACACGTGTTTAGGGCAAAGTTTAGTGGCATTTGATTTCAGAATTTTCATAAGAAAGAGTAAGCGATCATGATAAAAGCAAGCATATGTGATAGACTAGATCCACTACTTTCGAGACATAACACTCACAACTTAAGATCCTCACATGGTGAGTGTATCTCTCGACTCTCAAGTGTATCAAAAGGGAAGTGTATACGCTCACATTGAAATGCATAAAATGCCTACCATAAGCTTGCCAATCATCTAAACTTCGATGTATACCGACGTGTGTGACAAAGAATCAAAAAGGTCTTTAATAGGTTGTAATGTTGGCTTGGAGTAAGGTGGGAAAATTTCTGGTATAAGTGACTATAAAACGGACTAAATAAGTTAGCTAATCTCATCTACCCCTCAAAAAATGGTCACTCGACCTCACTCTTTACTTCCTTAGTAAACCAATCCCAAGAATCGATTTCTTCTCCAATTTCTAGTATAAGTGACTATAAAACGGACTAAATGAGTTAGCTAATCTCATCTACCCCTCAAAAAATGGTCACTCAACCTCACTCTTTACTTCCTTAGTAAACCAATCCCAAGAATCGATTTCTTCTCCTTACCACAAAGTCCACAACCTAAATGCTTTCTCAATTCTCCCTTGGAGTGTATTTACTTTTGAATTTATACAACTTTGAGAACATCTATCAAAAGACATTTATAATACTAGCCTCTCCAAATCAAAAGCAACAATTGAGTATATACAACTAACTTTTTCTTTTGTTTTTCTGATTTTTCGACTTTTTTTTTTTTTAAAAAACAAAAATTGGAGAGGACTAGTATTCTTGATTCTTTTCCTAATGTTTCATCTCTTTTCACCTTTCAAAATTCCCAATAGTTCACCCCTTTCAATCCCAAATTTACCCGACTACCTTCCAACCGCCTCCCTCATACTCAAATAGTCCAATTAAGGTCAAAGGCTAAATCAAAAGGTACTTGGCTTGTAGAGTTGGGCTGTCAAACAAGAGGCTAAAAGCTCAAGGGGCTCAACTAGAGACAATATCAAATTTGGTACAAAGGAAGTATTTTCAAGCTTGAAAATAGGCTCAAGTCAAGAATTGCCTAAGATCATTTTCAATGTCACACAATGCACCGACACATGCAAAATAGAGAATTATGGCAAGTTCTAGAGACAACTAAATGCACTCAATGAATTTCACACCGAAAGAAAGTTTAAATTACTCCAAAGATGGAAGTATCTTCTAAGGCTCAAAAACTCACTCGGCTGCAATTTTGATCAAAAGTTTTGAGTGTATGTTCAATTTTGTTTCAAAAGTCTATCATGCTCTACCATGTGCTTCTTTCAAAGATATTTGTCAAAAACTTTCATCATTAATCAATGCCACATTTTCTTGTCCTAAACTTCATCCAATTGCTTTCTCGAGCTGCCAATTTGTACGAATCCCACCCCCTCCCCAAACTTAGTTGCAGACTTAGTTTGTGGAAAAGAGGAGTACAATTTGGTGCTCACCGAATTTAACCATATTATTCACCGCTTTACAATTTATTAAAAATGCAACAGACTAATCCATACAAAGATACCAAACCATTTCAAGTCTAATAAGTCCAAAAGACAATAGAGTAGCATATGGAAAGTTAAACTCTTGGGCTGCCAATACGTACACCTACCAAGACTTCCCCAAACTTGGTTAAAAACCAAAGTTTGTGAGGAAGAAAGGGTACGAATTGGTGTCCTAACTCACAGTGATTTTTGGGCTTCTTCAATCCCATTTGGTGCTATCTCCTTGAATTTCACGGATTGGTCGGTTCCTCATCATCATAGTCTCTGCACTCTAAAAGAAGATAATAAGACAATATCTAAATATAAGTAAGCAACCTAAACTACGAAATTGAATATACGAAAAGCAATAAAAGTCGGGTTGCCTCCCGACAAGCGCCTTTGTTTAACGTCGTTGGCTCGACGGATGCTCTTTAAATAAACAAAACAAACAACTATCTAGGTAAATAAAACAAACGCTTAACACATAAAACAAAATCGTTCTAAACCATTCCCCGGCAACGGCGCCAAAATTTGGGTAGCGTCGTTTCCGACTACCAAATTAAATCGTGTATGAAGATACACTTAAACCTTACCGACTACTCTAACTAGTAGAGTGGCAAGCAAGGGTCGATCCCACGAGGAACGGCCGAACAAATTTTGCTTCATTGTGTTAAGCTATTATTATGAAGAAACATAAAGTAAATAAGCTAGAAAACAATAAAGAAGTGGGGGGTTAATGAAATAACAACTACACCTAAATAAACAAAGACAAATAAAGAGATTTTTATAGGTTTTTGCTTTTTTAAATAACAAAACGATTCACCCTTGATCATGTTTCACCGAGGTCTTGGACGATTTATGTAACTATTGTCAATGCCCTATTCAATTGTGATTCTAGCCCTTATCTCAAGACTATTAACAAGCTCTAATAGCCTTGTTATCCCTTAATCTTAGTTAATCAAAACAAGCTCTTCGACTAACCCTATTCAGTTTAACCGAATCCTCGAAAAAGCTCTCTTAGATTCAATCACCAAATGCATTAAACACTAGGACAACGAGATAAATTCAACATAAAACTCGCAAGCTCGGTTTTAGAGGTTAAACTTTGTGTTATCACCAATAAATAATTATTGTTTGCTACTCGGGAATCGGAAATCCTACAATTACGGATAGTGACCTCCTATTCTAGCAACACATTCACAAATCCCTTAAAGGGTGATCAATCCAATAATAAATTCATAAATGTGAGTCAATAACAACAAATAACACAAAACACTTGAATACACAATATTTTCGGTAACATTAACCGTAATAATCACATAAATGTCTTGGACTCAAGGTTCCACAATAATCAAGAGTGAACTAAGGGTGTTAGCCACCCATTTTACCTAATACAAAGATAAAATAACAGAAAATTAAAGAAAACATGAAAATAGGATAGAAAGAACCAAAGGTTAGGGGTTGAAGATCAAGATCTTCAACCCCCTTCCATTTCCTTGCTTCCAATGGAGAAAAGTGGCTGATTATGCGTGGGGGATGGGTTCTAGGTTGTTCTAAGTTAGGTTAAATTCGAATGGGATGATATATATATAAGGAGAGAAAGTGCTAGTCAAAAATAGGCAAAATCGCATTCAGGATTTTAAAACAGGGTAAGGAATCTCGGCCGAGATGCAAGTGTGTCTCGGCCGAGACGTGAAAAAGAGAAAATTTGGAATTTTTAGGATTTGACTCATCTCGGCCGAGATTGGATTGCATCTCGGCCGAGATCTCCATTTCTGGAATTTCTGAAATCCCCTGCAGACTCATCTAGGCCTAGACGCATTATCTGTCTCGGCCTAGATTTCCATCTCGGCCTAGATGCAAAGTTGTCTCGGCCTAGATTTCCATCTCGGCCTAGATGCAAAGTCTGTCTCGGCCTAGATTTTTAATTTTGCAATTCTTCATGAAATCCCCTGGAGACTCATCTCGGCCGAGATTTGCATCCTGTCTCGGCCGAGATCTTCAGGTAGCCCTTCCTTTTGTTGCCTCGATCGATCCCTCGACTCCGCGGTCGTTTGATGTTCTTTTTCGACCCTTTTTCACCTGTCTTAACACAAAAATAGCACAAACGCATTATTTTGCCCATGAGAGTATAAAAGCACTAAATACACGTGATTATGCACATTATTGACACTAAAATGACACTAAAAATGCCCTAAAGTGCGTGCACGAAACACGTGTACCATCTCTTCCCACCGCGACACATTGAATGATCCTGGGCCTACGCCCAACCATCGGTAACCACGCCTCTCCTGGCTCCCTTGTATGCTCTCAGCACACAACTCAAATGAAGCATGTTGCTTCACTCAATCTCCGTCACAAATTCCCTTCAGAGATCCCTACAATCACAAGCCCATACAAAGTGACTTCAGAACCGCCTCAAAGAACCTGCTCAACTCAATTCGTCAACCAACTGTAACTTTGGCATCACGCAGCTCGTGACCCAATTTCACCTCGGGGTCTCTACCCTCGCTTGGCACTACGCAGCTCGTAGCCCAATCTCAACTCTGTAGCTCAACATAGGGCCTCTGCCCACATCTTGTGGCACCACGCAGCTTGTGGTCCATGCTCAACTCGTCAAAGGAGCCTTGCGCTCCGCCCAACTCAAACTCGGTTGTATTCCTCGAGAATCCTTACTACTACACCCCATAATGTAGGCTCCCCGCGAAGAACAACACACTCGGCTCAAATATCTGCTCCATATGAACAAAACCCTCGATTGTGCTTAGTGGACTCAACTCCACTCAAGCTGTAGGACAATCTCAAGCGAAAACTCAAACTTAAGGAACTCAATTTCAAGCACCACCTTTTATGGAACTCAATTTTGAACTCCGCCTGCAATGAACATCATATTAAAGCTCCACCATCGAGGAACTCAATATTAAACTCCGCCTCTGAGAACTCAATTTTCAGCCCCACCGTCAAGGAACTAAATCTTAAAGCTCCCCTCCTAAGGAAACTCATTCTTAAAGCTCCCCCCCTCCCCTAGGGACTCATTCTTAAACTCCGCCCCTAAGGGCGTGCGACTAAATCTATCAGGAAGCACGCCCCATCTCAACGCAAGAGATTTCCCCACGACTCGAAAAACTCGCTCGTTCGAAGATCGCTACACTTGTCCTAGACATCGTAGCCACTCAACGTCCAACTCTGTTTCCTATCTCTGCTCCCAAAATGGAAGCTCAAAACTCCAACTCCCGTTGGCTCTCTCCACCAACGTAGAAGGGCCGAAACCCAAAGGATGAGGCCTCTACCAACACCTAGCATTCTCGCTTAAACGGCAACTACTTGCCTTGTGTGAAGGACTGAACACCCGCCTCTCGCAACCCTCTGGGCGGCTATATCTCAACTCAGCTTCGTTGGCTCTCTTCGCCAACACATAAAGGCCTAAGCCCAAAGGATGTGGCCTCTACCAACACCCGCCATACACTCAACCAATCGACACTGATTGCCTCAGGTGAAGGACTGAACACCCGTCTCTCGCAACTTTTCGGACGGTTGTGTATCATTGCACCTCAATGTGCGATGCGCCTCTGCGCTCTCAATAGCTTCACTCGGCACCCGAAGATGCTTTGCGCCTCAGCGCATCCAAATTCTCGCTCAGTCCTTCCCGCTAGAAGGACTCTCAACTTTTAATGGTGGTTTGCTCTCCACCAAGATGGCCTCCATAGCCTAAATCACCTCCTGACTCGCGGCACTCCACAACATGGTTGCTATCTTGCAAACACAGACCCAATGTCCGCCCGACTCATCGGCACGTCCCCACACGGAAGTCAAGATGAATGTCTGAAAATTCGGTAACTTTGGTAATCTTTACCAATTTTTCGCCCATTCGGTAATCCTTTACCAACATCACGTTCGAAATTATGGCCAACCAGCCAAATCTTGCTCAATGTTACTTACACAACTATCTTCGCTTGCACCAAGCCAACCGATAGCCAAAGCGCCTTCGCTCGAAGAAACTGCCAACCAATCTCTCTCTTTCTCTGGCGACAGAATTCAATATGGGGTCACTGACAAGCACAAAACAATCAAGATACTACTTCACCCAACCATAGACAAATCGGGCTAATTTTCGCCTAATCATAGCGGCCACTGCAAGCCGATTACTCCACTTCACCAACCCGCAGCTGTCAATCAACCGGTACTCAAGCATGGCACTTCGAAACGCCACAAACAGAAACTTCATAGTTAGGGTACTACCATTCGCCCAACCGTAAAAGCCAGCAAGAGGTACTACCATTCGCCCTCGCCAAACTGCCCAAAGCGGCTCTTAGAACTAGTCGTTGTACGTAAAGAACGCACTCTGATCGCAGGACTCCACTGCCTCTTGATCATGAAAAATTCGCACAATTTTGGGTAGCATCTGGTTCTCGAAGGATGATACTTCGTTTCATGCAAACTCACTTCATGCTTGGGATTAACCTTTCTTAGGGGAGAAAGACCCAAGCTCTGATACCACCTGTTACGGGACGCAGCCCTTCTCCTATTCGGGCCGTCGTATTCTCACGCAGCGGAACATTTTCCGTGCGGCCACAAAGACTCCTTAGCCCTTGTCCGGCCTTCTACCTTCATCGAGTCTCATGATGACCCGTTGCTCGGTTGTCGCACACCGTGCGCACTAGCATAAGCATTGGAACGCATCCCTGCGCTGCGCCTTGCGCAAGCACTCGCCTATCCTCAATGATCACCTTCGCCGAGGGCTGCCGGGTTACACGCCTCGCGTGTCTCGGCCTTTGCCCACAACTAGCTAGCACACTAGCTACGCATCGCCGACCATCGCAAGTCCTTTCGACCCACTCGTGATGGCATGGAAGCACTCGTGCTTCTCCTCGACGATGAGGGTCGCTCGCACGCCCACAGCGCAACTCCTCGTGCTCGTCACTCACTCGGAGTATCCTAGGTGTTGTACCTAAGGCTCCTCGTACATGCCTCGCCCGAGACGGGCAACGGAGAACCCACAAAGAAGATGGATGTTCCTCGGGCTCTCTACGTATTTAAGAATATTTTTTATAAATTAAAATGAAATAAAAATTTGGCGAAAAATTGTGGAAGCGACATGTATCTTTTTCTATTTTTATGCAACATTCTTTTAGTAAAATAGATTGATATTAGATATGAAATTGGTAGGAATTTCCAATTTATCAAAGACATTTCTTAATTTGGACGAAGTTTTGAATGGTGTAAGCTAGAACAAAGTGATAAATTACTGGAATAACATCTGGATTATAATAAAACTGAACCTCTAATATTATCTTTATTGTTAAATAGAGAAAGTATAGTTTATCCTAATTGATAATGCGCAATCTGATATCCAAGAAACTTAACGAAAACCTACGTAAGCAATATGAAAAAACACAAGATTTACGTGGTTCGATCCAGAGATCTACGTCCACGGGCACAAAATAGCACCTGCCGAGGTCTTTCTTTCACTCGAACTTTGAGTTTACACGTAGTAATTCAGAATACAGAATGCGAACCCTAATTCAGAGTTCTTTTCTTCAATTTATACTAAACCCTACTGAACCCTAACTGAACCCTAACTAATTCCCTATTATCACGCCTATTTTCCGTTGCTTGGCGGTTGGGAACGAATCGTGGGCCTTGAATTGTGGAACAAACCACAAGTTGGGCCGACGCGTGCTCCTGGACTGGTCGGTGGGCCAAAGTATGAACCCGACCCGAAGTGATCGGGCCATCCCTATCAGATGCCCCCCCCAGCCGAAGCGAGGAAGGAGCTTCGGTTGTCACCGGGGTGGAACCATAAGCAAGATGGGCAGTGGTCGCGGGCGCGCCGAAGTGTTTGTGGATGACTAAGTCTATCCACGTCTAAGGGACCCCGCGGCGCAGTCTACGGAAGCGGAACCGAACTAGGCCGAAGTGCACGGGGCAGATAGCGAGATACCGAGTTTCCCAAAAGCAAGAAACGTATCGGAAGTACATAATGACCTGGCCGAGGTAAAGGGATCACCGGAGTGTAATAGTCTGGCCACAATGAAGGGAGCACCGGAGTGTGGTAGTATGGCCGAGGTGAAAGGATCACCGGAGTGTAGTTAAATCTTCCTGGCGAAGAGTGAGGTTGATGTGATTGGCGGCGCCATCATGAGAGAGAGGGATGTGAAGTGACACACTCTGCGATTTCCAATAAACCTGTTCCCCACGCGCCTTGGGAACCGTAAAGCGCGTGAATAGCACGTCTAAATCTCCATCACTGAATTTGAATAGGCTGTATCAGAGCCGTTGGTTTTTTGCGTATATATTTGGAATAATTGCACAATAACTCTTCATCTTCTTCATTGCGATTTGCCAGTTTAGAAAGCGGGAAAAAAGGGGAATTATGTGCTTGTGATTCATCTCAAATCAAAACTTCTCAAACTCAACCCAAGTAAGTATGCCTTCTTCTTCATCTTCTTCCTTTGTTCAAGAAGTAGGGACTACGAGTTCCCCTTTAGATGTGCCCCCCCTTCGATATATTATTCCGGAAAGGAATGAGATTAGGACGGTAGACAGGGCCGACGGCCTGGAAAGCAACGTTATGATGGTCGGTTTCTATGAATGCGCGGAGGAGGATTTTGAAGTGGCCACTGTAGCGTTACGGATGACGCGAGTGCAGATTGAGAGAGAAATCCCCTCATTTTACTTTCCCTTTAACTTAGAATATATAGTTCTGAACCCCGATGATAGGGCCTGCTGCCCGCCGCCGGGTTTTATTAGTGTGTATATAGATCCCCTTAGAATAGGCTTGAGACTGCCCCTGTGGGACATTGTGGTCCAGTTACTGAAATACTACGGCATTGCCTTAAGCCAACTAGCGCCGAACGCGGTTAGGCAAGTGGTGGGATTCACCGTAGTATGCAAGAATGCCGGGTTAGAACCGACCGTAGAGCTTTTTAGGTTTTTTTACCAATTAAAAGCCTTCGGGAAATCCAAGGGGTGGTACTCCTTCAGTCCCCGAGCCCGAGGTGGGTTCAAGGTTCAAAATCCGAGTAAGGTGGAGGGATGGAAGGAGAGGTTTATATTTGTGAAAAACAAAGTAGCTCTCCCGAAGTGGAGGAGGGATGAGGTACTTGATACCGCTCCGGTGGAGAACCCGGAGGCCGAAGTCATACATGTATTCCGGTCAGTGGGGACTTTCAAAACCCTCTGTACTAAGGAAGAACTGGAGGGGGCAGGACTGAGCCCGTATTATTCGGGCGATGCGGTTGCCGAAGAGGGTAGGAGTTCTTCTATCTTGCTTTTTACAAACTGTTGTCTTGCATAGGACTAACTATAACCTCTGTATGCAGTGGGACGCTTCGGAAAAGAACCAGCCGGAAGCCTCGCGGCGGCTGCCGCAGCCAAAAAGAAAGGGAAAGCTGTTGAAGTGTCTCCCCGGGGGAAGACGTCACCCAGTGCGCGGCCTAGCGCTGGGTCTGAGGAACAAGTAGGATTGGCAAGGCCTACCCCCGGATCTAAGAAGAGGCCGGAGCCCTCGGGGACACCTCCAGCGACAGCAAAAAGACTCCGCACCGGGGAGAGCACAGAGGTAAATCCAAGATTCGCTGTTAATTACTGTTAACACAAATGCAGTGCATGTTTTATCTGTGCTGATTTTTGTGTGCTGTGATTGGTTGCAGTTGAAGGAGCAGGGGCCCCCAAGTCTATTGGGGTTGGAGGGGGCCGATGCCGAAGAACTTCTGCTCTTGGCGCGAGGTATCCTGGACCTCGGTCGTAAGAGCGAGAAGGAAGGCAAGGAGGAGCTGGCCGAGGCGGCTAGGGAGCTTCGGGCGCGCAACGACCGGCTGAACCAAGACCTGACCGAGGCGCGTAAGAGGGCGGCCATGGTCGAAAATGAGATTGCGCGTCTGCGCGGAGTGGAGGCAGAAACCAGTGTCCTCCGGGGGGAAGTATTGCAGCTGCGGGTAGAGATGGAGGCTCGGGAAGCTGCCATGGTCGAAGGTCAAGGTGCGATGCTGAAGGCATTCGCCGAAAAACTGTTCCAAACCAGCACGTTCCTTGACTTCCAGACTGATTTTGTGGCAATAGGGGACCAGGCCACCCGATCGGTGCTGCTGGAGCAGATCAAGGAAGTCTACCCGAGTGTGGACGTATCGTCCAGAATTTGGGTACGATTTTGACGCAGTGGCCGGGGTGGAGAGGGCCTATTACACAGCACTAGCAAATCTGCCGGAGTGGCCTTTGTTGAAGGCCTTAGCGGAGAAGAAGCAACTTCTGACGGCCGAGGAGATTGCTAATACTGCGGTGGACCAGGACCAAGAGTTTCTGGCATTCCGCCGGGGTGAACTGGTCTCCCAGCCCCGAAACAAAGAACCCCCCCCCTCGGATGGAGGTTGATGCCATAGCTGCGGATGAAGCCGCCGCAGTTAACGAGGAGGAAGAAGCCGAAGTGTCAGAAGGCCGGCGAGAGGTGTTGCCCGAGGATACTGAGGGGACCGAGCGGGAGGTCAGTCGTTCCCCTCAAATTTAAAGTTGTAGATAATAGGAGTAGATGCAAACTGTGTACCGAAGCATGGATAATGTACTTTGTCTTGATTGAATATAAATTTTGCTTTCGAACTGAACTTTTTCCTTACATGCTTGAGATTGATCGGTGTTGTTGACTCGCTTGCTTGTTTAGAATACCGCGGAACTGCACGAAACAATAAAGAAACTCATGCGATCACTTGAGTGGTTCCGCGAAGAAAAGAACAACCTGCAAATGCACGTGGTGCCAAGGCTAGAAAAGCGGGTGTCCGTTGCAGAAAAGAGAGCAGAGGAAGCCGAAGAAAGAGCCAAAGATTTCGAACTGAAGTACCGGGCTAAAGCTGCTGAAATGAGCCGTGTCATCGTTCATCAAAGGGAGTATGACCGGATACTGTCTGAGTTCGGCCTTCTGACCTTTGAGGAAGTGGAGGAGCGGGTCGTAGAGATTCAGGGCGAAATCTCGGCGCTTATGGCAAATAACCCAGCGGAGTCCTCAGAGCTTGTAAGAAAGCGAGAGGTTTTGGAGCTGCTTCTCAGCATGTATGAAGGACTGAAGGGCTGAGGCAGGTGGAGGCCCTCTGCCGAGGAATACATTGCTAGTACAAGCTGAAGCCAAGGTACTCCAAAAGCTCCCCGGAAGGGTAAAAAGAAGCCCGAGGGAAAGAGCACAGGCATTGTTATCCGAGAGCCAGTTCCTGTGACTACGATCGAAGAAGAGCCTGCTGTTGTAGCCGAAGAGGCAGTCGAAGAACTGGCTAGAGAGATCGAGGTGATGGTCCCCGAGGAATGGGATCCTGTGCAATGGGCCGAAACCCCGAGGTCCGCTCCACAGCCAAGTAGCCGTGCTCGTACAAGAGACGAAGTTCCCAGGCAAACGCCAAGAACAAGTCCTCGGCGTCGGGAAGCACGCGGGGGGGAAAGAGCCGGAGCCCGAGGCCGAAGAACGACAAGATCCCGGAGGACGCACGTAGGTCTAGGAGTAGGTCTCAACGCCGGGGCGCTGAATACTGGCTCGGGGGCCGTAGATAATGGCTTATCTTTTTTTTTTTTGAAGTCTTATGTAAAAAATTTTTTGGTGTTGTATCATTTGGAAGATAATAAAATCGTTTTGATGTGCACAGATGTGTTAAGGAAAACAACAAGTTATTAACTGTTTTTAGTTAGGTGTTCGGGAACACAATTCGAATAACTCCAATGTAAATCTCCCCGGATGGATCAGGCGGGAGTAAAATCTCCCCGGACGGATCAGGCGGGAGTAAAATCTTCCCGGACGGATCAGGCGGCAGTAAAATCTCCCCGGACGGATCAGGCGGGAGTAAACACTTCCCCGGTTAAACAGGCGAGAGAGTGATATAAGTCCGGGGACGAAATGTGAATCTCCTCGGACGGACCGAGAGAGATTTAATTGTCCGGAGACTAATAATGATAACACGATTGCGTTAGGGCGTCCCCGTAACGTAAAAGAAAACACAGCAAGATGCATAAATAAAGAGTATTTATTCAATGACGAGTGCCGGAGCAAATTGAGGGATACAAAGAAAGATAACAGCATAAAAGATGCGTACAAAGAGCATAAAGATAAGATGATACTTGTATTTTGGCATTCACAGATAGAAGCGTCTCAAATTGGTAACATGCCAGCTTCGGGGGATTGAGGTTCCATAGAGATGCTCTAACTTATAGGATCCGGAATCGTGCGCGGCAACGATGCGATAAGGACCCTCCCACGAAGCATGTAATTTCCCCTCGGGGGCAGCTTTGCTGGCTGAATTGAGTCGAAGTACTAGGTCCCCGACATTGAATTGAGTGCCTCGAACCTGGAGGTGATGATACTGGGCTGCACGTTGTTTACACCTGGCCTGCTGGATGAATGATTGACCACGTCAATATTCGAGCTCATCCAAATTTGCACGGAGAGCTTCGTCGTTATCCTCGGGAATCAATGTGATGAGGCGGGGGCTTGGTACGCTGATTTCTGCTGGGATAACTGCCTCGGAGCCGTAAGTTAGGCTGTAGGGGGTCTCTCCGGTAGAGGTATGCGGTGTCGTGCGATAAGCCCATAGAACTTGCGGAAGGTTTTCGACCCAAAGACCTTTGGCATTATCCAGGCGTTTCTTTATACCCGTGAGCAGTGTTCGGTTGGTGACTTCAACCTGACCGTTGACTTGAGGATGAGCTACCGAGGTGAAAATTTGTTTGATATGGAGCTCCTCGCACCATGACCGGAAGGGATCGTTGGCAAATTGCTTGCCGTTATCCGAGATGATAGTGCTCGGTATGCCAAAACGACATATGATATTTCGCCAGATGAACTTCAAGATGTTTTGGCCGGTGATGGCAGTAAGAGGTTCTGCCTCTACCCATTTGGTGAAGTAATCCACGGCGACCACCAGAAACTTCAACCCACCCGGAGCGACCGGAAACGGGCCGACAATATCAATTCCTCACTGAATAAATGGCCACGCACTTTGGATTCTAGTGAGTTCGGTTTGAGGCAGGTGTTTCACACGAGAATGTAACTGACACTTGCTGCATTTTGTCACTAAGTCGTGGGCATCGTTAAACAAAGTTGGCCAATAATATCCCCAGCGGAGAACTTTCTTGGCTAATGTCCGGGAGCCGATGTGACTGGCACAGGCCCCTTCGTGAACCTCCCGTAGAACTTAATTAGCCTCGGCAGGAGCGAGGCATCGGAGACTTGGTTGTAAGTACGACCGTCGATACAAGACTCCATCATGAAAGGAGTATTTGAGGGCTTTGAGGACTACTTGCCGAGCTTGCAGCTTATCATTAGGCAGAATTCCATCTCGGAGATACTGAACGATAGGAGTCATCCAATTCGGATCACTATCGGTCAATACCGAAACCGTTGCCTCATGAATTGCCGGATGAAATAAGTCTTCGACTACTATATCCGGAGATATGTTAGTTCGGACCGCGGAGGCCAATTTGCTGAGCGCATCTGCTCGTGCATTCTGAGTACGTGGTATTTTCCGGATAACAACTGTATCAAGAGCTGACATAAGTTTGAGTGTTAAAGCACGATACCTGATCATTGTTTCATCCTTGGCGACATAAGTCCCCTGGATTTGCTTGGACACGACCTCGGAGTCCGTGAAGAGCTCAAGATGGCGAATGGCTAAGGATTTTGCGAGCCGGATCCCGGCGAGGACTGCCTCGTATTCTGCTTCATTATTAGTCACCTTAAATTTGAATCGGATGACGTATTTAACTTCAACTCCCTCGGGGTCAATGAGGAGCACCCCGGCACCACTTCCTCGAGTTGTGGATGCACCATCCACATATAATTGCCACTTGCGAGGTGAGGATACGAGGGTAGCGGGATGATGGGTAACACTGTCTGCCGAAGACTCATGATTATCTCCCGGGGTTTCAGCCAAAAAGTCGGCAAGTGCTTGACCCTTGATAGCTCGGCGGGGAAGAAATTGAATATCGTATTCGCCTAATTCGACAGCCCACTTGGCGAGGCGCCCGGACACCTCGGGCTTTACAAGAATCTGACGGATAGGATGATTGGTCAGAACTCGTATTTCACGTCCTTGGAAGTATGGCCGCAGACGCCGAGCCGCCATGACAAGAGCCAGCACGGTTTTTTTCAGCATAGAGTATCGTGTCTCCGCCCCGTGGAGTACGCGACTCGCGAAATACACGGGATGTTGAACACCATTGACTTCGCGCACAAGTGCGGCGCTAATTGCTTCCTCGGCGGAAGCTAAATACACATAGAGAGGCTCTCCGGAGAGAGGAACTGACAAAGTGGGCACCTGCTGAATATGATGCTTCAAAGCCTCGAAAGCCTCAGTACACTCCGGGGTCCATTCAAATGACTTCGCTTGTCTCAAAATTTTGAAGAATGGGAGTTGGCGCTCTGCCGCTTTAGATAAAAAGCGATTTAAGGCTGCCAAACCACCTGTGAGACGTTGAACGTCTCTGAACGTCTTCGGTGGCTGCAGATCCAAAACATCCCGAAGTTTGGCCGGATTGGCCTGAAGACCGTGTTGTGAAACCATATAACCAAGAAACTTGCCGGAGCCAACGCCGAAAGTGCATTTTGCTGGATTAAGTCGCAAATTGTA
This sequence comes from Ajuga chamaepitys, assembly GCA_958295605.1. Classification (NCBI taxonomy): domain Eukaryota; kingdom Viridiplantae; phylum Streptophyta; class Magnoliopsida; order Lamiales; family Lamiaceae; genus Ajuga; species Ajuga chamaepitys. Next base: position 50,992,357 of record OY282508.1, on the reverse strand, counting down.
ACGCCGCAGGGTGCGCAACGTTTCGGCAATGTCTTGCACACATGAAGAATGAGAGGTACTCTTTATAACAAGATCATCAACGTAAACCTCGACGTTGCGGCCAATCTGGTCGTGGAAAACGCGGTCCATGAGACGTTGATATGTGGCTCCAGCGTTCTTGAGCCCGAAGGGCATTTTCTTAAAAGCAAAACACCCGAAAGCAGTGATGAATGCTGTCTTGAGGGCATCCTGCGGATCCATAAAGATCTGGTGGTATCCCTTATACAGATCTAAGAAACAAAGTGCCACGTACCCAGTAATGGCTTCGGCCTTTTGGTCAATGGAAGGTAGGGGATAACAGTCCTTCGGACAATGTTTATTGAGGTCGGAGAAATCGACACACATCCGCCATGCCCCGCTGGACTTTATCACCATCACTGGATTTGATAGCCAAGAGGGGTAATACACTTCGAACAAGATGTCCGCATCCAAGAGTTGTTGCACCTCGATTCGAATTGCTGCATTTCGCTCCGGAGCGAACTTCCTTTGCTTTTGCTGTATAGGCTTTACGCTGGGATCGATGTTCAGCTTATGGGTTATTATATCGGGAGAGACCCCGGGCATATCCAAAGGGGACCATGCAAAGACATCGGAATACTCTCGCAAGGTCTGAATGATGGCCTGGTGCAACCATGGCACATCCACGGCACCGACAGTTACAGTCTGTTCTGGCTTGGATGGATCAAGCGGTACCTGGACGGTGGTATCCCCCAATGAGGTACATACCCGAGGTTCAAGAGCCGATGATGCTACCTGAATCTGATGTTTGGGAGGAACTTTGGCAGTCTTTTTGAGTGCCACGTACATACACTCCTTAGAAACCCGCTGACTACCGCGGATAGCCACTTCGCCAGGCGAGGTGGGGAATTTTAGAGCGAGGTGGTATGTGGAGCATATGGCTTTGGCGGGAGTAAGTCAGTCCCGACCCAAGATCATGTTGTACGGTGACGGGGAGTTCACCACATAAAAATCCACGAAAATGGTTTTTATCGCCGGATAGGTCCCCAGAGACGTCGGGAGAGTGATGACACCTTCTGGTTGGACTTCACCCTGAGTGAAAGTCTGCAATGGCCCGGGGGCCGGCCGAAGTTGTTCCCGAGGAATTCCCATCTTTTGGAAACAGTCGGCGAATATAACACTCACTGCGGCTCCATTGTCCACGAAGACCCGCTTTATTGTAATATTGGCCACAGTCATGTCGATGACAATGGCATCAGTATGAGGTGTTATCTCTGGAACCGGGTCCCTATCTGTGAAACTAACAGTTTCGGATTGATGGAGGCGCTTATGACGTGGCTCCTCGGGAGGAGGACGGCGAGCCTCTGCCTTCAAGGCATTTCGTGAAGCCCCAGTGGGGAGGGCCCCATATATCACGTTTATTACATGAGTGGGTGCATTGTCTCCGGGTCCTCCCGGAGGAGGAGGTGGTGGCAGAAAACGAGGCTGTTGGCGATTGCCAGAGTCTTGCCGTGCATTATTGCTAGGTCCCGGCCGATTATTCTGCCACGGCGGCCGATTTTGTTGTGTGCCCCGGTCATGATAACCTCCGCGGTTATGAGACGAACCCCCATTCTGGTTTGTCCGAGGTTTGTCATCAGTCCGCGCAATGTATTGTCGCAAGAGACCTTTCCTTAGACACTCCTCAATTTCCTTGCTGAGCTCTCGGCACTCCTCTGTCTCGTGCCCATGATCTCGGTGGTACGCACACCACTTTCCACGGTTCCTCTTTTCAGGCGGAGCAGTCATCCGCGGACAAGGCCGTAGATCGTTCTTGTGAACAGAAAAAATTTCAGCTCGTGACTTTGTCAACGGAGTAAATTGTGGAATATCACCTCGGGATTCTGAACGCCCCGGGTTCAGACGAGAAAAGGCACTAGGCCGCGTGCTAGGCCCAGCTTGTGCCCTGTCGGACTGCCGCTTGCTAGCATGTTTCTCACGTTTCCGGCGAGTCTGCTCCTCGGCCTTAGCATATCTGCACACCGTTTTGTACAGTGCTCGGGTTGTGACCGGTGGATTTCGACCAACTCGGTGTAAAGTGGTCCGGGACGGAGTCCATTCATGAATGCGTTGATGACTACGTCATCTGAGCAATTTCCCACCTTGAGGCTCTCCGCTGTAAAGCGGTCAAGAAATTGGGTAACGGTTTCACCGTCTCGCTGTTCCATATTCATGAGGTCGGCCAGGGTGGCCATGGGCTTCGCACGTGCTTCGAAACGCGCCCAAAAGTGTTCGGCGAGTTCTCTAAAAGAGGATACGCTGTTGCGTGGGAGAGAATCAAACCAAACCCGAGCTTCATCCTGAAGGTACTCAGGGAAAATCTTACAGTAATGGAGGGACGTAGTATGATCGCGGCTAAGCATGTTGTGCCTGAAAGCTCCAAGAAAATTGGCTGGATATCCGGTGCCGTCGTAAGGTGGTATGGCCGGCCGTTTGAACCCTTCGAGAAGGGAGGTGGCCATGATTTCTTGGGAGAACGGTGTGATGATATCTCCATTGGCATCAAGGCCCAGGATTCTGTCCAGTTCGACATTGCGTTGGACTCGCTCATACTCTTGAAGATCTAGAGTATGAGGATTGGCATAACGAACTCTTTTAGCCGCGTTGAGTGGACGGCGGCGATCGACATCGGTAGGTTCATCGTTGCGCTGTCGTGATTCGTTAGAACTCCCATGGTCCTCGGGAGAACCAGGTCGTTCTCGTCGCCGATCCTGACGCCCGCGATGCCCCGGGTCTCGTCGATCACGCGAGTGCTGACGATGTGGAGGCACCGCGGGATTGGCATCCTGTCCGGTAGGTCCCTCGTGATTTAGGCGGTTGGCCGCCCAGTCTTGAAGAACATGGGCATGCTCTTGTAGGAAGGCCTGGAGCAATTCAGGAGTGATTTGAATGTTAACCGGTGGCTGGGCAGCAGCGAGATTAGGGTTTTGCATGTCTTGTGGGGGTGGAGGTAAATACTGGTTGTCTGGATTCGTAACCGGGCCTTGGTTGCCCTGATGATGAGACGTACCTCTTATTGGCGATTGCCTCGGCGGCAAAACTTGATCCACGGGTGGATCTTGATTGGATTGATCACCGTGGCGAGATTGATTCAGTCGAGTCATCACCATGATATTTGAATGCACTGTTAACGTCAGAAATTGCTTGCGGTTCCCACAGACGGCGCCAATTGATAATGCGCAATCTGATATCCAAGAAACTTAACGAAAACCTACGTAAGCAATATGAAAAAACACAAGATTTACGTGGTTCGATCCGGAGATCTACGTCCACGGGCACAAAATAGCACCTGCCGAGGTGTTTCTTTCACTCGAACTTTGAGTTTACACGTAGTAATTCAGAATACAGAATGCGAACCCTAATTCAGAGTTCTTTTCTTCAATTTATACTAAACCCTACTGAACCCTAACTGAACCCTAACTAATTCCCTATTATCACGCCTATTTTCCGTTGCGTGGCGGTTGGGAACGAATCGTGGGCCTTGAATTGCGGAACAAACCACAAGTTGGGTCGACGCATGCTTCTGGGCCGACGCGTGCTCCTGGACTGGTCGGTGGGCCAAAGTATGAACCCGACCCGAAGTGATTGGGCCATCCCTATCACTAATTGGGTATGATGCAAGGAAAATTTCATTTTTAGTCATGTATGTTAGGCCTATCTAGTAAAAAATTTGTATATTAGAAAATTTTAATTTTAGTCCTTTATGTTTCAAAAGTTATCAAATTTAAGGACACGGACCGCCACCGACGATCAATTTAGTCGAAACTAGGCTAATAAATTTAGGATTTTCGAGTGCTAATGCTTATATATAAAATATTTGTCAAGATAACATGCCAGATCATTAAATTACTTTAATAGCTGCCCCAAAAAATAAAAGAAAAAGTTAAATCATAATTTCTGTATGAGGTGCATTTCATTTTATATATTATTTTATTTTTCTTTCTTTCTTCAATTTTTCTTAAATTGATTAGCCACGTGCGTCACACATGATTAATTGTGGCCAAATTGACATTTGGTGATGATCAATGTCTTTAAATTAAATAACTTTTAAAACATACATAACTACAATTGAAATTTTGTAACATACAAAATTTTACTAAATAAAACATAATATACAGGGTTAAAAATAATTTTTTGCCCTCATAATAAATTACAGAATGCATTAACGTGTTTTGTGCTTGAAATACAAGATGGAATACGAATTGAAATAGAGGATCTCATCCGTGGAATAAGAGACTAAGAAAATGTTATCAGTTAATTTTTCATAACATGCCATATGTGGGTGATTTATGTGTGGATAAGATTGCAGACTGAGCTCTTCCCAAAATTTAGAGGATAAATTTATTTGGGTTTATTCTCCCTCATCTGGTGAAATTCAATCTGAAATTATTATATTACTAAATCCATCGGAGAAGCCCTAAATTCGCACCAATAACAGAGGGCTACTGTGAGTCACTGATTGGTTTATTTTCTTTTTAAGCCTGTGATCATTTTAGCTAATCATTGATGTACATGGTATAAATATAATTGGTTCCACACGGGACACAGGAGTGTTTGTTAATTTACCCGATTTATTTAACAAGATAAAAACCTCCTTAAAAGGCAGATTAGATTTAGGGCCTCTCCCAAAATCAGAAACTGGAAGGAATCCCAAATCTGTAACATCGTACAAATTGATAGATAGATAACAATACCACCGCCATGAAATGAGCTCGACCCAATCCCTCCCTTCCCCCTTCCGCTATTCACTTTCTTTGGCCCTAGTCACTGTAACCACCACACATTTCTTTAGATAATAACCTTGTCTGCTCTCATTCTTCGTTGAACAAAAGATGGGCGACGCAACAACCACCGTCGCCGCCAGGGGCAGTAGCCACCTCAGCTTCGCAGTTCACGTGCTCCGCGGGCGCTGGTTCTCCCTCTTCGCCTCCTTCCTCGTCATGGCCGGAGCAGGAGCTTCTTATCTCTTCGGAGTTTACTCCAAGGAGATCAAAGCCACTCTAGGTTACGACCAGACAACTCTCAATCTCCTTGGATTCTTCAAAGACCTCGGCGCCAACGTCGGAGTCTTATCCGGCCTCATTGCTGAGGTAACTCCCACTTGGTTCGTACTATTAATCGGATCCGCCATGAATTTCACTGGCTATTTCATGATCTGGTTATCCATCACCGGCAAAATCTCCAAGCCAAAAGTGTGGCAAATGTGTTTGTATATATGCCTAGGAGCAAATTCTCAGAATTTCGCCAACACCGGCGCTCTTGTTACTTCCGTCAGGAACTTTCCAGAAAGCAGAGGAGTCATGATTGGCCTGTTGAAAGGCTTCACTGGATTGAGCGGCGCTATTCTCACCCAAATCTACTTGGCTGTCTATGGCAATGATTCCAAGGCTCTCATTCTTCTTATCGCCTGGCTTCCTGCTGCTCTCTCTGTTGTTTTCGTGTATACAATTCGTGCAATGAAGGTTGTGAGGCAGAGCAATGAGCTCAAGCTCTTCTACCAGTTTCTGTATGTATCCATTCTGCTTGCTCTGTTTATCATGGTGATGAATGTACTTCAGAGATTGGTAGCTTTCTCACAGGCAGCTTATGCAGGAAGTGCCACTGTAGCCTGTGCTTTACTCTTTGTTCCTTGTTTATTGCTATTAGAGAAGAATCTAGAATCTGGACACAGAAGCAGCATCCCGTTATTTCTCCTCAAATCACCCTGGAGAACCCGCCTAAAACCCCTCAACCCGAAACAATAAAGCTCGATGGGATGACGAGTACGTCCTGCTTTGCAAATATATTCTTGAATAAACCAGAAAGAGGAGAAGACTACACTATATTACAAGCCCTTTTGAGCACTGCCATGTTGGTCCTGTTTCTTGCAACGTTCTGCGGTTTGGGTTCGAGTTTAACTGCAGTTGATAACTTAGGACAGATTGGGGAGTCATTAGGATACCCTCAGAAGACTATAAATACATTTGTGTCACTTCTCAGCATATGGAATTACTTCGGGAGAATTTTTGCAGGATTTGTCTCGGAAAGCCTTCTTGTGAAATACAAATTTCCAAGGACACTTATGATGACATTAGTCCTTCTCTTGTTGTGCATTGGCCTCCTGCTGATTGCGTTCCCATTTCCGGGTTCAGTCTATATTGCATCTGTGATAGTGGGGTTCTCATTTGGAGCCCAACTGCCACTTATCTTCGCGATTATTTCCAAGCTTTTTGGGCTCAAGTATTACTCAACATTGTTCAATTGTGGGCAGTTAGCTAGCCCACTTGGTTCCTACATATTGAATGTGAAAGTTACAGGGCCTCTTTATGATAGAGAGGCATTGAGGGATCCCCTGCCTGTTGTTAATAAGGCTTATAGCATGGTTGTTATGGTTGAAAAGCAAAGGTCTCTTCAGGCTGGTTTTCCTGACTCTGATAATCCTGCTATGTTGGTTAGGAGTTTAGGTACCGGTAGAGGTTAAAATGGAAAATACAATGTGCCTTTCGGAAGGGGTAGAGGATTTAGTAAGAAAACTAGGGAAGAGAGGGCAAAATTAAAATGCACCTACTGTGTGGGAGTTAGGCATGAGGTTTCTGAATGTTTTCAATTACATGGCATTCCAGAATGGTATAAAAAAATGCAAGATCAAAAGACTCACACAGCTGCAAATATTACCACTGATAAGGACTTGTCTGCTAGTACCAAATCTATTGATTTTTCTGCCATGTTTCAGCAGGAGTTAGCAAAACTTTTTGCAACAAAGAATATTACTGAGGCTTCTACTGACTTTGCTAATGTAGTCACTTTTTCAGGTATAGCTAAGAAAGGGCTGACTAGATTGACGATAAATATTACTTTTGGTGATCAAGGTGCGGTATGCATGATACGATCTCCTTACTTAATACTGCCATTTCTTGCCCCTATATTAAATTTGTTTCCTTTTAACTCTATTTTCTTATATAGCTGTATCTCAATTTTTTAAATATATTTGGTTTGTGGTGAGAATATGAAGACACATCAATCAAGGAGTTTGTACATCTATCTAATATTTTGGATGAAATAAATGCGGAGCCATGTTAGGATATGAAGACACATTAAACTAGGATTTGGAGTTACGCCATGTAGTTTGCCTTGTAAATGATTGCGCCTTTTTGTAATCAGTGGGGATTTCTCACCCCTCCCTTTTTTCTTTGCAATAAACTTCTTGTTCCTAAAAGTATTATAATATTAGTTGGATATTAATTTGATCAGGTGATGTGAATAAACCTGATATGTAGGTGAATGAACCTGATATGTAGAGTCGGTTGATTCTGTGTAAATTTATATTCTGAAATCATTTGCTGGATATGTCCTGTGTATACATTATTTTTAGAGACTTATCTGGAGTTATTCAGTGTTTTTTTAATGTGTAATATGGTGTATCTTTTGAATTTTCACATTCATTTAAAAAATGGACGTAATGATGAAAATGTATAATTGTTTATTTGTGCAGTACTTTTAAATGGCTTCGAAGTTACTGACAATCAATGAACTCTTCAAAGAGCCAGAGAAAGATACATATTTTCGAGCAGAACTCCTAGAAGAGTCTACGCCGGGTAGTTGCCTATTCCAGTTGCTCAAGCTCCCATACTCACAATTGCTGACAAAGGCCCTTCCAGACCTTCACAGTCACTATGATATACTCACAATTGCTGACAAAGACCCTTCCAGACCTTCACAGTCACTATGATAAGGAGTCTTCCATCTTCAACTTCGGGAGTCTGAAGATAGGCATCACGCTAGAGGATGTCTTATATTTGACTGGATTGCCCATTACAGGCGAACCAGTGATATGTGAAACAACCCGTGACCTGAAAGCTTTTGAACGGGTCTTCCAAAGGCAACCAAAAACTACTATCAAGTTTACAGAATTGAAGGCGATAGCTCTCAACCAAACCGAAGATAAAGAAAGAAGGAAAAAGACCATTTTGTTGATGCTTGTGCAGGGTTTTATAGTCACCAGGAAAAAGGCCATTTTGTTGATGCTTGTGCAGGGTTTTATAGTCACCACCACGGGATATGCCAACACGACTTACGTCCAATTTATAGAGAAGTTGGATGGAGGAATGCCAACAATGCTGCTCCCCATGCGTAATTGTTGACTTCATCCAACTTCTCTATAAATTGGACGTAAGTCGTGTTGGCATATCCCGTGGTGGTGGTGACTATAAAACCCTCCACAAGCATCAACAAAATGGCCTTTTTCCTTCTTTCTTTATCTTCGGTTTGGTCGAGAGCTATCGCCTTCAATTCTGTAAACTTAATAGTAGTTTTTGGTTGCCTTTGGAAGACCCGTTCAAAAGCTTTCAGGTCACGGGTTGTTTCACATATCACTGGTTCGCCTGTAATGGGCAATCCAGTCAGATATAAGACATCCTCTAGCGTGATGCCTATCTTCAGGCTCCCGAAGTTGAAGATAGAAGATTCCTTATCATAGTGACTATGAAGGTCTGGAAGGGTCTTTATCAGCAATTGTGAGTATGGGAGCTTGAGCAACTGGAATAGGCAACTACCCGTAAACTCTTCTAGGAGTTCTGCTCGAAAATCTGTGTCTTTCTCTAGCTCTTTGAAGAGTTCATTGATTATCAGTAACGTCGAAGCCATTTAAAAGTAGTGCACAAACAAACAATTATACATTTTCATCATTACGTCCATTTTTTAAATGAATGTGAAAATTCAAAAGATACACCATATTACACATTAAAAAAACACTGAATAACTCCAGATAAGTCTCTAAAAATAATGTATACACAGGACATATCCAGCAAATGATTTCAGAATATAAATTTACATAGAATCAACCGACTCTACATATCAGGTTTATTCACCTCACCTGATCAAACTAATATCCAAATAATATTATAATACATTTTAGGAACAAGAAGTTTATTGCAAAGAAAAAAGGGAGGGGTGAGAAATCCCCCCTGATTACAAAAAGGCGCAATCATTTACAAGGCAAAATACATGGCGTAACTAGGGTTGGCAACGGGGCGGGGCCGGGGGACAAGTCCCCGTCCCCGCGTTCACGAGGATTCCCCGTCCCCGCGAAACTGGCGGGGATTTTTTTATCCCCATCCTCGTCCCCGTGGGGATCCCCATCCCCGCGGGGATTCTCCGTCCCCGTATTTTTTAATTTTATTTAATATATCTACTAATAAAATTTAAAATAAAATAAATTTAGAAATAATTAATAGACTTAAATTTAACAAAGTTCGACAAAAAAAATTAGGATATAATATATTTAGTTCATTTTAATATTACAATAATAGTAATAGTAATATAATAAAAATAAAATATATTTTTACTAAATAAATATATAGAATTACATAATATAATTGGATCCCTACTATATATATTAGGAAAAAGAAAAAATTACATAGCGGGGCCCCGCGGGGAATGGGGCGGGGAACCTTATCCCCGTCCCCGCTATCGGGGCAAAAATCTTCCATGTCCCCGCCCCACCGGGGGAAGAAAATGGGGAATCCCCGCCTCGTTCGGGGCGGATTCCCGCGGGGAACGGGGATTCCTTGCCCCATTGCCAACCCTAGGCGTAACTCCAAATCCTAGTTTAATGTGTCTTTATATCCTAGCATGGCTCTGCATTTATTTCATTCAAAATATTAGATAGATGTACAAACTCCTTGATTAATGTGTCTTCATATTCTCACCACAAACCAAATATATTTAAAAAATTGAGATACAACCATATAAGAAAATAGAGTTAAAAGGAAACAAATTTAATGTGGGGGGGTTGTATGTCGATCTCAAAAAATGCTCTGCCTTCTCTCTAACTTTCTCTCTCTAAGCATTTGAAACCCTAGCCGCCGTGTTTCTGCAACCCCATTCTGATAACCTTCTCCGATGGCGGCGTCGAGCTCTCATCTCGCGTCGACCATCGAGGGAGGAGACTTCCCCTCGCTTCCTTCTAAAGGCCCACCAAATTTCATCGCTCAGGCAAACAAACCTCCAGATCTACAACCTAAATCGGTTTCCTTCCTGAGTGTTGCTCAGGGGAAATCAGCAGCAGAAAGGCTGGAAGGCAAATCCACAAAGAAGCTGTTTGATTCAAGCGCAGAGGGCTTTGGATCTACTGGAATATATCGTGGCACTCCGATTGTGCAATTTTCTGATTCTGAGACAGATATTTTAGCCATGCAGTGCAGGTTTGTGCTGATCGGTAAGTTTTCCCATGGAAGTCCACCGTTTAAAAACATTCAATCTAACTTGTCTGGTTTTGGATTTGTTGGACCTGTGTTTATTGGATCTATTAACATTAAACATATTATGATAAAATTTAACAATGAGGATGATTTTCAACGATTTTGGGCAAAACAGATCATTCATGTTGGGGGTTTCCCGATGAGGGTTTTTAAATGGACTAAGGATTTTGATACTAAAACTGAGTCATCTATTGTTCCGGTATGGGTTTCTTTCCCGGAATTACCCATCCATTTGTTTGATAAAAAAACTCTGTTTCGAATTTCTTCACTGATTGACCAGCCTCTTCGCATAGATGAGGCTACGGCTGACAGAACCCGACCTAGTGTGGCCAGGGTTTGTATTGAGTTGGATCTGACCAAACCTCGAGCAGAGGAAATTTTCATAGGGTGTGGGGAAAGTTTGATAACACAGAAAGTGACATATGAAAGAATTCCTAACTATTGTCATACATGTAAACATTTGGGACATGTTGCTAGTGAATGCTTTAGTGAGGATTATAAGAAAAAGCTTGCTGAAAAATCTAATGAGCCCAAAGTGGTTAAAAATCCTGAAAAGCATTGGGTGCCTAAGGAAATTAGTAATAAAAACAAAGACCCCAATGATGTGCCTAATAATAAAGAACAGATTCTTGAAGAAGGGGAAATTGGGGGAAAAGGGGTGGTTGAGGATGACCCTAATCCTGATGAATTTCAGAATAGGAGAGCTGACAAAGGGAAAGGTGTTGCCACCACCCCTATGAACACTGAAAACATTATATCTGATTGCAATAAATCTAAAAGCTATAAAGATAGGGCTGAGGGGTCTAAGATAAAAAATGTCAGCTATGATCAGATGGATGAATTTCAGATTCATGAAAACTCATTTTCTAAGCTGAATGTTAATGTGGAAGATGATTATGCTATATTTGAAGATGGTATGTTGCATAATGACATTGAAACTAACTCCATTTCTCATATGTCCCCACTGCATGAGCTCCTGGATGAAGAGGATGAGGAAGACAAAGGTGCAGCTTCTTGGGGAGATGATATGACAGCAGAAACAAGGAAGAGGCATGGGAAGAAAAAGAATAAAAAGAAGAAGAAAAAAGGTTTTGTTCCACTTGTAATGCAGACAAGGAGAGGAACAATCTTTACAAAAGGTATATCTAACTCATCTCAATGAATGTCCTCTGTTGGAATGTTAGGGGATTAGGGAATGTGAAAACTAGAAATTACTTAAAAAGCTTAATTAAAAAGAAGAAGCCTGATATTCTTGCCATTTTGGAAACCAAATCTGCAGCTGTTGATCCTTTTCTTGTCCATTCACTGGGATTCCAACATGTGGAACCCAATGCTAATGGGAAAATTTGGGTTTTATGGAATGATCCTATTTCTGTTTTTGTAAAATTTTCTTCTGACCAAATGATTGATGTTGAGATGGTTAACCCTGTGCTGGATTGTAGTTTGTATTGTTCTTTTGTTTATGCTTTATGCTCTAGAAAAGGGAGACTTGATTTATGGAATGATATTAGAACTCTGTCTCATTCTGCTGAATCCTGGTTGGTATGTGGTGATTTTAATACTATATGTTCTGCTGATGAGAAAAAGGGAGGGGGTGTGGTTAAAATGAAATCCATGGATGATTTTAATAGTCTGATTAGTGATTGTGCTTTGGAAGATGCAGGGTTTTCTGGCCTTCCATTTACATGGCATGCTAACCATGTATTTGAAAGGCTGGACAGAGCCTTAGTATCTTCTAAACTGTTGGATTTGTTCAATAAACTGGAAGTCAAGCATCTTATTAAAGGATCATCAGATCATTGCCCTTTACTTATTAGCCTCAAATCTGATTCTTTTAAAACCAAATCCTCTTTTAGATTCTTGAATGCATGGACCAAACATCATACCCTCTTAGACACTGTGAGGAACTCTTGGTGTTCTCCCGTGCCCCAAAGAGGGATGATTAAAGTTCAGCAGAAGCTTTTTAGATTAAAAAATTGTTTAAAAAGCTGGAATAAAGATGTGTTTGAGAATATTTTTGATAGGGTGCAGAAAGCAGAGCAATCTCTTATCCTACAAGAGGAGGCCTACTTACTGGACCCTTCAGACTCCAAATTAATGACTCTTAAGCAAAAGCAAGCAGAAATGTCCCTTGCTTTGGCTATGGAGGAATCATTTTGGAGACAAAAATCTGCCTGTAAATGGTTAAAGGAAGGAGAAAAAAATACAGCCTATTTCCATGCATTAGTTAAGAAAAAAAGGTTTAAAAATAGGATAAATGAAATTGAAGTTGATGGCACTATTATTAAAGACCCTGATCTGATGTGCAAAACAGCTTGTGATTTCTTTCAAAATATGTTTACATTTGAGGGAGGGGAGTTGGAAAATCCTATTTTCAGTACCATCAAACCTTTAATCACTGCTGAGGATTCTGTCAAACTATGTTTGGTGCCAACTGAAAAGGAATTACATGAGGCTGTTTTTTCCATGGATAAGGATAGTATGGCTGGGCCTGATGGTTTTTCTGCTTTATTTTTTCAATTTTGTTGGGATATAGTGAAAGATGACTTAATGGAAGCTGCTAAAGAATTTTTCCTGGGTATTCCAATGCCTAGAAGCTTTACTTGTACATCTATAGCTCTCATCCCTAAGAAAAACAAGCCTCTGATTTGGGCAGATTTCAGGCCCATTAGTTTATGTAATGTGGTTAATAAGATCTTAACTAAGATGGTCAATAATAGGTTGTCAAATCTCCTTCCTACATTAGTACCTCTTGCCCAAAGTGGGTTTGTTCCCACTAGAGACATTGCAGATAATATCTTTCTTGCCCAAGAGATGGTTCATGATCTCAACACTAAAAGCAAAAATGGCAGAATGATACTTAAAATAGATCTGCAAAAGGCTTATGATAGGGTAGAATGGTCTGTCCTATTCAAAATTTTAAGATTGCTTGGCTTTCCAGAGCTCTTTGTTAACTATATTGCTAATTCTATTAACAATTCTTGGTTCTCTATCCTCATAAATGGATCATTATCTGGATTTTTTAAATCCAGTAGGGGCATTAGGCAAGGGGATCCATTATCCCCCTCCCTATTTGCTATTTTCTCTAATGTGCTAACATGTGGTTTGTTGGAGCTGTTTGATATATTTCCAGATCTGAGATACCACAAAAGAGGTATGATTGTTTGGTACACGCGTTTATTTATGCACTTTAAGTCTATTAGAGTGATGAATTGTGATGATTGCGTGTAGAATGGAGAGTATTTGGATTGTTTTAGTGCCTTTGGACTATTTGACGTTTGTGTTTTCATTTTGAGCTTAACAGGTGATTTAAGGCTAAGTATTCGTACTCGGCCGGATGCACAACGAGGAAATGAAGTCCGGAGGTCAAAAAGATGGAAAAATCGCCGGAAAATGAAGAACAAAGCACCGCGACCGCGGCAAAATGGCGCGGCCGCGGTCCAAGTGAAGAAATAAGCAGAAAATCTCTGGACAAGTAGCGCGGCCGAGGCATACTTGCGCGGCCGCGGCGTGGTGCTGGATCAGGAGCGGGCGCGGGCGCGGCCCGTAAGCGCGGTCGCGGCCCATTAAGGCGGTTAATTAATCCTTGGGCCACAAGAGTTCCGTTTTAAAGCCCAGAATCGACCCAAATTGACTTTCTCTATAAAAAGGGATTCTTATGCTCGGAAAAGGAGGACGAGAACATTACGAGAGAGCAAGATTGAGAGATTCCGAAGGAGACGGGCAATCAAGATCGGCAATACTCGGGTTTTCTAGTCCTTAAGTCTTTACAATTATGTATTTTCAGTTTAATTTGTCTTTTGTCACCGCCATGAGCGGCTAGTAGGTTATTTCAGTCCTTAATCGAGTCGAACCCTAGTTTTGCTATTCTGTGATATTTACAGTGGTTATTAATCAGTTGATTCCTTGAAACGTTGTTATACTATTTATTTATTCTTCAATGCTTGTGCGTTTATATGCTAGATTGATCACCTAGGATTATAATTGCATAAGTAACGCTAGGTTATAATCGTAATCCGTAATTGTTACGAACCTATAGCCACTTAGTAGCGAATAGCGAGTGATATCGCTAGGATAGTATATAGCTCGGTCTGAATGGGTCCGAGCTTACGAGGTCCACACCGTGTCTATCCCGTTATCCTAGTTCTCTAGGCGTCCGGTTAATGAGATCCAGAGAGCTTATTCTGAGGTCACTCAACTGGATAGACTAACCAAAGAGCTTGTTTTGGTTAGTTAAACATAAGGGATAACGAGGTTAGCAGAGCTTGTTGTTAACCTCGGGGTAGGAGTTTTAAGGATAAAATTGGTTAATAATTGCATCTATCACAGGGTAGTAATAACTAGGGGGAGATAAGATTAAGGGCTGGGATTCGTTATTTTATAAGTAGAACAAGTCATAGTTAATTTGCTTAAATTCTGTTTTAGTTCTTTAGTTAATATATATCAAGTTACAAACCCCCATTATTTATATACTTATATACGTTGCTAGTATTAGGATTTATTTAAACACTAAGAGTCTTCCTGCTCCCTGTGGGATCGACCCTACTTACCACTTCTACGAGCTAGAAGGGTAGCTAGGTTTAATTAATTTTACCGCATCGCGACAGTGCGGTCATTGTTCCCTCCTTATCTTTTGCTGATGATACTGTGGTTTTTGCTTCTACCAAAATTAAAGCTTTTAAAAAATTGATTAATTTTCTGAGTCAGTTTGAAAAAGCTACTGGGCAAAAGGTGAATTACTCCAAAAGTACTGTCATTTTTGGGAAGCATACCACAAGATATAGGAAAGGCAGAATTTTAGAAATCTCTAACTTTGTAGAAGAAAATCTGCCTTTCAAATATCTGGGGGTTCCCTTGTTTAAAGGAAGAGTTAAAAACTCTCTTTTCTAAGAACTTTTTGAAAAAATCAACAGTAGGTTGTTAGGATGGGATAAACTTTTTCTGAGTATGGGGGGCAGGTTAGAGCTTATCAAAAGCATTCTAACCTCCATTCCTATGTACACCTTGAGAGTGGTGGGAGCCACCAAATCTGTAATTGACAGATTCCATAGATGCTTTAATAGCTTCTTATGGGGCTCAACAGGTGAACATAAGAAAATCCATTGGATGGCTTGGGAAAAGTTATGCTATCCTAAAAAAGAAGGGGGTTTAGGGATGAGAAATCTGTTTGATGTGAACAAAGCTTTTGCTGATTATGCTTGGTGGAAATTCAAAACCTCTAATGCTTTATGGGTCTCATTCTTGAAAAATAAATATCTTAAAGATAAACACCCATTTACAGCGGATGTTGGGCCTAATCAGTCCCACTTTTGGAAAAGACTTTTGAAAATACAGCCTTTTACTGATGATAAAATTTTCTGGAGAGTTGGAAGGGGTAATATCTCCTTTTGGTTTGATAATTGGTGTGATGCTTCTCCTTTATGCCAATATGTGGAAGTGTTTAACTATTTTGATCTTGTTAACACATATTGGTGTAATGGTAACTGGAACAGAGATGCTTTAATCTGTATTTTGCCTCCTGCTGTGATTGATAGTTTTAGTCACTTACATATTGATGTTAATGCAGATGACACTCCCATTTGGAAACTATCACCCAGTGGCCTCTTCTCATTTCAGTCCTCATGGAATTCCCTGAGACTGACCAAGCCTTTAGATGCTTGGCAGTCAATGATGTGGCCAAAATCTCTCACAAACTCCCTGTCAATCTTTCTTTGGAGGTTAGTCAATAATTTTTTAGCCTTTGATGATAACCTCAGAAATAAGGGATTTTTGGCTACCTCTTGGTGTCACCTCTGCCATAATGCTTCTGAAGAGGCCAATCACACCCTTATTCATTGTCCTATTTCGTGGCAAATCTGGAGCTATTTTGCTAAGCTTTTCTCTATTCTGATCCATCCTAACTCTACAATCAAAACTCTGATTCAAGCTTGGTTTGCCAAAAAACAAAATCATGAGCATATTTGTACTGTCCTTCCCTGTCTGATCTTTTGGCAAATCTGGTGTGCAAGGAATCTTTCAAAATTCCAAAACCAAATGTCAGTAGCGTCTCAAATTCAAAAGCAGGTAGTGGATAAGCTAAGATTAATTTCTAATGCTAATCTGTTCCCTTTTGGATTTTGGAGAGGCTTTTGGCATGTGGCGGGAAAATGAAAAATTCCTGTGATGATTAAAAAAGAAAAAAAACCGATTTTGGTCCGTTGGATACCCCCAAATGATGTATTTTTTAAACTAAACACTGATGGGGCATCGAAAGGGAACCCCGGTCCATCTAGGGCAGGGGGAATCATACGAAACTCAAATGCAAAATTTGTTGCTGGTTTTTACCAATTCTTGGGCATATCAGATACCATCACAGCAGAACTCTCTGCTATAATACAAGGCCTGAAATTGTGCCTTAAATTGGAAATCTACTCGGTGTGGCTTGAAATTCATTCACTTGCCTTATTTTATATGTTGAGCAAGAACAGAAAGGGCCATTGGACCCTTCAAGCATTATTATCAGAATATTTGAGATTGTCACAGGTGATGGAGGTGAGAATCTCTCATATACACCGAGAAGGGAACAAAGCAGCGGATCACCTTGCTAATCTGGCGATGAAAAGAAGAGGAAATGGTGAAATCTCCAATTTGAATGATTGTAATAGTCTTAAAGGTTTTGTTCTAATGGATGGATTAGGACTTCCTAGTTTTAGATTCCCTAAATAGGCTTGTAATTGTTGTGCCTTGATTTCCATATGTATGCCCAAAATACTTTATGTGTCAATATACAGGTAGGGGATCAGCCTTAATCCCCCCACCATGTTGGTGGTTTAAATAAAAAAAAAAAAAAAAATTTAATGTAGGGGCAAGGAATGGCAGTACTAAGGAAGGAGATCGTATCATGCATACCGCACCTTGATCACCAAAAAAGTAATATTTATCGTCCCTCAAAACCAAACCAGAGCCTTTGCACACCTTACAATTCCTCTGCTCCACCTGCCATTATAGAAATAGAGAGATGTTGGAATCAGTTGTTGATAATATTCATATCAGATGTTGGAATAAATGAAAGGAGTTAAGGATTTATTTGAAGAGCAGCTGCTATATATACCATACCAAAGTTCCTTTGAAGTTAACTTTCTTAGATATTGCTTAAAACATAAATCCGAGTAAGCAAACAACAGAAACAAGTGTTAGTTTAAGCCTAAGGAAAAGCAGAAGCTGCTGCCAATGGTCAAGTGTGATTACAAAAGCAAAAAAGCTGATTGCTAAACTTTTGGATGCTTAAAAGTTGATTTTGTATGTGAGACATGTCATTCTAAGATCTAGTGTACCCAACACATCCTCCACAACCCCCAAGGATTTTGAAACGTACACTTTTGGAATCTATATATATATAAAAGTAAAATAGAGGGTACTTATGTAATTTTAATTTTCCCTCCTAAATTTTAAGCCATAATTAGTAACCCTTTGTTATTTTTGCTAAATTAATAACTTTCTTTCATTTTTTTAAAATACAAATAACTTTTTTATTTATAATCAATTTTTTATGCATAATATATCAAATTATTCAATTTTTCATGATCTTCAATTTGACATCCATATCGCATATATTATAATGAGCTGTTTGATTTTAGATAATAGATTATTTGTTGGTAATTATTTATTTTAGATTTGAGTTAAAATTGTAAATTGAACTACAATATGTTGGCTTGAGTTGCAACTAAACATTAGTAAAATAATTGTACTAATTGAGTATTTTTTTACGAAAATACAACTAATTATTTTATTTTATCTAACACGATTTTTTTGAAACTAAGTTACACGGGAAGAAAAATCATTGTTTAAATAATGAAATTCATGTTTTATTAAATCCAAGGCCAAAACTAATCTATTTATAATCAATTTATTAACAAGCCTGCTTATATATTTATTTTGTCACAAAAGTACGAAGCTTTGAGTATATGTATAGTTATGTACTAAAATTGTTATTGAAATTATTTTTAATTACTTATTGATATTTTTATAATGTATATTTTGTTAAAATTACTTTTCTAAGAAACATTACCCTTTGCAACCTAAATTATGACTTTTGTTACACTTTGAGATTTTTTTACGATAATTAAACCTCAACTTCATTTCCATATTTTTTTTTTTTTTGTCAAACTAAACCTCAACTATATATTTTTTACATTTTGTAACCTACACAATACTATGTCACACCAACTAACCTCAACTATGTTTTTTTACTATTAATAACCTCAGTAATTTTGTCTGCATTGATCATTTTTTTCTTTAAATAAATAAAGTATTTATTAGAAATATATATCATTTATATAAATAAATTACAATGCCAAATAAAATATGAAAATATTCAAATATTATGAAGAACTCGCAGACTTTAATTTGGTATTCAAATTATTAAATAATGTTTAGATCTTAATTTGCTAAAGTAAGAATTTATTGAAAAATAAGAAGTTTTTAAGTGTATTTAAAAGCACATAGTGAAATGTTAAAAATTGCAAATAAGAATACAAATTTTGAAAGATTTTTTTTAGTATTTATGATTAGAACTTGAAAATTTATTTGGATAAATTAAAAAATATAAAATAAAGGCAAGAACATAAAGAAAAAGTATACATTATATGTGAAATATCCAAATAAAATATTAGCGTCTTTTATAATATATTTCATGATTATTTTTAATTATTTATAGTTAGAGTTTAAATATTATTTTCATAATTTAAAAAATATAATATATATATATATATATAATACATATATATATATACACACATACACACACACACACACACACACATATATATATATATATAGTAGGGGAAATTCTTTAGTATCATTCCAGGTTAAAATTATGGCCTTCAATTGGTAAGTTGTCACATTGACAAGAATCAAAATTGATTTAGATTTTAAAGTTGCAAATAGTTTTTTTCATTTCTAATTTAATTATTATGTATAAGATGTCAAATTAATCCTCTTTTGATGATATAATTAATTAAGATACTCGAATTAAATATTATATTATTTGTTCGTTAATTATTTGAGTTAGATTTCAGTGTTTATTTTGGTTGTACAATATAGTATTGGTCTGGAATACAACTAAAAGCCAGTTAAATAATTCTCCTTTAAAATTAATTTTACTTGATTATTGATTAAAACTATAACTAATCATTTATTTATCTAACCCGAATTTTCTCAACTTTTCTTCATATATTGTATTTAGAGAAATTTAATATTTTATTTATAACCAGCTTATTAAATCATTAAATTTGCTCATATCTATTTGTTATAATAATATGTTTTGTATGATTAATCACTAAATCACGACTTTTGCGCATATATATGATAATTAACCTTGAATTTTTTTCCTTCATATTTAACATTTATTAATATTATTTTTAAACAAAGAATTACACTTTGCACCCTAAACTTCTTTTAAATACACAAAATTAATCAACCTGAAATATATATCTTTTAAGACTTTGCAACCTAAAAAATTAATACTTGGTTACATTAACCATCTCAACTATGTCTTTTTTTCACATTCTGCTACCTAAGTTTTTTTTTTTTTTTTTTTTTTTTTTTTTACACTAATCAATGCGTATCCTTAAATAAATCTACTATTTACAATATAAATGTGTAGTTTATTTGAAAAATATCACCATATATATGAAATATTAAGAAATGTAGAAGAACTCATAAGTTTTATTTTGTTGTTGAAACTATTGAATAACTTTTGAATTTTATTTTATTATTTTGTTAATTTCGTATATCTGAAATCATCAAGTAAAGTATTAAAACTTGGAAATGAGATTTTTCTAAAGTTAAATAGTAATAATTAGAAGCTGAAGCTATATTTAAATAAATTAAAATGTCTAATATAAAATGGAAAGATTAAAGGAAACTAATTGTTTTATAACATTATTCAATTTATTTTATTTAATAATATGAGTTGATATTTAGATATTTATGTGTGTTTGAACATTCATAAATAATTAAGCTATTTGTGTAAGCATACTAGATCTGTGTCTGAATTTTAGAGATAAGAAAAAGTCAATTGAAAAATATATATTTTTTTATATTTAATATTTTTTTTTAGTGTTAATCCATAATATACATACAGTAATTTATATTAAATTTATATATAACTTGGGAGAAACTTATATTTATATTACTTATAAATTTAGTTATGTTTAATCATAAATATTTATTTTATTAGGATAAAACAGTCGCATTTTTAGTATTAAATTATATAATATTTAACTTAATTAAACTATTTTTAAATAAAACTTTCGTGCATCGCACGGGAGTAATACTAGTTGAAGCAAAAGCAGGTATTTAGTAACACCAAATCTACTATTTTTAAACCAAAAGTGCAAAAGGGTTTATACTAAACTTTTGTAAACTTTGCCTTAGTCAATTAGCTAAAATGATATTTCTATCATTTGAAAAAAAATTCAGCCAAGTATAGTAATTATTGTCTATTTGCAGAAGTACAAGTCAATGCTTATGTAGTTAAAAGATTAATTTGTATTTACCACAATCATAAAATAAAAATTGAGGGACCAGCAAGACAGCAGCCCATCCAAAATTGAACTTTGAACATATACTCCGTTAATATAGATCCATATTGGACTCAAATGAATATAGATCCATAAACACTTTAAAAATCACTTTTGCATTCTAGAAGTGAATTAGAGTTCTCTTATTTAGTTTTGAAAAACCCTCTACATTTGGGTCAAGCCTTAACAAACACCCCCTTTATTTGTGGAAAACATTCATATACGAAAACTAATGTTTATATTTTGAAGCAGCCACATGGTAAATGCTAACTGATAATATCAATAGGATAATTTTATACTCACAATATGTGGTGAGATGGATGAATATGCACTTTACAACCACCTTAAAAACCTGGAATTTCGACTAATCACAACATTAGGCACATAGAGATAACAGTGAAAATAAAGAATCAAGCATAAGGGAACAATGATCATTGATCAAGGCCAACTTAATTAATAGCATGGTAATGAAGAAAATTAAATATATATGAACTCAGCTTATGTTTGAATTAAATATATACGAATGTTGGTAAATGGGGGCGGCGAGCGGAGCGGCGAAGGCGAGCGGAACGGAAGCAGATCCTCTCCTGGGGTGAAAAACCAACACCTTTTACTGGGCCCAAATACGGCGACGTTTTGTCAAGGAAATTTACTTCTCCTTTTCTTTTTTTCTTTTTTTTTTCTTTTGCTATTTTCCTCTTTCAGGCAGCTAACTATTTCTCTAGTGCTTTTGACAAACGCAGCGGTGCTTTCAATAAAAGCAGCGATGTTTTTATTACTTGTTTAAACACCCGACATTGTTTGATCCTCGACCATAATCCACGTCAATTAGTTAAAACACATTCTTATTCTCGACAGCTCGTGTATGTATTCTTTAGACACCCGATATGCTGTAATACTCGACAATAATCCACGACATCTAGTTAATACGCGCCAAAGGGTCCTTTAGACCAAACTGTCGAGAATTATTGTTATACAAACTACTAGTCGAGAATTATTTGTTATAATTCACGACCAGTGGTTCCGTTACTTTTTATGTTCTTTTTTCTTTTTTTTTGTTTATTTATTAATAAATTGGGACATTATTTGAATGAATGAATTACATTTTAAGAACAAAAATCCGTAAATTTAATTTAATTAAAAAAAGAATTATGAATATTAACTAGTTATATTCTACGATTACATAAGTACGTTTATTATTTGTGATTCCGATTCCGAGTTGTTTTGATCGTTCTTTTTTTTTTTATATATATATAATTTCATCCTTTTTAATAATGATATATGAAAAAAATGAATCAAAATGTTCATTGTTGTTAAAATATTTAGAAAATTTAATTAATTACATTTAAAAAAAATCGAAAATTTAATTTAATTAAAAAAAAAATTATGAATATTAATTAAATTAATTGTCTCCGATTACATAAGTACGTTTATTATTTGTGATTCCGATTCCGAGTTGTTTTGATCGTTCTTTTTTTTAATTTTAATTTCATCATTTTTAATAATAATATATGAAAAAAAATGAATCAAAATGTTCATTGTTGTTACAATATTTAGAAAATTTAATTAATTACATTTAAAAAAATCGAAAATTTAATTTAATTAAAAAAAGAATTATGAATATTAATTAGATTAATTGTATGTGTGAAAATTGTAAATATGAATTTTATTAACTGTAGATATGAAAATAATATGGTAGTTTGCATGTGGGACCCGTCAATAGTGTCATTTGTACTTGTACCTAGGATGATTGGAGAGAAATAAATACAATTTGAGTGAGTATTAACTTTTGAAGTGACATTGATGTTGGCAGGTACAAATTATGTAGGCAAAAACTTGTATGTGATCGTCACATGGTGTGACGGGAAAAAATATCATTTTCTGTGGTAAAAATATCACGTTTATCTGTAAAAGTATCACTTTTTTTTAACAAAAAGAAGTATCACTTTTTGTAGCAAAAATATCACCTTTATCTGTAAAAGTATCGATATAATAAAAATATCACTTTTATCTGTAAAAATATCAATTTTTCCTATAAAATATTAAATTTTTCTATAAAAGCGTATTTCGTCACACGTGTGACCATCACACACAAGACTCACTCAATTATGTATGCATTGTATTTGTGGATGCTCTTAGCATTAGCCTTCTAAGTTCATAACCCAATTTACAGAGAGAAAACTCTACACCCTAGCCGCGCGCTCCTCGTCCCGCCGTCGCCCTGCCCTGCCGTCTCCCCGGCCCCGCGCCGCTGTCGTTCTCCCCTAAACCTCGTATACTACACCTCTCTCTCTCTCCTTCTCTCTCGCCCGTCGAATTTCCCCTATTTCTGATCATCGAATTTATCTGAGTTCTAGTCGTTCAAACCATTCACTTTCTTCAAGATGCAGATCTTTGTTAAGACTCTAACTGGTAAGACCATTACTCTCGAGGTTGAGAGTTCCGACACCATAGACAATGTCAAGGCTATGATTCAAGATAAGGAAGGAATTCCTCTAGACCAGCAGAGACTGATCTTTGCCGGAAAACAACTTTAAGATGGCAGAACCCTTGCAGATTACAATATCCAAAAGGAATCCACCCTTCATCTTGTCCTCAGGCTTCGTGGTGGGATGCAAATCTTTGTGAAAACTCTCACAGGGAAAACCATTACGCTTGAGGTTGAAAGCTCTGATACCATTGATAATGTCAAGGCAAAGATTCAAGATAAGGAAGGAACTCCTCCTGACCAACAACGATTGATCTTCGCCGGGAAGCAACTGGAGGATGGGCGAACACTTGCAGATTACAATATCCAAAAAAAGTCGACCCTCCACCTTGTCCTCAGGCTTCGTGGTGGGATGCAAATCTTTGTGAAAGCTCTCACAGGGAAAACCATTACTCTCGAGGTCGAGAGCTCTGATACCATTGACAATGTCAAGGCTAAGATTCAAGATAAAGAAGGAATTCCTCCTGACCAACAGCGATTGATCTTTGCGGGGAAGCAACTTGAGGACGGGCGAACACTTGCAGATTACAACATTCAAAAGGAGTCAACCCTCCACCTTGTCCTCAGGCTTCGTGGTGGGATGCAAATTTTTGTGAAGACTCTGACTGGGAAGACTATTACTCTAGAAGTTGAAAGCTCAGACACAATTGACAATGTCAAGGCAAAAATTCAGGACAAGGAGGGGATTCCTCCAGACTAGCAGAGGCTGATCTTTGCTGGCAAACAACTCGAGGATGGGAAAACTTTGGCAGATTACAACATTCAGAAGGAATCGACCCTTCATCTAGTGTTGCGATTGAGGGGAGGCATGCAAATCTTTGTTAAGACTTTGACTGGGAAGACTATTACATTGGAGGTTGAAAGTTCCGACACAATCGACAATGTGAAGGCTAAAATTCAGGATAAGGAAGGTATCCCGCCAGACCAGCAACGTTTGATCTTTGCTGGCAAGCAGCTAGAAGATGGGAGGACACTCGCTGATTATAATATTCAGAAGGAGTCAACCCTTCATCTGGTTTTGCGGTTGAGAGGTGGGATGCAAATCTTTGTGAAGACGCTGACGGGCAAGACCATCACTTTGGAGGTGGAGAGTTCAGACACGATTGATAATGTGAAGGCGAAAATTCAGGATAAGGAGGGGATCCCCCCAGATCAGCAGAGGCGCTCTCTCTCTCTCTCTCTCTCCCTTTGCTTGTGAATCTAGAGAGAAGAAGTGACCTTGAAATGGGAGAGGAGAAGCCGAAATCTAGAGTTTGGCCTACCGTCAAGCCATTTGTCAATGGTGGTATGTTTAGTATGCTTGCTACCTGTGTTATTCAGCCCGCCGACATGATCAAGGTATTGATCCGTACCTGTGTTCACACATGATCTATTACAGTGATTTGTTATGAAATACTTGTTGTGAGAGACTGATTTTCTGTTACAATTTTACTTTTATTGGTTGGATTGAAATGAAGTTGATGACGTGATTTCAAATCTTTGATCGAATGGATTCGTTTTTCCTGAATTTGAACAATTGGGCTTTGATTTAGATTGTGTTTCTGAAATTCGCTGCTTAGTTCAGATCAATATACATGTTTTCTTTAAAAAGAAGAGTGAGTCTTGTGTGTGACGGTCACACGTGTGAAGGAATACATTTTTACAAAAAAGAATTGATACTTTTACAGGATGAAGTGATGTTTTTACAGATAAAGGTAATACTTTTACTGCATTGATATATTTACAGATAAAGATGATACTTTTGCTACAAAAAGTGATACTTTTTTTTTGTTCAGAAAAAGTGATACTTTTACAGATAAACGTGATATTTTTACCACAAAAAAAATAATATTTTTTCCCGTCACACCACGGTCACATACAAGTTTTTGCCTAAAAAGAATGCACTAGATTTGCATTACTTCGTTCATTATCTTCATGATCTTAGTTGAAGGTCTTTTTACAACTTTATATAGTTGTTTCTCTTTTATTATCAAACCCGTTCATGAGCCGAAAATATGTTTTTGCCGTAGCTCCAGGTCTATTTATTTATATTTCTAATAGCTTTGACTCAGTTACTCAAGTTGATAATTTTCGTTGTAAAAAAAGTGTTTTAGTCATTTTATACATGGACACTATTTTAGTTATTTATCTTTTCTCGTAATTTGCGGGAAAAATTATAGGTTTTTTTTTTATTAATTTGTTTATATTTTAGAAAGGTGATAATGCCATGTGCGTTTAAGATATTTTACAAAAGTTTTATAAAATGTATTTTGGAACACGGGACGCTACAGACAGGGCCGTACCTAGCTATGTTTGGGCCTAAGTCGAATTTTTCAGTGGGGCCCCTAAAATTATATTCCTTAAATGTATAAACTCATAAGAACTTAAAAAAAAAAAAGAGTTTTAATAATTATATTATGATAGAAAACAAAAGACAAACAAACTGAACTTAAAATATTATATTAACAATTCTTAAATTATTTTATAACCAAGACCAAAGAAAAAAAAGATCACATTCATAAATGAATATTTCAAATTGGGTTTGTATTTCAAAATAACACAATGACTAACAATTATTTATAAAATAAATTTTACAATCACTATAAAGTATAAATAAAAGTAGTAGAAAAATAAATATATATACTAACTAACTATTATCTTTTCTTTTATAGTGTTGTGATATCTAGAGTTCTGAATATTCATCCAATTTGTGAAAAAATATAATAATTTTTTTTTATATAACTTACACAAAATTGATTTTGATAAAAAAGAAACTAGGCCAACATCACAAAATAGATTTTGATAAACATGAAACAAGAGTGGGATTTGATCCCGGAATAGGATGAATGCACCAACCACTAGACCACTCAACCAACTATAAATAAATTGTGCATCCAGATTTATATACATTAATTGTACATGTCTAAAATTATTCTGGGCCCCTAAATTTTATATTTTTCTCTGGCCCGAGTCGCCGGACTCTTCCGACTTATGGAAAGTCCGGCCATGGCTACAGATCTAATCGGTCCGACCAATTAACTCGCCAATAAACCGATTTAATCGTCAATCCGAATATATAACACTATTATTATTATTCGTTCAGTACATATTACAAATGAAATCTTATAAACAATTTAAAATTATACTCCTAGTTGACAAAATAAAAAATAAAAACAAAATTAAATTAAAACAAAAAAAAAAAAACTGAAGAGACAGAGGGAGAGTTTGAAAGAAATATTCACCCGCCAGACCACGAAGAGAGAGAGAGAGAGAGAAAAGGGTTTGAAAGAAATCCTCTGCACGCCAACGCCAGACCACTGCGTTCCTCGGAAGCAGATCCTCTGCTGTGGTGAAAAACCAGCACCTTTTACTGGGCTCAAATACGGCGACATTTCGTCGAGGAAATTTACTTCTTTTTTTTTTTTTTTTTTTCTTTTGCTATTTTCCTCTTTCAGGCAGCTAACTGTTTCCTTTAATAAATTCTTGTATTCTCTCTCAATAATTCATTATAATTTTTTGTAATCTTTTTGTTTTGTTATTATATTTTATTTTTTTTTGTGAACGAATATCTATTTATTTCTTGGTCATGTAATTATTTATTATCATGTGACTTTTTCATATTTCACTTATGCATATTATAATATAATATAACATAACAAATCAACAACAAAAATACACTATATTAAAATAGTTGAAACTAAAATAAGATCGTCAATAGGAATGTATATTAATACTCCCTCCGTCCCGAATGAACTTGCACTGGCCCTCCGAAACACATATTAAGAAAAGTTGTTTTTGGATAAATGTTGACTTAGTGAAATCTATTTTTACCTTTATGTGATGACAGATTTGTAATTATGTGATTAATGTGGGGTGGTTGTTCTTCTCGTCAAATATACTTTTGTTTTTCAATTTTGGAACTTTATAAATGACAAAGGATATGTGACGTAAACTAATAGTATTTTAAGGATTTCTGACTACCATTTATATATGATTACCGATTTACTATTTATAAATATTAATGATTTTCGATTTTACGATTTAAAAATATTAATGATTGCGGGGTTGGCCTAGCCCAGCCCAGTCGGGCCAGCAAATAAACAACCCTAAATTTTTCAGAGACGATTAGTCGATTATCCATTTTCTTCCCGCCTGATTTCGATTTCATCTCCCACTAAGCATCTATTTATCGCTCTCGTCTAAGCT
Organism: Ajuga chamaepitys; assembly: GCA_958295605.1. Lineage (NCBI taxonomy): Eukaryota > Viridiplantae > Streptophyta > Magnoliopsida > Lamiales > Lamiaceae > Ajuga > Ajuga chamaepitys. Next base: position 50,964,848 of record OY282508.1, on the reverse strand, counting down.
CGTTTTCCAGAGATTCTCATCGATTAGGTATATTGAAAATAATTTTTGATCATTTTAGTTAAATTTAAATTTATTCGTCAATTTTTTTCAATACTTGTTTTGTAGTAATAATTACAAGCTCCTTTTAATTTATGTTCTTCCATTTACACAAAAGCAGATTTATCCAATTTTTAAATTTTATATGTACCATACACACGGTAATTAAATCAGTGTACCTTGTTTTAAAAGCCTAAATTCTAGAGTAAGTTTATATCTAATACCAGCATTAGTTGCTTCCCAACGCTCAACTTCCAAATCCATAATGTTCCGGCGACAACAGCTTTTTGCAGGATAGATTTTTCAATTTCTCAATCCCATCGCGTTACTGTTTTGCTCAGTGTTTGTTGGACGAGTCGGACCGATCGGTCCAACAGGAAATCGGTCGTGGGCCTGGTCTGATTATGGGTCCAAAACTGGCTCTGGACTTTTATTACACCCGACATTGTTTCATACTCGACGATAATCCACGACAATTAATTAAATACCCGACATTGTTTGAACTCGACCATAATCCACGACAATTAGTTAAACACATTCTTATCCTCGACAGTTCGCGTATGTATTGTTTAAACACCCAACATGCTGTAATACTCGACAATAATCCACGAGAAGAACAATATTCTAGTGCCTTTGAGAAACGCAGCAGTGCTTTCATACTCGACGATAATCCACGACAATTAGTTAAATACCCGACATTGTTTGATACTCGACCATAATCCACGACAATTAGTTAAACCCCGGAATACAATGCATATATTTAACTTCTATTAGGTTAAAAGTCCCATTGAATAGGTTAGGTGATATGAATGCCCATTGACAACTACACTGCCAAAAGAAGTCTAGGGAAGCTCCATTGTGCAGAAATTGTGGCGTCTATACACCACATACTTTATTTACCTAGATTTACACAAATATGTATGAGGGGGTGTGTGTATGTGTGTACTTAGTGGATAAATCACATGATGTACATCTCTGGGTGCAGCAAAGAATAAACACAGAAGGTGCATCAGGAGAAACGTGCAACTTCTAGTTGAAAACTTCTTGTGGAGTCCTGGAGAACCTGACTTTATTTGCGATGTAACTTGCTCCTTGCGAGGTGACTGGCAGCCTTACTAACATGTTTGGGATTGGGCTTGTCAATCACAATGGCTGGACCAGCTAATGGATCTATGGGAAGTGCTTTTTCCCTCGCCTAATAACAAAACAGAATGACCACATCTACTTTTCTGAATATATTTTCTGACACAAACATTTTATGAATGAACCTCAGTCAAATTTACTTCTAATTTCCTCCTAGCTGCTGGTGGACTCTTGTGTGCACTTTGGTGCTTCTTCAAGAGCATATTTTGTCTTTGCAGCCCTTTGTGCAGCTCCTTAAAGTTTTGGTGTAGATGAGTAACACAAAATTTATGTTCACATCCAGGCATTAGGATATCTACTGCATCAATTAGTCCTTTTTGCAACTATAAGAATGTTAACACGCGTTTTAACTAACACGGGTGAATAATACTCACCATATAAATCTACAACATTTCACCTCCCAAAACAAGTCACCACTAAGTGCAATTTAGGACAAAAAGAGCACACCCATGGACTTGTAATTGTGTCTGAAGCAACTGTTTTACAACTCCATAGTCTTTCCCACTCCATTCTTCTCTACATTTGCACGACGCCGACTCGAAATTCTTACCTGAAATGACCTTCCCCAAGTCCCCTATCCTCATTGATACCTCAGCCTTCTGGTTTTCCAAATTGAAAAACGCAACGTACACTTCTCCTGATCAGAGAAAATCGATCAGTTCAACGTTAAGACTCAACAAGGCGAGCCTATAGCAACACCGTGTAAGTTATATTACAATGACAAAACATGCTGCTTTGATTGGATTAGTTTTGAGATTTAGTAGCTTATGGAGTCTTCATTATCTTCCCTGATATGCTCTCTCCATTACAGGGATGTTTTTCAGTTACTTCTTTCAAGTGCTTTTTACCTTTTGGCCCTTAAAAAGTTAGGTAGTGTTCGTGTTTGCTTGTTTTAAGCAAATTTATGCTTTTAGCTTTCAGATAAAAATAATTGTTTGCATACTTTTGTTTATGCTAAACTTTAGTATATTTAAGCTAAAATCTAAAAGCAGGAAAAATGCTACTTCGGAGGTGTTTGCAAATGATTGTGCTTTTAGAGAAGTGATTTGAATTGATTTTTGTAGAAAAATCAGAATCTGGTAGTGTTCGGAAATAAAGTGATTTTAAAACCAAAAGCTGGTAGAAGCTGAGTGATAGCAGTTTCTCAAAATCAGATTTTAAGTGATTCTGACAATCTGTTTTAAGAGTTTTCAGGTGGTCTTTGCAAACCCATCTAGACTCCCAAAATCAATTTTTAAAAGCACTTTATACAAGCTGGAGTGTTTGCAAACCCACTTTTAGGACACAAAATAGCTTCTGAAAAGCAATTAAAAGCTGATTCTCAGAAGCTGCTAACACTCAGATTCTATCAGCTTTTAGCTTTAACACAATTTTATTTCCAAACACTACCAAATTCTAAACATTTTTTCAAAATCAATTATAAGCACTTTTCTAAAAGCACAATTGTTTGCAAACACCCCCTCGAACACTCTAAAATCACTTTTGAATTGTCAAAAGTGATTTTAGGTTGGTGTGTTGTGTTTGTAAACACCACCTTCAAATTGCTTCTTAGTAGAAAAAGCGATTATTTGGAAAATACTATAACTTATGAGTTTACGACGATTACTTTCTCTTCAAACACTACCCACTTTTTATTTTAAGCAAATTTTCAACAATTTCCAATTTTAATCGCTTTCTCAGAAGCAGAAGCGACCGCAAACACTACCTTATTCTGGGTACAACTTCTTTAAAAATACAGCTTAAACCAAAAGGGTGAAAGTAGGGTAAGTTTGTGTTTTTGAACTTCGTGCTATTTTGGTAAATAAATCATACTTTCTTCTCCCTTTTAAGCTAATAGTTACTTAAATACCAAACAACTTGACATTTAAATTTAACCAGAAACACTTATATTATCAAACACTACCTACTTTCGATGATAAACAACTTTGCCACAATCCCACTCTTCATCACTTCTTCAATCAAAAGTTGAAGCAAGGGAAAAACACCCTAGTTTGTATTCAGAGACAAAGCCCAATGAAGTACTTTTAAGTTCGATAAATATAACCATGATTTATGAAAAACACACCTTTTATTCCAGTTGCAATCCAAGCGCGAACTCCTTTAGCGCCAGAATTAGCTGCACGAGAGTCGAGTTATGTAACAGATAAACAAACAAATAATTTGAATCAATATAAGAGCCAAGATTACGAAGAAGTATCACCTTTTACAGCCTTGATAGATGCACATAAGCCAGAATAGCTATTCCTCAAGGTACCGTTATGGTTCCACTCCCACATCTGTTTCAGTTTTAATCGAATGGTCATGTGGTTGTCGCATTCCGCAATTCCAGATATAAAATAAAGGGAGTGCGGGTTTTCTAGCCACGTTTTTGCCTACATATTTTTTAGCCAATTTAGGAAAATTATCAAAAAAACCTTAATTAAGGTCCTATCATTGACATCACCCTCTTCGATACAGGCTTCCTCCCTCCCCCTTAGTCTATACAAGGAAGATTCCCCCTCAATACGGCGACGAAATGGAAGACGAATGCACGGCTGAAGAAGATGTATCTCTGGACCGACTCCCCGATTCCCAGCAACCAACAGCTGGCGAAACATCCACCTCCGCCGGCGAAATGTCAATACAGGTAAGTTTTAAAAATAAATCTTTTGATCTGTTAGTGTTGTTAAATGCTTCAATATGTGGAATCTTTGTTGAGGGTTACATGTATTGAGCGCGGTTTGGTTTGTATAAAATCTGTGTTGCCTTGAGTTTGCAGATTGAGTTTGGTTGAATTAGGTAGGTTACTTATGTGATTTTTTTTTGTGGAAAAATGTCTATAAAACAAATTTTGGAATTTAAAACGACGTGTATCGATTGACTGGGAAGACAATGATGTTCAAAACGTGTATCGATGTAGGGGTACATGTAGCAACTTGAAATTTGACTAAAAAAACACATTTACTCTAAGATAAATATATCATGCACAGGGTAATTAGATTAAAAAATAAGACTTGTAGCCACCTGGTTGGCATGAACTCCACAAGGTGAAAACGAACCCCTTTTCGACTCTTTGGAAGTTAGCTTTTCATTTCGAGAAGCACCAAGGCAAGCCTCCGTCATCTTGCTCTTCAATAAATGCACTTTTCCCTCATCCAAGTCATCGCCTCTGCATCAGCATCCTCGAGAATCATATGCACGATATAACATACTATATTATGTGTGTGTTACTACTGTGGGTACTTCCTGACATGGCAGTGAAATTCAGATACCAAGTCTCTGCCATGTCAGCAGATGCTCACAACAGAGAAACATCTCACATATATAATAAGTCATATGAAAGAAGATGATTTGGAGATGTACAACAAAAGCGGTTTTCTTTTGTATAGGCAAAAAGGTTCTCGGTGTCTGTTGCTCGACTCAGCGGTCCAGCAGACTCGTTCAAGATCATCCCCAACAGCCCTGGCAGACCAGCCACTCGCCTCGTCCCCTTCACAGTTTGTGAGGCCCAGTGTGAGGGGCCCTGAGATGCTGCGCCTCAGATTACGACAGTTTGGACTTGAGAAATAAGGGAACTGCAATTTTGTAGGGGAGATTAGTAGACTAGAATGCTGCCCGTTTCTCACAACGAAACGTGCTAAGGTCGACCACATGCCTCCATATTGTTTGAGCTGAAGGAGTTTATCTCTAAGAGTGTCGGGTTAGTGAGTAGACCGAACGTTGCCTCATCAAGCTGTCTCATATCTCCTCCGAACATGAGAGGGGACTTTGCCATGGCCCACAACGTCATCTGTCCAAAGGTCTCGTGTATATTAATCATTGCAGTTTCTGATGTTATTGACAGATGAACGATGAGTAACGTATAACCATATACAGACCTGAGATCTCTGTTCATCAATATTAAGATTGCATCTCCTATGAGGGCCTTCATTTGAACCTGGAAATAGTAAAATTAAAATGCATTCATTATTAACCAAAAGTGTTCATTGGGATCAAAAGGATAAAGTTCAATAATTGATTTTAACACTAATCTTAATATAGGTTTACTGTGTTTTTCTTCAAGATAGGTAAGTAAATAAATCTATCCAGAGCAATCAATATTTTTATACAAACACGGCACGTATACAGCTACGGTCAAGCATCTCACAACCTAGCATTATCTTGAACACTAAACGGTGGGCCAACCAAAAGCGCCGTACATTTTTCTAGCTTTCATCTCTAGATAGGATTAGATGGATTTAGTCCTTGTACCTGGATCGGTAAGCCATCCTAACGGAAGCATATCTAAGTCCGGCCACGACTTTCCACGCAGTCCTTTCGCTCCAATCATATTAGCAGAAGCAAAATCCCTGAAACAACGATAAAATTATTTAAATTGAAGGACATACTAGTGATCAAGGAGTAGTTGACACGAATATTATGTTATAAGAATAACATATAGCATACCGGCTAATATCAAAATGTGCTGACACATCTGCCCACGTATCCCAATCATCCCCCGTAACTCTGTACATATTGACCAGACCACTTACGTCCCTCGCCATGGCTGGTGTCGCACTGCTTCCAGGAGATAACGAATACAGGATTGGGCGGTCAAGTTCAGTCAAGACCTACACGATTTTACCAGGAACCGTAAACTCGCAACTCCAGTATGCTGATGCTCTTCTGAACACAGACCGTGTTTTTCTCTTTCATTTAAAGCAACTTTACCTTAGAAACATAGCTTATCTCACCTAGATCAAAGTCCTCACCAAAGACACAGTCATGTTTTACTGTAACCAAACAGAAGCAGTTAGTTCGTGGAGAAAGAAAAACAAACTAAAGGAGTTCTCTCCCCTTTTTCGCACGAAAATCAGAAAGTACCAAAATCAACACCCCAGTCGGCGTATTGATGATAGAGTGACCTCAAAAACGCTCGTCCAGCTCCCGATTTGGTATTCACGCTCATGAAGCCATTCCGCATCCACGCACATGCCCTCTCCTTGACACCTACGTCTTTTGCATGCCACGTTCTCCCGGACGCTTCATATGCTTTGCCCTACATATACAGTATTATAAGACCTTATATTCCAAAAACGTTATATTACCAAAACAAACTCACCGTTGTAACATCAAGGATAGGTGTGTTTGCATTGTACGCCTGTGTACTGATACCCCTCATAACATGAATCCCAAATTTCATACCCATACTATGAACTTTCTCAGCCACTTTGGCAAACCCTTTACCGTCTCTAGACGAAGGCCATCTTTCCGGGTCAGGAATCATCCTTCCCCATTCATCAATAACATCAAATCCAAGAGAATCGACATAAGCACCTTTCACTTTCCTCCTATACCAGAGATAATCCACCACCACATACTAAAAGGTTCACACAGCAATCAGTCAGCACATTGATAAATACTTCAAATAAAAATAGCTAAATTATTCATATTTGCAGCTACCTCATATCTATGTTTACGGAGGCGTTGAGCAACTAGTTGAGCATTTTGAAGGAACTCCTCTTCGGAAATCGTCCAGCAAAAGGAATCATAAGAGTTCCAACCTCTTGGTGGTGAGCTAGCAATAGCATCCCCAAGGCCCAGGCTAACAAAAATATCACCAAAAACCATACTATTAGAGTGTTTACAATCCATTTATGGTAGCTTAAAATCACTTTTCCATCCAATAATTGCTTTTGGGGATGTTTGCATCACATTAGGAACAGAAATTGCTTCTCAAAAGCACCTAAAATCTGATTCTCAAAAGTTGTCGACACTCACGGCTTGTTTGCAGACAACTGTGCTTTTAGAGAAGTGATTTGAATTGATTTTTGCGGAAAAATCAGAATTGTGCTTCACTGAAACTTAAGTCCCCATTTTAGGCAAAAATAAACCCCAATTCTCCATAATTCCTCTAAAATAACACTTCTCTGCAAATAGATTTGTCTTACTTCCAGAAAACCGTTAACATATAAATAAAACCAGACCATACCATTAAAATTTCGATTTTCAACACTTAACCACTGGTGAAAATTCGATGCAACAAGGAGAAGAAAGATTAAGAGAAGATACCTCTGAAGTACAAGAGTTGAGAGCAAATAGAGTAGGAGAGAGAACACTGCCATAACCAAAATCACTAGAAAATAAAAATGAAAATGCTCCGACTGTGTGCTTATATAATCCTAGTGGGGATACATAAAATATATAGATATGTATCACACCGTTGAGTGTTGAAATGGGTGCCGGCCCTTTTTTGGCTGATGATGATCATGTTTGACGGCTTTACAAAGAAGGTGCCGGTAAACATAATATCATTTCTTCATAATACGAATCTAACTTATAAGGGTTGGAATCACCACGGGGTAGGAGAAAAAAAAAAAAAAAAAAAACAAATATTGTAAGGGTTTGAATTATCATGGGACAGATGAGGGTTTTTCTTTATTTTTAGATTAGGAAAAAAAATAAAAAAATAAAAAAATATATTGTAAGAGTTCGAGGGAGAGAAGGGTTTTTTCTTTATTCTTAGATTAGATTAGGAGAAAAAGTTAAAAAAAAAAATATTGTAATTAATGCAACATGTATTATACGCAGTTTTGCATTTTACACTAAAAATTAGATATTTTTTTTCTGATCAGCATATGTATTATTCTTTGTGTACACTTTGCATGATACATATTCCGAAATATATGGGTCATATGTCTAGCACATGTCAAAACCTAATAAGATGACGACACGTGGCATCTTAATTAAAAAAATTAAAATATTTTATACAAAATATAAAAATTATTTAAAACTCTAAATAATTATATATAAAAAATCAGAAACTAAATACTCCCCCCGTCCCACCTTATCTTGCACACTTTCCTTAAATGATCGTCTCACTTTATCTTGCACAACCTAAAAAATGAAAGTTATAACACAATCTTCATCCTCGGAATCTCTACCCTCAATCTCCACCCTCAATCCACCTTTGAAAAGTCAACAAACAACCGAAAAATAACTTTTCTTAATACTTGTGCCGAACACCCCCCACCCCCTTCTGTGCAAGATAGTCGGGATGGAGGGAATATCTTGTTTTGTCCCTATTTCATCTTGTTTCTGGCCCACTGCCAAAGCACCGCTGCCCCACCTCCGTCCACCACCTGTTTCTATGACACTTGTCACTATTCCGGTCGCCATCCGCTGCCCATGTACTTCTTTCATTCTTACCGTCGTATCCCGACCCTTTTCCCTCCGTCCCTCGCCCTAAGAATCGATTTGGGGATTGTGTACCTTCGTCACTATTCTAGAGGGATTTTGTACCTCCCTCCGCCCCTTTTCCCGTCATATTCCGCCCCTTTTGTGACACTTTTGTCACTCTTCTGGAGAGAATTTGTACCAAATCCCTAAGAATCGATTTTGAATTTTCAAGGGAGAAAACCATTAATCATAAGGAGGGAGGGCTCTTGATTATGCTGGTGGGCGGAGTTGGTCGGTGGTGGGTGGCGGTCGGCGGTCGGCGGTTGAAGATGTACTTTTTATATATTATTTTTTAGTTGCTACTATTTTCCTGATTTATTTTTATTTTTAACAATTTAAAATTAAGTTTCACTTAAATTTATTGTTTTTATTTTTATTTTCTATAATTTATTTTTTTGGATTTAAATTTTTTTAACAATTTGAAATAATTTTTAAATTTTAAATGAATTTTGATTTTTTTTTTTAAAATAAATTTTAGATTTTAAATTTTAAATGGCCATTACAATTGTAAAAAAAAATTAATTTTTTTTGGATTATAAATGAATTTTCAAAAATATTTTTTTGAATTTTAAAAATGATTTTATAAAATAACTTTTTTATTTTTATTTTCTAATTTTTTATATTTCTAATTTTATAGAACTATTTAGAGTTTTAAATTATATTTATTTTTTTTAAAAAAATGAAAGATGGTCACATGTCGCCATCTTATTGGGCCCTTTGGCATGTGCTCAGCACATGCCCTATATATCCGCTGGATAAGCGAATGAATAAGAGCATGTAGGCCGGAATATATAACCGGAAATTGCAAAGTGCCAGCAAACGCGTAATACAGGTTGTGATTGAAAAAATATTTAGTTTAGGTTGTAAAATGCAAAATGACGTATCATAAATGTTGCATTTTGTAATTAACCCTAAATATATGAATGTTTAGAGCTAGCAAAGTGGGTCCTGATTGTCCACTCGACATTTTAGATGTGTTGGACCATATGAATTTAGACTCGACGTACTATCGAGTAAAACAGGTCTGACCTGCTGGGCTAAAAGTTTGACAGGCCTTGGGCTAGCCCGAAAATTTTAGTATTTTTAAATTATGGATTGAGTTGGGTTAAATTAATATTTGGTCCAATAAAATTTTAGGCTGAACCAACCCAACCCGCCATATAGTATTATGACCGGACCGAACCAACACAACCCGCCATGTAGGATTAGGATCGGATAGAACCAACCGAATCAGACCCGTAGGGGTAGTGTCCATTTTATGGTGCGAGGACATTACCCTTACGGATATGTCAGAAATTCCTTTGTTACACTTGAGAATGTTATTATTGTTAGATTAAATAGTTTTCCATCTGCTAAATTACATATTTTTTATTGTTATTTTTTTTTTGTCCAAATTGAATTACATCATCATATAACTTTAAAAATTAAGCAATTTCATCCGAGAACATGATACACGTTGTGTATGCATGCTTTCAGGTTCATTTAGACAGATAGCTTTTGCATGCATTTTCAGTTGAAATCGAATTGTGTATTATTTCATTATCTTGAGTCGCATGACTTATTTACTTATTTTTGTAGTAAAAATACTTTATTTTAGATATAAGCCCGTGAGGACGAAGATTGATGAACAAATGAGCGAAAAATGCGGCGAAAACGGTACATAGAAACCTCAAATACCATCAATCTTGACTCTTCAAGGTTCATCAAAAGAGAGTCAAAATAACTATGAATAATTAATAAAAATGAACGATGTAATTATTCATGGCGAAGCTATTCGTAGCCTGCTAAGTTTCTTAACGCAATTCATTAATTTAATAAATTAAGATATTGTTATAACACTACAAGAAATTGTGTTTTTAGCGGCGAAAATGTTCGTCGCAAACCAGTTGGATTTCGCCGCTAAACCGAGTTAGCGATCAAAAAATTTCGCCGCCAGAATCGTCGCTGTTCAGCATCGCTAATTTCGTTTGCGACAAAAGTTAGTACATCGCTGCAAATATTAGCGGCAAAAAAAATAATTTTGTCGCTGATAATAAAATTTATAAATAATACAAAAAATATATGTTAGTTGCAAATATTTTATTTCGCCGCCAATTTTGCGGTGCAATTATATTATTTTGTTGCTAATAACTGAAATTATAAAATAATAATAATAAATATATTAGCCGCGAAAATTATATTTTGTCGCTAATGTTGTGGCGAACATGTAATATTTCGTCGCTAATTATTAGCTGCAAAATTATATTTCTAAGCCAAGTGTGCTGCAAAAATTTACACCTTTGTCGCTAATTAATAACATTATAAAATAATAGTAATGAATATATTAGCCGCGAAATTATATTTCGTCGCAAAATTTGAGGCGAAAACGTAAAAATTCATCGCTAATTATTAGCTGCGAAATTATATTTTGTAGCTAGGTTACCATAACAAACCAACCAAATCATAACCTAGATTACCATAACAAACCAACCAAATCCTAACCTAGGTTACCACAACCTAGGTTTAGGTTTAGGCTTGTCTCAGTAGCTTGAGCTTTCGATAATTTAGCCCTATTTTGTATGATTGTGCATTTGAGATGGGATAATCGAAACCTAGGCTAGGGTTTGCCACCCTTTCGAGGAGATTCAATTTGATCTTAAATGAGCTTAGGATTGGATTTTTTCGACTTAGATTAGTCAAGAAGAAAATTCAATTCGAAACCTAAATCAATCAAACCCAACTGGTAGGAGAGACACCTATGAAAGAGCACCCTATCAAACGGGGAAATAGATTCTAGGGTGTCTTGGCTAGGTGGAACGAAATTAGGATTAGTCACGTGTATAGGAACTACATTCCTACGTCGGTCTTTAAAGACGTAGGAGAACTCGGGCTAACATTTTTTAGTCTTCCATAGTTGGTAACTTGAGGTCCGGGGTTGAGTTTGTAAATCTCATTCGTGTAGGTAGTCTACATCGAACCCCGACTACTCACCTATCCTAAGGGAATACGGCACATCAACCGTATTTCGAAATTATCACCCAATTAGGATATTGATTGGATCGATAACTCAATCACATAGAGCCCATACTTGTTTCCTTTAACCGTCTTCGAATTGTTAATTCCATTTTGCTTGTGTGAAACCGAGCTTCGGGAATATCTCCCATCGATCGGTTCCCTCCTTGCCCTTTATGTCATTAGTGCAGTTAAAACTCTCTATTTCCATTTGACCTAACTAATTCGAAAGTGCTAAAGCCGAGTCTCACGGAATCCTCCCTGTGGATACGATATCTTATATACTACCTCTGTCACAAATCGTACGCTTGTGATTTGAGAAGGTCGTTCCAATTATATCGATTTGGAGCAATTTTCGCGACAAGTTCAATTAGTACATAGGGACTAACATGACCAACTAAAGCCTGTCAAAGGCAGCAGAATGAATAAGCATCAGAAGCAAGAGGATTAGTGGCAGCAAATGCAGTCTTATTGGGGACAAGGGGGTCACCCACTTCCATCACCACCTCAGTAGTAACACTGTAAGTAAGAACCAAGTCGTATCACTATTTTCACCCACAAACTTTGGTTTTTAACCAAGTTTGGGGAAGGGGGTGTAAGTGGGACCACTTGACCGCTTTTTGAGCTTTATTTTCTTGTATTTATGCTTTTTGCTAGTTGTTTTTGCTTGTTTCTTTGTTGGCCTGTGAGCTAATTGCTTGGTTGATCGTGTGGCCTGTGAGCTATGAACTGTATCTGCAGTCATGTCTAGCTGTTATGTATTTTGCATTTTAATTGAGTCTAGGATTGAGTCAGTTAAAGAAAAAAATCGAGATTATATTTTGAATTTGATGTGTGTCTAAGGACAAGATATTAGGGAAATAATAAGTGTGCGACTAATTAATGATGATGATGATTCTTGATTAAAATTTGAAATTGAGTTTGTACTTGAGACTTGCGATCAAATATTACCCTGTGAGTTTTTGAGCCATTTTTGTACTCCCATCGTTGGAGTAAATTATGCATTTTTTCGGTGTGAATTCTTTGTTTATATGTGGTTGCCTCTAGAACTTGTCCTGATTCTTTATTATGAATATATCAATACATGTTGTGACTTAGGAAAAGATTTTAGGCGGTTTTTGATTTCTAACCTATTTTTGAGCTTGAATATGATTTCTTTTTGACAAAAAACTTGAAAATTTCTCGTAGTTAGCCTATTCGAGCTCTGTAACTTTTTATTTGATAGCCCTACTTAGCTGAAACCTTTCGATTTAAGCCTTTGGCCCAAATGGACTAAGTGAGTATAAGGGAGGAGGATTGGAAGGTAGTGGAGAATATTTTGGGATCGATGTGGGTGAAGTATGAGAATGTTTGAAGAAAGAAAATGATATGAATTGATAGGCAAAGAAATCAAGAATGAATAGCCTCTCTTAGTGTTATGTTGTTTTTAGAGAACCAATTCGTCCCACTATTTTCCCTACAAACATTGATTTTTAACAAAGTTTGGGGGACAGGGTAAAAGTTTGATGTATTGGTTATTTTTACTAGAAGTGATTTTCTTTGGGGGAAAAAAAAGAGAAAAAATAAAAAGAAAAATAAAAAAGAGAAAAGAAAAGAAAAAGTTCGTTGTACATAAATGTTTTATTGTTTTTGTTTAAGGAGAGGTTAAGGGTTTAAAAGTGCTATATTACTTGAGTTGTTTAGAAAAATAGGGTAGTCCCAAATTGTGGTACCCAAGTGAAACGTGAAAAACACTTATGTTGTAAATACTTTTAAGGGGTGAAGAAACTTTCTTGAGGGATGGTTTGCTGAAATTTGAAGAGTGAGGATTGAGTGATTTTTTTTTTTTTTTTTGGTGAAAAGTAAATATTCTATTCCAAAAGAACAATAGTATACAAAGTGGAGGTAAAACTCCTATAAAAGCACCACATGCGGTGCGAGGTTTCCGATGTAGGATCAGAATAATACCTAAAAGAACAATAACGGATCACCAACCAAAGATTATGACAATTTATCCTAGGAGGAACAAGTCAATGTTATCCCCAAGAATGAATTGGGAATCATTATGGTGAGTTGCTTATGAGAGAAAAAATACACCGCAAAATGATCACCAACCAGGATTATAACCATGCAAATATGGATTAGTAGCACTCCATAATTGCAATGAATAATCAATCGGCGAGTGACCTACATCCAAAAATAAGAGAGAAAAAATGTCTTCCACATCCTGGAGTGGTTGTACCGATCATCACGAGCATCCACATCATAGCAAGAATTGGGAGAGGGGGGAAGGGAGGGCGTGAGAGGTATGGGGATGGTGGGGGTGGGGTGTTATTTCACTATGATAGTGAGGTCTGGATACAAGATACAAGGAGAAGCCAACATGCTGGCTCACAAAGAAGACGACAACCTAATGCAATTGCTAGCAAAAGGGAGACCAAAACAGAGATGCCCAACAATTGGCAAACAAAAAGCCTCAACAAAAGGCTCGACAAAATAAAAATAAAAATAAAAAATAATTGCCCTACAATGGGCCTACAACAATTAAAGAAACCAACTACCCCACTATAAAACTAGCAATAAAGCTAACACCCGAAAAGATGATTAGAAATTGACAATGTCTGACGGGAATAATGAGTAGATAACCTTATACACATGGACCTTGATCTTGGCAACAATCTTATCGGGGTCGAGTTGAACATCCTCAAAGATAAGCTCGTTTCGCGCTTTCCAAATGTGGAAAATTGTGCAACAAAGTGTAACTTTCCTTGCTTTGGTGAGTGCAGGACCTACTCGATCTTTCTTGATCCATTTAAGAGCACTAGCGATAGTGGTCATGGATCGGGACAAGCGAAGCCAAATCCTAATACGGTCCCATATGACTCTCGAGCTACTGCAAGAAAAAATAAGTGAGGAGCAGATTCTATATCACATGCACAAAACGGACATCCAGAGTCCAAGTTAAGAAACGAAAGGTTATTTCTAGTAGCTAATCTATTTCTAATCGCAAGCCAAGTGCAAAACGAGAATTTGGGAGGGATGAAGTTCTTCCATATAGTGGACTTCCAAAAATTTAATTCACCATGAACTCTAAAAATATCATAGACTCGAGAAGAATCTAGTCCTTTATAATTAGATAGTGAATTAAATTGATTGATTACCGCTAGATGGTCACCAAAACGAAAAGAAAGCTCATTTCTAATATTGAAGATTCTTTTAATAAGTGCCGAATCCTCATACTTAGGACTCCACTCCCAAATTGAAGAGTCTTTGAGGTAGTAGGCATGGACCCACTTAACCCAAAGAGAATCCGATTTGAGATGGAAATTCCATAAGTGTTTGGATAAGAGCGCCTTATTCCAAGCTTCAACATTACGAATACCAAGACCTCCCTCCTCAAGAGGGAGGCAAACATCATCCCAAGCAACCGGAGAAGTAACTTTTCCCCACAAGAAGGCTCTGCATAATCTATATATGCGCTCAATAACATTCTGGGGCAAAGGGAAGATTTGGAGCCAAAAACACTCAACACCCTGCAAAACAGATTTGATCAACAAAAGTCTACCTGCATACGACAATGAGTTAGCAGTCCAAGAATTAATATAAGCAGCAATTCTATCATATAAAGGAGCATAATGCACGGCTTGTAATTTTTGGGAAGCTAACGGAACCCCAAGGTATCTAACAGGCAGTCTCCCATGGGGGAAATTGACAAGGTCAAGAATTTCATCAAGATCACTACCACGAATCCCAGCAGTGAAGATGGAAGATTTAGAGGTATTTATGTCTAGTCCGGAGACAGATTTAAATTCCTCCAAACAATCACAAAGGATCTTGACCGAGTGAATATCCCCCCGAGAGAATAACATAAGATCATCGGCAAATGCAAGGTGAGTAATTTTTGGATTATCACATCTAGGGTGGTAATTGAGCTCACGATCAACAGAGGTAACATTAATAAGTCTAGAGAGGTATTCCATACAAATGACAAAAAGAGCTGGGGACATAGGATCACCTTGTCTAAGACCTCTGTTACCCAAAAAGTGGCCGTGAAGAGATCCGTTGATGGAAAACGAGTAGGAGGCAGTGGAAACACACTCCATCACTAAGGAGACAAAGGACTGGGGGAACCCCAAGCCCAAGAGGACCTCACGAAGAAAAGACCAAGAGACCGTGTCATAGGCCTTTTTCAAGTCCACCTTTATAGTACATTTCGGAGAATTGCGGGCTCTGGCATAGCCTCTTATAATCTCTTGGGCAAGAAGAATATTATCAGTAATATTTCTCCCCCCAATAAAGGCTGCTTGGGCGGGATCAATAATACAAGGAAGAATCGGCTCAAGCCTCGAAGCAATAATTTTGGTGATGATTTTGTAAATAACATTACAACAAGCAATCGGACGAAAGTCAGCAGCAGAGGGAGAGTGATCAGTCTTGGGGATAAGGGCAATAGAAGTATGGTTAAGTTGTTTGAGAATCTTCCCGGTCCGGAAAAATTCTAAAACAGCTTCACAAACATCTTTACCAACAATGTCCCACGATTTTTTTAAAAAAAACAGAAGAATAGCCATCAGGGCCTGGGGATTTATCATCCCCAATATCAAAAAGAGCATTTTTAATATCACTAATACGAACAGGGGACTCAAGGAGATCAATGTGCTCGGCCGTGAGGCGAGGACCAGAATGGAGTATGTTTGGATTAATAGGAGAGGTGGGGGAAGTCATCCCAAAAAGATTTTTAAAATGATCAGTAATGCCATTCGCCATTTCCTCAAAGGAGGAGGATGGACGACCATCATCAAGGATGATAGAAGAGATGTGCTTTTTAAGAGTTTTTCGCTTGATGATACTATGGAAAAATTTGGTATTCCTGTCACTCTTGTTTAGAAATTCATATTTTGCTTTTTGGGAGAGAAAAGATTTTTCAGCTTTGGAGTAAAAAACAACTCTGTCTCTAAGATCCTTCACTTTAAGAGAAAGCTCCGGATTTAGAGGGTCGAGCTGGAGAAGATTTTGATGCTCTTTGAGGGAAACCTTTGCAGCTTTAGACCGCGAGGAGATATGACTAAAATGGGAGGTGTTAAGCGACTTAAGAGGATTTTTCAAAGCTTTGAGTTTTTTGCACAAGATATACTGGTTCGTGCCCCAAAGAGGCCTTAACCAGATATCTTGGACAATGTCAGTAAAAGAATGGTGGAGAGTCCACATGTTAAAAAATTTGAAAGGTTTGGTAGTTTTCGAAACAGGCTTAATAAGAGAAAGGATGATGGGCGAGTGGTCAGACATGGTACCCGAAACGGGTATATCTGCAGAGCACAGGAGCCCAGAAGACATCCAAGCAGAGTTGATGAGCGCTCTATCGAGCCTACGCCAAATAGAATTATTAGTCCAAGTGAAAAAACAACCGGTAAAATGAACATCAGATAATCCGAGAGAAAGACAAGTGTCATGAAAATCAACCATTCTATTATCAGGCACATACTTACCAGTCGTTTCATTCGGGGACTTAATACAATTAAAGTCACTAACCACGAGCCAAGGATCAGTAATGGGAAAACCAAATTTAAATAGACTATCCCAAAGGTCCCTCCTCTCAGGCACAGAGTACAAACCATAGACAAATGATACAAAGAAGGAGATATGAGTCATTTGGCACACGACTTGACAATGAATAGATTGGGGGGAGCACTCAAGCACATTCAAAGCAACAGAACAGGGGTTCCAAATAATCAAAATACGCCCATTTTTACAAGTGTGGAAGTTATTGGCATAATTCCAACCATGTAATTTAGTTTTAACAACATAATCACATTGGGAAGAAAAATTACAAATATTTTTTTTCCAATTTTGCTTCTAACAGGCAAACAATGTCAAGGTTATGCTAAAAAATGTATGAAACAAGCTCATCCTGTTTCACAGAATTATTAAAGCCTCTAACATTCCAACAGATAACTTTCATTTATTGGATCGAGAGGAGGTGCGGCTCTTACCTTGTTTGGACTTAGGACGAGGTCCATTATCCGACTTCTTACCTTTCCCCGAGGGAGCATCACAATAATCCTTTTTCTGTTTCCCTTTATCCTTTTTCTTTGATCGGTTGGATTCAATAGGAATAGGATCATCATCATCATTCTCCTCCGAATCATGAGAGGAGGCAAAGTCATCATCAACATCTTCAACCTGTGAGGGTTGAGCAAAAGAAGCTAAAACACAAGCAATGTCAGTAGCCTCGTTAGTAGTAATAGGGGTAAGTGGTAACTCTCCCAAAGTGTTAGATGTCCCCATAGAGATGATTGCCGGGTCAGAAATAGGGAGAGCCAACTGTTTCTCTATAGATGGGGGGTGAGTGGATGGGAGGTGAGTGGATGGGGGGTGAGTGGATGGAAGTGAGGTGGATGGGAGTCTAGAGGTCGGCTCACTCAAGGATCCCTCACAAGTAGGAGGGTGTGATGACTCATGGGGTGGGGGACACAAATCAAATGGAGGAGTGGGTGAAGGCCCAAATGGTGGATTCTTCCGGGCCAAGGGAAAGGGAGGGACAACCCCTTTTCCTTTGATTTTAGAGGGTAGAGGACCCTGACACTTATCAGTATAGTGCCCAAAGGAAGAGCACTTCATGCAAAGCCTAGGTATGTGGTCATAGGCAAACTTTTGCTCAAAGGTGTCACCACTAGGGAGTTTGATATGGGCAAAATCAATAAGGGGATGGGTGGCATCAACCTCTACAAGCACCCTAGCACATGAATCAAACCTCCTTTGTTGCGTAGCTCTATCGCAACGGATAGGTGTGCCTATTTTTGAGGAGATTTTCCCCAAGGCCACCTTATGCCAACATTGAGGAGGGAGCTTTGGAATTTTAACCCAAATAGGGACCGAAATTAATTCATCCTTAGAAAAGGAGAAGCCATTAGTGAGTTTCTTTAGAAGGAGGGGTATGCCCATACAATGGTATGGACCTCCTTCCAAGATTAGTGCAATATCATCAATCTTTTCAAAACGAAAAATTACGCAATTGTTCACATGGGGAACAACTGTGCACTTTTTGTTCCAAAAAGTAGTGAGCCGATTGATATTGTTTAATCCGGGCCAACGGCCCGCGAAACATCCAAGCAGACAATGTCCCCATTCCTTTTCTATATCAAGTATGTCCGCTTCCTCAAGAGATATTAGTTCATCATTAATATCAAATTTATCAAGTTTAAGATCCTCTCTTGAGGGAACGACTATACTTGACCAAGATCGTTTAGTCAAACCTGGGGATTTAGGGGGCACCTTTGAGGCAAATTCAGCCTCAAGTTCTCGGACGGAGGAGTCCGCGTACGAGTCTTCCGTTCCCAAGGTGACTGAATTCTCCGAATCATGGGCCGATTCTTGGGAATTCGGTACCGGGGAGGAGAGATGTACGCGATTCCGTGGCATCATAAAAGACACAAGCAAGGAGAGAATACAAACAAGCAAAGCAAATCAAAGGCAACTAAAGGCTCACAGGCCTATCCCAGCAAAATAGATACCGAAATAGCAATATCAGTAGAGCAAGTTGGAGGCTCACAGACCTCAATTCAAAATAAAATCCGAAAATCAGCCCAGGACAGGGAACGTAAATCAGCAGAATAGGGAGGCACACAGACCTCGTTCCCACAGCAAAAATGAAAGACAGCAGCAGCAAATAAGCAAGGGACAGGAAACGTAAATCAGCAAAATAAGGAGGCACACAGACCTCGTTCCCACAGCAAAAAAAAAAAAAAAAACAGCAGCAGCAGCAGCAAATAAGCAATAACCGTAGGCACACAGGCCCGAAATAAACGATAGCCCGAAAACGAACGTAACAATCTAAATGAAATCAGTCGGCCCAACATGAGAGGGGTAAGCCAACTAACCTGGAGTAAAATGTTGTAGTCGTGATCGGGTTATTAGTTCTTGTATGGAAGGAGAGGCTGTATGGAGAACAGAATAGGTTCCCCTGTTCCGTGAAGAGCTACTGGACTGCTGCTGTTGATTTAAGAAAAGCGCTGGGAAAATATAAAAACGTGCTGCTCATTTAAAAGGAAAAAAACGCTGCTGCTCACTTAAGGGTGAACCGAACCGGTTCGGTTCGGTTTACTTATCAAAACCGAGAATGCAGGGGGGCCGAACCGGGTTGGGTGCAACCCTGTTGAATCGGTGACAGCTAAGCCCGAATATGTCCGTTGGAGAGGGCCCAACTGCAGGTCCGAACTCGGGTTAGGCTCGGTGAGTTCGGCAGTAACTCGATAAGAACAGGTGAGTGACTCAGCAACTTGAAGATCTTCAATGGATTTTTGAAGAACAGACGAAGAGGAAGCAGAATTCCAGAATCAAAGCACGAACTCGGAACGAACAAGGTGACCAATTTCAGTAGTGAAATGCCCAAATCTTTACTCCACAATCACGATTTGAGCGAAATCAAGCCCAAAGGAGAGCTTCGATTTGAGTGATTATACTGAGGGGTGGTTGAGTAGGAAAAACTCAATTAGTCTAAAGATTAGTCACTTTTATCCAAAATTTTCCCACCTGATCTTAAGCCTACATTAAAACAAAAAATAAAGATCTTTTTAATTCTTTGTCACACATGTCAAGTACGAGTTCTGATTTAGATGATTGACAAGCATATGGTAGCCATTGTATATAGTCCAATGTGAGTGAAATTGAATTTAACTTATACACTTGAGAGATGAGTGATACACTTAACCGGTAAGGATCACTTGTTGAAAGTATCGAGTCTCGAAAGTAGTTGATTTTGCTATATCGTATATGCTCGGATTATCATGTTGCCTTGTTTTATAAAATCTGTCTGAAACTATGTTCACCACTTAAGTCGCCCTTAACACGTGTCCTTTTGTGTTTCTTCTTTGTTTTGAATTGTTCGAGACGAACAAAGGTTTAAGTTTGGAGGATTTTGGTACACGTATTTATGCATGCATAATAGGTCGATTTAAGTGTTCTTTTAGTAACATTTGCATGCATAACTGATTGTGTATTGCTCATATTTGTATTATTGGGCAATTTGACATTGTTTGACTTATTTTGAAGTTATTTGGATAAATCTATACCAGAAACTCGAACTCGACTGAAGATGGACGAAGAAATAAGTCTCGCATGTCTAAAACGAAGCAAAATCGAGCCAAGCATGAGAAAGTCGTGCTCGGCTGAGACAACCTTTCTCGGCCAAGAATTTGATACATGGCTCTTGGTCGAGACAAAAGAGTAGTGGAAAATTAATCTTTCAGCTGTAGAAATAGCTCAGCTAAGGCACTCGTTCTCGGTCGAGAATTTGGTACAAGGCTCTTGGCCGAGACACAAAGTTGGCTTAAAGAAGGATTTGCTCGAAAATTGCCCTTTTCAAGCCCAATTTAAGCCCAACTCATCCCCATCTATAAAAAGAAGACCCCAAGTCCGAAAATAACACTTTTGAATTAATTTTGGAGGGTGGACTTGGGGATTCCGGAGAGCATGAAGACTCAAGATTCGTCGTCTCAAGTTTTTCTAGTTTTTTTGTTTATGTCTTTCATTAATACTTTGTTTTTTAGCCATCGCTATGATCGGCTAAGTTCTTTATTTTCCGTCTTTAACTGATGTTTTGAACCCTAGGACGATGTTTTTTCAATTCTTACGGTAATTGTTTGATTGGATTATGTTCTGAAATTATTTATGTTATTTGGTTCATTTATATCTTTTATGTGTCTATTATTTGGATTGATCATCCGAGTATTAGTCACATAACCGTTACTAGGCCATAAATCGTAATTCGTAATTGTTACGAACTTATATCTAAGAGTAGCAAATAGTGAATTCATTCGCTAGGATAACATAAGTCGCGGTCACTTGTACCAAGCTTGTGAGTACAACACCGTACCTATCCCGTTACCCCAATACCTTATGCGTTTGGTTAACGGTGTTCTAGAGATCGTATCCTAGAACCACTTAATCGGATAGATTAATTGCAGAGCGTACTTGTTAATTAATTACACCTAAGGGGTAACAAGGATAGCATATCGTACTTGTTAATTATTGGGATATGAGTTTCAGAACTAGTTTGTCAAACAGTTGCATCAATTACAAGAATAATTCGGACTAGGAGATACTAGATTAAAGACGGAGATACTTTTATTATAATTAAAATCCATCTTTAGTTTACTAATCTATTTGTTATTTGTATTAGTTAATTAACTCAAACCAACTCTCCTCATACTTTATTATATATTATATAGTATTACTATTACTTGTGTAATTTGGTTAAAAATATAAATACAACTAATTTTCCTGTTCTCTGTGAGATCGACCATGACTTACCCTTTATACTATTTGAAAAAGGAAAGCTAGGAAATAATAACTAATTTGACTGCATCCGATAGTGTGGCCACATACTTTTATAGAAAATAGTAATATATTTAGACTGATAAGGTGATATTTTTCGACGGATATATTACACTCTAGATCAGTTACACTAATTTAGATGGGGTCGGATAATTATTCGTCATGCAGAATAAGATCTATGCATATGATGTAATACTATATAAATTTGGCCTCATAAAGGAAAGTGATTATTGTATAAGATAATTCACTTACTCTCGTAGGGGTGGGAATTCGAATAATTGAGTTAGGTTCGTGTTTGAATTCGAATCGATTTGAGTTAAAAGTTATTCAAAATGTTAATATTATATATTTTAAAATAAATTATTGATTTCGAGTTGATTTGGATTAAAATCGAAATATTCTTATTTCTCTCAATAAATTTAAGCCGAGCCGGGTCGACTTCTTGATTCCGTTGGGTCGGATAGGAATTGTCCCCGCTGTTTCACACACTCTTTTATGCGCACAATCCCTTTTCATGCATCTCTACACCCGACAAAATCGGCCTTGTTCGATAGGCTAGCTTAGTCAGCCCAACATTTTGGATGATTGAACCATAAAAATTTAGATCCGCAGGACCATCGAGCTTAACAGTTCGTCAAATGGGTCAAAGCACAACGGGCCACGACTCGATAATTTTTTTTTGTATATTTAAAGAAATAAACTGAGCTCAATAATTATTGGCTCGATAAAATTCTGATCTGACCCGATCCGACGTATTTTCTGGGTCGGGCGGGCTGACCTGTCACATGCATCTCGGAGCCCCGGCAGCGAAAATAATCAACTGCTCCTGTTCTTCTATATTTAATATCTTAGATTTGAAAAAATTGGGTAATCATTTTCTTACATTTGGGTATTAACTGAGGGATCTTTGTTGAGGAGAAATGTCAAAATCGCCATGGGGTAAAATCGGCGACTGGGCTGCGGAGGCGGAGCTCGCCGAAGCGGAGGAGCGCGAAGCGGCCGCCGCCGCCGCCGCGGCCAAACCAGAAGCCAGCTATCCCAGCCCGAAAGAAGCTGTTTCCACCGCTACCAAGCAGAAGAAAAAGACCAAAATGACCCTGCAGGAGTTCACAATGTCCGGCAGCCGCGGCGAACAAATGCTCCTCCTTCCCACCGCCCCCAAGGAGCGCTCCGCCGCCGACGAAATGCATTCCGGCAGATTAGGCGGCGGCTTTTCCAATTACGGCTCTAATAGGGAGTACGACAGTCGGAGATCGTATGGAGAGGAGCGGCAAGCTAGGGTTTCTGAAGTGGATCAGCCGTCGCGAGCTGATGGTGTTGATAATTGGGCGTCGGGGAAGAGGCAAATTATACCCGAGTTCAATTCGGGTCAAGGACGACCTGGAGGGAAATACAGCTCACTCGGTGGAGGACCTGGAGTTGCATCACGTGCTGATGATGTTGACAATTGGGGTTCTATGAAGAAGCCAATTTCATATGAGCAAAATAGATCATCAAGCTTTAATTCGGGTTTTTCCAGGCCCGAGCCCGATCGCTGGAGTCGAAATGAAGTTCTGAGTGCGAAAAACGACGCTGAAGTGGCAGTGAAGGTTAATAAGCCTAATCCTTTTGGGGCTGCGAGGCCGAGGGAGGATGTGTTGGCTGAGAAAGGGTTGGATTGGAAGAAGTTGGATTCGGGGATTGAAGGGAAACATTCAGTTAGTGGTGGAAGTAGGCCGACTAGTTCGCAGTCGAGTAGGCCGGAGACTCCACTTTCGAGCAAGTCTGAGGTAGCAGCAGTGGATGAAGGTGTGGTGAAGCAGAAGCCGAAGGTGAATCCGTTTGGTGACGCGAAGCCTAGGGAAATTTTGCTCGAGGAGAAGGGCTTGGATTGGAAGAAGATCGATCTTGAGTTAGAGCATCGACGAGTTGAGAGGTAATCCTTGACTATACTCCACGTTTGATGTAAATATATCTTGTTAGTAGCATTTGATCATGAAAGAAGTTGCTACTGGAATCTGGTGATTACCTTGTTATAATCTTTGTATTTGATTGACAGTTGATTGTTGAATTCATAAATTGCCTCTTTTTTTGAATGCTTTGTGTTCTTCTGTGTAGCATTCATTGATGAGAGTCTGTGCTCCTTTCCCTCTCAAACTGCCAAAAAAAAGAAAAGAAAGAATGATATATAGAGTATATTGTGACTGATTAGTAGCAGTGTTGTAAAAGTAGTTAGACGCTAGTCGGACGACGAACTAGGGCCTAGCAACTAGTCGGGGCTAAGTGGGGCATATAAGCGGGAAGGAATCGAAAAAAAACATAGGCAGCCATGAGAGTGTAGCATCTAGGCAAGGACTAGTCGGAGATTTTTACAAAAGAGCTTAGTTAGTAGAACAAAAAAAGTTGAGGTGAATTTGTATGAGAATTTGTGTAGGATTTGCTTTCAATATTGATGATTGGATGATGTTTAAATACATGCAACTTTAAAATTAGTGCTGTAATAATAGACCGTTCGTAATTTGAGTCCCACACAAATTGAAATTTGCAATTAAATCCTGTAAGAATTTCAAATTGTAGCACATAGCATTGATAATATGCATTAAATGCTTATGAAAATAGTAGCACCATATGTATTCACGTTCCCGATATAGGATGCCAGCACTGTTTGTGGTGTGGTGCTGCATATCACGATTCACATCTTTCATGTGGGATGAGGGTTTCAATCTCTCCCTCCTTTCCAACCCCATTATCGGGTTTTTATTTTTCCCTTTAAAGATTATGTTTTGGATATAGAAAAACGGGTGTTGTTTGTCAGTTTTAGATGCTTGTAATGGAATCTTTAGCTTGTATAGGACTATTAAAATTCTCACATGCAAGCAGAAAACGTGACACACACCAAATGGCGACATATGTATCTCTCCCTCCTCTGTCTTAAAAAATTGTGATTAGTTATGTTAATCATGCAACATTTATTAATGCCATACTGTGTGGGCATTACTTGCCATTTGGTAAATAATGTCAAATTTTTTAACTATAATGTAAAATGCCTTTTCACGTACTTAAAGATGTGACAAAATGCTTAGGCAATTAGATTCTAATAAAGTGTTCTATCATCTTTTGCAAACTGATGTGTAATTGAAGGATCTGGACCAACTAGCTATCTTAAGTGTTGCCAATGATAGTACTTGCTGATTGTTTAAGAGATTGTAATGGTTTACCTTTAAACAAAAGTAGAACTCAACGGCGAAAATGAGACTGGACATCTTTTATGTAAGAAACCCTATTGGCCCGAGCATGGACAGTGGAACTGATGCAGTATTCTTTGGAGAGACAAATGCATCTGTTCAATGGTATTGGTTTTGTTGCCTAATACTCCCTTGGGAATCTGTACAACAGAAAACTCTGCCGCTCCAATTCCTGTCTGATTGAAGAAGGTCCCGAAGTGGGGAGCATTCAGCAAGGTTATCTTATTTGATGATTTACGCTCTTCTAACAACATATGGATTATGAATTTTAATGTCATGTACTTCTATATGGAATGAAGGGGGGAGCTGTTGAGCAGGGACATATCTTTGAGGTCTTAGATAAGGATTGTTTGGTCACTGACAACAGTGTCCGGAGGAAGAGAAGCGGAAGAGGGGGGGGGGGGGTGTGGTAGAAGAGAGAGAAACCTAGCTAATAAAGTTGAGACCTGGTATCGCACATGACGAAGTAGAGGCATCATGCATATAGGTAATAGTGCTTCACTATGATATTTGAAAGCAGCTCCAGACATTAGTCCTTAAGAGTAAATACTGTGTATGATGTATCGGAGATTCTTCACGCCCTTGTTATAGTATTGGGAGCAGACCTGAAGGTGGGGGGTACTATTTATTCAAATATGTTGATTTAGCCCCAAGATCCTTGTAATATCCTGTATGGGGGATCTTCCAGCTATCTGTAGTTCCACCAAGAACTGAACCGTGCATGACGATTGTGGTTGCTATATATCACAGCAGAATCGAACCATATATTGGTTACTATCTCTAGTTAATTGCTAGAACTGTTGGTCAATTGAACTCTCTGTCTTTCGTTTCGTAAAACAAAATAAAAGTTGAAGTCTCTGTTCTATAATAAGATTATATTCGATCTGCTTGGTTGTATGTGGACTAAGAGATGGAATTTCACGATAGTAGAATGCTATTAAACAATGCCAACAGTTAAATAGTCGAGAATTATTTGCTGTTTTTGTTTTGTTTCCAGCTATGGGAATATGAGTCAGAGAATTAATGATTTAAAGTGTACTACATGGTCATGTTATCTTTCTTCTAAGTAACTTTGGAAATTTAGCAAACTTATAGCACAAGTCATAATAATGTTTCAGGCCCGAGACCGATGAGGAAAAGAACTTGAAGGAAGAGATCGAACTCTTGAAACAGGACTTGGTGCAAAAATCTGGTGATGAGCAAACCAGTATCAATGATGTTATTCTTCAAAAGGAGCGAGAATTGGAACTGTTGGTCCGTCAATTGGATGACAAAGTTCGTTATAGCCAGAAGTTTGAGAGGCCGGGTTCTGGAGCTGGTAGAGGTTCTGGATTTAATGAGAGGCCTCCTTCTCGAGGGTATGAAGAACCTAGAGCCAGCTATAATGAAAGACCTCATTCTCGTTCTGGCATGTATGAGGAACCTAGAGTCGGTTCTTTTGATCGACCTTCATCCCGCGGTGGAATATATGAAGATCCTAGAGCTGGGGCATATGAAGACCCTCGCTCTGAGAGACCCCGTTCGAGGCACGGAGTCTATGAAGACCCTAGAGCTAGCTTTCCTCAGAGATTGTCTTCTACACCTGGAGAATATCAGGAGCCAAAAAGTGCTGACTACACTGACAGACCCCGTTCACGCGGCACTGTGAATTCGTGGACAAGACCGACTGATGACAGAAGAGGATTTTTCGGAAGCAGAGAAACAGACAGGTACTTTATCTCACTCCACTTGTTTATCTGTTTCGGATTTTTCCTTGAACCTTGTATGGCTTCAGATCTCATAGACCTTTGAGAATGACTGCATAACCGTTGTTTCATGTTTGGCATACCTGTTGAAACTCCAGATAATTTGTTTGCTTTGTGTTCATAATTTATCAAAGCCACACCTTAAAACCTTTTGAAATTTTGAGAACAACCAGAAATGCTTCTTGATCGTTGTTCATGTTGGGCCGAACTGATGAAACTCTGCATAGTTTGTTTGCATTGGTTCTAGAATTTATTCAAGCTATATGACTTCAAACTCCTTGAATTTATGAGATTGGTCGGATGAACTTCTTGACGACTGTTTTATGTTTGCGTTAAATGATGAAACCTTGGGTAATTTTTCCAGCGTATTCAGAATTATCTTTGTTTCTTGATGCACTTCAGAATTATTCAAACTTGAGGCATTTATCTGATATTGCTGAAGGATTAGTTCAGGTTTTACATACGTAGTTCTTTAATCACACCATTATTTCCGTGTAACATTTTTGTCGACTTTCTCCTTAGCGCATTAGCTGCTAGCAGTTAGACTGAATGTCAAGTTTCAATATGTAAAATGTATATATTACTCCATGATTAACCCGTGGTGATGACGTTTGGCAGGTCGGGTTCAAGGTGGTAATTCCATCCACTAACAACTATTGATTCTTGGAGTCCGTCTAGACAACAATAATACCTTGGCACATTCTATTTTCTCTCTCTTAATTTTGCTGTGAGCATCGATTTTTAAGAAATCGCCTTTTCTTCCGCTCTCTTTCAGTAGGGTGTATGTTTTTGTATTGTTCACTAGCTACTCTGAAGCTGCCTTCCGGCCTGGCCCGGGTTTAGGTATGTTGTTTCTTTTGTGCTTATTGAAGTTTTGTAGCTCCAATATGAACCCCTTTGGGACAAATTCCATGTTGTCTGATGTAGTGTGTAGGTGATATTGAGACAAGGTATTGGCTGACTAACTGATAAGTTATGTCTTTGGTAATTGTGTGACTGTAAATGTATATCTAATGTGAATGCAGATGATAATTTGTAGTTGCTATGCTGATTGAACATTTGGACATGAACATATGACTTTGTCCGTATGATTTTATTTATTTACTTGGTACTCTTGTTTAGAGGATTGTCTTATTTATTTCACAACATATAGTTCTCTTGTATACCAACTTCGATCTGTGTTCTTACATTTCTCTCTTTCTCGGAGCTTTCACCTGCTTGAAAGGATTGGATGTCCGCTCGTCTTGTAATCTCATTCCCTATGGTTCCGACCACCGTGTTTTTGACAAAGTAGGATATGGATATGGTTCAGGTAAGGTGACTACACCGGATACAATGTGAGTATGTGAGAGAGGAGATTGTGTGTGTCCATGAGAGAGAAGGGATGCAGTGTGTCATTGTAGCCAGTGCAGTGACCCTACCGGATCTGAATCCGCAAAATATATAGCTGGAGTCTTTTAGAGCGAGAGGATACTGAGTGTATAAGAGAGAGAAGGGATACAACGTGTATGAGTCTTTGTCCTACTGTATTCGGTACGATTCAAATCTATAACACTTTTAGTTAGAGTTTTTTTTTTTTTTTTTTTCCTTAATAAAAGAATATATAAACAACTAGTAAGAATATATTAGACACATAGCTAGAGTTAGTGGTACGTACTTTAGAAGATAAATTATTGACAAAATCGTAGCATATCTTTTTTATTCCCTAAAAATAGTAAAAGACAAGACAGATCAGACAGTGATCAAATAGAAAGTAGATTTGTTCCTTGCTAAGTTTGGAACGTGATTTATCTATTATTTAAATACATTCATACACATATTCATATATATTTGTGTAAATATACAATGAATAAGGTTCCTGATGTATATCTTTAGGTATAGCATCTTAGATATCACAAAAGTGCTAACCTACAAAATGCAACCACCAATAACTCTCAACTTTAATTAGTTACAAAAGTATATCTCGAAATAAATCTTAACTAATTCGAGCAAGTGAATTGTCTATATCACTTGATCTTGGTATGCTTTCTGCTATTACAAAACCTGTCGTTATGATAAAACTTCCGTATATTAAATGTATGGTGCAATTTCGATTGAGTGTCATAATTTATGCATAACAATATATTCTGGATAAAGATATTATCCATAACAAGTAATACATTTAAGCATAAATATTAATACATTTTCAGTATAATATTTTTACCGATAACATGTAGTAATACATTTTACTCGTGTATAAGAATTAACTCTGATAATAATATTATCACTTGTTTTTCCATGTGAACGACGCCTTCACTTCAATTCCTGTTTATAGCCCATATACGCCAACTTTTGCTTTGTATTTTCTCAAAACTAGAAAATATACATTTACACTATAAATAAATAAAAGGACAAAATCTTGAAACAGAGACAAGATTTTCTATATTTAGTTTTCAGTTTTGGGAACTTGAATTTAGTACAGAAACGATCTCAAATTGAATCTTATAAATTTATAATAAAATAATAGTGTTATAAAAAACATTTGAATAATAGTTCCTAGTTTTCTTTATTTTTATTTTCCGATTCTAAAGGGACACAAAAGGTGCAACAAGGAGGGTAATGGGACATTTTTTTATAACTGGAAAATTTTAGTAGAAGACTTGAATTTTGGAAAATATTTTAGTTATGGGTTTGAATTTTGGGTTTTTCTCAATTAGGGACCCAAATTTTAAATTTTATTCTCAATTCAGGGCTTACGTCTTAAAAAATTAAAAAACATCATACCGAAGATTCAGTTCGAAGTAAATGAAATTTTCAGTTTGGAGTATATTGAATTTTTAATTCCTACTGAAAATTCCGTACATCGAATATACTTCTTATTTTTCAAGACGTAAATTTGAATTGAGGATAAAAGTAAAATCTAGACCCTTAATTAAAACAAAAAAAAATCAAAATTCAAGCCCGAAACTGAAAGCTTCTAAATCTCCGAATTAAAATATTTTTCAAAATTCAGGAGTTCCGAAAATTTTCCCAAAAACACACTCTCAATTGTGGTGGCAGGAAAACTGGACCATGACTATACTATGCATAACATGTGAATTGAGAGCAGCATAAATTGTCTTTTTCTTCATCACCATTCCAATCATTCTATCTTTCTCTTCTCCCTTATGGATTCTCTTTCCATCATAAGCTTACCCTCCACTATCCTTATTATTTCACTCTTGCCTTTCAGCTTAGCAGCTACCCCCTGTGACTTCCCGGCCATATTCAACTTCGGCGACTCCAATTCCGACACCGGCGGCCTCTCCGCTGCTTTCGGCCAGGCCGGGCCACCCCATGGCGAGTCCTTCTTCCACGGCCCGGCCGGCCGCTACTGTGATGGCAGACTCGTCATTGATTTTATTGGTAAGCAAATTGATTGCCCGTACATTATCATCCAAGGATATTTCATTAAATTTATTTCCAACCTCTTATAAATCTTATTAACTTATTGATTATTTTAAGAACTTATAAAATGTAAATTTTCAAGGGATTATAAGTTAATAAAATATTTAAAAATAAGAGTTTATAAGGTTGCAATTGAATGGACTGATATACCTATAAATTTTGGTAGTAATTTGAAAATCACTATCAAATACACATTTTAATTAATATGTGAAGTGTGTGAAGGTACATGTGGAATAAGTGTGTAGTACATTAAATTAAGTCTGTGTAGGGTGCGACATGTGTGTGAAGTATCTTATATATGTGTCTTATGTATTTTGATTAATATGTCTCGAGGAACTTATTATATTATAAGCTTATAAACTCTAAGAGTTTATTTAAGAGTATTATACTAGAAAGCTTGAATTTTAGGTGTTTTAAATTCAGGCCTAATGTTGAGGGTTTTTTTAATTTGAAGCCTATAAATATGACACATTATCCGATATGCTGAATGTTTAGTACGATATATCAAAATTTTCTATATACTCCTTACTGAATCTTCTGTATATAAATAATGTTTTTTTTTTCTTTAATACGCAAGTCTTTAATTGAATATTTAATTCAAAATATTAACCCCTAATGGAAAAACTTAAAATTCAGACCCTGAATTGATAACATCTAAAATTTAAGTCCCTAATTTAGACATTTTTCCAAAATTCAAACCTTCCACTAAAATTTTCCCTTGACCAAATAAAAAAATAAAATAATAAACACTTCACAAATGTCTGACAAATTGCAGTTAGACACTGTTTAGAGGGTGTTTGCAAACCCAATGGCAACACCAAAATCACATTTGAAAAGCAATTTTAATTCGAAAAGGTGTTTGCAATCTCATATTTAACCACTCAAATCACTTTCCAAAAGTACTTTTGAGAATCCTCAAGGTCATAGATTCTAGCAATTTTTAGTTTTTTTTAAAAAAAACAAATGGAACTACTATTTATTATGTTTATTCTCTTTTATTTGTTTTGAATCATTTTTTTTCCAAATACTATCAAATTCTAAATTTACCACTAAATTAATTTTAATCACGTTTGCAGCATTACAATTGTTTACAAACACCTCCTTAATCCTTAAAATGTAGTGCTAGCTAAGATTTCTCTTTCTCTCATATAGCTGAGAGGTTGGAGAAGCCATATCTGAGTGCATTCTTAGATGCATTAGGCTCCAATTTCTCACATGGAGCCAATTTTGCGACTGCCGGGTCCACAATTAGGCCTCAAAACACAACTCTACATCAGAGTGGATTCAGCCCCTTCTCTTTAAACGTACAGTGGTATCAGTTCAATGATTTCAAACGCAGATCTCAGATCATCCGAAAACGAGGTAACTTCTTTGTACGTATGCCTAAGGGGTGCTTTTTCTTTAACTTTTTAATAAGTGATTAAAAGTAAAAATAACGGTAAACGTGCTTATAATCAAAAGCAGGTCATGTTTGAGAATTTAAGTACTTCTATTGAATTTAAATGTAAAGTGTGTTTGATATTTAAGTAACTTTTAACTAAAAAATAAAATGAAAAGTTTAATTTATTTATCAAAATACCAAAAAGTTGAAAAAAATAACTTTATTTAGCTTCTACCTTTTGACTTGAAATTCACCCAAAAGAATTTTTGACATTCAAATAGAATAGATGTCGCATCTTTACCAAAGGTCCAAAGCAATACTGATATCGACATAGACGGATAGTGATGAGATGGGTTAGAATATAAAAGCCTATATTTATTAAGAATTAATGTTAAAAAAAGTTGTATTTTTCTTTAAAAACATTAGTGATAGAATCTACAAAAAAATTGAAAATTTTATAGTGAAATTGCTAAAACAACTAACAGATTAATTTAAAATGAAAAAAATAAGCATAATGTTTGGTGTGACATAATTTATTTATAGGTGGAAAAGAAAAGTAAAAAGCATAAAGTAACGATAATTTATTTATAATGGGGTGGACTTAGTTAATAATGTCAAATGAAAAATAATTAAATTAATACAATTATAGTACTAAATACGTAGAGCTGGGCTGGAGCGAGGTGCTAGCAATTATAGATTCGTCCATGGGTACCAAAGTTTATGACTTGAGCAATTTATCTTAAATGCTATTACACGGATCAAATAGTTCAGATTGACCTGGGAAAAAATATTTGCCCTCCAAACTCCATCAAATTATATATATTGGAAAATAAAAAATAAAAATATATTCCATCAATATTTCGACGAAATATCAACGATATTACAACAAAATGTACATAAATCGATAAAAATTGAAATATGAACAAAATATTTATGGAAACAACTTGTAAATACGGTTTATTGGCAAAGTCTCATGTGCACAAGTTGCACGGTACAATCCAGAGTGAGTATCATGATTTATGCTTAAAAGTATCACTTGTCTTAGGTAATGATATCATGATACCTTTAAACAATCTCCACCTCAAAACCTACACACTCAATTTCCACCTTTAAAAAAATCAAAGATTCAACAAAATCTATTTTTTCTTAACCTCCGTGCCCGGTCAAAGTAGGAAAGTTAAGCCGGGACGGAGGGAGTACGTTAATACTTTGTCACCGTAAAATTTTTATTCATAACATGTAATACCTTTAGACATAAATATTAATACATTTTTATCCATGATTTGAGTTGCACGAATCTAAATTTCGTATTCATCTGATTTATTTCGACTATCCAAAATATCGAGATATTTTCAACTGTGTATGCAGTATGCACTAAGTGTGTTTTATTTATTTAACAAAATTGATGCAGGAGGAATTTTTAAGGGAGTTATGCCGAAGGCCAATGATTTTTCGCGCGCATTGTATACTTTTGACATTGGCCAAAACGACATCACTGCAGCTTTTTTTCTTAACATGACAGCTCATCAAGTCCGGGCATCCATCCCTGATGCATTGGACCAATTCAAAACCCATATCAAGGTAGAGTGAGTATTGTGTGTGACGGTCACACGTGTGATAAAATATATTTTTACAGGAAAAAATTTAATACTTTTACAAATAAAAGTGATATTTTTTTCCTGTCACACCGTGTGACGATCACATACAAATTTTTACCAAATGTGCAAACACTTCTCTACAATTAATATTGCCCAAATTGATAAATCATTCATAATCTTTCAAAATTTCCCTGGTGTCATAGTTGCTATGTAAAAGCTTAAAATAATAGCTCAAAATGAAATCATGATTTTCAAATCTGTGATTAGGGGTGAAAATAAGCTGGGCTTTATATTGGATAGCCTGAGCCTGTTTTACAAACGGCAAACTCAAGTCTGACCTATTATTAACAAAAGACTTTTTCTATGGTCCAAGTTTGACCTTTTTCACGATCAAGCCTGCCCTGAGCCTATTTTTCTATACATATATTGGATCTGAATGTAGCCTTACACGTTAACCATTTATGCTTCCTCATTTATTTAGGATTTATATTTGTTTGGGTTTTCTATATATCTTAGATTGTGTTTGGACGGAGAAATTTAAAAAGGATGGATTTAGAATTAATGGATTTAAAATTCACTCAAATTTTTAGAAAAATAGCTCATAATGAATTCACGATCTTTAAATTTGTAGTAATTCAAACAACATCAATATATTTGTAACTATGAATTCCGAATTCATCCTCAACTCCCTCCATCTCAATGCAAGCTTATAACATTGTTTGCTCAAAATACTCTTTTAGAACCTTATTTTCATAACAACGCTATTGTATTTTATGTAGAATATATATGATCTAGGAGGAAGATCATTCTGGATACACAATACAGGGCCGGTCGGGTGCTTGCCATACGTCCTCGACCGCGTCCCGATCACAGCGGGACAAATCGACAAGGTCGGATGTGCAGACCCTGTGAATGATGTGGCAAAATATTTCAACCGTAAACTAAAAGAAGCTGTTGTCCAGCTGAGAAACAACCTCCCCTTAGCTGCCTTAACCTATGTTGATATTTATTCAGTCAAGTATGAGCTCATCAGCCAACCCAAGAAATATGGTAACTCTCTGTCTCTCTTAATCTCTTTCTAGGGTGGCCGGGCAATAGGCTTGGCAATGGGAACCCGGGGGGTGCGGATGGCCATCCCGAAGGAATTGTCCCCGTTAGCCAAAATGGGGCGGGGATGGCAATGCAATCCTCGCCCCGTTTTCTGCGGGGACCCGATAATATAATTTAATTTTATATATTTAATATACTTAGGTGGTAAAAATATATTTTATTTTTATTATTGCAATACTAAAATAACCTATACGGAGTATATTTTAAAATTTATTTGTTGACTTTGTTAAATTTAATTCTACTAATTATTTTTAAAATTCTTTATTTTAAATTTTATTAGTAGATATATTAAATTAAAGTAATAAATAAAAATGGGAACGAGGATGAGGCCAGAAAATCCTCACTAGTTTTGCGGGGATGGAGACGGGGAATCCCCACGAGCGCAGAAACGGGGATGGAGACTTAACCCAAACCCCGCCGGTTGCCAAGCCTACCGGTCAAGAAGGACGACGACCTAAGACCAATAGAAAACTCTAATTTTCAGAGCTCCAAATTATATATATATATATATATATTATAGAGAAAATAAATTCACTAAGATAGTCTTTGTAGTATAGTGGGTAGATATTAGTCTGTAATATGGGTACGTTGTGGGTTCAAAACACATCTTTGGGGCTCTTTCCAGTTTTGCTCTGGGGCCTCTTTGCATTTTTTTTTTTTTTTTTTTTTGTCATTTTACTTTGGTCTGGGGCCTCTTTGCATTTTTGCTTTTATGTGCTATTTTATTTTAATGTCCTCTTTGTGTGTGTTTTTTTGCTTTTATGTCTATTTACTTTGTTATCATCTTTGTTGTGTCTTTAATTTTAAAGTGCATATTTTTTGGACTTTTTGGTGCCATTTTATATTTTTCTGGTAGATATATGTATACATATTTTAATTTAATATTCTATTAATTGAGGCATAAGCTATATAACGTCTATTTAGAAGACAATAATTTTAGCCTAATCAAAAAGTGAAAAAAAAATATATATCTTTTGAAAATAAGATTTATACATATTGGCTTTTGTTTTTTTAGTTATATTTGTATATGCAAGAAATAAAATTTCTAAAATAAAGATGATTTTTTTACTTTATATATAATAAATTGGGTCTTATTTTTGTCCGCCCCAAAAAACTAGGGTGAGCCCCCTCTCTTAGAGTTAATAATTAATAGAGTTGGAAAGTGCAGGTTTTGTGCAGCCTTTACAGTCTTGCTGTGGGCATGGAGGAAAATACAACTACAACATACATATAGGGTGTGGGGCTAAGATCAAAGTGAAAGGCAAACAAATCATGCTGGGAAAACCATGCAAAGATCCATCTACTGCTATTATTTGGGATGGGGTGCATTATACTCAGGCTGCTAATCAATGGATTTTTCATCAAATTGTAAATGGTGCTTATTCCGACCCTCCCATCCCCCTCAAACGTGCGTGTTATCGTCATTAAGAGTAACTTTTTTCAGAATAAGTAATCCCCCTCACACAGGCGTGTTATCGTCATTAAGAGTAACTTTTTTCAGAATAAGTAATTCGTTTTTTAAAAGGATATGTGTTGTTTGATTCTCAAATTTCATTCATGGTATTCAGACGTAAATATCGATTTTTACAAAAATATCGGTGTTAGTTTTTTTTGAAAATGTAGGTAAAATACAAGTACCAGTAGAAATATAGATGTATTTTAAAAAGTGGTGGAAAATGTATTAAAATTTTGAATATTTTAGCATATATTTACAGATTGTTGTAACTAACTCAGATACAAATATTTATCTTAAAATTTTGACAAATTAACAGCTAAGAGCTCGTTTACTTTGAGTTGGGTAGAATGTGATGGATAAGATTCGGAGTACTAGAATAAGGGATGGGGATTATAAATATTTCATTATCCATGTCCACATAAACTAATTTTGGATAAGAATATAAGTTATCGTTGTCCCATGTTTACTTCAATGTATTTAGATAAAAGAAATATTGATTTACAAGCATGCCCCTTGTCTTTCCCTAAAAATAGAATATGTTTATATGCTAAACGGTTCACGGTTCTAGACTATTGTCTCCTACGAACTCCAATTCGTTAGCAAATTAAAACACATCATCCACGTATTAAATGAAAAACCAAGATCCAAAGAAAAAAAATAACTACCGATTCCAATAGCAAACTCAACAAAAAAAACAATTTTGATTCCGACGGCAAACCTAAAAAATAACATTTTTTTCTGACAGATTCCGACGATAAACCCCAAAAAGAATAATTACTCGTTAGAGGAAATACTCTCGCAGGTCGTGTCAGACCTTGTCAATCCACTTTTTTACTTACTTAACTTTTTTCCTGATGAAATGCCCTCACAATCCAAATCTCGTGTACCATATATTGCTGTATCTCGTGTAACACTCATGTACAAATAAATCTCGTGTAAGTTGTAATCTCGTGTAACCTCGTGTAATCTCGTGTAACACGTTCGTGTAATCTCGTGTAAAACTCATGTACAAAAAAATCTCGTGTAAGTTGTAATCTCGTGTAATCTCGTGTAACCTCGTGTAATCTCGTGTAACACGTTCGTGTAATCTCGTGTAACACTCATGTACAAAAAAATCTCGTGTAAGTTGTAATTTCGTGTAATCTCGTGTAACCTCGTGTAATCTCGTGTAATACGTTCGTGTAATCTCGTGTAACACTCATGTACAAAAAAATCTCGTGTAAGTTGTAATCTCGTGTAATCTCGTGTAACCTCGTGTAATCTCGTGTAACACGTTCGTGTAATCTCGTGTAACACTCATGTACAAAAAAATCTCGTGTAAGTTGTAATCTCGTGTAATCTCGTGTAATCTCGTGTAACACGTTCGTGTAATCTCGTGTAACACTCATGTACAAAAAAATCTCGTGTAAGTTGTAATCTCGTGTAACCTCATGTAACACTCATGTACAGAAAAATCTCGTGTAAGTTGTAATCTCGTGTAATCTCGTGTAAGACTCATGTACTGAAAAATCTCGTGTAAGTTGTAATCTCGTGTAATCTCGTGTAACTCATAGAAATCTCGTGTAAGCTGTAATCTCGTGTAAGTCAGGGGTGAGTAATCTCGTGAAAGGGTATATTGTAAGTAAAAAAGTGAGATAAGTAAAAAAGTGGGTTGACAAGGTCTGACAGAGGTACAGTAACTTTTCTCCCTTACTCGTTAATTTATGTTTCTAGTTGAATTTGATCACCATCACACATATCAGATAGCAAATTCCACGTTAAGAGGAGGGATATGTTATGGGGTTGTTTTGTCTCGTATTTCATGTTATTTTGGATATCGAAATTAATTTATTTTTTCACTTTAAGAAAGTAAACACTTAGTCATACCGTATAAGTTGTCCTTATTCAGGTTAAATCATAGTATGAGGTAAAGGGAGGCTAAATTATTTATGTAGGAAACATTTTTAAGGTCTTGATGATCGGTTGAAATCAACCATCGTATCTATAATCTCATCCAAACAGCCCCCGGCCACCAGAAAGGCTTGCGAGGGGCCCAAAGTTGGCCAATTCACCACCCAAATATATTAGGTGGCGGCTATTCGCAACCCACGAAATTTCTTAACGCAACCCATTTTTCAATGCAATTTACTTTTGTTTAAAATTCAATACAAATTTCTTAATAAAACCCACTAAATACCAATTATACCCTCTTTTATCAAATTATGTAATTTAAATTAAAATATTATGAATAAAATAATAAAACATTAAAAAGAGGAGAATAAAGTAAGAACGATTTGTATTCTCACTGTTATGCCATATTATCAATTACATTGTCGGGTATGAAATGGATTTCTAAAACAGCTATTGTGATCGAGATTGAAAAATTTCTAGGATTTCTTCTGCCACTGCAATAGTTTCCTGAAGTTAAAAACCCAACCTCTATATCCCAGTTTAGACCAATTAGCTTATGTAATATAGTTTACAAAATCATCTAAAAAATCCTAGCCACGCGTCTTAAACAGTGTCTCCATGTGTGTATTAGTGAGAACCAATCTGCTTTCTTGAGTGGGCGTCAAAATCTTGATAATGTGGTCATTGCTCACGAATGCATGCATCATCTGAAAAATCGGAGAGTCGGAAAGAAAGGTTTTATGACCATTAAACTTGATATGGCTAAAGCCTATGATGTGTTGAATGGGGATTCCTTGAGCTTGTAATGAGGAAGATGGGTTTTGCTAATTTTTTCATTTACTGGATCATGATTTGTATTAGTTCTTCCTCTTTTTCTTTCAACATTAATGGTCAATCTTGTGGTTATGTTATTCCTTCTAGAGGGCTAAGACAAGGGGATCCCATATTCCCTTATCTCTACCTCATCTTCTCATAAGCACTATCTAACCTTATCAATTCAGCCAGCAGCAATAACATGTTCAATGCTCTCAAAATCTGCAAAAATGCTCCCACTGTCACACACCTTCTCTTTGCAGATGACTTGATCCTCTTTTGTGAAGCCAATAATAACCAAGCCAACTATGTCAAGGATCTTCTCTCTCATTATTGTACAGCTTCGGGTCAATCGGTTAACCTTGAGAAATCAAGTGTTTTTTAAGAATACTCCTCCTAGTCTTCGCAACTCTATTTGCAATATCCTTGAGGGTATTCAGGAACATGCTAATTCTAAATACTTAGGCCTCCCTATGGTGATTGGAAGGTCCAAATCTGATGTGTTTATTTATGTCCTTGATAGAGTCCGCAGTAGGATAGGCAGTTGGTGTTATAATTTCCTAAATTGTGCTGGAAAAGCTATTCTTATTAAAGCTGTGATGAACGCTTTACCGGTTTATGTTCAAATTACTAGGTAAGATTTGCAAGGAAATCTGCAAAGCTACATCTAACTTTTGGTGGGGATCATCGGATAAAGGAACACACAAGATCCATTGGAAGGCTTCGAATAAACTCACACTCCCAAAAGAACATGGAGGACTCGATTTCCATGATTTACAATGCTTCAATGATGCACTACTTGCAAAACAGTTGTGGAGAGTGATCACTCAACCAACTCTTTTAATGATTAAATTTCTTAAAGCAAAGTACTTTCAAGAGGACAGCCTTCTCTCTGCAAAAATCCCGAAAAATGCATCATGGCTTTGGCAATGTTGGATGAAAGCTCGTTATGTAATCAGGAAAGGAGTCTGCTACCAAGTCGGCGATGGTAAGTCAATCAGAATTTGGGAATCTCCCTGGCTTCCGACAGCCCACTACTTTACTCCCAAACCTAAGAATGGAAGTGAGTCAAATGTTCGTTGGGCACGAGATCTCATGTTTGCAGATGGACAGAATTGGAACCCAGAGATTGTTTACTCCAATTTTGATGAAAAAGATGCGGGGGTCATTCTATGTATTCCAATGAGTCAAATGGGAGGTAAGGATAAAGTAGTCTGGCATTTCAATAAATATGGGGTTTTCTCTGTGAAATCAACATATGAAATGGTCATTATGGACAAGATATCAAAGGAGGATGTGGCTGAATCAAGCTCCTGGCAGCACTTTTCATCAGCTATGTGGAAGAGATTCTGAACAATGAAGATTAAAGGCAAAGTCAAACATTTTATTTGGAAATGTTGGCATAATATTCTTGCTACCAAAGTAATGCTTGGTAGATGTGGGGTTAATGATGACCAAATATGTCCGATGTGTGGGGAGGAACGGGAGACGCTGGAGCATTTATTTTTTCGATGTCAAAGATCCAGAATTGTATGGAAACTCTCTCCCATAATATGGACTGAACTTCAGCAGGACAACATTTCTTTTCCACATTGGTGGAACCAAATCTGCTCCAATTCTTTGTTGAAGGGTATCACAGATCGGATTCAACTCACTACGTATATCCTTTGGTGGTTATGGAAATCACGGAACTTGTGATATTCGAGAAAAAATGAATTTCTGAAAAAGAGATTATTGATGGGGCTATCTCGGAGTGGCAAGAATATAGTCAGTTGATAGAGCAACAAGATCGTGGATCAACTCACTTTAGCAATTCTTCTTCCGAAGAAGGCTTGAACATTGGGTGGAAGGCAAGAGTAGGGTGCATGAATATGTTCATCAGTACTAAGTTTTCTACAAAATTGAAGGCGGGATTTGGCATTATAGCACAAGATGAGAACACAAGAGTTAAAGCAGCTTGGGCAATATCTAGGGATTTTTCCCCCAGTCCAGTAGAGTTAACACTGCAGGCTGTTTGTTTTGCTCTTGTTACAACGTTCAAATCAAGTTGGACGAAGGTACATTTGGGGATTGATGATAAGGATATTGCAAGAAAGATATCTCTTTGAAGACCGTTTGAAGCAAACATTTCTTCAATAGCCGAAGACATCACTCTCCTTTGTAACTTGTTTGATGTGTGTGTTTTTGAATTTATTGATAGGGCTTCTATACCCTCTTGTTCTTCGATTGCTTCTTTGGCAATTTCGAGCCCCTCCTCATTAGATTGGGACTTTGTTTTCCCATCTTGGATTAGTCCAGTGATTGTGAAGACGCATAGTCTGTAGACTACGTATGTAATTATCCTCATTTTGAGTTGTTTTATAATATATTCTATCGTTTCCAGGAAAAAAAAAGAAGAGAAAAAAAAGAAAGAGTTTTGGGGTAAATTCAAACGCAGTAGAAATGTCATATTTATTCTACAAATGGAAGCACAGACGTTGTTTAATTACACATCGGAGAAGGCCTATGTTTTGTTTAAGAAGGAATCGAGGTTTGCGACTTTGATGACTAAGGTTTTTGGTATAAGAGGCATACTCCCAAGGTCAGTAATATGTGACTGAGAGTTTGGGTTCTACGGTTATTCCACGAACTCGATTGAGAAGGATGCATTGTCTACTATTCTAAGATTAAATATATATGATCAATGGTTATTTATGTCAACCATCTGATGGAAGATGACACGGAAGAAAGAAAAAAACATATAATTTTTTATGTTTTCTTTTTTAAATTATATATAATTAATTATGTTATTTTTTCATTAAGGGTATTGTAGTCTTTTTACTAATAACATTTTAATTTATTCAATTAGTGGGCTGTGTTAAGAAATTGTGTGGGTTGCAAATAGTCGCCGCCAATATATTATTTTTAAGTATTTTTAGCAAGTGATTGCACTAGATTTTACTTTTAAAAAAGTAATTTAAGTTAGAGATTTTGAGAAAACCATCTCTAAAAAAAGTGATAGTGTTTGAAGAAAAAAACAATTTATACGAAAAAATTATGAGTTGTAAAAAAATCATTTATTTTTGCCAATTGTTTATGGAAATGCTATTAAAAGGTAAGGTAAACATCAAATGACAGGATCACTTTTTTTTTTTAAA
The DNA here is from genome assembly GCA_958295605.1 of Ajuga chamaepitys. Lineage (NCBI taxonomy): Eukaryota > Viridiplantae > Streptophyta > Magnoliopsida > Lamiales > Lamiaceae > Ajuga > Ajuga chamaepitys. The sequence goes on along the minus strand of OY282508.1, from coordinate 50,923,390 downwards.
ACAAACGTTATCATTCAAAACACTTCTAAATAGTTTTTCCACGCTATAAGTTAATAAGGTATGAATAAACGAAACTTTCATCTCATTTTTAAGCAAAAAAACTACTTAATTACCAAGCACCCTTTACATTTAAATTGAACAAAAGCACTTACATTTTCAAATATTAACTACTTTTGATTATAGCTTTATCATAGTCTTTATTTTTAATCACTTACTTAAAAGTCGAAGAAAGTAAAAAACAACCTCTAAATTTTCTAATGTGAATTTCTTGTGAAGTTAGGAGAGAGAGTGATATATGATACTAAAAAAAAGTTTAAATCTCACACTTAATTATTTTTTTTATTTTGTGTGTCTTTTTGTCTCCTAACTTCGTAAAAAATTAACTTAAGAAAATGTGGATGATCCAAATCTATTAATAAGTGCTTAGAAAAAGCAAATAAAATACACAGAGTACAGGTTCCGGTTTAAGAGAAGTAGTTTCAAGAAAAAGTTAAAAGGTTAGTCCTTTTTTTGAATTAAGGCTCTTGCTATTTTGATAGATAAATCAAGTGAAAATCCCAAAATCTAGCACATTTTATAGTGAAAGTATAGAAGCTAACAATTTTGTAAAAACATATAAATTATAACAATTTGTCATTTTTTGTGACCAATTTCACGCGCAACCACTCTCCCATTCCTCTGCAATTTTCACCGTCTCCCTCTCCTACAGTCCTACCCTATTGCAAGTTTTCACGTGTTTCTCTCTCCATCTCTAATTTATTGTACTTTTACTCTCTCTCTTTCTCTCTTATCTTCTATTTTCACCTTCTTTATCTTTTCAATTCTCTCACTTAATATCTCCATATTTGGTATGACATGGGAACTACGTTGGGCAGGACCTATTTAACATGAGGCGATAGGTTCAACACAACATGATAATATTATATGAATATGAGTAGAAAATTTATTGTGTACTTGTGCCATGATAATCTACTTCATGCCATGATAAATATACCTTGTGTCATTAGTTAGCACAATATAAAAAATTGTTATAACATCATATTATTTAGTATATTCGGCACGACGTGAAAATATTACATTACTAAATATTAGGGGGAACGCGTAGAATTATTTATTTATTTTTTTAATTTTTTTTTTTTGTATTCGTGTTATGATAAATATATCTCGTGTCATAATAAATATACAACGTGCCGTAATAAATATAACTTGTCCCCATTAAAATACACAACATTACTTCTTCTTCTCTATTGATCTTTGAACCCATCGAAGTTCTGGTAGCAGCGGCAGAGGTATGGTTTTGTGTAATATCCATCGATGCCGACGTCATTCCCATGTCGGAAACTCCAGTAGCATTCTCTTTTGTCGCTTTAAAATTAGAGCCGCTTGTTGGATAAATGCATCGTCGTCTTGGCAGATTCGTTCCTCCTCTGGCCATCAACTGCTTTCTCCATCTTTCCGAAAAATTACCGTGAATGAAGCTAGGTTTTGAGATCTGTAACTTTTTTTATGGAGTTGCTCCATGCAGAGATTGAGAGAGGAAGATAGAGTATTGAGTTTCTCTGTTGAGAAATAGAGAACTGAATTTCTCCGTTGAGAGATAGAGAGAGAAAATAGAGAATTTTAAAATTGGAGAGAGAATTGAGAGGAGGGAAGAGAAAAATCTCTGACAGATGATGGGGAGTGGGTAGAGAGCGCGTGTGGGGAACAATAATAATGTGCTAATTTTGATATATATTTTTTTAAAAAATCTAACACATTCTATTTCTATATACGATAATAAAAAATATTACGTTGAAAATGTATTAGTATTGATGCTGAAAGATATTATTCATTCAAGGTAAAAGTATTATATTTTTACCCAAAATAAGTAATAGAAATATATTTCATGAATAATTCGAATTTTACTGTGCACCTAGTATATTGAAGACTTTGGATTAAATAGTACGCCTCATATATTGTGTAATGATGATAATAATAATAGTAAATTTACCCATATCTATGTGGTTGCACGAGCTTGAGATTACCCAATAGCATGTGAAAATCTCTAAAAATTATGGACTTCCCATTCATTTTGGATCTCCTACTTTATATGTTACAATATCTTTTACCACGTTTCAATAGGGACACGATATATGTATATGATGACATTACGAATACTATATATTAGTACGGGCCAAGTCGGCCCAAATTCAATCAAGCCAAAAATTAATTTAGCCCGATCCAGCCCAATTCATTCCCCTTAAATACACTAAGATTTTAGGATTAGTCCGTGGTCTATCGAACTTTAAGTCCACCAAATTAAACCTGATAGTACTTTTGACCTAAATTTTTATAGCACATTACATCTGAAATATATTAGACCAGCAGGACCGACCAATTGTGCCGGACTATTCCACCCGCTCTACTTCCAATAAATGAAACTAACGTTTAAGTCCAACTTTTTTTAGTTGGATGTATGGTGAAACGTGAAAACAATCTCTAGCCCACTTATACTTGAGTCCAATAATTTTTGTAAACCAGATCTGGTAAAATTAATGGCCCGAAATTTCAATGGGCCTTTTTTGAGCCCAATAGTACCTTTTATGGCACCTACTTTTCTTTTCTTTTATTTCTATTTTTATTTTTTAAATTTATGGCAGCTACTTTTAGTGGCAACCGCAAAAAGACAGCAGTTGAGAGAGAGAAAATACCAAAATGCTTCTCTCTGCATTCCCTCCACAAACTCCACTCCCCAGCTCATACTCCAATTACTGTTTTGCCCCTCTCTTCCACCTCAATTACAACAAGCACTCCCCCTGCGCCTGCCGTGCCACCGCCACAGCTCAGCGGCCGCTCTGCCTCGCTGCTACCGCCTCCACTCCTCTCCGCGAAGTCAGCTTCACTTCCGATGACGACGACGATTCAATGGTGCCGTCGGCGGCCGCCGTCTCGGCGGCGATACGGGCCGCCTCCACTTCCCCGGTGGAGTTCGTGCAGAGAATAGAGAAAGTCGGCGGCTCTAAGAGTAAAGCTTTGGTGTTGCCAAGTCAGGATTTTCAACGGCTTTGCCTGGAACAGCTCGATCTCTTTCGTCGAATTGTTCATCCTGATGCTCTTCTCTCGGTATGGCTGATTTTGTTGATTAATTTTACACTGATTATGATGGTAATGCAATATGTGAGATGAGGATGTTTACACGTTTTATCTATTTTATGTTTTCTCTTTGCTTGAGGTCATATTTACCAAAAATCAATTAGATTTTCCTTTGCCTTCACTCGTTTGCTGTGAAATTGACTACGAGAGCGATGGTAGCAGCAGTGATTTTCTAGTTCACTTCTTTTCCTGAAGGTTTTGAGCTTAAACCGGGTGTTTGTTATATCGAAGCTATGGTGATGTGCTTAATGTTGGATTTTTTCTTTATGCATTTCATGGTTCAGAGCTTAGATAGTTGATTTTGATTGTACTGATGATAATGTTAATAGTTGTGCAATTTGGACAAACTTGTCGATGTAACTTCTCTTTGTTAAATGTTAGAAGCAAGCTATAGAATCAACTTTGTTAAAATTTAACAAGAGGTAGCAGGAGTTGAACTTTGTCTTAGTTTTTGTCAATGGAGATTGTTTGCTGCACAGATAGGAATCTATCGAGTCTTATGTTAGACGATAAAGCTATCGTGAATGCGTTCTGTTTCAGTTTACTATCATCCATGATGTTGAGAATATATAGAAAAAGAACCTATAAATAGAAAAGGATAAAATAGGGACTGAGTTTTCTAATGTTCATCGCATCAACATGCAATGATGTTGGGGGTCTACTTTGTGGGATTTAGATAGAAAGTTTTTCTCTACCTATATTTTGCAATTGTGGTGCTGTTTATGGCACTACATGTTATTTTTTCTAATACTTATTTTTAACCATAGGTCTATGTTAGACCAGCTGGTAGTTACGTCATGGATCAATTGGAGTTACGGCGCATTACTTTTTATCCAGGAGTTCGTGCGGCTGATATTGTAGTTTTAGTTGGTACTTTCACTGTACCAGCTGGATTAAGAGTTGCAGAAGCTGCAATTTTACGTCAGCAGGCAAGGATATTTAATTCTATTTGTTGTGCCTACTTTCGAACTGGATTTTTGTTTATTCACTCGGGTACTTCATTTTTAGTCAGAAGTTTTCCCGGAGCTTGGTGCTGTAGTTTTTCCCATGGTCACACATCCATTTCTCGTGGGCTTCTTAGTTGCTGAGCTTCCAAAGACGACTCTAGAACGAGAATGGGACGACAAGAGAGAGGTTCCATTCTCCGGGAAGTCCTTTTCGTTGCCCCACCATAGCATCGATACACAACCGTTAGACGTACACTCTTTCAAGGATCACTCAGTTGACATGCAGAAGTTCTTCACAGAACAACAACTAAATGCCATAAATATCACTCGTTCACTGGCTGTGGCTTATGTCATGGATCAGGTAGTTTTTCACACATAATCATATTTCCTCATTCCCTCAGGACTCGATGTTCAGATGAGTTTGTTTTGTATCTTTTCAGTTGAAAATTTTGGAGAAACCATTTTATCTTTGTTCACTAGATAGATATCGCTTGTTGTATTTGTTATTTTATTTTTCCATTGGTGGTATCTTTGTTATAGGATTTGAATTAGAAGTAACTTCTCTATTCCTCTCCAGAAAACGATGCTACTGCAACAATCATCATGGCAAAGTAATGTCAGGATGAGTAATTTGGTTGAGCAGGTAAGCTGGCTACTTTTGCGTTGTGTTTTTCGTAAATTTGTAATAAATGATGATCTTATCTGCCTTTGGTTTCCAGATTCGAGGTTCTCTTTCAAGCGTTCGAACATTGAGCAAAATGTTGTCTGTACACTTGAAGAGAAGTGAGGTGGGTGCAACTTTAAAAGATTGAGCAAAAGTGGGATAGTTTGTGAAGTATTAATCCTGGCGAATTCCAAATTGCAGATTTCATATGATGTTCTTGAAGACATTCTAGTGCAAGGTGATTATATGAAAGATACTCTTCAACAGCTACAGGATGCTGTCTACTTGACAAAGGTGCTGTTTTTTGCTGTCGGGTTTTGCAGGTTTCGGGTTGTCGGGTCGGGTAACTGATCTGGCGGGTGCTCGGCAAGTCGGGTTAGGTGTCTCTCTAAGTTACTGTTTTAGGATTGTATCTTTTTTTTCACTTCTTTAAGATTGTTGAAAGATCTGCAGAATTGTGGTTGATGTTGTTAAAATAGGGTACCCGACTCCGAGGCAACCCGAACCGATCTAAACCTGATACCAGATGGACTAGAAAAATACCCGACTCGATTGGGTAAAACCCGAACGGGTCGGGTACCCGAAGCCGCATGTAAAAAGCCCACCCCTACACATGGCAGTTAAACTAAATGCTTGTGACTTCATTCGTGGGCTCTAGAATAAATTTTCTAGTAGAAAATAAAAAATGAGAAGCAATCTCCCCTTGTTTGTTTGGCTTATATTTTTCTTAAATTCTCATAAAAAAAATTGTTTACCTGAGTGTATTTATCTGCTTCTCAGGCTAATATAATGCGTTATAACGAAGAAACACCAAAGAAGCAGCAGTCATCTGATGCACACCCAGAAACAAGTTCTCAGTTATCAAATGTGCAAGCATCTAATGGGCAATTGTCTCTGAGTTCAATATCCAAGGACTTGGAATTTCCCATGCCACCTCTTGCTCTTGCACCTTCACATCAACAAGGAATCAGGTACCCTTGTGTTATAGTAATATGCACTCCCCCACACCACCCCATCCCATCCCTCCTGATGGTATGGTGTTTAGCTCATTGTTGGAGTCCTTTTCTGCAACATTAGTTTTGGCTTGATCGAATTAATTTAGGCTTGATAGAATCAACGAAAAAACCCAAGTATTTCTCTATCCCTTTACAATTACTCTTAAGAATCAATCTTGTTGCTTTTTACACTATCATCTTCGCGAGTAGCACTCTCGTTCTCCATCCCATTGACCATTGTCTTGGCAAGAAACTCTCTCTTTCCATCCCCTTGTCTTGGCAAGTATCTCTCTCTCTCTCTCTCGGCATCATCGTTCTGGTAGATCAGAATCTTCAGCCTGACCAAGCTTGACCGGAACTTCATGGTCGAGCTGACTACATTACTTATCTAGATAATTTATTTCTCGACTATTCAACTTAAAAAGCTTGATAAGACTTAATGTCTCGGCTCGGTCCTTTGTACAAAGATACTCGCATTCACACACACACACACTAACACTAATAGGTAAAATTGTAGATTACACTGATCTAGATAGATCTTGTTATCCTATAGTGGAGATTGTTGAGCTCAAGCTCATGCTCAACTTGGTTAACTTCGAGTCAACTAGCTTGTTTACACCCCCACTTACAATACGAGGATTCCTGTAGAAGTGTTGAATTTCATCTAACAGAACGTCATTGGGATATTGTATGAATTCGGGGGAATAAGAGGTGAATGATATGTTTAGGTGAACCCAAGACGAAAATTTCAGTGTTCATGGAAATATCGGCATTTCAATTTTATGGAATTTTATGGAAATTTCGGTGAAATATCAATATCCATGGAAATATCAGTGCAGTTCTTTTAAAAAATGTAGAAATTTAAGATGCTATTCTACGGATTGTAATAACTAACTTAAACACACATGGTCAAGAAAAAAATATGATACAAATGGAAATGTTCCACAAATTACAACAATTGTACCTAGAGACAACCGGAATCAAAATTTCCAGAAATATCCAGAAATTTCATGGAAATTTCCCGAAATCCTGTAAGGAACTGTTACGTCCCAATTTCGTTTCGAGGTCGTCAAAAAACGGAAATTTCGGCCAAAAATCGCAGATATTTCCAGATATTTTCGTCCCTGGCTATAAGTTTGTTGTTGTCTTACCTTCAAAGACTAATCAGCTACTTCTCAACATAAATCACCCTAAGATTAAAAGGATTATTGCAACGTAAAACATCCTAAGTTACCCAGCATATTCAAGTATAGCGTTTATGTACTTTATGAAATGCCAACATGTTCTATTTTGCTGCTCCATTTATTCTAATATTCATTTTTAAAGCGGGACTTATTTCTCACAAACCATCTTTGTTTTTCAGAAGACCGTGTGAAGTTTCCGACGTACTCCAAGACTTGGTTGGGGCCATAAAACCTCTAGCACATAATCAAGGACGAGTTGTAGAACTATGTGATCTTTCAAGGTCCTTGATGGTTGCGGTCGATGAACCTGCGTTACGTCAAGCCATGAGCAATTTGATCGAGGGTGCTTTGTTGCGAACGGAAGTTGGGGGAAGAATTGAAATCATGTCTACTGCGGCTCCAGCAGGCGGCGCACTCATCATTATTGACGACGATGGGCTTGACATGCACTACATGGTAATTATTTACTTTTTGATAAGGCTGGGTGTGCGTTTACCTTGTTAGATAGCATAGAATAGCTACTTTGCTTTGTAAAAAATGTTTATCCGGATTATCCTATTGCCCCGGGATACAATAGCAATACCTAGATGATCTTCTAGATAATAGTCCTACCATCCACCTAGAGGTGGCAATATTGGTTCGCCTATCTACCCGACATTTTAGATGGACTGGTCATAGGAATATTGACTCGAAGTACCACCCGATGGGCTAAAAGCTTGACGGGACACGGGCCGGTCCGAAATCTTAGTATATTTAAAGGAGATAGGCTTGGCCGGGCTTGATAATTTTTGGCCTGATGGAAGTTCGACCTAGCCCGGCTCTGCCTGACAGATGGTATTGACTCGATCAGTCGGGGCCGTCCGAATTGCCACCTCTACCTCCACCCTAGGATAAAAGAACAAAACTTGGGATAACATTGGGGAAATTTCATTTCTGCCCTCCTTTCTTTTAAAAACTTAATTAGAACAGGCCTTTAGGCAATAACATCCAAAGCTCCATGTATCACATAGTAAGGGTCATATGCTAGAGTAAAAATGGGAAATGGATAATAATTTATATCCTACCAGTGGAGTTATGTTACTAGCCTGGATAATTACTCTCTCTCAGTTTGACGAGGTAAATGCAGCCTAACAGGATACGCTCTTTGGGCTCACTTTTTTAGATGAATTTATGCTTTGAGTGCGGATCTACAACAAAAATTCTACTTTCCATCTAGAAAGTTACAGTGTGTTTGGTGCATTATGCGGAAAATCTTGTTTGCAGACTCAAATGCATTCGCTGACGCCATTTGGGGCGGACCTATGTGGTGAGAATACGATAGAGGACAACATGACATGGAACTTTATAGCTGGGCTCACGGTTGCTCGAGAGATACTGGAGAGTTACGGCTGTGTTGTCCGAGTTATCTCTCCAAGAAACACAGACGCAGTCGTCGGAGTAGGTGGGACCCGTGTCGAGATTTGGCTTCCTTTATCATCAGACACTCAGAGTTCACCTCAGGAGGCCTGAACACGCCCTCTATCCGTCGGGATAGTCCTCCCACACCACTAAATGCACGACACATGGCGAAGAAATGGGCGGGAAAACTATATTAAGGAGGTACATCCATACTTGTTGATTGTTTATCATGGTCATTATAGATGTGTATTGTAGCAGCTTCACTTTTAGAGATTCTTGTAATTGGATTTGCCCCTTTGTACATATGATATAATACATTAATTATTATTTTGGGCAGTTCCTCGCAACAAAACTCAGTAAGGTAAAGACTAGTTTTATACCCGATGCACGATCTGGAAAAAAAGAGTTGCTATTAAATATAAGCCATATTGGAAGTATGAAACAACATATTAACCAGAATTCAAAATCCATTGGAAAAACTCATGCAACTGTCACGTGAAGTCAAAAGTGAAGGCTCTTCCTGTGTTGGTGGCTAAGGTGGGGTGAATCTGACTTTAAGTAAGATGTTTAATTTACAAGCCCACCAGGAAGTTATTGTTTCAGATTGTGTCACCTCGACGAATATTCTTAATTTTTGAACTTACATGGCAGTCGCATATTTTAGATTTTTTAGGTAGGAAATGACTAAAATTGTGAATTTTCTGGAACTGAAATTGCTGGTAACCCTGACTTATATCACAAAAAATGTAATTTATCCTGCGTTTTTATTTTAATGTCTAGTAGATGAGCTCTGAAGTTGAAACAATTCTAAATGGTAAAAATCTTTTTGGGGTGGGCTTGCTTTATTCAAATGTTAGAAATATAACTGCATTAACAAATAGTTAAGAAATTTGGGCTGGGCTCTAGTCCAGGATTGGCCCACTACAGATCAGCCCATGGATAACTATAAAGGTGAAGCCCATCTTGGATCAAGCAAACATTACTTGAAAATTCTTGAAAACCAGCAAGATTAAGAAATCTAATCACCATTTTAGTTTTTTAGTTGAAGGGTTCCAAATAATGACATGACTAATAATTTCTTGATAAAATAAAAATAAAAATAGAAAACTACAAAGAGAGATGAGAGATGAGTTTGAAACTTGACGGGTACGAATTGGATCTACCCTCAATATGAAATGAGATTCGTGTGACGCCACGCATAAGATTGTCTCTACCGAAACTACTAGTTAACTATTGTGCGATGCACAAGATAAAATATATAGCATGAGATTAATCTATGTAATATTAAACATTTATAATAACATATTAATATAATTATATATTCGTATAAGGTGAAACAACGCCAATTCTTTAATAAATATTTGTACGATAATTGAGAATGCGCACATTATAAGAATATAAGTACCAATTTTATGAAATTCAAATAAAAAAGTTTCCGAGTATAAATTATAAGCTACGAAATTGATAAAAAGAATCTAAATATGCATACAAATTTAACTACCAAATTCTCAAAAAATTGTCGGAGGGGTTTACAAAAAGGTTACAAGGAAGTTTGTACATCGCACGGGTCCTCGTCTAACAATAATAACGATAATGCTCTCATCTAATAATAATAACGATAATATTGTTTTGGCAGAATCTGCTCGGCTAATTTTTCTTCTTTCATTTTATGGTTGTTAATGTATTGAATAGCGTTAGTGTTAAATTAAGTGCGATGATAATAATTAAAATTTTAATATTAATGCTGGATTTCGGATAAAAGAAATAACAATAATGTAGTCATACAAAATAAGTAGTTTTCATCTGATAGTTTTTAATCATAATAGTAGTCCAATATTAAAATCAATCGACATTTAAAAAACAATTTAGAAAAAATATATATTGTGTTGATCTAGCATTGTCCAGATAATAATTGGAGAAAATTTGAAGGGTGACAAGTGAAGACAAAGCATTCAGTTTTGGAAGTTAGGTCAGCAAAGCTGTTCCAGTTGAATCTAACCACGTGGACGTTGAGGAATCTCCGAAGAGCAGTATTTTGGCACCGACGATGGCTGCCAATTCCAACCCCACCAAGCTTGTATATATTTGCATTGCCGACTTCGCCTACATATTATTTACCCATCAGATATTTGTACCCATTATATAAAATGGGATCTCTATTTCACTTTTTACTCCGTTTCAATTATGTTTATTTTAAAATCGAGTTATTTATAATTATTTTTTTGTGATGTGTGAATTTAAAGTTTATAATTTAGGTTCAAGATTCACAGTTCATAGTTCATGTGTTAATGTTTCAGTGTTTATAATTCATGTGTTCGAGATTCACGACTCATGTTATAAGTCTCGATTTTGAAGTGGAACACGGATAGAACAAGGTAAAAGTGGAACAAAAGATCCTTACCCTAATTTGCTAATTGTTCCAGGTATGTATGGTATATATGGGTATTTTCCTTTGCTCTACTTTTGAAAAAGTAATTAAAATTATAAATTGCGGTAAAATTGCTTTAGGTAGTATTTGAGAATAAAAGTGGCTTTGGTTAAATATAAAAGTTGCAGTGTTAGATATACTTAAGCAACTTTTAACTTATGAGTGAGAAAAAAACTTTTAATTATTTACCAAAATACCAAAAAAATAACTATTTTCTACTTTTAACTTTTGACCTAAAATCACTTTTATTAAAGTTGAAGTTGTTTGGTCAAGCACTCTAAAACAATTTTTCTCAAGTTATAAGCTGAAAAATACTTAAAAAAACAATTGCAAACACCCCAAAACAGTGTGTAACCATTGCATCATGGGCGGATACACTTGACGCTAATATTGAGCTCCAGTCAGGACAAATTTTATGAAATCTCATTTCTTATATTGTAAATTTTTATTGTTTTAGTTATTATTTATCATTAAGTCCACCCTACTTTCCTTTTTCTTTTTGTTACATTATTGTCTCTATTCAAATAAATAAACATCTCAAAAAAAAAGAAAAAGCAATATTCAATTACTTCATTTCAAATTAATTTACTAAGTTTTAGTAAATTTTCAATAAATAAATCAATTTTTTTATAGATTATGTTACTAATAATATTTTGTTTTCAAATATAGTAAGATGAAACTTCGTTAATATTAATCATTTTAATGTATTTAAACTTTTACGTTATAGTTCACCTCATAACTATTTTCTAAATCTATCCCTGCTGATTATTGCATATTTGACATCAACGTTAGTAGTAAAAATTGTACACAAAAGAACCTTAATAATTCCCTAAGAAATAATTTCTTCACTGAATAGGCATATTAGGTCTGCTGGAGTAGGGAAAATAACTGACTTCTTATATCCTGTACCCCATCCATAAACTATTTATCAAGTGAATTAAAATTATAAACAATAATAAATATGACTTCTAGAACGGAACAGTTCTCGTATGATTGGGTCATGGATAGTTTTTATGAAAATATATTATTGTTTATGTTGTTGAACATGTATTACTCCCTCCGTTCACAAATAAGTGTCATTTTAGATTTTTAGGTGGAATTTAAGAATTTAGGGGATGGACAATAATACCCCTCCAATTTTCTCTCCATCATTTTCTTTGTTACCATAAATTTCTCAAAACCTTCTTTATTTCATATTATAAAGATTTATATGGAAATTTCCTTAGATTTAGCTTAATATTGGAATAAACATGCAAAAAATGCTTAAATGACACTCTTTTGTGAAAAAATGCATTTATTCTAAAATGACACTTATTTGTGAACGGAGAGAGTGGTGTTTATGCTGAAAGATATTATGCTAAAGGTAGTACCTTTTTCAAAATAAACAATATATTTCAGTATAAATAGTTATACATTTTAATGGATCCACCTTTGACCCGGATTGTACGTATTTTAGCAAGTACATTTATTCAGAATAGGTAATACATTTTCAGTATAAATAGTGGTACATATTTATGGATCTATCCTTTAACTCTAATTGTGTGAATCTAATATCCGTGCACCTGAGATATATGAAATAGTGTCTGAATGAATAATACATTTTAGAAAAGGAAGGGAAACGGTTCACCTAAAAGAAAAGAGAAAAACAGAAAAAAATCAATTAATATTTGTTGTTATATATTTGTATTCTCATTTAGACGTTTATGTAAATTAAATGCACTTAATTAATGTTTGTATTCTTTAGAATAAATGCATGAACTTTTTAGCATGTGTACAGATTACACTTTTATGGAATATATATATATATTCTCTAAAATCAAATATTTATATGATGATATTATTGGCTACTTATTATGTTTCCTTGAGAGAAATGTCAAAACACATTTATTGGTCTAGTCACATGAGGTGTTCTAATTTATTCATAGAATCAATATTGGCTTTTATTGAATTAGTATTTTAATCTATATATATTCGGAATACTTTTGAAGCAATACAAGTTACTATTCAATCTACACCATTGTTATGAAGTAATTTGAATAGATTTTTTGAAAACTCTAATAAAAAAATTTCCCATCATTACATGTCCGATTTAGAATATATTTATTTTAAAAAATATAAAAAAAAATAATTGAATAAAGTAATTTAAATTATCTAATAAAGTTTATTTCACAAAAAAAAAAAAAAGATTATTTTATTTTATTTGCAGCCCCAATCTAATACAAATAATTTAACTACTATGGATATTTAAATTTAGGTCGACTAGTCAACCAACAAATAATTCATTTTTAAAAATTTAATATTGTATATCAAATATATTGAACATACGATCAAATTAAATACTGGGAAATGATAGACTAATTTACATTTATTGTAAGTAAGAAAACTAATTGAAAGAAGTTATTTGTGTCTCAAAGATATTGAAAACTAGTTAAAAGAAGTTATTTGTGTCTTAAAGATATTCAAAGAATAGTTTTAAACTAATTGAGAGACACTGAGAAGGCTAAAGAAAAGCACGTCTATATCTAGATTTATCATCCCATATGTAGGTGGATCATGGATGTTGTTTATCGGCTATATTTTTTCTTAAAAAATATAAATATTATCTCAGAATTTGGAAAACTGAAAAAATGACATGTTTTTACTACTTGTAAATCGTTGAGATATTAAGTAAAAATAAATAAATTGATTTGTTTATAAAATAAGACTAAAGTATTTTTAAATAAATTAAATTGGCTAATAATATTTTTTGAAAAGATTATGTTATAAATATTTATCTATCTTTTATTTGCAGCTATAGCCAATACAAAATAATTCTAATGCATTTACTCACACAAATTTAACACAATCCACAAAAAATTAATTTTTGTAAATGTAATTTATTTCATAACATGCAATATATGCCAAGTAAAAAATATAAAAAGTAATTTGATATATTATACATAATAAAAACAATGAAGAAAAACAAATATTTTTGTTTTAACTACTTTTATTTAAAATAAACCTAAATCATTTACGAGTTGCCACTTGCAACTTTTTAAATATAGCATTACCAAGAAAAGAAAAAACCCAATTGTAAAACTAATTTTTAAGCGTGTCTTTTTTGTATCTATACATATTTTTTTTTATAATATTTGTAATAACGTAATGGACTTATTTTTAGCAGATAAAATAGGCGGGAACAAAAGCATAACTTTCTCTTTAAAGTTATCTTTTTTATATAGTATATAACAAAACCATTAGTTTGGTTTCTCAATTTGGTAAGTCTTTTTTTGAGGAAATCTCAATTTGATAAATCTTAAAATTGGTCTTTCCTGAAAATAAAAGCAAACAAAATGAAAGAAGAGTGAAGTATGAAAAAGAAAGATAATAATATGGAATAAACTTTTTGTTTGGAAATATTTTGTCACAACCTTGAAAATATCAAATAAGTCGGCCAAGAAGAGTCAACCATGGAAGACAAAATGCCAATAACACTTTCAAATTAATTGGCCTAATAAAGATTTGCCACGTCACCAACATTTCATCACGCATTTATAAATAATAACTAATTAATGTTTGAATTTTGTAAGTATAGGTGTCATAAATGGATTAATGGAAGACCATTCTAATTAATAAATAAGTTTTCAAAGGGAAACCAGAAAAGAAAATTCCAACGTTATCTTTTCTATTTTTTTATTATTGAAAATTCCTTAACCTCGTACTGAAATTCCTTTAAAATATGGTAAAAGATAATTAGAGTTTTTTTTTTTTTTTTTTTTTTTACAAATAATTATAGGTGTAGTATTCGAAAAATTGTGGAAAAAGGCTAAAAAATAACCATTTATAAATAAAGCACAAAACTAAAATGATATCTAGAAAAATGAAGATAGTATCTGATGATGATGATGATAATAATGGCCAATGTTTTTTTGAATTGAGTTAATTCAAGGGCTTTTCCTTATGAGGAAATTGTATTAAGAGGTATGAATTTTAGAAAATGTTTTCATTCGAGCTTGAGTTTTATTTTTAATTCGGAATTGATTTTTGAGTTTTTTTAAGCAGGTCTAGATTTTGATTTTTTTTTTTATATAATTCAAGATTTACCTCTTGAAAAATAAAATACAATATCCGATTTGTGGAATATTCAGTAGAATCAGTATCATATACAAAAAAAAAATCAATATATTGGTACTAGAAACTTTAATCTACTCCGTACTGAATATTTCGTGTATCAAATAATATTTCTCATTTCTTAAGATGTGAATCTGAATTGATAATAGAATTCAAAATCTAGGTCTCTAATTAAGAAAAATTCAAAATACAAACCCTGAAATTGAGATATTTTTATTTTAGTGGAATTTTTCCTTGCTATTTTAGAGACTAGAATATTTTTAAAATTTCCTTTCTTTATTAGAGATTAGAATATTTTTAAATAGGAAGGAAAATAATGATGACGAAGAGGAATGAAGTCCAATTTCCTGTTTACTTCTCTGTCTTGTCTTTTCAGTTTCTTCCTCATTTTTTCACAACATTTTTGCTCATAAATTCACGATTTCATTACTGGAGAAGTTCTTCCGGTGCTTCAGTTTCATCTCTTTATTCAAACGTTCATGCATTAACTCAAGGATTAAGCGTTTCCGTCCACGTTGTTAACACTAGATCGTTTCTCGTGATTCACAGCTTTTGATTTTCGGTATTCTCAACATATTTCTAGGTTTCTCCTTCCGATTCAGGTACTCGTTATCTCCTTATATATCTGCCTCAAATGCATATTCTTTACTTCATGTTGCAAATCACGCAATCGTGCGTAATTTTTTGGTTAAATTTTCCCAGTTTGCTTTATGTGTTTGTTTGGATTTAAGGAAGGTTATTTTGTGCTTCTTCTTTCGTTTTCTCTCGCGTTTTGTTTGCTTGAAATTCTCTAAAATCACTTATGGTTAACTTAGCTTTTGCATACAATCGTGAATAGATATATATACATGATCTGGTACATTTTCCGTCGGTTTTCATGGCGGAACTGAAGTTGAATTCATGATCCTGTTTAATTGTGCCTTCTGCAATTGTCAAAGATTTTCACATGATTATATTTTGCTTAAAGTGCTTTTTCTGGACCCATTATGGCCAAAGAGACATGTGAGCTGTTTTCTGATAACTGACTTGATTAGCTTTATGTGGATGTTTATGTGTTTGTTTGGATTTAAGGAAGGCTATTTGTGCTTCTTCTACTGTTTTTTCTCGTGTTTTGTTAGCTTGAAATTCTCTAAACTCACTTATGGTTAACTTCTTTTGTATACAAGCGTGTATAGATATAGTTTAGATACATGATCTGGTAACCTTTTTTGGTCGGTTTTCAGAAGTTGAATTCATGTTCCTTGTTTAGTTGCGCCTTCTGCAATTGTCAAAGATTGCACATGATTGTTTCCATGCTTAAAGTGCTTTTTCTGGACCTAATTTTTGCCTAACAGACATGTGAGCTGTTTTCTGATAACTAATTTGATTAGGATAAGCAGAAATCTATATATATACACTGTCGATTTGAATGTGAATTTGTGATTCTCTTCTATACCATACTTAAACCTTAGAGGAATTTTCTTATGTGGTTTAATCAGAGATTAGAGAAAGGGTTACATTGAGCATATTAACAATTCCGTAAAGTGGTTTTCGGATGTGAGTTTGTGATTCTCTTCTATTCCATACTTAAACCTGAGAGGAATTTTCTTAGGTGGTTTAATCGGGGACTAGAGAAAAGGTTATAACAAAAAGTGGTTTTCGAAATGTTTAACGACTTCCTTTCTTGTTAGGCATATCAGCAAATTCCTTTTGGATGCTTGAAGCTTAATTGTGAATGAAGAGAAGGTTGAAATAAAATGGAGTCTGATATGGTGTACAAAAAGGGGAATATTGGGCGCACGTAAGTGAGTTTTTATTACGTGAAGAATGGTTGCAGTTTTGCACACGAAAAAACATCATCCTACTTGTAATTTTTCCGTTCTTGCAGCACGTTGGCTAAAAATTCAAACGAGACGATGAGGGTGATTACTACGATCTGTGTTGGAATAATGTTTGGCTTTGTATTAGGGGTGTCATTTCCATCACTCCCGTTAACAAAGGTACAAAAAGGTTTCTGGCACGTCCTGCTTGCTGCTTTTATTTGTGTTCTGCATTCAGTAACTCTACTTTCTTATTTTGCAGCTAAATATCACAACGGCTTTTCTTCGTGATTTTGCAAAAGTAGGAGATAGAAGCACCACCAACTCTACCCAAAACAGTATAAATAGCTCTGGAAAAACTGAAGTTGTGAAGGATATATCTAAGGTTAGTATTTTTTCCTGATACAGAACATTAACAATCTTCCATATTGAATTTAAATAATAACTCGTGTAGTTTATGTATACTTATTACTGATGTAAAGATTCAATAGCTATATCTATTCCTATTTTTTTTGTGTTAGCTATCAAATGTTTACTTCTGTAATAGGATGAATAACCTCGTTTAAATGGCTCCGGACTTGTGAAATTATTACACTTATGACATGTCGTGTTATCTCCTCTGAAATAATTCCGTTGATCTTTCTCTTAAATCATAAATGGTTCTGATTCAGATTTGGGTTCCATCAAATCCCAAAGGTGCAGAAAGGTTGCCTCCGGGTATTGTTGAATCTGAGTCGGACTTCTATCTTCGAAGACTCTGGGGAAAACCTAGTGAGGTAAGCGTTCTGCTGTGGTCGTAGTTTCCTATAGTACTGTTCTGTATGTTTATTAGCAAATGCTGCCAAAGGTTCGAACTACATTATATGGTCACAAACGGAATCGTGGAAACCATACTTCATAATCAGGAATTATATAAAATGGAATTTTAGCAAATATGTGTATGTTAATCGAGTGTTCTGCAAAACAAGACAACTATATTAACACTTTCTGCTTGGAGATTATTTACTCCATCATCTGAAAGCTATACCTCTGAATGTTGATACGTAATTATCTTGTCGCTCCTTAGGACTTGACCAGCAAACCGAAATACCTGGTGACGTTTACTGTTGGTTATGGCCAAAAAAAGAACATTGATGCTGCTGTGAAAAAGGTCCTTGTGCCTCCATTGCGCTTTCTCTCTATATCTATCTAGCTATCTGTCAATCTAACTATATCATTGCTGCAGTTTTCCGATAATTTCACCATCCTTTTGTTTCACTATGACGGAAAAACAACTGAATGGGACGAGTTCGAGTGGTCCAAACGAGCTATTCATGTTAGCGCCATGAAACAAACAAAATGGTAACTAACAAATATGCTTCTCTTGTTAGTTGTTAGTCTACTTCTCTTGAAAATGCCGAAATATTGATATCTTGATTTTCCTTAAAGGTGGTACGCTAAAAGGTTTCTGCATCCTGATATTGTTGCCCCATACGACTATATTTTCATTTGGGATGAAGACCTTGGTCTCGAGCATTTTGATGCGGAAGAGTAAGCATATCTTCGTGGACGTAGATTTGACTAGCTTGCTCAATGCTAATTTCATCTCTTCCTCTATATTTTTAGATATATTAAGCTTGTGAAGAAGTACGGTCTGGAAATTTCACAGCCTGGTCTGGAACCGTCTAGGGGTACTACCTGGCAGATGACGAAGAAAAGGGGCGGCCAAGATGTTCACAAGTGAGTGTACAACCATAATAATATTTACATAATTTCAGTGATTTTTGAGGAGATTAAAATTACAATGTAAGAAAATAAATTTCTGTTTGTGTAGAGAAACAGAGGAGAGGCCAGGCTGGTGTTCTGACCCTCATTTGCCTCCGTGTGCAGCGTACGAACCTCTTTTTTACGTGCTTTATAACTTTTTAAATTTCTTTATTGTTTTATTTGCTACCTACAATTTGAGTTTTATCTTTTTTAAATAAAACAGTTTTGTAGAAATCATGGCTCCTGTCTTTTCTCGAGATGCATGGCGCTGCGTGTGGCATATGATTCAGGTGGTTGTTATTTTCTTGCTCTCTCCTTGAGTCCTCATATTGCTTCATCTTCTCCTTAAGTCTATAATAATTCGTCTTGAATGAAAATCTGTAGAATGACTTGGTCCATGGATGGGGTCTCGACTTTGCCCTTCAACGATGTGTTGAGGTCAGCATACTCTTCTTCTCTTCAATTTTCTATACATATATTTTTCATTAAATGAAAAAATTGACTGATCGAATTTATAATATCTGGCGCTTGCTTTTAGCCTGCTCACGAAAGAATTGGAGTTGTCGATGCTCAGTGGATCGTTCACCAAACGGTCCCTTCATTGGGAAACCAGGTACAGTATATAAGCCATTGTATTTTGCTTCTTTATGGTTTTAAAACAAGTAATCACTCTCTCCCTCTCTCTCTCTCGCTCGGTTTCTGATAATAGGGGCAAGCAGAAGACGGGAAGCCTCCATGGCAAGGGGTATGTTCTCCAATTCTTACATCTTAACATGCTTGTCACTATGATTGTATTCCCGAGCCAAGAAACTGCATAAACCAACATGAATGTATCCATCATATGTTACATTAGTATGCGAAATGCTGTAATAAAATGAAAATGTCTCATTTGAAAGTTACTTTGATTGGTTTAGGTAAGACAGAGGTGTAGAAATGAATGGGGGATGTTCAGAAACCGAATGGAGAATGCAGAAAAATCTTATTACAAGTCTATCGGAATCGACCCGTCGAATTTCACAGGTCACACATAGATAGCTGTAGATGACAATACCTTAGAAAACCTCAATTATTTTGATTAGGATATAGATTTACATTTTATTGTACTTGGTAGAGAAACATTTATCGTTATATATATGTATATTTTTTGGATAGTTTTCCCATTCATTTTATTGTTGCTGTTTCTGGAAATTATGAGAAAAATATCATTGAATAATTTTGTCTCTGTAGTTGTAGACATTGGACACTTGGCTCTGTGAATGATGCATTTGAGCATAAAATAAATGAGTTGGATAAAAAATCTGAAGAAAAGGTTTAGTTTCAACTTTTAGGTAGGTGAAGGGGGAGAATCTTTATCTAGGTTTAGATAATTTATATTTTCGTATTCTTACTATATTTAGTGGGTCATGGGCCCACATTTTGTGGTTATGGGGTTTTGGAAAGTCAATATAATTTATTTATGAATTTATTATATGTGCAATTGTTGTAGGTTGGACATGTGTCATACATTGCGTACACATTTACATATAGATATTAGTGGTGTTATCAATTATACCCTTTTATATAAAGTTATTTAAATTAAAATATTATAAATAAAACAATAAAAATATCAAAAACAAAAAAAGAAGTAGAAACAAAATAAATGGCAAATTGAAGGTTTTATCAGAGAGAGAAGAAACGAAAGAAGATGATGAGAACAGTTTTATCACAGAGAGAAGAAATAAAAGAAGATGACGAGGAAGAAGAAGAACGATTCATAAGAAGCTAAATCTCAATTTATATTTGGATCGAAAAACTTGCGTCGGAATTGATGGAAAATAATAAAAAGGAATTACTTTGATTCCATCCTACCACAAATTGGTGGAACATATTACCAAGGAATTCCAATATCTTGAAAATTGTCAAAACCATTGGTTCTGTAATCATTGCCAGAAAAGTTAAAAGGACTTACTTTGTATCCAAAATTATAAGAATTGATTCCATCATGCCAAAGATTGATTCTAGATTGTAAATAAAATATATAAAAAAAAATGATAAAAATGAACAATAACGATAGAATTGACGGAAAAAAGTAAATGATCCCTTTTCGTTTGTGTTTTTCATTGTTAATATCGTTCTCCATTGATGAATCTTGAAGAAACTAGGGTTTCTGCGGTTATGGGAAAAAACACTATCTGGTAGAAGATGATGGGAAGAAAGAAATTTTTTTATTATTTTTTATGTTTTTCTTTTTTCAAATTATATATATAGTATTTTAAATTAATTATGTTAATTTCATTAAGGGTATTGTTGTCTTTTATTAAAAAAATAATTTATTAAATTAGTGGGCTGCATTAAAAATTTTATGGGCTGTAAATAGTCGCCAACAAAAAAAAAATTGTTATTGGATAAATAATACGTATTTAGGTTGTGGTTGAATTTGAATTAGATATTTTATATGTGTGTAAATATCTATATATATATAATAAGTCAAGTCATCCAGAATTAGTAAGTTAAGATTTTTCCCGCCCAATTATTTAGTTACTAAGAATAGAAGTGAATTTGAATTTCGAAATTTGAATTTTAAATTATCTCATGTTATATTTTGAGATCTGGCGAAAAATCAGCAACAATAAATCTGTAAAGATATTTAAAACAGATTTCGTTATATTATTTAAAATTTTGAAATTTGAAATTTAAAAAAATAACAAAAATTTAAAAAAATCCTTATCTGATAACATATTTGCTCCTATAAATACAGTGTATTCAGTAAATCAGAATCACGTAAATGAGAATCACATTTGCAGTTGAGTATCTTTATTTTTTATTCTTTTCGCAATTTCTTTATTTCGCCACTATTTCAGTTTATTTGATTCATATTTGATTTTGCCGAGTAATTCTATTTCTTATTCATTTTCAGTTTATTTGATTCATATTTGATTTTGCTGAGTAATTCTATTTCTTATTCATTTTGCAATTTCTTAGCTTTGTAACTATTACAGTTTTTTGGATTCACATTTGTGGATGCAAATTTCTATTATTCTGACATTCCTTAATTATTATGTGTCAACTTTGATAGATACTTCACCATAATGGATGCTCCAAAGGGACGACCTGCAAATAAAGATAAGAAAAAATCAGCAACACTGAATGATGATTCTGGCGAAAATAGCTTTGAAGATTGCAAAAATCAAATTTACCTACCATCATTTTTTTTACGGTAATATGTAATCATATAAAAAGTTTAGATTTATTTATTTCCTGTTATGTGAATTATTTAAATTGTTGTCAATATATTTTTCTAAGAAAATAACAATTTGGTTTATTACATGTATACAGCCAATCCGTGAAGAATATTGGAAAAGGGTTAGAGATTCGCTAAACATTCGAGGATCCACTGATGTTGAAGACTAAATCTGATTTTATTGTAGTAGTAGATTTCAATTTTATAATTTTTATTTAAATAAATCCATGTATCAACTTCAATTGAATCGACATTATTCACAATTCTGATAATGTTTTAGTAAGCAATATAAAGTCATTGAAATATATATAAATTAAAATATCTCGGCAAAAGCGTTGTTTGGTTAAGATATTCTAAAAAGAAAAAAAAAACGTAGAAATATATATTTATAAATCAAAATATTTCTATTGAAAATTCCGTGGAGTTGAAAAGGCCATATATTAATTTACTTTTCAATTGGAAATCTAATTGTCATATTAAACGATCTAAATTTCCAGTCCAAATTATATCAACATGGTATATATTTAATTTTGAATTGTTCATGTTGTTGAGATGTTTTAGAAATTAAAAAATATGTTACAGATATGTTTTTTAGAATTTTAAAATACATCATATCTATTTAAATTTTATAGTTATATAATACAATTTATAAATAAAAGAATTTATATATATATATATATATATATATATATATATATAGTTAGGATAAAAAAAGGCAATACATATCTAAAACCAAAGGGTAAAATATAATTGAATATTAGAATATTCAAATATCCGAACCAAATAAAACAAAAGAATAGACATGTAATTTATTTTAATATACAGTGTAAAATGTAGTTGAGATATTTCAGGAATTATACATTCGTTGAAATATACTATTTTGCTAATTTAATCAACAGAATAAATATTTAGACATGTGTATATTAGAGTTTTAGAGTTTTAAATAAACTTTTAAATAAATATATGGACTCCCGATTTTTTAAATTAATGTTTAACAGAATGAATATTTAGATGCGTGTATACTAAGACGAGCCTGTTGTTTAAAAATAAAATGTTTACCACATATTCAATGCATGTATATAATACAACTTATAAAATCAATTTAAAATTATTTCATTAGTATAGATATAATAAAAACATATTATAAAATTTAGATATGTAATTGAGATATTTGAGGAATTGAATAAATTGTATATATATGTATTCTATATTTTTAAAGAACATTATATCTATTTTTTATGTGGATATAATCGCTGATTAAAAAAATTTATAATTATATATTTCAATTTATAAATCAAAGAATATTTACATAGAATATAAAAACGCCATATATCTTTTTAATAATTTGTACGATATTATTGAAACATTATAAGATCTATATTTCGGGTCCAAAAAAAAAAAAAGATAAACTATTGATTTTTTTTAAAGTTATTATTTAAAATGTAGTTGAGAGATTTCACGAATTATATAATCAGTAACGGAACGTAGTTACAGACGCGTGTATACTAGGGTTTTATATAGGCTATAAATATCTGGACCCCTTCATCCATATCTGTCACACGCAAGATTTTAGTTTCAAAGTCAGTTGATTCAACATGGTTGATGAACTTACTCCAAAAAAAATATGTTGTGGGTAGTAAGGGTTCGTTTAGTCAAAAATATGTTTTGGGCAGTAAGGGTTCGTTTAGTCAGAGCGTACATAGCCTATGTGGGGACTACCAGGTGAACCTTACAACTACAGAAAAAATAATTCTAAATTACGATCAGAAAAATACAAAATAATTTATCTTAGAACAAATTTATTTCAAATGGTGGAATATTTCTAAATTAATAGAAATTTAGAATGTTCATTTTTTTAAAAATAAATTTAAATTGGTAATTTACAATCCGAAAATACTTAATTTCATTCGGTTTTTTCTTCTCTAATCTATCTCCCAAAATCTTAATATTAAATTATAATAAATTTTGAAATAGATCATACTGATTAACAATAATAAACAAACAACGAAGATATACAATCCAGAATTGCAAAGATTGAAAAAAGAATATACTTTCTTAATGATTATTCCTATATAAAGTATTTTATTAGTTTAGTTCATTAATTTTTCTATATGTTTATCTAAATCAAAATCCAACTTTATTTGTATGAGCTAATTGAAAGATTTGAGGTCATCTATGTCTTTAAAAATTCTAAATCCAAATTCAACTCTATTTATATGAATCAGCTCATCATATGGACTATAAAGATTCAATTCATCCTAAAATAAAATTGTATTTTCTATGTCTTTCTTAAAATTTATTTTTAATAGAGGATATTTTGTAGGTAAACTAATAAAATATTTTATATAAGAATAATCCT
Source organism: Ajuga chamaepitys (assembly GCA_958295605.1). Classification (NCBI taxonomy): domain Eukaryota; kingdom Viridiplantae; phylum Streptophyta; class Magnoliopsida; order Lamiales; family Lamiaceae; genus Ajuga; species Ajuga chamaepitys. The sequence continues at coordinate 50,899,408 of OY282508.1, read as the reverse complement.
TAATTCTTTTTGTTGTTGTTTCTAATAGAAGATGTTTTGTACATAAATTAATAAAATATTTTATATAAGAATAATCCTTAAGATTATTTGTTTCTCAATCCTACTAATTGTTTGATATTAGATTTGAAACTTTTTGTTTCTCAATCTGTTCAATCATATCGGATTCTGGATTATGTATGTTCACTTTATTTATTATTATCAATCAGTGTGATCTATTCAAATTTATTATAATTTAATATGAATGTTTTGATATAGACAAGAGAAGCTAAATAAAAGGATGAAATAAAAAAAAAAAATCTGGAATAGGATACGAGGAAGAAATTCGTGAAAAAATTAAAATATATTTTTATTAGAGGAAAAATTTGATTTTCTGGAATAAGAGACAAGGAATGAATAGCACAGTTAGCACTGCAAAAGAACACAAAAGTTTTCTTTGTAACAAATTTTAACCATTTCTTTTTTTATTATATATTATCAAATAAAAATACATTTTTAATAAAAGGTATTGTTCATATTAATATTAATTTACTCTTAAAAAAAATAGCCCGTACATCGCACGGGAGCATTTACTAGTTTTGAATAACACTTAAAGTAAATTTTAAGCTCACCTAAAATTGCTGCAATATAAGAGTGATCTTTCATATGATAACATAGTAACATAGATACTAGTTTTGTTTTCAAAATACATCATAACACTCAAAACACGTTTATCAAATTCAGTTATAAAACAAAATACGATAATCCTTAACCAATTCAAACATATGGAAACTAAATGATTTTTTTTTAAGTCCAAAATCCTTTTGAGTAGGTTCTCTTATACACTAAGAAATGTACAATTTGGATCATGGACAAATTTTCATGTAAATGTATTAATATTTATGTCAAAGTATATTACCTTATTATGAAAAATGTATTATGCTGAAAAATACTAATATTTATGTTGAAATGTATTACTTGTTCTGAAGAAATATATTGTTCCCTCCGTCCCGGTCTTATTGGCCTACCTTGGCCGAGCACGGAGACTAAGAAAAAATAAATTTTGTGGAATCTTTGACTTTTTCAAAGGTGTAGATTAAGAGTGGAGATTTTGATGGTGGAGATTGTGAGAGAATTTGTCATTTATGGGTTAGACCAATTAAGTTGGGATAAACAAAAAAGGAAGGTAGGATAGAGGGAGTATATTTTAGGTATAATACTTTTGAACATCTTATAAGATATTTTAAATTTTATAAGCTCTATTAAACCCTCTAGATTGGGTGCTTGCAATTTTATTGGGCAAAATATTATCGAGTTCAATTTATTCCTTTTAAATATACTAACATTTTCACGTCAATTCATGATCGGTCGGACTTTTAACTTATTGAATGTTCATTGGATCCAATATTTTGAACCTATATTCCTATAGCTCAATTTATTTAAAAATATTGGGTGGATTGTGGTGTTGTATTAGGGCGAACATATTTTTTTAGGAGGAAATGGGTTCTTTTGCCCATGTCATAATAAAATACCCCTATTTTACTTACTTGACTTTAAACTTGATAGAATGCCCTTTTATCAAGTGAACTACCCATTTTGCCCTTAGGTATAAAAAAAAAATCATTTCAATTCAGATTTTATAATTAAAATTTTAGTTGAGTCCAAACAAAATTTTAATATCAGATTTTAGTCCTAATTAATTATCACAATTTAATAAATTGGCCCGCTAAATTAAACAATCATGCAAGATCCGATCCGGAGATTAAAATGGTATCAGAGCCCTAGGTTTATTTAAAGAAATCATGAATTATATTTATTATGTTACGTACTATCCTAACGGAGGAGACATACGAGTAAATATGAATCCGAACGAAAGTTCGAGAGAAAATACTCCACAGGAATACTTGAGTGAGGACTCAAGTAATCAAGAATATTTCCATATTTTGGAAAGACAGAAACAGGATTTCTTTGGAGAATTTATCCGAAGATGTGAACGGACTCTTGAAAGAACTAAGAAACTCAACCACGAGTTACGACAGCCTTTCAAGATGCCAAACGATGATGAAACAAGAGAAGAAATCAGACGAAAGACCCTTAAACAGAAAATTCCTGTAGAAGGGAATGCAGCTGATCTCATCCACTTCACCAGCATCCAAGGAAGATTTCCTACCAAAGAAATCTGGAGAAGGCGTCCCAATCAGTCCCCATCGGATATCCAGAAACCTCATTTATATTTCTGGAAAATATCATGAAGGGACCGAATTGGGAAGAAGTAAGCGGAGAAAAATCTAAGATTACAGATCTTAGAGAAATCCAGAAGACGGTCTAAAGTTATGGAGAGATCATCCTCGACCAACAGAAGGAAATCCTTGAAGCACTCAAGGAGGTTCAAAGGAGATTGACCATCTTGGAAACAAAGCCAAGTATGGCCAGGAGAAGAGAAGGTTCCCCATCTTTCGGCACAGAACCCCTATTGCATCAAAAGGGGAAACCTACCGAAGTAAAGAGAGAACTGATGGATACAGAAAAGATGATTGCTTTTCTAAACCGGAAGAGTCTATCTTAATGGATAGAATAAATCTAGAGGATTTACACGACCTTGCACAATCCTTTGCAGGATTGGGTCTTGTAGATCTAAAAATGCAAGAAAATGTATCTACGGGACAACAACAGGTTCCCCGAAATATACCACAGAATCCAACAAATGTGGCAGAAAGCGAGAGATCCCATGACCCTCCAACAGGCGGAAATATACCACCAACGGGAGATTTCTCTACTGGTGCTTATATCTTTCCCGCAGAAACAAGAAAGAGATCCCCAAGGCCAAACTTAATGTAATCGCCTTATGGGAGATCTCAGTTGGAGCCAATACATCCATACGGAGTAGTTCTCAACCTGGATACATTAGACTTCAAGAACCGAGAACTACTCATAGATGAGTGGGCAGGAGCAATGAAGATTGCAGCTGGTACGCTAGAGCTGGATAAAGAAAACTTTATCTCACTTCTGAAGATAAGTTTGGAAGGATCTGTGAAAATTGCCTGGGAAGCTACTAATCTTGAGATAGTAGAAAATGTCTGTGCTGGCGAAGCTTTAGCAGAGATCGTCGACAAGATGGCTCAAGTACTTAAAGTAGGATTCGTTGGAGTAGGCTACTTTGAAGGAGCTGAAGACGATAAGGCCAGACGATACAGGCAAGCACTTCATAGCCTGGAGTTACGTGATATTTGTCACGTAGATGAGTTCATCAAACTCTTTACAGAGTATAGATGGAAATAAAAAATCGAGGAACGAGACGCCATTCCATTATTCTTTGCCAAGATCCCCAGTCCATGGAGGGAAATGCTGATTAAAGAATATCAGCCACCTCTAGAGAATAGATTGGATACCGTGGCAAGAAGGATGTCGTTCCTCAAAATCAAGCTTGTGAGTGGTGCTATCAAGCAGCGCTCCATAAGAATTACAAGAGGCTAAGAGGAATAAACAAAAGTGTTCCTCTATGCTGCGTTGAAAACGATATTCCTACTATTGTGGGAGGTCAACCATTTAGGCAAAAGAAGATGAAAAAGAGAAATCATCCTTATGCCAGAGGAGATGGTAACCAGAAATCTAAGACTTCATGGAGACCTAAAAAGTTTTGGTCCAAACAAAAGGCCCGTAACAGGGCAGAGGTCAGGACCAAGCCGGAGTAGAAGTTCTTCCTCAGGCTCGAATCAAATGAGCATGGGAAGATCATCTTCAACAAGGAAAACTTTCAGAAGGGCTCATACAAGAGCTAATGAAAGTTTCAAAGATTGCAATTGTTGGACATGTGGTGCAAAAGGCCACATATCAACAGACTGTCCCGACAATCAAAGACGAGGAATCAGAAAGTTTGAAGCAACTCCAGAAATGGAAGAGACTGTATACTTTCAGGATCTAATTCAAGTATATCAATTTGAAGGAATCCCTTCAGATGAAAGCATATACGAAGAAGAAGATTATAGCGAGGATGAGTCTTCAGAATCAGAATCAGAATCAGGCTGAAGAAGAGGACGTCTTCCGACAGGAGACGCAAGAAGATATCTCCGGGTTCTTCTTACAAATGTCAATTTCTCATAAGACTCTTATGAAAATTAAGAGAGAAGACCCAAAACTCCAAATCTATGATGGATTTTCAGTCGGGAGATTGGACAAGACTTTGGGACATTTCCTAAAGAAGAGAAAGCATCATATCATTTACAAGGTCACGGCAGGGGAAATTGCAATTCCCATGGAATTGACAAGTAATGTGATGGAGATGCAGCTAGTTCCAATGAGAGAAATCAGAGAGGAACTAAGCAGGATGAATAGAGAGATTGCTCAGAAGATGCAATGGATCCATATCGGAGCCATTAGAATTCTGATCAAATCAACATTCAAAGAAGGAATTGATTCTCCGATTGATATTGCTATCTTCGACAAAAGAATCAAGAATTTGCGAGAGGCAAGTTTGGGAGGAATCTCAGGAAATCTATATGCCGGGAAATTGGTATCCTACATTTATCCAAGGATTGCCTATAACTTGGCAGATCGCGATTTTAATAGAGTTCTAACCCTTCATCAAGATTTCAAGAACAAGGAGTTTATGAAAGAAGGGAATAGACCATACTCTATTACCTATAGTATTTCGTATGCACTGTCCAATACCCACCATTCAGAATTGTTCGTGGGAAAGGAGTTCATCGAAATACCAAATATCCTCGAGCAAGTGGCACATGCAGTCCGTCCGGAGATTATGGAATTGCCGCCAATCCATGAGATGGATATGCGGATCGCGGATCAACCTATTATGACTAGAGCTACAAGTCAAAGGTTCGAACCAAGAAGGGTTTCTTTTCATGATAGTAGGATCATGAGTCGGAGCTGGGAAAAGAGAGCTATCTCACAAGAGAATCTGGAGCCAGAAAAATTCACAACTAAAGATGAATTAAAATGTCCAGAGGGATGGAGAGAAGTGGAGATAGTATTCGATATCACTCAAAAGGATAACATGTTTCCTTGTGATGTCTTATATTATCTACAACAACCTTCATTGGGGAGATTTGAAGGACTTCTCCAGCTAGGAGAAAACGAGTTGATAATCCAAGGAATAGCAGGACGAGAAAATGAGCGTCTTATTCTTGGATTGGAATTTCTCGAGAGGCACAAACCTTGGGAACGACAGCCAGATAGGGTGGTCTTTACAGTGGCTCATAGAAAATATCAGGTTCTATGAAGAAAGAGGCCCGATATTAATGGCTACTAGTCCATTCTCAATATACATCTCTATAGGGATGTTATATGAAAAATATCGAGCAGAATATTTCGCGGCCTACATTGACTCGGGCGCAGGAATATGCACAGCCAAGCCAGAAATCTTTCCTACAGGAGTAGGAGAAGATCTACCAGCTATTGTAGGAAGAGATTTCTCTAAGAGGGTTCTTATCCTCAAACGAGGAATTAAGCAAGCGGAAATCATGATTGGCGGAGCCGGAGATACCCCATTGTACAAAGTCAAGACTCCACCAATTTATTTCCATGATACACGGGCAGATATTCTGTTAGGAAACAATTTCCTATAGACATTCAAGCGGAAAATGAAACAAGAAAGCTTATTTTCACAACCCTATGTGATCATAAGATTATTGTTCAAAGATTAAGGGAGGCATTTCATCGAAAAATGCCCATTAATATTCGTAGCAAGCGTGGTGATGAAGGACAACTAAGTCACCCAAAAATGAAGAATCAGCGAAGATATGGAGATGCACTCCTTCAATATCGAGCTGAAACATTAGGAGGAGATAAGGATGAGAGAATGTCAAAAGAGACAATCCAATTCCTCAAGGCGTCTATGGAAGCAAGTCCACAACTTGATATCACTATTGAAGAACAAATATCTTTAGAAGATGTCAAGAAGAGGATAAAGAGGAATTTCAATGAAGATCCTCTAGCATGGTGGAACAAAAATGAACTCAAGGCAACTTTGAAGGTGAAAACCGGAAAAGAAAATGAGTTTGTTCAGTACAAACCAATCCTTATGAATCAAGCAGATCGTGAGGATATGAAGAAAATACTTAAGGAACATCTGGACCTTAAGTTGATTTCAGAAGGAATCTCTCCATACAGTAGCCCAGGATTTCTGGTGAGAAACCATGGAGAAATGAAGAGAGGAAAGCCAAGATTGGTGATCAATTACAAAGGGATCAACAATATCTTGGAATTCGACGGATATTATATCCCAAGTAGAGAACACTTGGTAAACTGCATCAAGAATGCAAAGGTATTCTCTAAATTTGATTGTAAATCTGGTTTCTATCAGATTAAGATGGAAGAGGCCAGCAAGAAGTATACGACGTTTTCCACACCACAAGGACATTATATCTGGAACGTGATGCCAATGGGATTAGCAAATGTCCCCCAGATATATCAAAGGAAGATGGATAATCCGTTTAAGGATTATTTTAAATTCATGTTCGTATATGTCGATGATATACTCATTGCTTCAAGGAATATGAAGGAACACATCAAACATCTGGAGATCTTTTCAGAAGTTTGTCATAAGGAAGGATTAGTGCTATCAGAAAAGAAAGCAGTGATCGCCACTAGACAGATCGAGTTCCTTGGGATCGAGATCGATGAGTCTGGAATCATCCTTCAAAAACATATAGTAGAGAAGGTGCAAGGATTTTCAGAAGACCTCAAAGACAAGAAGCAACTTCAAAGTTTTCTTGGAGTTGTCAATTTTGCCGGGATGTTTATTAAAAATCTGGCAAAATACAGGAAGGTGTTTAGCCCATTGTTAAAGAAAGATGCAGATTTCAAATGGGAAAAAGAACACCAAGAATCAGTATTACAACTTAAAGAGATCTGTAAAGATCTTCCAAAGCTTGCAATACCGAATGATGATGAAGAATTGGTACTCTATACAGATGCCAGTGATCATTGGTGGGCAGCAGTATTAACCAAAGCTACCCCTAATGGAGAAGTGCCATGCCGATACTGCAGCGGTCTCTTTGCAGAAAACGAAGCAGAAAGATGGCACATCAACGAGAAAGAATTCTTTGCAGTGCGAAAGGCCTTCAGAAAATGGCCGTTATTCCTACTGCCTAAGAAATTCATTCTTAAAATTGACAACACAAGTGTCAAAGCTTTCTTAACAAAAATGATTGAATCTAAACCTGAGAAAGCTAGATTACTTAGATGGCAAGCTGATTGTCAATATTTTGATTATGAGGTTGTCATTATAAAGTCTCATGAAAATGTTCTTGCAGACTTTCTAACGAGAGATGGAGTCCAGTGAAGCCAACTCCATCCTAACAGGAAACAGGCATCTCCAGGAACGTTTGGAGGAGCTTGATAAGAGGATCAACGACTTGGATATTCAAGCCAAAGTCGCGGGTCGAGTACAACAGGAGGACTTGTCAAAAGTTCAAAGCGCGCTAAAGGCTACCAAACTTGCAAGTAATTGCCTTTGGGACAGCCTGATTATTCCTATCCGACGGGAAGCTTTTTCAGGAAAGCAAAAGGTCGAGTTTCGAGAACGGGCCTCTAACCCGGTCGCCACAGATTCAAGTACTGTGAGCACGAGTTCTAAGTTGGATCCCTACACGGATCTAGCTAAAGAAACAATTGAGCAAACGGAGGATACTCCTCCTGATGTCTCAAGCCAACCCATCACCTCTGGGGTAAAAGAGGGAGAGATCAATCTTAGGCCATTGGCTGGTACCTCTAAGATTGATATTAACGATCTTAAAGTTTCTCCGTTTCAGGTTTATCAAAGAACATGAGAGAAAATTCTTACAGGGGCTGGAGTTAACCCAGCAAAATGCCAGATTGATCGATCTGGTAAATATCCGAGAATGTGGACGAACCCAGGAGCCAGTCCACAAGAAATAAAAGAATAGTATGATTTTGGAGCTCTAGCTTCGGTTCATACCGTGGCACCAAGTTTCCCGGAAATCTCAAAACTTTCGGGATGGATATTCAATGCTGTGTTCGAGACATAGGAGAATAACAATCATCTCGAACGAGGAGATATTCTGGAGCTGAAGTTTATATCAGCAACTCCAGAATCATACAAGAACGGGTCTTACCCAACTTTTCATTTTATAAAGCTACAAAGACCTGATCCCAGACAGGCAAACAAAAACATGTCTGCCCCAGATCACAAGATCCCCCTAGTATCAACCTTCACGGAGGATGATATTACTACACGGAGAGCTTGGGGCATATGGGTTTGTCTCATGGAAATGAGAAAGATCAAAGGAAGCTTCAAGGTCTTCCACAAGACGGCGAATGGATCATTTTGATCAATACCATGACATCCAAAACCTCTCCATATGCAGAGAATATCTTTGAACAAAAGAGAGAGATGTTATGGAAGAACGAGCTGCCGGCAAGTTCAGAAACCGCCAGAAAGTATTGCAATATGGCGTATAATGGACGGTGGACGAGTCGAATTTGCCCCAGGTGCCCAGAACAGGAAAAGGCACTATTCGGGCAAGCGTTCCCTGTCATCAATGACAAAGGGAAGAGAAACGAGAAAGAACCATCGAGAAAGCAAAAGATGCCAAGGGGACCACCCAGAAAAAATTAATAAAGGGATCTCCGACAAGCAGCGATGGGTTGAGTCACGAGAATTGCATCCACCCAAAACGACAAATGGTGGAGGCATTCACAGCAGAATAATTAAAGTCTGCATGTGAGGCAAGGGTCCACAACATGTGAACCATGTGAAGGAGGGACCACATGCATGTGATCCAGATAAGAAGATGCATCCAGAAAATTTGAGAGACGAATCAAAAGCTTACAACTGGACGCAATAATTCAAGGATAGGGGTTTCAAACCTCTATAAATACAGGGTAGAAGGAAGCAGAAGGCATCGACCATTCCCCTCTGTTTTCTTACAACAATAAAATTTGTAATAGCTAGTTTCCAGTTTTTCCATTATAATTTCTTCGAGTGTATGTGTGAGGAGAGCATAGCTACCATGAGTAGCTAAACAAGTCGTCTCCTCCCAAAAGGAGATGTACTAATGTAATAATAAGTTCATGATTTCTTAATAAAAGTTGGGCTTTTTGTTCATCGTGTTCCATAAACTTTATTTCTGATCATCAATCAAGAAAATATTGTACGCCTCGAGGTAGGAAACGAAACGAGACTGTGCTAGTTGCTGTTGAAGGAGTCTACGTCTGGAACCATCGATTGCGATCGTGTGGTTGGGCTGTGAGGAACAGTTCGTAAAACCCGGTGGATACGACCCGACGACAATACGGTTAAAAAGGTACAAAACTTGATTTATGTTTCAAGAATTTAATTGACGGAAGCATGATGGGCCTGATATGGTCGTAATGGACTATTTTCATATTAATACTAAAGATTAATTTTGCATGAGAAAATTACTTGTGGGGTCAATTTATAATTAAGAAAATATTGGACGAAAATTTATTTAGACAAAACCAAAAGGATAAGAATATAAGGACTGAATTGAAATAAAAGTATGCTCGCTCGTTTTAAGAAAAATCAGAATAATGAAGAGCATTTTTAATAAAAGAACAAAAGGACAATTTGATCATTTTAGGATATATTATCAGAAAAAAAGTCAACTAAGTAAAAAAAAGGGTAGTAGCCTCTTTCACCTTTTCTCCCTTTTTTTAGCTCTAATCACGTCAATTATTGAGCTTATCTTTTAAAAGGTTTAAAATGAGGATCATATGGTTTCCATTTCAATCAAAGGCATTTACGCGGCTCCAGAAATCAAGAACCTTCTACTCCGCCACACCTCACTCCCCCATTGGCCCTTACTCGCCGCGTGTCACCCCCACCGGAGCCTTACACGTGTTGCCACGTGTCCCCCCACCCCCTCTATTTATTCCCACCCCCATTTTGGTCATTTTTGGCTCTTCCTTTTCTGTGGATACAATACCTCATTAAAAAACACTTCATCTCCAAATCTCATTTCTTTCCAAAATTATCATCAATGGGGCTATCAAATTTTCCCACCCCAGCAGAAGGGGTTTTGCCATTAATAGTAATGAACACCGTCATGTCCGTTGCTCTCGTCAAGAACACCCTAAGATCGGTGCTTCACGTCGTCGGCGCCGCCGCCGCCAACGATGATGACTGCAACTACGGTGATGACTCGGACAGCTCCAGGGAAAGAAGGGTGTCGATCACGCGCTACGGTTCTTTATGTAAAGAGCGGTGCAAGTGTACTCCGGCGGCGGCGCCGGTGGAGTGCTGTGTGTGTTTGTGTGGGTTTGAGGCGGAGGAGGAAGTGAGTGAGCTTTCTTGCAAGCATTTTTTCCATAGGGGCTGTTTGGATAAGTGGTTTGATAACCAGCATGTTAGTTGTCCTCTTTGCCGGTCGGTTATGTAATATGTTTGGGGATGAGGGGTAGGAGGGTCTTTTTAGTGCTATTTTTGCACAGTTTGAGACAAGGGTAGTTGTGATTAACTGTCTTGTTTTTTGTGTGCTTGACTATGTAGACTGTACTAGGTTTGAGAAAATTAATGTAGCTAATGTCGTCTTTCTGAAATCAATTCGACAACTAGATTACATACACTTCAATCTCTCTTTCTCTTTATATAGAAACAAAATACAAACATCTCTGTTTCATGAATTGTATCATAATATGGGATTGCTTTTACTTTTCCTAACTGGAAGATTTTGTTCAATTGTTCGGCCCAGCTTAGTCCGGGAGCCAAGATTATATTTCGGTTCATTCCGTGGTTCGTTGAAGTTTTGATCTATTAAGTCGGGTCTGTTGGACCCGGTCCTACGTGCCTAGAGTTTTGGCCCAATCCATTTAAAATATTGGGTGGGTTGAGCAGGATCATCGGGCATAGTTAATCTTTTAACTCTAGAGTGTAAATCTAGAGATGACAAAATAAGCCCAAAGTACATTGAATTGCCCAACTCAATGAGTTGGATTGAACTCAATAATTATTTGTCTAATGAAATTTTGAGTCGGTCTAACATTTGGCATTGGCCCGATGGGTTGATCGGGCCGGACCGTCAGGAATTGCCAATACTTGTGATGGCATTAACCCTTGATATTCAATGCAGCTTATTTTCCACGCTAACACTATTTTATTTCATGACATGATTAACAAAATTCACCAAATTATCTAGACCATGTGTTAATTCATTCATTCATTCGGCAATAATTCAATAGAGTATGCAAATATTGCACAATAATATTAATTGTTATATTAACAAACACATAATTCTCATAAACACATACATAAGTATACAATGCTACAACTTATTTTGACAATCTTGCCAATGTCATTTGGCTCAACAAATTAAAGGAAAAGAATGTGAACTAGCTAGTAGTACTTTGGATTCATTGATGCCCATTTGCTCAGCTCGAACTTGTTATGCTTCGTCTTGATAAAGTCTTCCGCCTCAGCATTAATATTTTCCTCAGGAACCCCTGAATACTGATATGACGGTATAGCGCGGTCCGTTTCATAATTATGAGGTTGTACCTCTTTGCCCGTGTCATAAAGTGTTTGATAGGTGCGAGATTTGGGGCGATCACTTGGAAACCTTACGATTCCAAGATCGTGTGGCATGTGCTCGCGCTCATAAAGCTCGTAAGCATTCGTGTCATAGAGTGTTTGGTGGGTTCGAGGCTTGGAGTGATCACTTGGAAACCTCACGAGGCCAACATCGTGTGGCATGTGTTCGCGCTCATAAAGCTCGTAAGCATCCGTGTCATAAAGTGTTTGGTGGTTCCGAGGCTTGGAGTGATCACTTGGAAACCTCACGAGGCCAACATCGTGTGGCATGTGCTCGCGCTCATATAGCTCGTAAGCATCTAGTGGCTTATGTAGATGTTGCTCGTGTTTCTTGTGGTGCTTCGCCTTCATTTTCATCTCCATTTTTCGGAATTTTCTTTCAGTAGGAGGTTGTTTTGGGAAAGAAAATGTGGTACTTGGAAACTAAATTTATATAATTGAAAAACCTGGGAAGTAGGGTTTATATAGTTTGGATTTATGATTGGAATGGTAAAGGTGAATCTGATTCCTTGAAACAAGTGACAAGATTCCTAGCTGGAAAGAGAACGTGTTAAGGAATTCAATTCAATCTTGGCTTGAGTAGTTTCTGTTAAAGTTGAACGAATAATTAACTGAATTTGGTGTAGTGCCCACCTTTGGATTCTCTATTTGAATAGGCGGTGGCAATTTAGGAGGCTGGCCTAGTTCATCGAGCCAATATTATATGTTGGGTCGAGTTTAGAGGTGGTAAAATTAATCAGGTCTAATGAATCAACTCAATCTGCTCGATGTTTTAGACAGACTGGACAATATAAATACTGGCCCGATGTATCATGGGGCTCGACAGACCCAATTTGATGAGCCAAAAATTTAGCAGTCCACGAGCCGATAAAAAAATATTAGTATTATCATAGGGAGATGTGTTGGGCTGACTAAGTTTAGGCCCAATCAACTTTTGGATCGGCCCGACATATTGCATTGGGTCAGGTCGTTGCCGAATTGTCGCCTCTAGTCGTCGAGCAGATCCAAAATTTCATTAGGCAAAAACTTATTGAGTCCAACTTAGTCCATCTCCTTTAAATATATTAAAATTTCTGATCGCCCTTGACATATCAAGCTTTTTGCTTATTAGATTAGATCTGTTGAACATGATGATATTTCGAACCTAAATTTTTATAGCACAATCAACTTAAAAATATCGAGCGCATCTTGCAACCATTAATTTGGAGAAATGTATTTTATTAGAAAACTGCCGCAAAGTAGTGGTGCAATTTTTCTTCCTAACGCGCCTGACTATTTTGCTGCATCTTTCAACTAGATTAATCTATATATATAATAACAGAACCAACCAAAAAATATTAACTTTTGAATCTCCTCCCCAAAATTATTTTATCATTTCTGAAAAATATTATTCTAATATAAAATATTTTATTCGAAAATAAATCTACATATATTTATCTAAAAAAAATCTTTATCTTTTTCTCTATACCTTGTTTATATGGAAAAAATTTTAGATAACAAAGGACAATATTGGTAGAAATAGAAATAATATTGTTAGAATGACTTTTTTTATGAAGACAAAATAATTTCTCCTAAAATGACACTTATTTATAAACGAAGAGAGTAGTTTTTAGTAAGCACATACAAGGGCAAATTAAATTGTACACATAAAAAGTTGGTAGAAAAGAAGTCTTTAAAGTAAGTGGGTAAAGAATAATGTTGTTATACATGCACAATTACAGAGCAACATTTCCACATTATAAAATTAGCAATATTATGTTTATAATATATTTTTCAACATAGTAAATAAAATATAAGACTAGATTTACATATTATATATGTATATTTTTTTTATGTATTAGTCAAGTTACTTGATTATCTAACAGAGGGCTCAATTGTCCACCCCGTAGTTTACCTGAATCAAGTATGGTAGAATATTGAGAATCATATACGTGCATTACCAAAGCTGTTACATGCCTAATAATTAGGATAAACATAACACAATTTGATTGACCATGCATGATCTAATGACACTTCCTTCATTCAATAGAAAAATATTATTTGATTTTATTTATAACCAAAGTATTAGTAATTCAACTCTATGTTGGCAAGCTGAGATCTTTATTGCCATGAAACAAAAATTTGGATACTTTGCAATATCTGATTAACCCATAACATATACATTAGAAACCAATTATTTAACTATTTATTTTAGAAATTGATTAGACATGAATTTTATGTGTCTACATATATCCTGATAAAGCGCAATCCATTATCAAGGAAATTCAGGTCAAAGAAAATCAATTGGAAATATTATCTCATGTAAGGAAGACACAGAACACAAGATATACGTGGTTCGATTCGAAGATCTACGCCCACGGGAAAAATAAGGTCACCTCCGGGGTGCTTTTCACTTCTCTCTTGTTAGTTTTACAAGCTATATTTTCAGAATGTAAAAGTTCCAACCCTCACCACGTCCTTAATTCTACTATTTATACCATACAAATCACAACTCTAACTTCATCCCTATAATTTCGGCCATTAAATCTGCCTTCGTGATTGAGAAAAGATCGTGGGGGAATCTCCACTACCAAATGCGTCGCTGCTGCAATCTCAATCACCAAATTTTCATGGTGATTGGGTAGGCCATAATTGGACCGGTTGAACTGTTGGGCTTGTACTTCTGGACCGGTTGAACTGTTAATGGGTCACACCTACCAGATGCCATGGTGATGGGCCAGTTGAACTGTTGGGCTTGTACTTCTGGGCTGACTGAGCTGTTAGCGGACCACACCTACCATATCCTCTAGAGACTTATTCATAGACAACTTGTCTTGGAATGAAGAAGTGTCAAATCTTTCATTAAGTAGATCAATGTTTTCTTGAATTTGTAGATAATTTATAATCGTATGTAAGAGTTTTCAATATGTATTTGAATTTCATAGATAATGTATGCTCATATCTTGAATTTAGGGGTGGAAATATACGACGTGGCATGACTAACTTGATGCCATCGAACCTGAATATAGAGAGTTACGGTAACCCTAAACGGGTCCGAGTAACAAACAGGGTCAAACTCATCTGACATGAAAGAAAAACGGGTTGGGTCAGGTCAACCCACGGGTAAATCCGCCAACTTGTTATTCTTTTTCATTTTTTTATGTATTGTAATTTTCCAAGTTTACAATGTTAATTTCGCAAAATAGCATATGAATTTAATTCTAATATTCACTTATGTGTGGAAGAGTTTTAATTTGTTTTCTGACTTGTATACTTATAAAGTAGTCTTACACTTGTTTTATTTTATTCTTGTAGGACATGATTAAAATGATTTATAGGGTCAAATTTCAAATTAGAATTTGAAATGATTTATAGGGTCAAATTCACAATAGAATTTGTCTTTGAATATATCAATTTATAATTTTTGACATCAATTTAAAATTTTAGATGATATAAAATAATTTTTTATATTCCAAAACATGTAACCATGTCACCCATAACTCAAAAGGGTGGTGCTCGGATTATGAGTCTTGACTCGAATAACTAAATAGGTTGGATTTCGATTTTTATAATTTGTATTACAATCGACTCTCAACTCGACATGTGAACCTGCATTGCAGATGCAAGTCACTTCGTCCAAAACCTAAACTAGCCCTTGATATGCACCCTGCGAGATGCACATAAGAGAGCCTATAATCTACATGTTCTTACAAGTTATTAAAGGACTGCTCAATATAAACTAGTTAACTCATGATCACTAGTTTTCCATTGTGTGACAAGCGTCGCAAACTTTCCCAACTTCTTTTAAGCACATTCCCAACACACTACTTTGTGTTTCAATTTCTGATTCATTGTTTAATTATTTTGGACAAATAGTGTATCGTTTCGAATCTCTTGCGAAGCAAAACAGATCAAAACTTTATGTTCCTCATTCAAATAGGATCCCACAACAATATTGCCCGAAAATAAACAAATTATTGCATAATTTCTCCAACAAATTCCTCAAATGGAAATACATAAATGTTGTGATTTTTTTTTATCAATATTGAATACTACATCGGAACCCGAATTTCGATTTGATGTCATGTTACAGGTTCCGACCCAATATTCAAAATTTAAGAAGAAAAAAAATCCTATCTGAGCGGGTAATATTCCACTTAAAAAAAAAAAAAAAAAAAAAAAAAAACTGCAAGATCGTGATATATCTTTAATAAAAAGGTATGATTTAATGGTTGCGGTTGATCAAGTCGAAAAGATACATTCGTTTATGAAATGATGTCTAGAATTCTATAATTAGACATTCTCATTTCACATTCTATATGGGTCTAAATCGATCAAAAGAAGTTTGACAGTAGTCCAAATATCTTGAAATTCGTTAAATTTTATTCCTCTATTCGTCCTAAAGGAGAGATCGGGATACCGTTTTGTTCGCTGAGTTCACACATTGTTGTGCTTCGATGGAATAACTATATAAGTGGTTGTATTTGAGAGACGATTGTTGTAGAACCGCATGCATTGAGGATAGAGCATGCAATATCATCTTATATATGGAAAGGGTGTTAAAAACTTGCCTCCACTCTAACGTATCCAATGTTGATTGGGTTAATTTTAATCCAAATAACGTGATCTCGTAAACATTCGTATTACACCTACTAATACAAAATTTTCCAACCATTCATTCATTTCGCATTAAGTCCACAAAATATGTAAATAATGCACAATATTATTAAATCAACAAACACACAATTAATTCACATTAATACACACATAAATATACAATGCCACAACTTATTTTGACAATCTTGCCAATGTATTTGGCCAATATTGCTTCAAATATTCATTAATAGTTTTGATTCATGGATGCCCATTTGCTTAGCTCAAACTTGTTATGCTTCGACCTAATAAACTCCTCCGCCTCAGCATCAATATTCTCACTTTCTGGTGGACACCAACACGTCCGGCCCGTCTCATAATAATCGGGCCTAAACACTCTCTCATTGCCACCTCGTGCCCAATGCCAATTACGTGGCTGCACCTCAATGCTCGTCTCATAATAATCGGGCCTAAGTATTTGGTTGGGACGATCAGTTGGAAGCTGTATGAGGCCAATATCGTGTGACATGTGCTCGCGCTCATAAAGCACGTAGGCATCTACTGGCCTATGTAAATGTTGTCCGTGTTTCTTGTTGTACTTCGCCTTTGTTGTTTTCTCCATTTTGTTTTGGATAAGGGGTTGTGTGTATGATAACAATTGTGGTATTTGGGAACTAGATTTATATTTGAAGAACTTGCGAATGGGGATTATATAGTTTGGAATGGAATCCGATTCCTTAGTTTCATGTGACTTATCCTGGTTGGAAAGGATTATTAATTATTAATTATGGAGTTTAATTATCAAAGTTTGTGTTTTGTTGAACGAATAATTAATTGGCAATTTGGTATAGTGTCACTTTAGGATTCCCTATTTGGAAAAATCGCCTATGTAACTAGAAAACTGCCTTCCAATTTTCCCGCGATTACGTGTGTGATTACTGAATTCCAATTTAGTTAAGTATCGATTTTTAAATAAATATTAAGTATAATATAAACGTTGTTTGCAAATATGATAAATATTGTTTGGGCTACAGAATCGTTGTCACCAAATTGCCAACCTTGATAAAATGGATGTCAATTGGCATACCATCAACTCCCCACCTTGAAAACACAAAAGTAAAATATAAAATTGATACTCACCAATACTTATTCGAAATTAATCGATATTTCGACGAAAATACAACAAAAGGTACATGGTAGTCATCGAACTTGAATCACTCACCAATACAACGACAATCACTATAGTCTGCATTTATCATATTTTTGTAAAATTATGATCTTTGAGTTTTTTGAGTCGACAAGAAAGTCCTGATTATCGAGTAGTTCATAAAAAACTTTCATTTCGTTGTGCTGCGATCCTAAAGTTAAAAACAATTGTATCTTGGGAACGATTGCGAAGACAGCGAGCACTTGGATATGGAGCAATACCGTCTCCTCGTTTTTTTGAATCATTTTCAAATACACCTGTGTTAATTATTTTTTCTAACAGAAAGGAAAGCACTAAATAAAGAAAACATTAATTCAAGAAAAAATGTTTTTTTTTTTTTTTTTTTCTTTCAGAAAATGCGTGTTCTTATTAAAAGAAAAACACATGAAGTATCACATTTTTCTGAAAAGAATATCAGATTTTTCTAAAAAAAATATCACTTGAGCTTGCTTCTTTTTTTTTGCGAAAATTAATGTGGCTGAATCGGGTCAACCTGTTGTATCTAAAAAGATCCATACATATGTTGTATATAAGTTTTTGCGGTTTATAATATATTACTTAACATAGAAAATAAAATATAATACTCCCTTCGTCCCAGCTAATTTTGCACATATAAAGGGACATGTATATTAAGAAAAAATTGTTTGTTGCTTTTTAGTTAACTTTTTCAAAGGTGGAGACTGAGGGTGGAGATTTTGAGGGTGGAGATTGTGAGGGAAATTTCCTTCTTAAAGGTATGCAAAATTGTGTGGGACAGACCACAAGGAAAAGTGTGCAAAATTAGGCGGGACGAAGGTACTACTAAATTTACATATTATATATGAAGTTATTTTTTATGTATTCGTTGGTTACCTAATTACCTGACAGGTGACTCGACTGCCCGACATGTATTGCATGTAGCCTACCCGAATCAAATAGGGTAGAGCCGTAGAGCACGGGGATATCATACATGTGTCTTACCCAAGCTGTTTACATGCCTAATAATTAGGATAAGCCTAACGCAATTTGATTAATCATGCATGATCTAGTGACACCTCCTTTATTCAATATAAATATATTATTTAATTTGATTTTATGACCAAAACTATGGGTAATTCACCTCTATATTGACAAGTTTATATCTTTATTGCCAAGAAACAAAAATTTGAAGACTTAACAATATCTCATTAACCCATACAATATAAATTAAAATGTCCACTATTTAACAATTTATTTTAGGAATTGAACTTCCAAAATGTAAAAAGCAAATACAATTGATATTATAATATTTTTGTTATAACATATACAAATTTATTTGATTAAATGCAAAATTTATGCGCCTACCAATGTTTCCTCAAGATTTGTTGACTTGTCGTGTAATGAATAAATCTTTAGATCTTTCATTGTGTAGATCAATATCGTAAATTTGTTTAGATTTGTAGATAGTTTATAATCGTATCTAAGAGTTTTTAATTTGAATTTTAATTTGATAAATATATTCATATCTTGGATCTCAGATGTCACAATTTGCGACATGGTCTGACTAATTGATGCGATCGGACCCGAATATAAAGGGTTAGATTGACCTCAAGTATGAGTTAACCCCCATTGATAAATCAAAAGAAAAATGTTTCTTTATAAGTCTAGTGAATTATCCTTCACCGATTAATTTTAGAATGTAAAATCACTAGGTGACAAATGTATCTCGTTGTTTCATATAATGAACATGCTTCATGGGTTGGGACCTTTTTTTTTCTAGCAACGTCTTTTCAAGCTAACAACTGCTAACTCCGGGTTTTTAGTTGTTCTTTTAGGTTTTTGATATTTTTATAAATAGTTGTCCTTTTGACTTTTTTTCATAAATCTTCTAATACTACCTCTTAGTAATTGGAAAGTGATATAATATAAAGGAAAAAATGATTGAATTTTAAAAATTTGACTAAATAAAGAAAAAGTAATTAAGGACTTGATTGTCCTCCATTCACTCCTTAATTTTCACTAAGTTAAAAGAACAATTAAAAAAATAGAGGTAGTATTTTATTTCGAACCAAAATCTAATAATCAGATTTGAATTTGGCATGTTTGTTTGAATATATGACATGATATACAAAATCCAACAAATTCTATCTCTCATGATATTTGATGACCATGTGTTGATTCGTGTCATAGGAATTGGAGTGTGAACGAAGAAGTGTTTTTTAAACGAAAAAATATCAGTGAAAAGTTGTGTGTTTTCAAGTGGAAGAGATGTGAATGAAATGACATGAACATTTGCAAAAGATGCAATAAAATCATAACATCGTGATAGTTGATCAAAA
Source organism: Ajuga chamaepitys (assembly GCA_958295605.1). Taxonomy (NCBI): domain Eukaryota; kingdom Viridiplantae; phylum Streptophyta; class Magnoliopsida; order Lamiales; family Lamiaceae; genus Ajuga; species Ajuga chamaepitys. The sequence goes on along the minus strand of OY282508.1, from coordinate 50,879,829 downwards.
GGTACGATCCAATTGTTGTGATCAATCAAGTCGAAAATGTGCACCCGCTCTAAAAATGATGTCTAGAAGTCTATAAATAGACATCCTCATTTTCACATTTTTATATGGGTCTAAATCGATCAAAAGATAATCTTGATATCAGTCCAAATATCTTGAATTCGTTACTTATTCATCCATTCGTCCTAAGAGTGAGTTCGGATACCATTTAGTTTATCGAGTTCTTGTATTGTTGTGTTTCGATCTCAAGAACTAAGTAGTTGTATACGATTGTTGTAGAACTACAAGCACCTGAAAAGAATGTTAAATACTTGCCTCCATTCTATCATATCTAATGTTAGTTGAATTAATCCTAGTTCCGCTAATTTGATTTCGTAAACATTGGTATTACACTTACTAACCTAACTTTTTCCCGACAATTCATTCATTTCGCATTAAGTCCATAAAATATGCAAATATTGCACAATATTATTAAATCAACAAACACACAAAAATATACAATGCCACAGCTTATATATTTTGACAATCTTGCCACTGTCCTTTTGCTAAACAAATTTAATCGAAAGAATAACAACATTATTAACCTAATTTAACTTAACCTTCAAATATTTCATACATAATAGAAGAAATTGATTTAATACTTGGGGTTCATTGATGCCCATTTATTTAGTTCAAACTTGTTATGCTTTGAACCGATAAACTCCTCCGCCTCATCACGGCTGCGTAGGCCGACCCGTGCCCAATGCCAATTATGTGGCTGCACCTCTCTGCCCGTGTCACAATAATCGGGCCTAAGTGTTTGCTTAAGGCGATCCGTTGGAAGTCTTATGAGGCTAATATCGTGTGGCATGTGCTCGCGTTCATAAAGCACGTATGCGTCTACTGGCATATGTAAATGTTGTGTGTGTTTCTTGTTGTGCTTCGCCCTTGGTTGTTTTATTCATTTCTATTTGGATAGGAGTTGTTTGTGTGATAAAATATGTAGTTCTTGGACACTTTCATTTGCTTAAGACTGGAGAGTGTTGGGTTTAATTTAACTGAGGAAATTAATTAGTGTTTGTTGGGATTCGTCCTTTAAATCTACTGAGCTCAATTTTAAGCAAACCACCCCAGATTTATATTTGAAGAACCTGTGGATGCGGGATTAATGTATAGTTTGGGTTTATGATTGGAATGGTAAAGTGGAATCCGATTCCTTGGTTGGAAAAAAGAATTATTAATTAAGGAGTTCAATTAGCAAAGTTTGTGTGCAGTTTTTTTTTTAATGGCAATTTGGTACAGTGTCACTTTAGGATTCCCTATTTGGAAAAATCGCCTATTGTTACTAGAAAACTGCAGCACATACGTGGGCGATTACGTGTGTGATTTACTAAATTTCAGACTAGCTACGACTAATTAATGTGATCGTGTTTTAAGAGTGACAATTCAGATCATCGAGTGAGATTTGTGTTTGATTTCGGGTCGATTCAGTTTATATATTAGAAAACGTTTGAAACATATAATAATCATATTTTAAGATAAATTATTGATTTCGGGTCGATTCGGGTCAAGTCACGATTAATCAATTTGTGTCAGGTTGGCTGTGAGTTTCTCTTAAGATGGGTTGGATCCGTCGGGTCGTGTTGGAAATTGCCACCATCTAGGCTCTAGACTCCAATTAAATGCCTCTATTTTTCCCTTGATTTCTCCCCTAACCATGCATATGCTCTGCTCTACTCGTCTAAGCCCGACTAGTTGCCAGACCTCAATTTACCACCAAACTAACGCCTAACGACTTTACAATATTAGTAAGGTGTGCATCTGATTAAGCACCGTACTTGGAACTTTAGATACGCGAAGTATTCAAATACTACAAATATCCATGGATCCAACTCTAAATAAAAGGCCGATCAAATCCAACCTGACTTAAAATTTCGTTCATAAAAACATATTGCTAAGCAGATGAAATGATATTTTTTTCCAAAAACTCAATAATTCATGTGTTTCTTTGAATAAATCATGTGTTCGTATCAAGTTTATATAACTTTTTAATATAAAAAAACATATAAGCTCTTCATTTATAATCCACAAACTGTATCGACATATTCTTTAGTAGGACTACTTTAAGAGTTTACTTTTGGAAAAAGTATTATGTTCTTTTAAATATTTATTACCTTTACTTCTAATCTCTGTTCTAAAAATCCCCGACTAACTCCGATTAATCCCCGTCTAGGCGCTAGACTCTCACTGACCGCCTACATTTATTTCTCGATTCCTCCCCGTCTAACTACGTCTATGCCCCGATTAATCTCTCCTAGACCCCGACTAATCGCTAGGCCCCAGTCCACCGCCTAACTAGCGCCTAGCGACTTTTACAACCTTACTTCTAATAGTAATAATTTTCGGTGAAACGTATTTTTTTTGTTTTTTTAAAAAATATTGTGGGTTTGTTTTCTTAAACTTTATAAGCTCTTATCAAGTTGTATAAAAGTTTTCATTATTAAGTTTGTATATAAGTACATCATTTATAATTTCCATATTGATATCTCATGATCTACTTTTGAATAATACATTTTATAAAAAAAAGTAATACATTTCCTTGAGAAAGTTATTAACCACCGGGTGTTGCTAGATATGCGAAATGGTTGCCAAACTTTTTATTGTTAATTAAGTTATTCAATGAAGATCCCATTACATAGGGTATATAAGTTTTTGTGATATAAAAATACTTGATGCCAGGTACATGAATTTATATTTTTCTAGGGAATTTGGACACTTTTTACTTGGGAAAAAAAAATATTTTTGATCTCATAAGTATGGGTATTTTGTATTTTTGTCTCCACATATTAGAGTTTCGCAATTTTAGTCTCGTGATAAAAAAGTTGGGAAACCAAGGATAGAAGCGCTGGGATAGCAAGCCAGTTTGTTTTATATAAAGTATCAATCCGGGATGGAATTCCTTATATTAGCCGCCTCTCTTCGCTATTTGATGCCTCCGCCTTCCCTTTCTATAACATACCCACGGACGAGCCACATGCAGGGAAACTTGCACGTGTGGTTCTGGCCGGGGACCCCGGTATACTCAATTTTAGTCCTATTTTAGCCGAAAAAGTCTATGTACGTGTCAGATGAGTTATTGAATTGTGGATCTCTGCACATTTAGTCCGCATGACATGATGTGAAGTAACCCATGTATGACTAGGAGTAAATAATAAGAAAAAAACATATAAGAAACAAATAATTTACGGAAAAGAAAATTAAAAAAAAATTCAAATATTCTTTTGTAAAAAAATTTAAACAAAATTTTTATATTTCCAGAAGCTTTTCCATAAATTTTTTATTTTCTATGAAAAATTGAAATATTACTTCTTTTTTATTTAATTTTCTAGAATTCTCTTATCTTTTATCACTGATTTTTTTTTTTTTTTTTTGTATTCCTAGGATACTTATACTTTATGTTGAAATGTTTTTTTAAATTTCTGAAACTTTTATTTTCTATTTTGCAATTTTTTCGGATCCTAGTAATTTCTGGAAAAAATTGATCCTAGTTAGTTCCCGATAAAATGAATCATTTAGATCGCACCACATGGACTAAATGCATGAATATCACAGTTCAAGTCTTTCTCCAGCAAAGTTTTGATTTTCTAGTGAAAATGGACTGAAATTGCTGAATATTTTAAGTTGGCTGATTTAAATTGTAAAAGCTTAATATGATAGGACTAAAAATGCGAGGTACTCATACTTATGGAGCTAAAAATTGCCCATTTCCCCTTTTTGCTCCTTTGTGAAATGTAAATTCTCAAACATTATGTGAAAATGAGAACCAATTGGTGGTAAAAAGTTTGTCTTATTAGGTTTATAAGATGGTCGTCTTTCTTATATGTGCGATGGAAGAGTGAGACCCCTTCTATACTCTTCTACTCTCGGTTAGCGCTTTAAATAAGTCGATTTGAACTGAACATAATGTTGTTTAAGTTTGTTTGAAATACTGTTGTCTTATAATTTTATGTTTGTGTTTGTTTAATTATTAATTGGATGAGCTTGAACGAGCTTTAGTTGAACCAATCATGAGTCGAACTCGAATAGTTTGGTATTTTACGTTTATTTTAATATTTTTAAATTATAGAGCTCGAGTCGAGCTTTACATTTTATCGAGTATAAAAGTATGTTCAAGTTATTTGATATCTTTAATCAATCATAATTTAAATAAACTTTTAGTAAATAATCGTGAATCAAGCATCGAATAACTTGATTTGATTTTCCCGCCTCGATCCACCGTCTCTCTCTCTCTCAAAATGGACCTCTTTTGGTAAAAATAAATTAAATGGACATCTTTTTGTATCATACCGTGTTTGTAATCGCGTGAAAAACAGGATTTGTCCGTCAAAATAGAGGACGTGACACACAATTTGACAGTATTTTATAAATTTTACCATATTTTATCTTAAAATAAATAATAAATTTATAATTCATACAATTAAAATTTTTACGTCCAGATTTTCATGTCCCACTCCATCCATTATATGATTTTAAAATATTTGTATTCATTGCATATCCAATGTCTTTTCATTTTCTTAACAATAAACAACATCAAATCCTCTGTACTATTAATTTTTTTGTCTGTGAATTTGTGGAGTTAGTAGTCTCTCTCTCATCAATTGTGAAGACCATGTTTGATTGATTCATTTATTTGGCAATAAATCCATAAAATATGCAAATATTGCACAATATTATTAAATAAAAAAAAAACACACACAACTCTCATTAATACACATAAAAATATACAATGCCACAACTTATTTTGAGAATCTTGGCAATGTCTTTTGGCCAAACAAATTAAATTAAAAGAACAAGGACATTATTAACTTAATTTAACTTCCCGTTCAATATTTCATTAATATTTTGGATTAATTGATGCCCATTTGCTTAGCTCGAACTTGTTATGCTTCGACCTGATAAACTTCTCCGCTTCATCATCAATATTGTCACCTTCCGGTGGATACCAACACGGCTGACCCGTGACGCCGGTTTCATAATAATCGGGCGTAAAGACTCTCTCATTGCCACCTGGTGCCCAATTCCAATTATGTGGCTGCACCTCTCTGCCTGTGTCACAACAATCGGGCCTAAATGTTTGCTGGGGATGATTCGTTGGAAGCCTTATGAGACCGATATCGTGTGGCATGTGCTCGCGCTCATAAAGTACGTAGGCATCTACTGGCCTATGTAAATGATGTCCGTGTTTCATCTTCGTCAATTTCTCCATTTTATTTTGGATAAGGGGTTGTTTGTGTGAAAAAATTGTGGTAATTTATATTTGAAGAACCCGGAAATGTAGGATTTATATAGTTTGGGTTTATGATTGGAACGGTAAAGTGGAATCCGATTCCTGAGTTTCATGTGACTTATCCTGGCTGGAAAGGATTATTAATTATTAATTATTAATTATGGAGTTTAATTATCAAAGTTTGTGTTTTGTTGAACGAATAATTAACGGCAGTTTGGTATAGTGTCACTGTCACCTTAGGAATTATTCCCTATTTGGAAAAATCGCCTATTACTAGAAAACTGCCTCTGATGGGTCGTCCAATTTTCCCGCAAATTATTTTGTGGGGATGTCTATCCAATTCATCTGTTAAGGATGTGTGAGTCGAGATAATTCGAAATCGATTCGAAAAAAGATCGAAATCGATTTGAGATAAATGAGTCGAGTTCGAGTTACTCGAGTAGACGTCGAGTGCGAGCTCATTGATACTCAACTCGGCATGCTCGCGAGTTTAATCGAGCTTGTGTTAAATTGCTAGTTTACCCTTTAGAGTTGACTTAATTATAGACATATCTTAATTCTAAATTAAATAAGGTGAAACCTTAAGGTCCCAATTAGTAACCCTTTGACATTTTCAATTTTAATGTTTTTTATTTATTTTAAATTTTATTTTATATCAATCGAGCCGAGCCGGGTCAATATTAAGCTCAACGAGTATCTACTGAGTCGAGCACGAGTTTGAAAAAATGAACTCAGTGGAGCTCGAGCCTCGAGTTTTTTAGTTAAGCTCGATCTCGAGCCTGCCAATACCCAACTTAACTCGATTCATTTATACTCCGTAAATTATGTCTAAAAATATCCGAAAAGAGACATAAACTATGAATAAAACATGTTTTCTATTATGAATCCATCATCTACCAATATTGAAGACTCTTATATAGATAATTGAATTATAGAGCCCATACAATAATAAATAAGTACCATAATAATTAAAATAAAATAAATCAAAACTAATAATCTTAAAGATAAATTATATCAAATTTAATTTATGCTAATGAATAATAGATCTAATCAAATATTCTAGTCATGCCTCCATCATCTTTGTACTTATGCATCAAGAGAGCAATTATAGCATTCATAAATTTGTTAGACCAAGTGAGCGACAATCTAAAGAACAAATGCAGCAGCCACAAATATGGAAGTGATCGAAGGTGTTCTAGCATTGAAACCAAACACGTCTGAAAATCAATCAACGTATTCTTCATTAGTGTTCCCATCATTATAAAATGTTGGTTAATCATAACTACCATGGATGACCTCCACACAAGTATCAATAATTTTATTGTGAAATTGTATCATCGGTCTCATTGTCAAAATATGGTGCATCACTATAGCCATCATCACAATCTCACCCGAGAAGGATTCACATGATGAGCAAAATAGATCATCAATTAAAGTTGTATCGACATTCAATTTCTCATCGAAAATTAGTGGTCCATCATAACCACCATGATCAGTTGTCAATTGGTGATCTATACATTTGATCTATTTTTAAAATTGAATCCGACCCATAATATATATGTGATATTCAAATGCTTGACATCAGGTACATGAATTTTGATACTTTTCTTTTTGAGGAAATTTGGAGACCTTTTGCTCCTGTGTAAAATGTAAATGATCAAACTACAACATATATGAATATATATAGCTTCGCAAATAGAAATGTTTACATAGTAATTATTTTTTACCTGCCGTGTATTCTTAAAGTGTCGATACAAAACAGGAGACATTGCAATAGGTAAATTCCTCAAATGAATATATGTAACTGTTTTATATGATCTGAAATATACTGATAATGTACATGGAAATTTAAGTAATATAATTTAAAAAAACTTCCAATAAGATTAGCCTCTTTTCCTTTGAAGTTAATCAAGGTTTATAAAATAGGTAGACGAGTTGGGTTTGATTTCGAACCAAATAATTGGTTGTTAATCAATTCGTAAACTCGCAATCCGATATATTAAAAAAGAAGGATGGTGTAGATGGTGTTAACATATGTATTGACTCAATATAAAAGAAGGATTGTGTATATGATGTCCACATGTGTATTGTGGTAGTTGTATCCCGGACAAAATGAGGCCAACTTCCATGTTTATGCTCAAAACCCTATCCCCCTATAATACTAAGGGAACACCGCTGCCAATGTGATATTTCCGTTGTCAATGTGTCGCTCTAATATTCATTTTGTTTCTCAGCGCTCACCAGTTTCTCTTTTTTTTTTTTTTATAAAACAATTCATTTATTTTTATGTATAAGTACATAATTCTTCTAAAAAAATTAGATTTTGTTTCAACATATTTCCAAATTCACATCCTAATTTTAAAAAATATTTGTCAAATAAACATCTTAATTTCATAATTTAATTTTTCATATATTTTTTTAAAAAATTGCATCTTAACCAAACTTTCCAAATATGTCTGATAAATGTCTAAAAAATTCTAATATATATATATATATATAAATAAATACAAATGGCATCTTAAAATACATTTGTTTCTTATCTATGATGCCAGCTCATTGTCACACCATCAATTTCAAAATTCAAATATAATAACTGCTTGGCAAATGAAGTTGGATCCTCAAATATGCCCACTATGTATGGTGATTTCTTTATAGATGGTTTTTTACTTCCTCAGATTGAGTCCACCTTATTCGCACTGCTTTAACCGTCTTTCAATGGCCCCTTTTGTTAGGAATTTGTGCCTTGAATTTGGCTTGGTTCGTATCGACGTTCGCATCAAGGTGGAGGCTTGGATTTGGACGTCATTGGAATTGGGCGCGTGTTCGGTCGCGGCCGCGGCGAGATGGCACAGAAGATGGGCCTCGGCCAAGGCGAGGTAGACTCGGCCGAGTCTAGTTGGGCAGAAAGTTCGCCTCGACCGAGGCGAGATGGCCGCGGCCGAGGCGGACCTGGCGGCACAGCAGATGGGCCGACGCAAGTCTGGGCCCAATTGGATTCCTTCTTTGTCTAGAATTAGGTTTTGGGGCTTATAAATAGGCCTATTGACTTTGGAATTTGTATTGGCCATATTTGTCAGTCAATTGTTTTGGATTGGCCATATTGGTCAGTCAATTGTTTTGGACTGGTCAATCAGTTGATTGATCAGTCATTGAATTTGAGTTGAGAGACAAGAGAGAGGTTGTCTTTTGATTTGGGACTCTATTTTCGGGTTTAGAGTCGTTTGGTCATAGAGTGTGGAGAATTTGTTTTGGTCGAGTATCAATTGATTGATACTCGAGTTTGTCTCCGTTTGTTAGGATGAAGAGTTGAATAGTTGACCTAGGGTCAAGTTTGTCTTTGTCCTATTTTGTAAGCACTCTTTTGATATTGATTGGTTCCTCTCGTTTGGCCGTGGACGTAGCTAACAAGTTGTTAGTGAACCACGTTAAATTTGGTGTCTTCGTTTTGACTTTGTCGATGGTTCTCGTTTATCGTTCGTTATTATTCAATTGTTCGTTAATTTCCCAACACCTTTTTTCAGTTTAATTCGAGGCATCAACCCTTCGACCTTCATATGGGCCATGCATCTCCATATACCGTGTACCTGCGTATGGAAACAACCAGAGAATCGACAGTCTGGAGTTTATCTTTCGAATTCATGACAAAATGTATCTTCTCATCTTTTCCAAACACTTATTTTTATTTGTAGTGCCATGCTTATTTGAAAATTTTACTAAACATAAATGTTTATTTGCCGAGTGTTAGTAGTCTTTGGTGGTGTCTATATATTTTTCGTTCACATAATTTTTTCAGTATTATTTCGATACATATCTATCCATTTCAGATCCATATTCTATTATAAAAATTTACATTACATTTTTTTCAAAAATGCAGACATCAACAATCAATCAACAAAATGATAACAAGAAACAATATTTTTTAAACATTTGGATATTTTACAAAAATAGAAGAAAAAAGAAGAGTAATCATATTTTGTTAAATCTATATATATATATATATATTGGAAGTACACAAAAATCACAATATGCAAATCATGCCACACACTATATGTGCACAACTCAATAGAAATTATATATATTAATGTATTGGGCTGACTAGGTTTTATGTGGGGTTGGTTGCATATTGATCTTTGTGATCAAATAAGTTGTGGCCCAGTTTTATTAGGTATGGTGCATAATTTATATTTTGTTTATATAAGGGCCTAACTTCTGGTTGAACAATCATAAATCATGTATAAAGATAGTGTAAATTGTAAATGTGTCAGCTTTGAAATAATTGAGCACCATGCAACAAGGCAAACAACTTTTTCAGTTGTTGGCAATGAAATGTAATTCTTTTGCAGTAGATAGACATGATTTCTGAAATAATAGAATTAAACAAGCAAAATCACAATAATCATAGATAAAGTAAGAGTTGGAAAAGCATTTGTAAAATCACAACAATCATAGATACTATAGTATGCCAAATTAAATATTAGACTATCATGTTATGATTTTATTTATAATATGTGAACAAAATGTATATAATATATAATTTTAATATTAGTTCAAATTTTAATAAATATTATACTAATATATAGAGAAAATTTTCTGAATTTGTAATATGTAGGATCATAAGTTTTCTTTGTGTTTCACTGGAACATATTATCTTAGTTGTTTGTACAATTTCGCATTCAACCGTACCTCAATATTACAAGATATCATTAACGTTGTTATAACTCTTTATTATCATATGTAAGGGTGAGCACGGGTCTCGAAGATAATCCGCTCCGCATCGAATCCCGGACCGAAAACACTCCGAACCGATAATATCCGTTGACTATTTGACTTTATCCGAACCGAACCAAACCGAATTTTTTTGTTGTAAATCCGAACCGATCCAAACCGAAAAATCGAAATAGAACCGAGTAGAACCGATTCTAAGTAATCAACTATGGAATTTTTTTATATTATTTAATTAATTTCTTTTATACTATAATATTGAACCATTATGAATTTTAGTAAATTTTAACAATGATATAACTACTGTTTTAGTATTTTATAAAAGATTTAGTAATTAATAATAGAGTACAATATTTATAATAAATCATTTTCATAATAAACATATATCTATTAATTATAAATATATGAACAGTGAATATGTTTATAGTTTATATAAAGAAATACATTACTATGATATGTTTCAATTCAATTCTACATTTCTTTAATCCAATCACTAAAATTTATTATTATATCTAATATTTAATTATTTTCACATATAAAGATCAAAATTCTAGACCTGAACTCACTGCACATAGTTATTATCCTACGCCTGAATTTCAAGTAGTGGCTCGTTTCTTGTTCCCTTCTTCTTTGATTCTCCATCTTTCTCGTGCACACACCTTTTTCTCTTGAAGTCAATTTTAATTTTACTGTAGTTAGTCATATTAAGTTTACCTTTACTTATTGACAATGTATACGACTAGAGCTTTATCAATGAAAAATAATCGGTAAATGTCCAAAGAGGTTATCGATAGCCAATAACTTTATAATTTAGTGCTATTCTTCTTTTGACGAGATAACTACTTCAGTAACCTGTAATTATTTTTTATAAGTTATGATTTTGAAACTTGTCTTAATATATAACTTATAAGTTGTTTAATTACACTTTTTCTTTAACAATATGATATTATTGTAAATACAACACTATAATTCTTTCGTGCATTTTGCTAAAAATATTAAAGGAAAAACTCCGAACAGCTCCGAATAACCGGACCGAAAGAACCGATCTCCGGAAGGAACTGAACCGATCAACGGAGCGGTTCTGGAGATTTAATTTTGAAAATCTCCGAATATCTCCGAGGTTTGGTTTAGTTCTGGAGATTTCCATATCTCCGAACCGCTCCGGACCGTGCTCACCCCTAATCATATGTACAATATACAATATTTAAATACATATAAGTCTCATTTAATATTAAAAGTAATTGTACGGGTGAACATACTAGTAAATTATATAAAAAGCTTCATGCATTGCACGGATATCTTAACTTCTAAAGAAAATTAAAAACAACACAGAAATAAAAGAGAATTGAAACTCGAAGCTCAATTTACTTGAGAAAAATAAAATAAATACCTTATTTTAAAATTGGGTTAACTCCAAACAAGTATACAACTTTTATCTCTAACAATTTAATTATCCTTTATAAAATTGCAAACTTTTTGGATGCGATAATGATAAAATAATCCTCAAAATTTGACAACTGCTTCACGGTGTAAGCAGCATATATTAAAATATTTTTTAAAACACTTAAAATACACAAACTTTATTGCATATTAAATTTATATATATTTAGCTCTCAAATATTGTTATATTTAAGGAGTTGGATCGTGTTTTATTGGTTTGTTGATGCGTCATCATTCAAAGAAGTGAGAATCGAGTTTCAAGTGCAAATCAAAAAATCTGACCAAAAAAATCATGATTATGCATTAAATTGCAAAGATTGAAAAAATTCTGTATACATTTGCAATTTTAGAGTTGTGCTTAAGGATTTTAATCAAGTTTTCTTAGCTTACTGATGGAATCTTCCAAATAAGTGAGTATCGAGTTTCGGATGCTAAAACATCAAAATCTCATTAAAACAAAAAATGGCAAAAAGTACAGAATATATGTATAAAATTTGAATTTTAAAAAACTTATGATTAAATTACAAAATATAGTAAAAGTCAATTAGCCATTTAAAATTTGGTAAACACCCCAATTCCACGGAATCAGAATCCCGTACAAGACGCAAAATTCCTATTCCGCCCCTTTCATCCCCATTCCGATTCCCATCTTTCCTTAGCTTGTGTGATTCCAATCACCTCTCTCCTGCGAATCGCCTCCTCTGTAGCATCACTTCATCAACGTGAGTTTTATACTTCCAGTTTAGCTTTACGGCTCAATGATTTCAATATTTTTTTCTAAAATTATTAACTTTTCTGATTTATTCGTTAAATTTTGTATACATTGGTATAAACCTTCAAATCATCGGTTTTTGCGGCTGAAGATTGTCTGTTATTGCTTAATAACTGTTAGAGCTTGAAAGCATTCGAAATTGTCTTTAATGGGACACCATTTTTGTTGATCGTAACTAGCGATAAGCTGTAAATTGAATTCAGTTTAGTTCAGTTCCAATTCTGTCTAATTCTGTTGTGTTCTGATTGAAGGAATGGGACTTCGGTTGCTTCATTTCCTTGGATTCTGTTAAAAAAATTGTTAGTGATACTCAATCGAAAACCCTAAGCTTCAATTCAGTTCCAAATTTGTTTAATTCTGTTATGATGCTAATAGCGTCTGATTGAAGGAATTGGACTTCTGTTGCTTCATTGCCATGGATTCTGTTAAAATAGTCAATGATACTCAATTCGAAAACCTCAAGCTTCAATTTAAATGGATCAAGGACTCTAGTGCAACTTTCCATCCTTCTGTTGATTTGTTTTGCTCTTGAAAGTTGATATGATCGCATCAACTTTCAAAATCGATTGGAAGTTGAAAACGCTGCGTAGGATAATGAATTGATGATACCAGCCACAGGAGCCAATCCATTGAAAATCCCCAAACTTGTCGAATTTTAGTTAAGATGCTGAAGGATACCTGTTTCTGTGATTGAAGCTTTTAGATTGTGATTGAAAGTTGATATGATCATATCAACTTTCAAATCCATTGAAATTTGAAAACACTGTGTAGGATAATGAGTTGATGATACTTCTACAGGAAGCGATCCTTCTGTTGATCTGTTTTGCACTTGAAGTTGATATGATCATATCAACTTTCAAAATCCATCGGAAGTTGAAAACGCTGCGTAGGACAATGAGTTGATGATACTAGCCACAGGAACCGATCCGTTGAAAATCCCCAAACTTGTCGAATTTTAGTTAACATACTGAAGGATACTTGTTTCTGTGAATCGAAGTTTTTAGATTGTGATTGAAAGTTGATATGATCATATCAAATTTCAAAATCCATTGAAATTCGAAAACGCTGCTTAGGATAATGAGTTGATGATACTAGCCACAGGAAGCGATCCTTCAGTTGATCTGTTTTGCGCTGGAAAGTTGATATGATCATATCATTTTTCAAAATCCATTGAAAGTTGAAAACGCTGCATAGGATAATGAATTGATGATACTAGCCACAGGAACTGATCCGTTGATAATCCCCAAATTTGTCCAATTTTAGTTAAACTACTGAAGGATACTTGTTTCTGTGAATTGAAGCTTTTAGATTGTGATTGTGCACTCTAATAGATGACTCCGGAATCTTAGAAGTTTAAGTGGATGGTTTAAGTTTCTAACTGGTCAGGAGATTGAATGAATAATAATTATGTGAGGTCGTATCATCTTCGGCTGACATCTAGCTCTTTTACTGTCTGGTTTGATAAGGTTACAGCATATTCAAACGGTGTGCATTTATTGTTCGTCTTCTTTTATCTTCATCCCAGTCACTGTATGATTTTTCCAGGGCGGGTATCGGAAAAGAAAGCCTTTGTATTTATGTTGTGTTCATTCTGGTATCACGGATGTGTTGACGGCTAGGTGAATTCTCATTCAGCTCAGAGTTTATTATCGATCATCAAGCCTATCTAAATCTTCGTTATGCTAGGAGAAGTTGCATCTGCGGTTGTTCATAAATACCGATCTCTGTTAATACACTCACTTACTCCGTAAACTTTACTTGGTAGGATTCAAGAATGGGAGATTTTTCAAGTGGAGGTAAAGCTTTCAAGATAATGAAAAGGAAATGGACACCTAAAGAAGATGCTGTTCTGATTGCAGCACTTGGTGAGTTATGCAAGGCAGGGTGGAGACGAGAAAACGGTATCTTCAAGAACGGCTACACTGCTGCATTGGAGACGAAACTAAAATCCAAGATTCCAGGTTGCAACATCAAGGCTAGCCCACATATTGAGTCCAGGTTGAAGCTTTTGAAGAGGCAGTTTGATGCAATAACTGAAATGCAAGGTGCAGCCGGCATGCATTGGAACAATAAACTGAACGTTCTGATATGTGAGGATGACGATGTGTGGGAAGAATGGGTTCGGGTATGTCTTGATATGGCTTTTCAAATTTTAAAATCATCGTTCTCATGTTTTTTGTCGTCTGGTTTTTTGTATTTTACTATGTTTTAATTTTCAGAATCATAGTGATGCAAAGGGATTAAGGAACAAGCCGTTCCCGTATTATAATGATCTACGTTTTCTATTTGCAAATCGAGGCACTAAAAAGGGCATTAGTACTGATGAACTGGATAGTGATAAGGTATTCGGCGATGAAGAAAACCCTATTGCTAATCTGATGGTAGATGACAGTTTAGAAGACGAAGACAGAGGAATTTACGAGGTGTTTCAGAACGGATCGTATGGGAAAGAGGGAGATCCGATGGCTGATAGTAATGGTGTGTCTGTTGGAGATACCAACTTGATTGAAGGTTGTAAGAAGAGAAAATCGGAGAGAGAGATGATAAAGAATTCTTCTAGATGTAGCATATTGCCTAATCATGAAGGAGCAAGTGATCAATCCGACGACTCGGATGATGAGAATCACTCGGCAGATGCTATCATTAGGACAGAGACACAACCGCGCACTTCAACTGTTAAGGTTTTGAGCAAGAAGATTTGTAATAGCGACAGCGGATCATCTGAATTAGGAGAGTTGGCGAAAATATTCGGTACATTTCTTGATAAATATCAAGAGCACCTTTCTTTATTGACACAAATAGTTGGGAAGGAAGCAGCCGCAGAGAAGATAGCCTGCGAGAAGAGAGCGCGGTTGAATGGAGAACTAAAGAAATTGCCTAACCTCAACTTACAAGCCCGCCTTCGAGCAGCTTCTTTAATTGTAAGTGATCCTGCAAAGCTTGACCTCTTTTACAGTCTCTCTAAAGAGGAACGAGTCGAGTGGGTATCCATGTTACTCACTGGACTTATATGATTATTGGGAATTTCGCATATGATATGTTTAGTTCACTGTGATTATTGTGTTTGCTGGTTCTTGATTCTTCGTATTAGCTAATTCAAGAATTGTATATTTTGATCGTAAAGCTTCGCTTCTTTGTTATAGTCGAGTAGGATTAGAATTCTCAATTAACCAGAGTAATTTACAATACCAGATATCCATTAATCTATGATATAAAGTCAAGTTCATGAGATGATATATGTGAACATCTGCAAGTTTATTCACTAAGGTGGTATAAATATTCATAAGTATATTTTTTGTTTGATTTAATACTGAGAGGAATGATAAGGAACCTAATGTTGAGCTCCTTATAGAGCCTGACTTATACACGTCTTGCTTCCTCACTCTTAAATTTAGCATGCATATATATATGTGTGTTATTGATATAAGTCTCAAAGAGATCTAAGGATTTCAATCCACGATGCCCTTTTTGACCCAGACTGGGGTTGCCTTGTTCTGCTCGTAATAATACGGTCGCTGCTCATTTTTCATTGTACGATATCCATCGTCGATTTCATAAGGGGCTGGATAGCCATTTCCCTTTTTCCACGTACCGTAGTGCTGCTCTTTTCCAGGCCACACTTGAGGATATTGGTCACTGTCATTTCCACCCCAATGCGTAAAATTGTCATTGTCCTGATTGTACCCTTCATAGTCATCGACATGGTTGTAGTTGTGCTTTGGTGGGGGAGTCCACAGATCGGGCGTTCTCTGCACGCGCATGTTGTTCTGGTTAGGAGGGAGAAGGCGTTGGGCGAGTCCCGCCTGGCGGTTTGGCGAGGGGGTCCATAGATCAGGGCTTCTCTGCATGCTCATCGTGGTGCGGTTAGGTGTTTGGCGGGGCCCGTCTGCATGGTTTGGCGGGGGAGTCCATGGATCAGGGCTTCCCTGCATGCTCGCCATGTTGTGGTTTGGTGGGAGTTGGCGTTGGGTGTGCATGCTTTGGCGGGCCCGGTCTACATGCTTTGGCGGGGCCGTCCATGGTTCCGGACTTCTCTGCATGCTCATCATGTTGTTGTTAGATGGCATAGCACGTTGGGTGGGTCCCGTCTGCATACTTTGACGGGGCCTACCTGTATGCTCTGGCGGGGGAGTCCATAGATCAGGGCATCTCTGCATGCTCATCTTGTTGTGGTTGGGTGGGAGGTGTTGGGCAGGGACCGTCTGCATGCTTTGACGGGGGGAATTGTAGAGGTAGTCGTCCATGCTTGAGTTGTGGTTAGGCGGGAGGGGTTGGGCAGGCCCCGTCTGCACGCTTTGACGGGGGGAATTGTAGAGGTAGTCGTCCATGTTCGAGTTGTGGTTAGGCGGGAGGTGTTGCGCAGTCCCCGTCAACTTGCCTTGACGGGGGGAGTTGTAGAGGTAGTCGTCCATGCTGACGTTGTTGTCGTGCGTGGTGAAGTAATCATCGTCTCCAGCCGGATAGTGGTGGTCTTGGGTGTAGCCACCTCCATCAGGATATGCTTGCATTTTCTTAAGGAATTTGTATTTCAATGTTGATAGAGGTTGAATTGCAATTGCACACTTATATGTAGTTATTAAAAATGGCATCTAAAAAAAAACAAGTGGCATATCAAGAGTGGATGTTTGGCATCGATTCTTATTTGAATGGCCAAACTTTTATTCTCAGAATCTGTTTTACTTTTAATATAGGACCAGATGCATCCGCTTTTTCGGTTTTAAACACCAACTGTTACCTATGAGGGGGTTATCGGGCTAAAAATTATTGAGTTCAGTCTGTCCTTCAATATTAGCTTTTAGTCCATCATGTTAGACTTATAGGGCACAATAGTAATTCGGGCCTAGATTTTTATAACCCAAACTACTTAAAATGTTGAGCGAGCTGGTTGAGCCAACCTCTCTACGGGGTTGTTTGCATTTGCTTTTTCTAAGTAATTTTCAGCTTATAACTTGAGGAAAACTATTTTGTAGTGTTTGCAAAGTCAACTTCTGATTTAAAAGAAGTGCTTCCAATGTAAAAGTTAAAAGTAGAAATTTAATGTTTTCTCTACTCAATGGCAATTTTGTAAATAATATGATATTTTTTAAAAGACATAAACGATTTTATAGCAAATGCTTCTACTTTTATTGGAAATTATTTTTTATTAAAACACTACCTATTTTTTAGGTAAGTAATTTTAGTAGAATATCTAATTTTAATGACTTTTCCAAAAGTAAAAGCAATCACAAACACGAGCTGCATATGGAATCATTTGTGGAAGACGTGTTTATTACACGTGCGGTAAGTCCCAAAAGAAAAGGAAAAAGGAATAGGCTTGGGAATATGCTTTAACATTTACCAAATATAATATTATCAAGTGGGTATTTTATAGTCAGATTCCAATGATATTGTCTTGAAATTTAAGTCATTGAGTAAAAATCTAGCACATCTATTCCACAAAAAGTTATGTTTCAAAGAATACAAACTTTTTTATTTTTGGTAATTCAATGAAAATACAACTTTCTCATATTCTTACATTTATAACTTTTTTTTTTCTTCATTTTACTTATTTAACCTTATGTAACTTATTAACAAAATTAATTATTTTAGATTTTCATCGACTAAAAAACGAGATAATAATTTTGA
The DNA here is from genome assembly GCA_958295605.1 of Ajuga chamaepitys. Classification (NCBI taxonomy): domain Eukaryota; kingdom Viridiplantae; phylum Streptophyta; class Magnoliopsida; order Lamiales; family Lamiaceae; genus Ajuga; species Ajuga chamaepitys. The sequence continues at coordinate 50,862,007 of OY282508.1, read as the reverse complement.
AACATGGCTTGTTAATTTTGTTTTCTTTACCAAGAATTGAGCAGCAATAATGTCCTTCCTTCTGGCCAAACATTATAGTACTAAATTTACATAATAACTTCAACAACATAAAAGAAGAATTTTATTTATAAAAATTATTTTTTTTCAATTTTATTATTTTAGTTTAAGATTCTGACGTCTAGGTTTTCATAGTTTTTTCAATAAATAGTTTTATTAGTATAACTTTTTACGATTTATACATCTTTTTTATTAATAAACACTCAAAAAATAAATAAAACTACAATAGATTCATGAAAAAAACGATTTCACATTTCATTTATTTTTTAATATTAACTAATTAATGTAACATTTAACAAAATAAGAATTAATAAAATAAAGATGGATGTTTGTGAGAATATTCTTTTTAACACTAAATTGATATTGAATGATTGGAGACGATTTTCAGGGCCAGTTCGACTCTGCACCAGGAGTGGTGCTCCGGCCCACACCCACTTTTAGTGCGACACGTGTCCACTCTTTTAAGATTCAGCTTTTCCTTTTGTTTGATAAAAAGTTTCAGCTTGTTTTATATTTAAATGTTTTCAATTTTATTTTCTATATTTATTGTTTGATTATTTTCTTTACAGTTTCAGTTTGTTTTTTAATTTAATTTGTAATAGTTATTATTTGATTTAAAGTAGTGTATAAATAAATAAATAAATATCATAAAAAATACCCTCCCCAAAAAAATTAAATAATTTTTTTATACCAAATTATCGGTACGATAATTTATGGAAATTTAAAAAAAAAATCAACATTTCAATACATACCAAAATACCGAAAAAAGTTACATAGCAAAATATCCAAAAAAAATGGGAATTTTGGTGGTTTAATATTTTTCTATATTTTATTCCGTATACCGAATTTTACATCGGTATCAATAAATACCATTATTTTGGTATATCGGTATATAAAAAAAAATCAATATACGTTATAAATTTGATATACGAATTACCAAAATATTGAAAAACACAGAACTACCAAATTATTGAAAATTTTCAGTATATCGATATATACACCGAGATCATGCCTAACTTTCTTTTTAGTATTTCGGTATTTCAATATATACCGAAACTTTTAAATTCTCATGCTACCACCCTACCTGTTATTTCAATCTTTTTTGTACGGTGCCTACTTTTTGTTTTTTGATGAATTCTTTTTGATGAAAAATCTGCTATTTCAATATTAAAATAGATTCGTACCAAAAAATTAAAATAATAGAATTTTGGATACAGTAGCAATATGGAAATTTAAAAATTTCGGTATTTTTATATATATCGATATCGAAATGGCCGAAAAGAAATTAGTATTATTTCGGTACATAATGGTATAATGATTTTTTTTGATAATTTGGTAGTTGGTATGCCAAATTTGTAACGTATAATAAAAAAAATTGGTATATACTAAAATCAACAGTACATACTAATATCGATATAAAATTTGGTATACAAAAATACAGACTAATAAATTATAGAAATACACTAACTACCAAAATACCCCTTTTTCGATATTTTGCTATGTGCCTTTTTTCGGTATTTTGATATGTACCGAAATACCAATATATATATTTTTTTAAAATTCTCATATTGTTATCGTATCAATAATTTGATATACAAAAAGTTTTGATATTTAACTTTTTTGGGAAGGTATGTATTTTTTTATATTTATGTATTTTTTACCACTATTTTAATCAAATAATAACTATTATAAATTAAAAACAAAATTGAACTGTAAAGAAAATCGGCATCTTTAAAACAAAAAATAAGTATAGGAAATAAAAGTAAAAACATTTAAATAAAGAAAAGCTGAATCTTAAATGCTGGACACGGGTCGAACTGGCCCGATTTTGAGTTAGCAACAAATTATGTAATTAAGTTTTGTAGGGGAATTTGCATGAAATTAGCGTTGTTGGAAATGCCTAATCATACAGCAACATAACGGCTAGTAACAGTAGGTTGAATTTCAATTCCATCTCCAGATCAGCATCCACTTTGCATAACTCAAAACCTTCTTTTTCTTCACTCCCAACACCCCATTTCTATCAACTTTTAACAGCTACTACTTATTTGGCACAATGATGAGTTATAAACATATAGATTATTTGTATCAAATTATTAAATTTTACAAACTGCAAGACTTAAGAAACCTCATAATTTTGATGAGCTGCATCCAATTATTATTTTCTTGGGGATATCGACATACAACTAATCTTGGTATATTTTACAAAAATTCTAAGTTAAGAATAGAAACCAGCTATTACCACCACCACTTATACTTTCTGTCCTCGTGTACATCATAACCGTGCAAACATAACACCTTTCTTTAGAATGAATAATAAGATATGCAAGTAAGGATACGACATGCTTTTCATGATAATCCAGACCTCGTGCCACATCAGCCGTGCGCAGAGGCAAAATGTTGATTCACTCAACCAACTAATTGAAAGTACAATATTTGGCCAAAAACTAGCAACTACCAAAAGATCACCTGCTAAACACACCAACATGTTAATGTGCCCACCAATGGGGATAGATGTGCAAATATCGCATCTACTGTTAGCCATTATTAGGGGTGGGCTTTTACACATGCGGGCTCCGCTGCCCGACCCGTGTGGGTTTTACATGATCGGATAGGGTTAAGGTCGGGTCAGGTTTTTTCGGATACCCTATATTAATAAAATCAACCATAACTCAGACACATCTTTCAACCTTAAAGCAGCAAGCAATGACAAAACCATAAAAAAGTAGATTTGAGAAAAACTTGACCCAACGGGTACCCGATCGGGTTAGAAGATCAGGTTTTTTAATCAGGTACCCGACCCGGAAAACCCGGCCGGAGCCCACCCCTAGCCACTATATGTCATCTTACTCCCACTTGATGAGAAAACAACATACAGGAGGAAAGTCAAGAACATGATCAACAAGCACCATGTCCATAAATTAATTCCCCATCAAAAATTCCCTAATGTGAAGATATCCCATAAACAGCAATGGAATCCTTCAAGGGCCATAATGCACATCATATGATAATGGTGGAAACAAGCTAAGCCTCCCACCCAACCCCCTATTTTCGACTCGGCTAACTCCTCACATAGTACAGAGATACTATCATTGCCACGAAAATCTATATACACACTATGGGAAAGCAACATATCTCGTAGAAAGAATGATGTAAATATACCCGAGATGCAGCAGGGCCGTAAGAGCAACACACAGCCGTCATAATTGGTCAAGCCATAGCTGGACCTGCAACCTATACAAGAAGATATCATCGGTTTATATAGTTCACCCACTCTCTCTTAAGCAATTCCCGGGCAGTAGGAACTTAAACTTGTCGGCATTCTCCAAAAGATAAGCAGGAAGATGCACGGCTGAATACGAATGTGGAATGGGCCCCATTTTCCCGATTATTTCCTTGAAAGTGTACTCTTCGGGCAGCATATCAAACAAATCAGAGCCTTGGCAGATTACTCTCTGGACCCTTTTCGCGTTCAGAAAATGAGAAAACCTAACGCGATCAAAATGGCTATAAGCTTTCATCTTGAATATAAATTCACTCACATATCTAAAACAAAAGCTACAATGCCACCCGGCATCTGCCAAGATTTCATCAGACTGACGATAGTGCGCGTATCTCGTCTTCCCACCTTGATACACATGAACCGAAGCTCTCCAGCTGTTGTTATCAACAAGAAACTCAAATGAATACAGATAGTTCCTCAACCGGAGATGAAGAATTGGGGGGATGTCATCACACCACCTCAAGAGATTAACAGTGTGTCGACTCGGTATCTCATCTACATCAGACATTATCAAAAGGTCATCATCTTGAATCCCAGCTTGTTTCAGGAGATAATCAAGCGCAAGCCTCTGATACGCTTCCTCAACAAACGGGTTCTCTCCTTTCCTAAATCTACCCGGAACTTGCCCGTAAGTTAACCGTGGCTCAAGAAACTTGAACTCATCACGCACTGCAGAGAACACGAGAGGCTTTGGCAGACCAGTGAACGTTGAATTTGACTCAAGGAGTACAAATTCTGATACATATGGGTACAACTCGTTCCAGCGCATCTTGAGAATGTCCACCTCGTTGCTAAACAAGACAGCATCAAAAACACGCCTAGGATATTCACGAATGCCCCAACCGTGAAGCTTACACAGATTCGCCATTGACACGTTTTCATGATAGTAGTGAGGTATTTCATGGAAGGGCTTCGGTGGCGACTCCCATAGAGGCCGTAAAAAGTACGTGATCTTCTGGCCGTGTACGTATATCAAAAAGAGACATGTAGGTACCAACATAAACAGAAAGAGGTAGGCTTTAATATCCAGCCCGCGCAGAATACATTTCAATCTCGACGTGCTCAAAATCCGCCCTGAATCCTGTAGGTTAACAATTACATATAAATCACAAACTGATTGAAGAAGAATCAGCAACTAAACCCTAATCAGGGATGAAAATATCCTGAAATTTCCCTTTTTTGGGGACATCGAATCGAAATTGGGATGTAATAGATTTCTGTAAGGATTTCAGGAAATTTCAATTTCAGCTGTCTCTAGGTACAATTTGTTGTAATTCCATGAAAATTTCACCAAAATTTCAGTGAAATTCCGGATATTTTCGTTTTTTTTAGCTAAACACAGGAAAATAATAAATTATGACGAAAAACAAAGACTATGTTTGGTTGGGGTTGGGGTGGCTGGGCTGGGAGAAGTGGATGAAGTTAGTGGCTGGGGGTGTTAGAGAGTGATGTTTGGTTGGGTGGCTGGGGTTGTGATTGGAGTGTCGGATTTAATTATTAATTGTAAAATGTGATGTGATATGTGTAAGAGGTAGTTCTTAATGATTGGAGAATGATTAAAATAGTATTAAGATTTGTGATTGATTGATTTTGTGTGTAATTATTGATAGGTAGCTTGGCCAAGCCAGCTCAAACAAACATTATAAGGGGTTGGCCCAACCTCTCAACCCCAAGCAAACATGGCCAAAAACTTTTCCACATTTTTAATATGTATCATATTGTCAGACAGCGTCTATATTATTTAATATTTATAAATTAGTTGTAAACATTTTCATTTGTAACTATTTTTTTCCTAAACATGTGTATTTGAGTTAGTTATTATAATCTCTAAGATATTATCTAAAACGTCAAGATTCTTAATACATTTTTTAAAAACTGCACCATATTTACACCAATATCAATATTCGACCATAATTTCCCTAAAATTGGAATACTGAAATTTTCGTAAAACCAAGCTTTTGTCCTTGACCCTAATTGACATAATTAGTTCTTAGATCAGAGGGTGTTTGCAAACTCAACGACACCCCCAAAATCAATTTTCAAAATCACTTTTCACAATCAGTTTTGTTTGCAAGCTCATGTTACTTTTTCAGAATCAATTATGTGAAGCACTTTTAAGCTGCTTTTGAGAATCAATGAGAGAGCAGCTTCTATGAATCAATTCTTAAAATCACTTTTTTTCCAAACACTACCAAATTTTTATTTTACTACAACAATCAATTTTAATAACTTTTTCACAATCAGTTTTGTTTGCAAACACCTCCTGAGGGTGTTTGCAATTGTTTCTACTGTTGGAGAAGTGATTCTGAAAAGTTAATTTTTAGCTTGCATTTTTGGTCTAAATCAACTTAAATTTAAGTAGAAGTTGTCATTTGCAACCCTTTTTCAACTTATTTTAAGCTAAAAGCCAAAAAGTACTTAATTTAAGCATTTGCAAACACCCCTACAGAGTAACAAATTTAGATGCAAATCCATGAATTGATGTTTCATCGAACAGAACACAAATCAATGCGCTGAGTGTAATTTCTACAAGCATATGAATTCAAATGAGTATTCAATCGAGAAATGCAAAACAAGCATTACGAACATCAATTGGACAAACAAAACTACAGGATCTAGAAATTCCAAATTCTGAATTTGAATTTTACAGAAACAACAAAACCCTAGAAATCGAGAATCGGAAAATCCAGTATCCAGAATCCAAAAAAAAAGGGGGAAAGAAAAGAGGAGTAATTTACCTCATTTCCACGCATATCATCAGTTTTCTTCGAACAATAACGAGATCCCCCTTCTGCCATCATATACACCTTCTCATAAAATCTCGATACACTAGAACACATATCTCGAACAATAAATCCTCTCAGAATCAAATAATCTACTGTACAGTACTGTACATCCAATAATCCCGTTAAGATCTACCAACAATTTTGAAAAGTTTAAGCAGCCAAAAAGCCCTAATTAAGTACCAAATCGACAAATTTGAATAAAGCGACAAAAACGATATATGCAAGAGACAAAAGAACCAGAAAAGCTGTGTGTGTAGTTGTGAAGAATTCAAGGGAGCCGTTTCTCGTATTGTACACCACGACCACGTCTACAGTCGGGAATGGAGGATGATTTGACCGAAATGCCCTTGTGACTATATGGTGACTGGACACTGGTATTGTCTGTTTTTGTCAATTTGTTGGTGGAGATTTGGGCTGACGCGTCTATTGACCGACTGCCTCAACAAAACTTATGCGCGTTGTATCTTTCTGTATTGTAATATTGATCTTCTGCAGGGGTATAAATGGAAGAACACCTTCATGTGGGCCCAAACGCAATAGTGGATGCTGCCATATGAAACGGTCATTTTACCCTTTTTGGAAATTCATTTCTTTTTTACATGACTCTCCAATTAATACTTTTTTTTTCTTTTTTAAGGTTGTGTTTGTTTGAGGTTGATGAGGTTGGAGTACTGTAAATTGGAAAAAATAAATAGAAAAAGAAAATTGGGTTAAATAAATTTTGTTGGTTGAAGAGTGAGTTAAAATTTATTTTTAGTGTAAAATGTGAGAAAAATGTGATGTGATGTATGTAAATATATTATCAGCAACCCTAAAGGAAACATGGCTCTGCTGAACCAATTCTCGATGAATTGGACTAAGTGTTAAATAAACGCACTCTAAGAGAAATTTCATTGACAACTCAAAAAACATATTTAACCCACAACAAATACGGATTTCAAAGTTAAAACAGATTGGACTACGAAAGATCCTAAATGTTCACTGTATTTTTTTTTTTTTAATCAATGATAAGAATCTTATTACTTAAATAAAGTTGCGAATAGGCAGGGAAAAAAACGCGTCAAGTGATAAGCAACTGAAAAATGCCCTACTCCGTGACTACCACTGCGATATCGACACCATCTAGGAAAATAAGACACACTAACCACAAGGACGCTAGCCCTATAGCAAAATAACTAGGAAGATCGACGAAAAAAAAAGAAGGGCCGGCAATATTCGCACGTTGGGGGAAAAGTCTCACTCGAGGAAAAATACTAGTGGAGGGAAGACACCTAAAGATAACCGAAATAAAATTAAAAATGAATTAAGTAAATAATAATCGGATGTGATTGCCGTATTAAAAAACTAGAAAATGATGGAATATGACCGACGGCAAAAAGTCGTCGGTCATTTGAGGTTCTAGAGAGAGGGTTTTTTTTTTCCTTTCTCATCAGATTGTAACTGTTATGGAGGGGGCATCTGTGGGAGGATGTTTCTACTTCAAAGAAATTACTTCTGCAATTTGACGGATTAGTCGAAGGGAATTTATGACGACAATTTTTTTTCCTCGGCTGATGTAGGCGGTGATTTTTCTCCGATCATTTTTCCTTTTTCTTTCCTCAGTCGATGTAGAAGATTCTAGAAATAAGCAAATACTAGCCTGTGCAACTGAGAGTACGATGGAGTTGCGGCGATCGACAACTTTGGAAAGCAGAGAGGCGGTTATTTTAGAAGAAACTTTCTGATAAGGTTATTGTTGACTGAAAATAATCAAAAGGTTAATTAGAATATTACCGAAGGTAACTGGGTCTCTCCGAAGGGAATTAAATATCCAATACCAATGAATAGATGAATCACAAACCCTATATCTAACCATGAGAGCTAGAACTAATGCAAAGTATCCTATTATCCAAATGGAAAATTAAATAGAGAGGACGCGATCATCGCCAGTATAAAACACTATGAGGGTGTGGCTAAACTTATATCAAACATCTTATAAGCTCCAACATCTTATAAGTTGTTCAAGAGTTTATAAGATGTAATTTCTTAAGAGCTTAGAAGTTAATATAGTATTTGAATAAAGAGTTTATAAACTTGTAATTGAATTAAGTGGTATAGCTATGAATTTGAGGACTAATTTGAAAGTTAATATCAAATACAATGTGTGAAGTGTGTGTGGTGCATATTAAATGTATGTAGTTGTGTGAAGTGTATGTAGCGTGTGAAGTGTGTGAGATGTGCATAGTGTGTGTGTAAAATGTATGTAGTATGTGAAATTTGAGTGTAACTTATAGGATTTTTAAAATATAAGATGACTTAGAGGAACTTATAAACTCTAAGATCTTATTTTTACATCTAATAAATTGTTTAACATCTTATCTTATGCAACATATTTCAAGAGCTTATAAACTTAGTTAAACACCCTTTATATCTGAGATGAGTTTGCTTGCTTGAGGTTGAGGCCTTTTCTGATCTATACTAAGGAATTGTTGGAGTTTGACGAAAAGAATAAGCTAGTTCAAATTTTAATGGGATTGAGGGGGTGTTTGCATTTGTTTTTTCTAAGTGATTTTCAGCTTATAACTTGAGAAATCTATTTTGTAGTGTTTGCAAAGCCAACTTATGCTTTAAAAGAAATGCTTCCAATGTAAAAGCTAAAAACATAAATTTAAAGTTATTCTCTACTCAATGAAAATTCTGTAAATAATATGATATTTTTTAAAAGACAAAAGTGATTTTGTAGCAAACACTCCAACTTCTACTTTTATAGGAAATCATTTTTTTTTTTAAACACTAACTACTTTTACATAAGTAATTTTAATAAAATCTCTAATTTTAATCATTTTTTCAAAAGTAAAAGCAATTGCAAGCAGCTCTGAATCACAATTTGACCAAGCAAGTAGCCAAATATTATACGAAAAGGTAACGGACAAAATAATAGTCGGAATTCTGGTTGGTGTGTTCTAGTTCGAGTTAATTTTATTGAGTCGAACGCTATGATCTTGATAGAATATTATAGGAAAAGAGCCGGAGAAGATGTAATTAGTATGGACTTTTACTTGGGGCACTATGGTCGTTTTAGTGTGATTAGGATGTCCCTTGGATCTGGGCCTAACCTTCTCATTTGAGCTTGGATCTTTACCGACATTTATTTAATATGGGCTCAATTTCTTAGTCCACAATAAAGGGTTTATTTCACAATACTGAGAAATGTATAATTCAAAAGTAGATGGAAATATCTATCTAAATTATACATGGTGTACTTTTACATAAATTTACTTAACATAAAGGACACAAAAATAATAAAGTTTTGTGCAAAAAGCATTACGTTTTATTAAATAAGTATGATCTTTAGGAAAAAAATATTATTATTATTATTGAACATAAAAAGAACAATTTTTTTCCCCGAAAATGCAATTGTTTTTCGTAACGCCATAATATATTTGCTGAAAGTAATAATATAATTTGGAGAAAAACATGTAGAACTTATACAAAACTTGATTAGAATATAATTTATACGATTTATTAAAAAAATTACATTTTCCTAAAAGAAGTGTAGCACTTCACCTACTTGTTGTGGATGAGAATTTAGTTTTGAATCGAGCAAGATTTTGTACGATTCATGCATTTGTGGCATATAAGTGTTAATGAAAAGGAAAAAATATTATCTAAGTCTAGTCCAAAATAAATACAAGCCCAATCCAGTGACCCATGAGATTTGACCCGTTTAGAAAAATACCACCCGCTGATCTTCCTTCCAGCCCAACTGATGGCCCAATCACCGGCCCACTAATTGCAAGCCCATGGACCTCTCCCATTCCAATGGCCCAATCTTATCAGCACAACCCAGTCTCAATGGCCCAATCTCATCAGCACAACTCAACCTCAATGGGCTAATCTCATAAGTTTTAAAGTAAGGGTAAATATTATTTTTAATTATGAGACGTTTGCAAATACTTTTGCTTATAGAAAAATGATTTAAATTAATTTTATGTAATTAGAATTTGATAATATTTGAAGAAAATAATTTTAAATAAATAAAATAAAAAATAGTTTCATTTATTTGGAAAAAAAAAGCAAAACACAGTCAAAATCTAGGGATTTTTTATTCTCAAAAGCATTTTTAAGAAAGTGATTAGAGTGGCCATATAGGAGATTGCAAACACTCCTTTAAATTAAAAATGTTTTCTAATGGTGATTTTGATGTTCTTATTGTATTAGGTTTGCAAACACCCTCTTAAATTTAAGTAGATGCTACTATTTGCAAACACTCTTTTCAGCTTATTTTAAGTTAAAAGCTCAAAATTACGTATGTTAAGCATTTGCAAACACCACTTAGGGAGTGTTTTCGATTCTACTTTAGAATAATTGATTAAATTAGAGATTGTGAAAAAATTGCTCTTAAGAAAAAAAAAGGGAGTAATCGCAATAATAAGTAATTTATACAAAAATAGAAATTGTATTGTTTGGGAAAATGTGAGTTTAAATAGAAGTTGTATGTATAAGTAAGAAAAAAAAAAAAAAAATGTGACGAACCTCTTGCTTGAAAAAACACTTGCTGTATTTATTAAAGTAAAAGCAGATATTTTAAAACACTGAAATTTATTTTTAAGACAAAATGCAAAATTCTAAGTTTTTGCAAACACTTGGTGTAATAATTGATAATACACGATGAAGAACGTTGTAGAATGAAAACAAAATGTGTTAGGATATTGTGGTTGCCCACACGTGTGGCTCTAGATCGTGTCAAAGTTGGATGTTCCCTTACCAAACAGCCCATTTAACTCTTTCACTTGGACAGATGCTTCAAACATAAAATGACAATATTCCCCACTATAATTTCCTCTTCTTACATCTTGTCCACAGCCAACCGTGCAACAATTTATGTGATGCAAATAAAACTTACAGACTGGAAGTTTCAGGCCACTGGTTCAATGCCATGCATGTGCCATCAATGCTGCAAATATTCAACATGTTGGCCCCGAATGCCATTACATGTTATCTTTAGTAAGGGTGGAGTCGGGTTGGGATCTTAAATCTTATGGGTTGAGAACGGATGCCATCTAGTGAAAACGCCTAACCCCTGAAAGTTTATCTCAAACCACATAATATTTAGATTATCTGATCGGGTATCTCTAACATTAAGTACTCAATACAAAATATTCGATCTTCAACTTAATCTTGCTGGTAACCGTGAGTGGGGTTTACTTTTTTTAGATTGAATTTGTTTTTGCTTCTTTAAGGTTGTCAAAAGATTTACAAAATTATAGTAGATCTTATAAAAATAGGGTATCTGAAAAAAATTAACCCAACCCAACCTAATCCCACAGTCGCGGGTTGGGTTCGGGTACAACCCAAAACTCACCGAACCTAAAAATACCTAGTCCGATTGGGTAAAACTCACATTGTTACCCAAACCCGGCTCTTGAAAGGCCACTCCTAGCCTTAAGGTACATTGTTAAAACAATGCTCCCAATTCATTAGTTGATAAATGATAGTTACAGGGAGTATTAATAAAGGAGCTGGGAGGAGGTTACAAGCTTACTACCCAAGCCACTCCTAGCTAACCTCCCCAACTAACTCTCATTATATTGTTATTTTATATACATCTAATATGCTCTCTTGAAGTTGAGCACACTTCCTTCCTTCCTTTGTAGTCATCAGGACTTAAAATATACAAGACATAAACTAAAACCTACAACATAGTATAAGATCATTCAGGGTCACTAGTCTTCAATCATCTTTTCTGAGTTACTCTGTTCACTTCTTGCTTCTGTTTTTCTTCTTTCCTTAATTGTAGTCTTCCAGGGATTAACATACATTGCTTTTTGAGCTCAGAACCTTGAACCTTGTTGCTACAAGAGGCTTTGTTAATATATCTGACAGCTGCTCTTTTGAGGTTACACATCTTACATCAACAATATTCTTCTGCACGTGATTCGATTATAACTTAGTTGGCAAAATACTTTGTAATCTTGATCATAGATCAGGAATCGAATCCCACCAAACACCACCTCAATTAGAAATTGTTAGACTTGTGAATTTTTTATTAAAAATCTTTTAATTTAATTTTTATTTAAAAGATCTATTTTTAAATAATTAAAAACTGAGTCAGTCCATTAACTGAAAGACCAGGTCTTCCCCTCTTCTTCTCCCACTTACTAACGTTAATAAACTTATCTCTTCCATTATTTAAGAAATAGCGAGATAGAGAAGAAAGAATACAGAGAATCAAAATTCTTTACGCATTCTATACTTTATCAGTATACCAAGCAGTAGAGGAAGGTAGTATTCCGGTGTCTTTCTAGTGCAGAAGGGTTCTGAGACAGAGAGTTTTCTGGGCTATTTTATCTTGGGGACAACGGGACTGGATACTGCTTGCACAATTTGGGCAGAGTAGCGAATCGTCTTAAAGAGAGCGGCCTAATACGCGACATAACCCAAAATAATATCCGGTAATTTTGTTCTTGATTTTATTGTGCACCAACAGGAATGTATATAAAATATATAAAAAAAAAAAAAAAAAAAACAATATTCTTCACTAACTCTCTAATGTAATATACATCAACTTCAATATGTTTTGTTCTTGCATGATGTACTGGAAACTAATGTTAACGCACTACAATTATCACACTATATTACTGAAGGTTGTTTGATATTGATACCAAACTCTGTGAATAAAGAGTCAATCCATACTATTTTGGTTGAAGCATTAGCTAAGGACCTGTATTATGATTCTGCTGAGCTTCTTGACACTACATCTTGCTTCTTTGCACTCCATGTGATCATTTTTCTTCCTAGAAAAATACAATGCCTACTTGTAGAATTTTTATCATCAAGTGAGTTTGCCCAATCAAGCTGAGTAAGCAATTAACTTGTCAGTTGTTGAAGGTACAAAGGACAACCCCTCATTTATTGTCCCTTTCAAGTATCTGAGAACTCTTTGGCATGCTTGTCATTGCTTGATTGTAGAATTTGATAGAAACTGACTTAGTTTATTCACCATGTAACTAATGTCTAGTCTAGACATTGTGAGGTGATGCAGTGCTCCTACAGTAATTCTGTAAATGGTGGCATGTTAAAAGAATCAGAATCTCCTTGTGACAGCTTTGTACTGATACAATAAGGGCTCTCTGTTGATATGCTTTTTGTCATGTTTGTCTTAATTAACAGATCTACAATTTATATTGACTGTTTCAGAAGAATTCCTTTTGATGATCTACTTACTTCTAAGCCTAGAAAATAGTGGACTTCTCGAGGGTGTTTTAGAGCAAACTGATTGTTGAGAAGTTGAATCAATTGCTAACACCATTACCATTACTTTACTGAAAAATAAAGATGTGTCAGAAACAAAAGGTTTAAAATTTGAAGAAATCAGTGCACTTTTAAGCTTATCCTTCTAGGATTTGGGTGCTTGTTTCAATCCATATAGTGATTTTACCATTTTGCACACATGTTGTGCCCTTTGTGCGTCTTCAAATCCCATAGGTTGTGACAGATAAATTTCATCCTTTAGTTCTCCATTTAGGAAGTCACTATTTACATTGATTTGATGTATAGGCCATCCTTTTGAAATAGTTAATAACATCATAATCCTAATGGAGATGGGCTTCACTACTGGACTAAAAGTCTCAAAATAGTCAATTCCAGGAACTTGCTGGAAAACCTTAGCTACTAGCCTTGTCTTTAGTCTCTTTACTGCTCCATCAGGTTTTATGTTTGACTTTAAAACACCACTTGTGATCAATCACCTTCATGTCACTTGAGTATGGCACCAACTCCCAAGTATTGTTCCTTAACAATGCTTGATACTCTTCCTCCATGGTTTTCCTCCATTTTTCACATCCTAGTGCTTCATCAACAGTGGCTGGCTCTATGGTTAAAGGTTGAGACTGACTATCAGTAGAATTTGAACTCTACACAGTTGACATATAAGCTTTAGGCTAGTGAATACCCAGTTTTGACCTTGTAACCATGTGATATCTTGATTCAATTCCTCTCTGATGGTTAGAGTTTGTTGTACACCTGTCAGGATTTCTTTCAGTGCTAGCAATTTTATTAGCTTAGGACTTAGTATCAATTGCTGGAAGTAAGATTCACCACTAGTATTCTAAAACGACTCATCAGACATAACAAGTAGCAGTGGCATATTATTTTGAGTAGTGATACTGTTAGTATCATTGTTAGTTGAGAAAATTTCCTTGTAAGGGAATTTTGTTTCATTAAATGAAACAACCTTTACTATGTAAATATTTCCAGAGGAATGCAAGCATTTATAGCTCTTATGACAAGAGCTATATCCCACAAAAAACACACTTACTAGATCTAAATTGTAGTTTGTTGTTGTTATAGGGTCTGGGGTAAGGAAAACAATTGCAACCAAATGGTTTAAGAAACCTGTAATCTGGTGTCACATTGTATAGCTTCTGAAATAGACTCATATTGCCTAACACGGGAGAGGGTAACCTATTTATGACATAAGAAGCGGTTTGAAAAAAGTCCCACCAGAAATTCATTGGTAAATCTGAATGAGCAAGCATGGTTAAACCCATCTGAACTGCATGTTGATGCTTCCTCTCAGCTTTACCATTCTATTGGTGCACGTAGGGGCATGAGTACCTCAAATGAGTTCCTTCAATTGTAAGAAACTAGGCAATTTGATTATACTCAGCTCCCATATCGGATTGAAAATCTTTTATATAAGTCTCAAGTTTGCACATTCTTGTAAAATTTCTTAAGCACTTTTAGTGACTGCTTTTGTTTGCTTAGGAAAAAGCCAATTACATCTAGTAAACTCATCTAAAAACAATAGGTAATACTTGAATCCAGAAGTAGATACAGTAGAAACAGGTCCCCAAATGTCAGATGTCATTATATCAAAAGTATCATGTGCCTTGTCAGTTACAAAGTGAAAATTCATGCTATACATCTTTCCTCTTTTACAAGACTCACAAAAATCTAAATTTCTACTCTTATTAGGTTTAGCTTGTAACAAATTCATAACACTTTTCACAGCAGAAGCACAAGAGTATCCTAATCTAAGATGCCATAGATTTGCATCATTATTCATACAAAAGAAAGGTTGGTATTATTGAAACTTATGATTACACTGATTACTAGGTTAAGATGAACCATTTTCCTTGACAGCAGGTCTCTCAAGTTGTTCCAAATCCAGTTGGTACAATCCTTCTCTAAGATAGCCTTCAGGAGCACCTTGTGGGTTTTGGCATCCTTCACGAAACACAAGTTAACATGAAATTGAACATAGACATAATTATCTTTAGTTATCTTAGATATGCTAAACATATTCTTTGTAATGTCTGGGACATATAATACATCTTTTTAACAATCTAAGATGATTTAACTTGTATATAACATGAGGTAGTGCATGTGTGTGATATATCAAGCATACTACCATTACCTATAACCACCTTACCTGAATCTTTGTACTAATTCTAATTCTTAAGTGGTGAGAGGTTAGAGGTGATATGGCTTGATGCATCGGAGTCCACACACCACCTTGAGTTCACATTTTCTTGACCCCCAGTTAACATAGGATCATAGAACACATTATCAGGATTCTATGGTACATTAGTCTATGATGGCAAGTAACCACTATTTTCTTCACTTTTTGCTACTTTTGCTTGTGCAGAATTATATCCTCCACCTTGATAACTTTCATCAAACTAAATATAGCACTTAATAGCTAGGTGATTTTCCTGCCACAAATCTAGCAAGGATTCTTGAACTTGGCAGAGCACTTCTTTCTCTGCCTCTACCACCTCTAGTGGAAGATCTTTCACCCCTAGAGTTTATTTTGTTGCCTCTGCCATAACCTGTATTGTTGGCACACAATTTTTCTGATTATCTTCTGGTAATTCCCATTTTGAGCATAGTTCGATGATGCCTGAATATTTTCCACTCTTGAATATGACCCTTGGGCCTGTGCCATCTGATGCAATCCCATTTCACGAGTTTGTAGGGCAAACTATACTTCTTGTAGAGTAACAACCTCTGATTTAGTCGAAGGATCAACCACAATTGCTTCGAACTCTGGTAAAAACCCACACAATATGCAAACTATCAACTCATCGTTTGTGATTGTCTGACCTGCATCAATTAGATTATCAACAATCCCTTTCATAGCCAATATGTATTGGTCAACAATCATGTTACCTTTCTTCATAATTTGCAATTGAAACCTCAAATTCATAGCCCGAGCTATCGATGAAGCTTTAAACATCAATTCTAAAACTAACCATGCTTCATTCGATGTTTTACACCTATTCACATAACCCAGCACACCTTCGGAAATTGAAGCTAAGACCTAGTTGATCTCGCCTCAGCCACACCAAATATGGGGGATTAGGTTGCCTATTTGTGTTTGCAGACATTGCTTCCAAGAACTGATCTATAGCTTTCAACGTTCCAAAAAGAAAACCATCATAACAGTGTGCTCTTTCAATCACCATCACCTGGTTCTTCTAGAAAGTGTAATTGGACCTCTCAAGGCGAAGCGCAATTGGCACCGTTACAGTAAGATTATGGAAATTTCCCAGTGATGCAGTTGGTGATTCAGTTGTCGCCAATGTTACAAAATTGTAAAGAAAAATCAAGATAGATGTGAAGAGAAGAATAATTCAGATGAATTCTTTCAGAGTTTGTGGATCGATTGGCTTAAGCTGATACCATATTAAAACAATGCTCTCAATTCATTAGTTGAAAAGGATAGTTACAGGAGATAGAGGAGCTGGGAGAAGGTTTCAAGCTTAATGCCCAAGCTACTCCTTGCTAACCTTTCTAACTGTATGCGAACCTCCCTAACTAACTCTCATTATATAGATATTTAATGTACATCTAACATATATCACTTAATTAAAAAGGTATACTAAGGTTAATATGCATGAGAGCCTTGATATATAGTAAATAAGCATGGTTTTACGTGTGAAAACCATGAAACTTTTAAGATGTGAGGAATCAACATGAAAAAAAAAAATGTTGATATAAGTTAGTGTTATGGTTCAAGTTGAATCTTGTACACTTGCATTTTATCTGTTGGAAAATTGGTTTATGAAAATGGGTGAATACCCAAATATGACCAATTGGGAAGTGGCAAAATATTCAACTCTAACGTAATTGAGTTGTGTGTAATCATTCTACATTCCGAGTAGATGATTGTTGTGTATTAGATTTCTCAAAACCGAATTTCGGTGAGTGAAAAATTAATGCACGAAGATAGCCGCTTGTTAAGGCAGACCTGGAAGTTCATGTTCGACTGTCAAGGGACATGACGTGTAACTCCCGTAATTAATGGGACGTTATGGAGTTGTAACACCTGAAGTTAATGAGGTTTAACACCTGCATTAAGGTGGTGTAACACCTGGAGGTTACTAACCTCATTTGAATGCCTTAAATGGCATGTTTGAATGCCTTAAAGACCCATTAATGGGTGTATTTAATCTCCAATTGAGTGGAATGGTGCCTATATAAGTAGGTCATTATTTTCCTGCATGATATACTTTTGAGAAAAATCAGAAACACTTGACATACTGCATCTCATTGCATTTTACGAAAATCCTTGCATTCCAAACGGATTTGGCATATAGTCCTTTCCCAGTTCTTACCACACATTCTAGTTCGCTGGTGCTTCTGGATTTATGGTGCTACTATCCAGAAGATGGAAGTCATTTTATCTTTGGGAACGTTACGTCAAACCGTGAGCACTAGCCGGGACGTATTCGTTTTGCGGAAAGAGGTCTGACCTCGACTCGACTTCACCCTTGTTCTTTTGTAGTTCTAACATCTGTTTCAGAGACAACATTTCTCCAGAATTTCAGAGTTGTTCTTGCGTTGTTCGAACGTGTTCTGTCCAGAATATTTGAAGTGGTTCGTAAGCTGTTCCAGTGTAGTTTGAACATCAACTGTTCAAAATCCTCGAAGACGTTCCTGTATAGTTCGAACATCAGCTGTCCAGAATTCTTAGTGTTTATTCCTTTTGTAGTTGCAGTTCTTACATAGTTCTAGCCTTTGAAGATTTGTAATAGATTTGTAAAATCTTGTAAGCCATTGTTGGGTGAACTATAAATCCAACAATCGCAAAACGAATAATCGCTCCTGCACACACCTCACAATGGCGAGCTCATCTTCAAAAGCTCCGTTTGTTGCATCTACTCATGGTGAGAAGCCCGAGAAGTTTATGGGCATTGACTTCAAGAGGTGGCAGCAAAAAATGTTGTTTTACCTCACGACGTTGAGTTTAGCGCGTTTCCTCAAGGAGGATCTGCCGGTTGTTTCGGAAAACGAAACAGACGCTGAAAAGCGTGCCGCGTTTGAAACGTGGGGCCAAGGAGATTTCTTGTGCCGTAACTATGTCCTAAATGGGCTTAGTGATGCTCTATACAATGTGTATAGCGCGGTGAAAACCTCTAAGGAGCTGTGGGACTCTTTGGAGAAGAAATACAAAACTGAGGATGCTGGCACAAAGAAATTTGTGGTTAGCAGGTTTTGGACTTTCACATGGTGGATTCCAAAACAGTTATGGAACAAGTTCAAGAGTTCCAGTTGATCATACACGATATCACAGCCGAGGGAATGATCTTACCGGATGCATTCCAAGTGGCTGCTGTGATAGAGAAGTTGCCTCCAAGTTGGAAGGACTTCAAGAGTTATCTCAAACACAAGCGTAAGGAGATGACTTTGGAGGATCTTATTGTCAAGCTCAGGATTGAGGAGGACAATAGGAAGAATGACTCCAAGCCGGCTCGTGCTTCAATGGAGGCCAAAGCCAACTTGATGGAACATGACACCTCTAATAAGAGGAAAAGGCCTAACGAAAAGGGCAAGAAACCAGTAAAGTTCCAAGGGGATTGCTACAATTGTGGCAAACCGGGTCACTTGGCTAAGAATTGTCTTCTACCCAAGAAAAAGAAGGGAAAGCAACAATCTAGTGCCAATGTGGTTGAGAATAAGGAACTGACTAACGATGATTTGTCGGTTGTGGCTTTTGAAGCCAATATGGTGGAAAACCAATATAAATAATTTGTGGTGCATTACCGCTTCTTACGTGTGTTGAGTTCTTCTACTTGTTAGAACACACTAAACGTGTGGGGATTTGGATAATCTTATAAGGTTGTGTCCAACAGTAAGGAGATAAAACCATGTTTAAACAAGGTTTAATATGGTGCCCAAGGCAATCAAGCCTAAGTGGTTGTGGTTGAGGACATGAACTTGTCAAGTGTTGTAACATGTGTTGCAACAATATGTTTGGTCTAGTACTTGGTACTTTAGGCCGGGTTAGCTTGAAAGAAAGCTAAGTTGTTGAGTTTGAAAGATGACTCAGCTGTTAAGCTTGAAAGAAAGCTTGGTTGTTGGTTCAATGTTTGAACATGTGAACAATACTTCAGCTTGAAAGATAGCTTGAAGCTCAAGTGTGGTATAAACAGTAAATGGTTTATACTGAAGACTTGAAAGAAAGTCTTGTGAGCCTTGAAAGGCGAATTAGTGTGAAATGGACTTGAGCCATGTAGCATGATTGCTATGTTGTTAAGTTTTACCACAAAACTTGTGAGGGGAAGCTGTTCTATCAGCTAATCACATATTAAACAAGATTCCACTAAAAGGTAAGGATGAAACTCCTTATGAGTTGTGGAAGGGACGTAAACCGTCATACAAATACCTCAAAGTGTGGGGGTGTTTGGCAAAGGTTGAAGTGCCTGGTCCAAAACAAGTTAGAATCGGACCGAAAACGGTTAATTGTTTGTTTATTGGATACGCACTCAACAGTAGTGCCTACCGGTTTCTGATTAAAAAATCAGAAGTGCCTGATATGCATGAAGGCATGTTGATTGAGTCAAGGAATGCTATATTCTTTGAAGATGTTTATCCTTGTAAAGAGAGGGTAGAGATGAGTTCGAACAAAAGAGCTCATGATGTTGCCAGTAGTTCTGCTCAAGAGAGTGAAGAACCGAGACGTGGCAAGAGAGCGAGAATTGCTAAGACATTCGGTCCTGACTTTATAACATACGTGTTAGAAGATGAACCGAAGTCTATCAAAGAAGCTCTGACTAGTCCAGATGCTCTATTCTGGAAGGAAGCTATTAATAGCGAGATTGAGTCCATCATGCAAAACCATACTTGGGAGTTGGTTGATCTTCCACAAGGTTGCAAGCCCTTAGGATGTAAGTGGATCCTAAAAAGAAAGTATAAGCTGATGGATCAATAGACAAGTTTAAAGCTCGTTTGATTGCCAAAGGGTTTAAACAAAAAGAAGGGTATGATTTCTTCGACATGTACTCACCTGTGACAAGGATCACTTCTATTCGTGTGCTTCTTACGATTGCTGCTTTGCACAATCTTGAGATTCACCAAATGGATGTGAAGACCGCGTTCTTGAATGGTGAGTTAGAAGAAGAAATATACATGGATCAACCAGAAGGGTTTGTAGCACCTGGTCAAGAGAAAAAGGTGTGCAAACTCGTTCGGTCATTGTATGGGCTTAAACAAGCGCCGAAGCAGTGGCATGTGAAGTTTGATAACACGATGTTGTCAAATGGTTTCAAAATCAATGAATGTGACAAATGTGTGTACGTGAAAAGTACATCGGATGCTTTTGTCATAGTATGTCTATACGTAGATGATATGTTGATCATGGGAAGTAGCCATGATGTTATCATTGATACGAAACTCATGTTGAAACGAAACTTCGACATGAAAGATATGGGGTTGGCTGACGTGATTCTTGGAATCAAGATAGTTCGGACGTCTGAGGGAATTGTCTTGACACAATCTCATTACGTTGAGAAAGTGCTTAAGAAATTCAACGCTTATGATGATCCACCGGCCAAAACACCTATGGAACTCAATGTTCATTTGAGTAAGAACAAAGGAGAGCCGGTGGCTCAGTTGGAATATGCAAGAATCATAGGGAGCTTGATTACTTAACGAACTGTACGCGTCCCGATCTTGCATGTTCGGTGAACAAGTTAAGTAGGTTCACAAGTAATCCAAGCAATGAGCATTGGAAAGCACTTGTAAGGGTACTAAGATACTTGAAGTACACCCTTACATTGGGGCTGCATTACACGAGATATCCAGCTGTACTTGAAGGGTACTGTGATGCTAATTGGATATCAGACACAAAAGACTCATTTTCCACAAGTGGATATGTATTCACTATTGGTGGAGGAGCGGTGTCTTGGAAGTCCACTAAGCAGACGTGTATAGCTCGGTCCACCATGGAATCTGAGTTTATAGCTTTAGATAAAGCTGGTGAAGAAGCAGAATGGCTTCGTAACTTCCTTGAAGACATTCCATGTTGGAACAAACCTGTGCCGTCAGTGATGATTCATTGTGATTGTCAAGCTACCATTGGTAGGGCACAAAGTAATATGTATAATGGTAAGTCTAGACATATACGTCGTAGACATAATACCGTGAGACATTTGATATCAAGTGGCGTAATATCGATCGATTACGTGAAGTCGAAAGACAACTTGGCGGATCCGCTAACCAAAGGATTAAGTCGAGATCAAATGTGTAAATTGTTAGAGGGAATGGGTGTAAAATCCACATAGCAAAGAACTGACATAGTGGTAACCCAACCATGATGATTGGAGATCCCAAGAACTTGGTTCAATGGGAAAACTAAGCTATGAAAGTTCAGTTGGAACACTTGAAAATAAATTCCAACTCATCCCTAGAGGGCAACATTCAAGTGTTGAAACCTGCAATATGTGGTGAGGTTAAGTCATTTGGCTTTTAATGATTCCTAAACCCTTGGCAGTAGAGTATGGCAGGATACTCGGGATAGGAGATCACCTATATAAGTGTGAAGTGGTGGCCGCTTCAATTGTAAACACTTATGAATCCAAAGACGTGTCCATGGCCGAAACGGAAAAAACGTGAGAGCAGAAGGTGGTGAGGCCTTATTGTGTTAATATCATTGTCTCGGTATACACGAAGGGGGAGTAGTTCAAGGCATTGCGTCCACTAAGCCGCCAGTATGCCCGATGATATTGACTATGGAAGGTTCAAAGCCACAAGCTACCTATCCTTATGCAATAAAGTCTCTCAAGAACTGGGTTGCATGTTGCATACGTATATGCATTAATTTCCACTCATGTGGGGGATTGTTGGAAAATTGGTTTATGAAAATGGGTGAATACCCAAATATGACCAATTGGGAAGTGGCAAAATATTCAACTCTAACGTAATTGAGTTGTGTGTAATCATTCTACATTCCGAGTAGATGATTGTTGTGTATTAGATTTCTCAAAACCGAATTTCGGTGAGTGAAAAATTAATGCACGAAGATAGCCGCTTGTTAAGGCAGACCTGGAAGTTCATGTTCGAACTGTCAAGGGACATGACGTGTAACTCCCGTAATTAATGGGACGTTATGGGGTTGTAACACCTGAAGTTAATGAGGTTTAACACCTGCATTAAGGTGGTGTAACACCTGGAGGTTACTAACCTCATTTGAATGCCTTAAATGGCATGTTTGAATGCCTTAAAGACCCATTAATGGGTGTATTTAATCTCCAATTGAGTGGAATGGTGCCTATATAAGTAGGTCATTATTTTCCTGCATGATATACTTTTGAGAAAAATCAGAAACACTTGACATACTGCATCTCATTGCATTTTACGAAAATCCTTGCATTCCAAACGGATTTGGCATATAGTCCTTTCCCAGTTCTTACCACACATTCTAGTTCGCTGGTGCTTCTGGATTTGTGGTGCTACTATCCAGAAGACGGAAATCGTTTTATCTTTGGGAACGTTACGTCAAACCGTGAGCACTAGCCGGGACGTATTCGTTTTGCGGAAAGAGGTCTGACCTCGACTCGACTTCACCCTTGTTCTTTTGTAGTTCTAACATCTGTTTCAGAGACAACATTTCTCCAGAATTTCAGAGTTGTTCTTGCGTTGTTCGAACGTGTTCTGTCCAGAATATTTGAAGTGGTTCGTAAGCTGTTCCAGTGTAGTTTGAACATCAACTGTTCAAAATCCTCGAAGACGTTCCTGTATAGTTCGAACATCAGCTGTCCAGAATTCTTAGTGTTTATTCCTTTTGTAGTTGCAGTTCTTACATAGTTCTAGCCTTTGAAGATTTGTAATAGATTTGTAAAATCTTGTAAGCCATTGTTGGGTGAACTATAAATCCAACATTATCCGCTATCAAGATCAATGAGACACGTTATTGTTACGTACCCAGAAAAATTATTAATCACACTGGACTCTTTTTATTATGTCATTATACCTAATCCCGCAAAAACACAACAACTGAGTCTATAAAAATTAGCATCTATGCACACAATAAAATACCCCCAAATGGCAGAAATTTCGAAACAATTGACACATTAAAAAGTTTGGCTTCACATCATCACTAATCTTCTCTACGCCTAAATCCTACATTGTCATCAATGTATATGGACAAGAAACTCGCTAATGGGGAAGGAAAACAACACTACAAAGTAATAAAGAACATTTTTTTTTTACTTTTTTGTTGTTTTGGTTAAAAAATGACAAAAGAGAACAACAAAAATAAATAGGATAACAAACTAATAACAAGAAAGTAAGAGAGAACTTCCCTGAAAGACGAGTCATGTGGGAGGAGTGAGAGGATCAAAGTTCATGGATCAAGAAAGACATCCATCATCTTCGCCTTGATTGTCTCGTCGAATACTTCTTGCTTCAGGATTGCACTCGTAATGGTATCTTCCAATTGGATGAGGCGATCATGAATGTCACGGGCTCACGGGTGAGGCGGCATGCTTCATGTCGTGCTCGATCAAGTGCTTCACCTGCTCTGACTCTGCTCGAGCGCTATTCAAATATGCTTAACTCGAGAAACTGCTCCACCTAGGGATGGTAGTGAATCGGGTTGAAACCCGACCTGCACCAACTCGCTTCAGATGGGGCGGGTAAAAACCCGATCAAATGGGTTACTTGGCGGGTTTAGACCCGATCAAACGGGTATTGTCGAGTTTGAAGCAGGTTGTGGTTTTCGTTAAACCCGCTCCGAACCCGCCCCATATATATGATATACATTTTTAATATTTTTAATTTAATATAGTTCTATATAATTATATATAGCCGGAAAGATATGTGGCTATGAAAGAGGGATTAAGTGGAACAGAATTGGCCGGGTGGTAGAGTGGTGAAAACGCTTTTTTCTTCCATATTTTGGACCTTAGCTCCATGGAACAATATGTTACTAAACTCGAACACTCAAAAAATCCGTCGGGCAGATAATTTATATTCTAAGTTACCGCTACTTCTCACTTTAACTTTTAACCCTAAAGTGTCTCCCTCACCCTCATTCAGTTTATAATCACTCTTTATACTATATTTTAATTTTGGAATCATTTTATTGAGGAATAGAGGAAAGTCCGCAAGTGGCAATAATGTTGAATGTGTAAAAAGTCAGTAGGATGGTTCGGGTTGGGTAAACCCGCCGGGTTGAGGGAAGGGGCGGGTCGGGTCGGGTCGAGTTTCTAAGATTATCGGGGCTAAGCGGGTTACGAATCTGAATCTTTGCATGTGGGGCGGGTCCTGGTAAAGGGAAACCCACCCCATACCCCCCCCCCCCCCCCCCCAAA
Organism: Ajuga chamaepitys; assembly: GCA_958295605.1. Lineage (NCBI taxonomy): Eukaryota > Viridiplantae > Streptophyta > Magnoliopsida > Lamiales > Lamiaceae > Ajuga > Ajuga chamaepitys. Next base: position 50,837,300 of record OY282508.1, on the reverse strand, counting down.
CCCTCTATTGCCATCCCTAGCTCCATCGAGTGTTATCTCTTTTTCTTGAATTTTTCCGTTTCACCTCTTTTCCGCTTGTTTCTTCTCCGTACTTCATATATTTGACTTTTTAATCTAAAAAACACGTAAAAAAAACTACAAAACGAATAAATGTGTCGCATCTTCACAAAATAAAGAAATCAAACCAAATATGTTCGTTATACATGCAATCTATAAACTTTTATCATCTAAATGAGCCCAAAAAGCGTGCACAAAACACGTTTATCAGAAGGGCATGAACATAAGAAAAAAATACCACGCTGCTTGCAGCTCTAAACATAAAAACCGAGGAAAAATGCTAATTAAGTAGCTACCTGCATCATTATATGCTCAACAAATCATATTTGTCCTACAGACGTGACTGTTTGCACAAATACTAAAGAAAATAAGGAGACTTGAAGTCTTGAACAACAACAAAAGAAACAAGAAGATTCATTTGAAGGAGATCAAAGATTACATAAAGCATGGAAGATCCGAAAGATCCATCGAAGTCGGAGATGGGAGGCTGCAGAAACCGTATTAAGCATTATTGAACTCTTCTAGTATTATTTAAATATAATCATTTAATAAAAAGAGCATGAATTTTCAATAACTTTTTAGAGTACCGGTCTCTAAACATAATTAATGTAATCCAATATGTAGGTACTTATGTGAACGGATAAGGGGACATAAAAAGAGCATGAATTTTGTATAACCTTATAATTATTATACCACAAAATTAACAGTAAAAATATGCGATTTTCAATCAGCAAAAATGAAAAGTAGTAGGCTCGTGGCCTAATAAAGGTAGCCTTGCCAACAAATTTGACTAATCAATCATAATTAATTAAATTTTCAAAAAAGAAAATAATAATTAATCCAGATGTAGTGGTTAACTATGGGTACATTACATACTTCATAAATTATATTATGTAGGTTGGACACGTCAAACAATATGATGATAAAATAGGAATAACACTTTATTATTCATAATCATCTTTACAAAGCATGTTTAGCTATGAATCATCCCATATATCATTACCGAATCTCTTTAATCGCCAAATTTGGCCGCTTTGGTGTCCGTTCAACATTTTAGATAGGCTATTCGATATTTTAGATAGGCTGGACAATAAAAATCTAGCTCTAAAATACCAACAAACACATTCCACATTTTAGATATGTTGGACGAAAAAATCTAGCTCTAAAATACCAACGAACACAATAAATCCAGCCCGATGAAATAAAAGTTCGAAGAGAAATGGAACGGTCCGACAACCTTATAACATTTAAGATGAATAGATTGAATTGGACCCAATAATTTTTAATCCGATAAAATTTTAAATCAACTTAATTTAATATATATTGATCTAATAAACTGAATCGAATTGGATCGGATTGTTCGAATTACCGGCTTGACTGGAAGGAAAGGAAAAGGTTGAGTGTGAATTTTGGTTATGGTGATGTCGCAGTCATGAATTCTTTCCCACGCGAATCTTTGACAAACATTAGGGTTAAGTAAATTTTAGTGGACAAAATCCAATGGGCAGACAAAAGGCAGAATATTTAGAAATTAAATAAATGGAAAAGTTGATAAGACAATTATAAGCAAATAACAAGTATTCATCAAAAATCCTAGAAAGATTTTCAGAGAAAGTCTAATAACTGCATCCCCAGACAGAAAAGGGAAACGAAATATAATAACTGATCAATTTATTAACTAATACTACCTCCTTCGTTTATTTTTAGTTGTCTTTTTAATTTTTACACTTTGTTTAATTTCTTTGGAATCGATCTACTCAGCTCTATTTCGATTCTTCAATTTATAACGGTTCGGTTTAACAGTAAAAAAGTTCGAATCAGTTCGATGAGAATGAAGTCAAATAATCAACGAATATTTTCGATTCTGGGTACTTTCAATCCATGATTCGATGTGATTCGTATTATCTTTGAGACCCATATTCATGCTAATTGCATGCCAACAAAATGGAGCCAAACATATGAAATTGCAAGTACATTACATCGATAGTGATTATGTACATGTGTAAATATCACTTGAGATCAGTTCTTAGTTTTTTCTTATTCCAAAATAAGAATTATATTAACAAGTTAATGTCTTTTTTTTTTTTTGTTACATATAGAAAATATAAATTCGTATTCCAAAAACTAGTTAAATATGAATAAATAAACGAAATAACAGATCTTATGCTTTCTAAATTAAGAATTGTATTTTCATTTACTCGCCGGCCAACTACTGCAAGCTCTTTGGTCAGGAGCCCGGTCTGGTCCGTTTTATCGAGCCAATATTATATGCTGGGCCAGGTTAGGTCGGTCTAAAATTTCATCACATAAAAGGTTATTAATCCAATTCAGTCAATTCCACTAAAATATACTCCCTTCATTTCATATTAATTGACGTTTTAAAATGAAAGGAAAGATTTAAGAATTGGATATTTTGATAGATATATCCTCAACTAAAGATTTGACCAAATCAAAATATCTCTGATAGATTGAAAAGTAGATATATTTTAGGATTGAGTCAAGGGAGAAAATTGGTAGAATTGGTGAAAAATATGTAAAACGTCAATTACTTGAAAAAGAGAAGAACATCCTAAAACGACAATTAATATGGAATGGAGGGAGTATATATTAAGGTGTGTTTGGATGGAAGGATTTGGAAATAAAATAATTTAATTTTTAATTCTTTGTATTTCGAAATTCATTCATTTCAAGTGCATTGTTTGGATATTTGAATAAATATGTAAGAATTTGAATTGTTTGAACTTTTCCTTTGTCAAATTTTCCCAACATTTTAAAGGATGATGTTAATAAAAGTGTATATAGTGTGTGTGTGCATGTAGTATGTATACGTACGCGTGTAGTGTGTGTGTGCGCGAGCGTGTGGTATTTGTTTTGTGTGCAGTATGTGAAATATGTGTAATAATATGGTAACACATATCAGAGAGGTGAGATTGATTTATAAATGATTAGGTTGTAACTTGTGAGATGAATTTCAAATTCATTCAAAATGAACTAGAAATAGGGTAGGATTTAAAATCCCTTAATTTAATTTTTTATTTTTGCAAACAAGTTGGATAAATTTGATGGTGGAATTCAATATCCACCCCTCAAATCTCTTCATCCAAATGAAACCTAAAATTTTGGACCAATTTATAGCTTGTGACACTTTTAACCCATCGAATCAAGCATGTTGGACCTGACAATACATCAAATTTATATTTTCACCAATCCATCTAAAATATTAAACCGACCAGGCCAATACATATTGAGGGGCCAATGTTGCCAGCTGAGGAGAGGCCATGTCCAGGTCCCGTCAAGTCACGTAATTCAGTGTGTTCAAGTATTGAAGACAATTTTGTGAACAAGGAGGTATGGACTTAGAGATTTTATTTCAGTATCTGAATTTTTAATCAACATATGGGGCACTGTTGTTGGCCATTCACATTTCTTTGATTTGGATATGACTGCACAGGGCCATACCCGACTTCTCGTTTTTCCGACGTAGTCAATGACGTGGACGCCAGAAACAGATGAGAAGGTCTCTTGTACACTAATTATATAAATTTTAAATTCGTATAATTCAGATCATGAACAAAAATGTATTGGTAGTTATTTATAAAGGTATCACATGTTCTGAATAAATGTATCATAGTGAAAAAAATTAATGTTTATGCTTAAATGTATGACTAGTTTTAATAAAGGCAGGGACGGACCTATGTTAGAGGTGGGGTCTGGCCCCCCTCACACCATCTCCTACCTCACTATAGTTATTCTAAAATATATATATTAGAGAATGTGTGTAATTTGGCCCTCCTCAAAATAATAAAATATTAGAATAAATTTAGATAATTTTCAAAATAAACAGTACTCTAAATTGTAGTAATATATAGGTAACTAAAGATATATTTCGACATAGTTAATATAAATACAATGATATTCTATTTAAATAAAAAATATAACATATTTAATATTTAGGGTTTTTATCCGTCAAGGACCCGAAAGATAGGTCGACTATCAATTCAGGTCTTGAAAGATAATTTCTATCAATCCAGGGCCTAAAATTTTTGAAACTATCAATGGAAGACCCATAAATTCAAAATCATTATAGGGCCCTGTTTGGAAAATTGCAAAACCCACAAAATAAATTTATCTCGAAGTGATAAGTAAGAAAATATATGTCAAAAGTCTTTCACTACATTGTTTTTTTAAAAAAATTATCGTGATATATCTAAAATAATTAAATATTTACAATATTTTTTTAAAAACAAAAAAGGTATTTACATAAGAAAAAAATACATTTTAGTGAAATATGTTTACATGAATTTAAATATTATGAAGTCAAAATGAAATTGCTGACTTTTTTTTTTGAAAAAAATCATTTTTTTCCTCGTGTATGACTTAAAAAAAAATTATAGATGTTTAAAAAAAATTAAAAAAACTAACAATTTCAAATATGAAGCTACAGAAAATTTAAAAAATAATAAATTTTAAAAAATGTCGTGAAAGACTTTTGACGTATATTTCCACTGCTTATCACTTTGAGACAATTTTAATTTGTGTATTTTTATTTTGTGGGTTTTGCAATTTTCCAAACAGGTCCTATAATAATTTTGAATTTATGGGTCTTCAATTGATAGTTTCAAATCATTTAGGTCCTGAATTGATAGAAATTATCTTTCAGGACCTGAATTGATAGTTGATCTATCTTTCGGGTCCTTGACCGATAAAAACCCTAATATTATTAATTATCACGTGTATATATTAATTTTGGTTGGTCTTTTTTTCTTGGTCGGCCCCATTATATGTTCTAGGTCTGTCGTTGGGTTAAGGTAAACATAAATCGTGATACTTGTTTCGAAGTGCATCATACAATTGAAGCACATGAGACTTTCCCAAACTATCAATATATTTTAATATGAATATTTATGTATGTATATAAATGATTTACGTTAATTTAAAAAAATAGAATTCTCAATTTGACGCATTCATACTATCCAGTGAGAAATTTAAATTCCGGATAAAAACGATGAAATTGGAAGACTTGAAAAGGTAAATGAGAAAAATGTAAAAAAACAATAGATTAGATTATCTAACATGGCCCATCAATTCTTCTTCTTTTTTTTTTTTTTAATACTTTTTCTTTTATTTATTTGTTTAATTTTGTAATGCTGACGAATCGTTTCACTAATAGAAATACTTTCAATTCTGTAACTTTATACTAAAACTAATGCATAAAGCTTGAATTTCACAATTAGCTACTCCCTTCGTTTCATATTAATTGTCGTTTAAAAAAAATTGAGAATGAAATATTTCAATAAATACACCTTCAGCTAATATTAAAGATAAAAAATTAATCAAATAAAATATTTGTAATAGATTTAAAAGTAGAAATATTCTATGATTAAAAAATAGAGATATTTTATTATAGTTTCAACTTTCAACCGACACAAATTTTACATTTGAACTCCGTCTCCTTTGTGAGTAGAGGTGGCAATTCGCTACTCAGCCCAAATCCCATTGGACCAATAGCTCAATCCAACCCATCCCCTTAAATATACAAAGAACTTCGGATCGACTTGTGGTCTGTCAAGCTTTTGGTCTATCAGATCAGGCCTTTTTGGCCTGATTGTCCTATAAGCATAGATTTCTACGACCTAACCCATTTAAAATATCGAATGACCCGACCGATTTTGTCAGCTCTAATCTAAGTCTTTTCACATATGCCAACTGGGAATCCACCACCACAAATCTCCTTCCCAAATCGTCCTTGATCGGGATGTGAAATGTCAAAATTGGCCCTTGTTAAGTAAGATTAGTAAGGTGTGGATCCATAGATTGAGGCTAGACATGGTGAGCCATGGTCCTTTGCAGACAGTACACGTGTGAAACTTGGACCTATCTTACACTTGCTAGACATTTTTACACTAATCGTATGTACATTATTTTCGTATCCTAATTTTGTTTACTATATACCCTACATACAAAATAATTATGTGTTATTATTTTATTTCCGACAAAATTTAGGTCGCATTCTCAAAATTATTATTGTCATTTCTTGACAGTACAAATTTAGTTTTATTGCATATGAGTGCAAATCATCTTAATTTCCCTATCGCAAGAGTACATAGCTTTACGCAACTTAACAAAAGGTAGGACTGGGCTTTTTCCACTGGATTTGAGTACCCGACCCGATTTGTTCGGATTTTATTTGACTGAGTGAGATTTTTCTAGTTAAGTGGATATCGGGTTTAAGTTTGGTCGAATTTTTTGGGTGCAATATTTTACTAAATTTAACCATATATTTGCAGAGCAATCATCAATTTTAAAGAAGCGAAAACAAATTCAATCCCAGAAGAGTAGTTTTGAAAAAAACCCAACTCGACCTGTTGGGTACCTATCAAAATCGAATATCCGTGAAGGCTGGTACCCTCTCAGGCGAATGGTAATCCAAAACCCGTAAACACTCAGATCCACGCCCACCCAAAAAAAGGGGTGGAAAAAAGAGCAATCATGGGAGAAATAATTGAATTTTTCTTCACTATTATTTTTGTTGTGGAAATTAAAACAACCACATAAAGGAAAAGCACTCTTAATTATATCGATCAATCATTCGTTCTCCATTCAAAAGCTAAATTTTTGTAAGTTGACTGTCCCAAAGAAGTATCAATTGATTGATGACAATTTTATCTGCTAATTGTCTATTTTATTTTCTAATTCTTGTCTCTTTCTCTCTCGTAGATCCGTGCAACTCGAGTTCTAGATGGATCTACGGATTATACACATTTCTTTATGAAAAGTGTATTAGAATTTATGCTAAAAAATATTACATATAATGAAGAAAGGCATTGTGTCAAATTAATTAATTACATAGCAATTATACTAATTAATTATAGTGTAGCTCTCCTGTATACTAAGATTTTGCAATACGGGTCGCAGGCGAATCAACGGATTGCGTGCAGTTTTTTTTATGAAATATGTATTAATGTAATTATGCTGAAATATATTACTTGTTTTGAGAAAATGTATTACTTTTCAGCAACATATATTTTTTAAGAACAAGTAAAACTTTCGGTACAAACAATGATATATTTACATGCAAAAACTTGACACTTGGATTCGTCTGGGACCCAAATTACACGGATTCAAAATCCGTATACTCAGTAATAAGAATTTGTGAGAGTTGTATATAAGATTAATAGATAGCAACTAGCTTGAACATGTTATTTTCACGATCTTAGGAATCATAGGTTTCTTGATCAAAATAAAGGGCCCCATTACTATAGCAGCCTCATGATAATAATAATAATATTGGTGTTTGATTTTCTGGATATTCAGTTATCAACCACTACAAATGTAGCTACAGATAATAACAACATATATCTACCTTTACCAAGAAAGAATCCAATGCACAATATGTTTCCCTGAAAAAAGAAAAAAACAAGGATAATTACTTCTTTTAATCCATTAAGTTTCATCATTTTTATTTAAGGACATTATTTTTTGCCAGCTTTTGGTTCCTTAACATTCGAAATTTGATAAATTGATCCTTTAATTTTTGAAATTAAAAAAATATGGACTCACTAAAAACTAGTTATATTACATGTTCCCGAAAGTTAAAGGGTCAATTTATCGAAATCTGAATGTTAAATGATTAAAATCAAAATACTCAAAGATAATATCCTTAAATAAAAATGGTGAAAGTTAATTGACTAAAATAGTATCTACTAAAAAGAGAAAGAAAATGTTACACCACCATCATCATCAAGTAGTGTCATTTGATACTTTCATTTCATTGAGATGGAACTTTTTTAGAGGAAGCTTAAAGTTCCAAAACGAATAATATCATACTAATATGGTGATTCGAGGCACGTGCACCCAACATATTCTTCTCTAGTAATATTGCAATTCAAGACTCGCCAATTTTGAAATTAGTCCAGCTTAGTACATTGTCCTTGGGGCCATCTGGGCCCAATATAATTTTTTGTAGTAATATTGCAATTCAAGATTTTGAAATTAGTCCAGCTTAATAGATTGTCCAGTAATTTGCTCAATAATATGCAAGAAAAGCTAGAATGTTTGATCATAAGTGCCAGCCAACCTTTGACCCATTTAAAAATTTATACTAACTAAATCATTAATTTTTTAAAATAATTCTTTTTAGGTGGCTACACTCCGAGAAAGAAAGAAGACTAGATGAGCCAAAACTCGATTCATAGAAGACGTCGATTATTCGTAGCTCATAAATTTCTTAAAATGTACCTTATTTATTCTCCAGTTTTTAATGTTTACCATTCTTGCATCGTGGTTTTATGCAATACTCACTTGGCACGACGTTGTTTATCACGAAGTTATTGCTACGAAATACAAGAAATATTGCCATAAAAATTATTCATTTGCAATGATAATAGAAATTATCTTGCTTGAGATGTACAGTTTCGTGGCAAATTGGTTAATTTTCGTGACATTATATTCGTAGCAAAAATATATTACATTTTCATGGCAAAGAAAATGGACAAGTTTCATGGAATTTTTTTCTATATTTCGTGACAAATGAATATCGTAACCATATTGCACAAATTAGGGAAAAACAAACTCGCTTGGAAAGGATGGTGGACAGGGGTGGGGGCACTAAAAAAAAAATAAAGAGAAACAAGAATTTCAAGGGGGGGTGGGGCTCAAGGGGAGGAGGGAGAGGGGTGCAGGTGATGGGGGGTTACGGGTGGAAAATGTAAAACCACAATGTCGTACGCCCAAACATCTATAATCTATTGTAATAGATATGGGTCAGTTTCTTTTAGTCAAAAGTCACAACTTGAAGATACAACAAAGTCATCAGGAGCAAGCAACAAAGAAAGCCCGTTATAAGAATATAGGCTTAGAAGTTGTAAGAAGACTACAACAATAGTTAACGTATAAGAACACATAGAACAACTGTGCCAGCAACACGATCCACTGCATACAACATCCAAGATCGTACAACAGACTATGCAACAAGTAACTAGTGAACTAGGATTGGATTTTCTTATCCCGCAAGCGAACAGGTGAAGACAGTGGTAGTAATAAGTCGAACCATAAGGAGGATATACGTGTGAATTGACCGAATCATTGTTCTATAAGTTTAGCTAATTGAAGTTTGAGGATGGATTAAGAGTAAGATAGCAATAAATGATAAATAAGGCAAATGAACGTTCCCCGACACTCGGCTTCACCCAAGCATTAAGAATAATGTTTGAATAGCGATTGTCGAGAAGAAATAAAGTTAACTCGGTTGAAATACTACCCAAGGTGCGTCCGAATTAGGTAATACGTCTAGGATACAGTTGAGGTGTTGTATTCCCCTAGGATTGGTAAGTAAATAGGGTTCTAAGTAGACTACCTACTCGAATTATCAATCCTTAACCATCCCTAAGCCTCGGGATTCCAGTTATGTGAGATTAGAAAAAGATAGCCCGACTTTTACGCAAAAGACCGGCGTGATAATTCTTACACACACGACTAAACTTAGTTTCGTCTATCCCAATCAATGCCCCTGAGCTCTACTCTCCCTCTCGATAGGGCTTCTCTCTCATAGGTCTCCCTCCTACTGGTTGGGTCTGGGTTAATTTAATAATTTAGAATTAATTTCCACCCGATTATTCTCAAGCGTAGTAATAAATTTCTAACCTCAATCAAGATCTAATCGGCTAACCTCGAAAGGGTAACAATCCCTAGTTTAGGGACCGACTATCATCTCTCAATTGTACAACCAATAAAAATAAGGCTAAGCCACCGAAAGTCGAGAGACCGTAATGGAAGCCTGTGAACATGGCCTCGATTTTGGTTGGAAATCACTACAAATTAACCAAACCCTAACCCTAAGTTACCAAACCTAAATCAACCCAACAATCAATAAATCAAACATCAACCCCAAAGCTCGGGCTACTCCCTTGCTTCGGGAAATAATAAGAACTACTCACAATTCATCAATAATAACCCAACAATTAACATCATCAAGCAATAATTGCAAACAAATAGAGAGAGAGAGAGAGAGAGAGAGAGAGAGAGAGAGAGGAAAATGTTTATTGATAATAATACTCGGGAAATCTTCGATAAATCTTCAAGGTTGTAACTCCCCTGAAATATTGTTACAACTTTCACCAAGAACCCTAGTTCTTCTCTTGAAGAGAGAAGAAATCTAGCAAAAACCTAAAAGTGCTATATATATATATATATATATAGAGAGAGAGAGAGAGAGAGAGAGAGAGAGAGAGTCTTAAAGTGAATAAAAAAAGTCGTTAAAATGAGAGAGGGAGGGGATATTTATAGAATCTCCAACTTTCTCAAGCAAAAGACTAAAAAATCTTAAAACTAGCCATTTTTGTAAAGGTGAACTAGTAATATTACATATAAGAATGCAAAGGGTCTTTAAGTGTTGAGTCGAGCCTCTCAATGGCGCTCGACTCGTCCTTTTCGTTATCTGAAAAAAATCCTCATAGATTCAGCTCTTGCCTCGAACATTAAAGATGTAGATCTTTATCTCTCCATCACGTCGCATCTTGAATCACTTGAGTTGAAGTTTGGACGAGAAAGATACGGCTGAAATATAGAAGGGCTGCAAAACCCAAACTGAAAACCGAACCTAAGAGCCGGACCTGAATGGGCCGATACTAGTCCGACAAAAACTTTCTGCTTCGAAATGTTGGTCTGGCTCCGGGCCGGTACCGTAGCTAAGGGCGCTGGTACTGGTCCGGCAGTTGCTCCCTTGGCCGATTTGTTTTGCGCCAGGCACACCATGTTCCCCTTTCGCGTGCCGTTTTCTTTCGTCAAACTAAACTAAACTAAACTAAACTGAACCTAAACTAAACTAAACTAAACTAAACTAAACTAAACTAAACTAAACTAAACTTGTCCATTTCCTCCATTTTCTCTCACTTTCTCGACTATACTTCTCCATGATCTTTGTTTGCGACTTGACAATCTTCAATTTACACTTTCTTGGGTCCCGATTTAGGCTCGTTTGGGCCTCGTTTTGCGGGTCAAAATCGAGGAGTGCATGCATTTGACATCCCCTTCTATTCTTCACCGTTTTAAGGCTTTTTCACCCATTTCTTGGCTCAAATCCTTCACAACTTTTGTATGTGACTTGAAATTTTTAAATTCGGGCCTGAACTGGGTCGAAATAGAGCCCGTTTGGGCCTCGGTATACGGGCCAGGGCGAGAAAATAGGTGCAATCAACCTTCTTAATCTCCCCGATTTTCCTAACCTTCAAAATACAACTCAAAAACACCCCAAAGTGCATCAAATCATATCAAAAAGGAAAATTAACCCGAGAATGCAATAAATCACAAAATCGCATGTAAACATGATAAACATTCACAATTCAAACAAAATTATGAACGTTAAACATATGAGAAAAACGAATATTTTTACTTTGATCAATCACCAAAAGGGATAGCAGTCAACAAGTAAGCGATTTTAAAATTCAAAATAGTCAGTAGAGACAAGAAGCATTCTTGTACTGATCAAATTAATAACATAAAGACATGTATCATGACAAAAGAAAAAACAATACTGTAAACTGACATGGCCGAAACCACACTCCGACATACTCTCCCAGCTAAAGGACAACAACAATTCTTTATCGTACAAGAGCATTAAATATCCACTGGAACCTTCTTACCCTTCAACAAGGAAAAACCTACTACTATAAATAGAGGAATTTGTAGATAAAGAAACATGCTTACTTCTCACGATTTTACAATTATGAACTGCAAGATTCTCAAACTTCTACAAAGCAAACTCTCGTGAAGCTCTCTCTCAACCTCAATATTTTTTATTGAAGCTTGTCCATCTCTAAAGTTATTCAAGAGGCAACTTCAAGTTGATAAAAACTTATATACCCAACTCCAACAAGTGGTATACTAGGAGACTTTTCCGAATCAAGTATTCAACTAGACTAGTTAGTTCTGAGAAACTGATACAACTAGAGTTATAGCCTTCTAAGCATATGTGAAAATTAGTTGTAGGTGCCAAGTTGAGACTTGAGCATCATGCACTAAGGTTGTTAGTACACGTAATTATGCGTGCATAATAGGTCGAATTAAGTGTCTATTTAGTGACATTTGCATGCGTAAGTGGTCGTGTATTTCACATATTTGCATTATTGGACGATTTAATGTCTGTGACTTGTTTTGAAGTTATTTGGGTAAAATTAGACCAAAAATTCGAACTCGACTAAGGAAGGATGTGAAAACAAGTCCCGCAAATAAAAAACTGAGGAAAATCGAGCCAAGGCTGCAATAAAATGAGCTCGACCGAGATAAGGAGGGCTCGGCAGAGACAGAAGGTCAGGGAAAAATTCGAAAATCAACGTTGAAGATTCTCGGCCGAGACACATATACAAAGGGCTCGGCCGAGCCAGTGAATCTCGGTCGAGACAGAAGGCGGCCCAGCCCAGATTGTGCGCGGAATAATCCTTTTCCAGCCCAGATTGAGCATAATTCATCCCCGTCTATAAAAGGAAGATCCCAAGTCTGAAAATTACACTTTTACATTGATTTGAAGAGCTTGGATTTGTGAATTTTGAAGAACACGAAGACTCAAGATTCGGCTCTAGTTTAATATTTTCTTTTTGTAATTTGTTCTTAGCGATCGCTATGATCGGCTAAGTTTTATATTTCCCGTCTTTGACTATGTTGAACCCTAGACTGATGCTTGTGTAAATAATCTGGTGATTGTTTGATTTGATTATGTTCTGAAATTACTTATGTTATTTGGTTTATTCTATCTTCTATATGTTTGCTATTTGGATTGGTAACCCTGATAATAGGCATATAACTGTTGTTAGGTCATAAATTCATAATTCGTAATTGTTATGCCTTTGTGCCTAAAAGTAGCAAATAGTGATTATTCACTAGGATAACATACGTCGCGGTCACTTGTACCGAGCTTGTGAGTACAACACCGTACCTACTCCGTTACTTTAGTTTCCTATGCATTTGATTAATGAATTCTAGCAATCGTATCCTATAACTACTTAATTGGATATGATTAATTACTAAGCGAACCTGTAATTAATTATACTTAAGGGGTAACAAGAGTTAGCTAAGCGTACCTGTTAATTCTTGGAGTAGGGGTTTCAGAACTAATTAGTCAAGCAATTGCATTAGTTACATGGATATTAGGGGGATACCGGGTTAAATGCGGGAATCTCTTTTATTCATACTTTAATTCATCTTAATTTACTAGTTTAATTATTTAGTGTTTAATTAATTTGCATTAAACAAATCCCCCCTCATTATAGTTATACTTATATTATTATGATTACTTATATAAAATTGGTTAATTACAATAATTCGATTAGTTCCTGTTCCCAGTGGGATCGACCCTGACTTGCTGTATCTGCTATTAGGAAAGTTAGGTATTTAAATAATAATATAAATTATCTGCACCCGACAGTGCGGTTAGTTGTATTGTGTGAAGAACTTAGTGATTTTTCTCTCTGTAAGAGGGAATAATGGACGTAGAAGGATTACCCCCCACCTTCGAATCACTATATTTTTTTGTCTACTTATTTTCTATAACTTTATCTTTATAATTGTTGTAATTTACTATGTTTATTACGTTCGTTTGAAAATTGTTGTCCTATTTCTATTAATAAAAACAACCACAAGAAAAAAAAATATTATTATTGTCTATCAAAGAACTAATTAATAAAAAATACTAAAAAGATTACTATTAAATAATAATTATAATAATAACAATTATAATAATAATAATAATAATAACAATAATTACAAGAATATAATAATCTAGTCATTCTTTATTGTCGTAAATAACTAATACTATATGGATAAAAAAAATTACTACTTTCAACGAGAGTAGTAATATTTGAAAATGAATATTCTCGATATAAATTCATATTCATATTCATATTCATATTCACACTAAATCATAATCATAGGAAATACTGATTTCATTCGTACTCTATTCTTTTGTATCTATCGGGTTGTTTTTTTTTTTTTTAAATTTGAAATGAATGGATAGATCATCCTCTAGGTCAACAAGGCTTTTCTCTTTTCCTACCCTGGAGAAATCTTAGAGGATTATACCAGTTATCACCAAATTTCAGAACCACAGGTGTATTCCAAAATTGTATACATATATATATATATATTATTATATATGTTGAATTTTCTTTTATTTTTTCTTTTTGTTCACACGAGCATTAAATTTGCATGGCCCCTCATGCATTAAAGCATGAAAAAGCAGTCCTTGTAATTTCCCACAAAAACAAGGCCAATATTTAATTACTCCAACTTATATATATCTACAACTTGAGGTCAGTATTCATCAACAGTTGGACTAAAAAGCCATTATTGATAGCGATACTCATATCCTATTCATCTTCATATAAATATATATACAAAATTAAATATCTTTAAATGGTTCAGCTGACTATAAAACTACTATATCTAAATCTAGTAAGATATAAAATTACCGATTCCATCGTATAAATAATATACCAAAATACTTGATCTTGAGACTGTCACTAATTTTTTTTATAAAAACTTCAATAAATAAATAAATTAATATTAGAACATTCACCGATGATTGAATCTTTAAAATCAATACCACGAAAAAGGAATCACTCATGATTGCACTAATATTCCTACTTATTAAGGGAGGCGAAAACTCCCATACTGAAAAATGTCACAAAGGGAGACGAAAGAGAAAAATAAAAACAAAATCAAGGTAGGAGTCTTCCTCCATCCTCCTATGAGTAGATGTGACAATTTGCCCGGCCAAGTTCATTGGGCCAACATCATATATTTAATCGAGTCATGCCGGCCCAAAATTTTATTGGACCAAGTATTATAGAGCCTAGTCCAACTCATTCCCTTAAAAATAGTAAGATTTTCAAGTTAATCTGTATTCCGTTATATTTTTGGCCAATTAGATCGGACCTTGGGACTAACAGTACTCTAGACCTAATACATCAAACATGACCAAATTTACTAGCTCTATCCATGAGAGAAAATGTGGGAAGAAGACGACCCATATACATATATATTTTAATCGTCCTTTCATGTATTTTCGTTTAAATTAATATTTTTAGAGTGTGTTTGTTTAAATTTTGCCCTAATATATTGAGAAGAACCCAATTTACTTTCACTAAAGCCGCTAGAATCGGATCAGCCCAATAGGCTATTCCAATCCGCTTGATATTTAAATGGATTGAATCATAGAAATTTAAGCCCACAAAATCATCGAACCTAATGGGTCAGACCCGATGTGCTAAAAATTCGACCGGTCACAGACCAAAAAATCTCTGTATATTTAAGGACGCTAGACTGAAACTCAATATTATCGGTCCACAAAACCATCAAACCCAACAAACCCATATAATCTTGAACCAATAAAGACCGAACAAGCCGAATTATCATCTCTATTTCACCATTTTATTTACTTGAGTTAATAACCTTAAAAAAACCAGATGAGATCCTCTATTCCTATTCGTGTTCCATCTTGTATTCCAAAACAACCATAACACGTCACGTGTGTATGATGACATCACTAATTAACACATGATATCTAATAGATATAATGAAATACTAAATGAAACACAAATTGGAATAGAGGATTCAATCCGTAAAAGAACCGACCCTTGGCAATTTCCCTAAATTGCTATATTTATATTGTAGCAACACACTTTCCTATTTTATAATCTGTTTCATACCATAATACGACCCCCTTCGGACAATAATGCTCAAATGCATATAGAGCGGCGTACGATGCTGGTTATAAAGTAGAGTTTGACTAAAATAATCCGGGGGTGTCCAAAATAGTGCTCTTAAAATTGGTGTGGCAATGATGAGAGTGGGCGCAGGATAAGCACGTGGGCATAGCCTTTTCATTGCCTGCACCACTCTGTTTAGCAAAGCTAATAACCTCAAATATTGCTCCAAAAACAAATATTGGCGGTTACTTCTCAGTACAAAAACAACCTTAAAAAATTGTCTGAATTCAGTAGCTTCGAATGTTCTCGGTAAGTAATTGTACAATTTCTTCTCTCTCATTCTTGCTTTCTCTCTCATCCAATGGTTTTTTTTGTGATTTTTTTCTCAATTTTGTTTAATTCCTGAAATTATTCATGATTTCAATAAAATTCTGCAGTTCTTTTTTTTCTCTTTTTAGCTTGAAGATTCTGGTGAGATGGAGAAGTGATATGTTTTGTTCTTATTTCTAATTTTAATCAGAATTGGAGAATAAAAATAATAATAAAAAAAATGTCCTCATATTTTATTCTGGCTTCGAATGTTTTCGGTAAGTAATTACACAATTTCTTCTCCCTATCTCTCATCGTTGTTTTCTCTCTCATCAAATGGTTGTTTTCGTGAATTTTTTTGATTCACTTCTGTTTAATTCCTGAAAATTATTCATGAATTCAGTAGAATTCTGCAGTTATTTTTTTTTTTTTTTAATATGATTCCTTTTTTAGCTTGAAGATTCTGGTGAGATGGAGATGTGATATGTGATATGTTTTGTTCTTATTTCTAATTTTTAATCAATAAAAAGATTAAAATTGATTGTCTTTGTTCCGACAAAACCTATTGGTTGCAGCTGGAGTGGGAGCTTTTGTCTGAAGAAGCTGGTTTTTGTCTGATTCAGTAATGGTGCTTCTTTTCTGGTGATCCATTCCACAGTTTTTTTTCCAGAAAAAAAAATGAAGTTTATGAAACTTGGATCTCGCCCTGATACTTTCTACACAACAGAGTCTGTAAGGTAAAGTTCTCAAATATTCCAGAATATAATTTAACTGCTTTACTACATAAAATTAGGATTTAATTTTGCATTTCTTCACTTTTTAGGTCTGTATCATCCGAAGTAGCAAGTGATCTCATCATTCAAGTCAAAGGAACCAGATATTTACTCCACAAGGTACAAATTCAACAGAACGGTTCTATTTGGTCCCCTAGTCAGGATTTCTTAATGAGGCGGCGAAATATTTTTTTTTTAAATATTTATCGAAATTTAATAATAGCGAAATTCGTTCTTTAACTAAAATTACATTGTATATGTATATGCACTGCAGAACTATTGTGTATATACATATACAGTGTAATTATAGTTAAACGTATTTTGCTATTCTCAAATTTCAAAAACTTTGATAAATATCAAAAAAATTATTTCGTCTCCTTTTTTATGGAATCCTGTTTCGTCTCTGCGTGTTACTCATAAATAGTGTGGAACTGAACATATTACTGATTCTTGTACTTCTAAAAATGCAGTTTCCCCTGTTATCGAAGTGCCTGCGGTTACAGAGGCTATGTGCCGAACTTCCTGAGTCCAATCACCTCCAAATACTTCAACTCCCCGATTTTCCGGGGGGAGTCGAAGCATTCGAGCTCTGTGCGAAATTCTGCTACGGTATAACAATCACTCTAAGTTCCTACAACATCGTCTCAATTCGATGCGCAGCAGAGTATCTCCAAATGACGGAAGAAGTCGAAAAGGGCAATCTAATATACAAGATCGAAGTGTTCTTCACTTCCTGCATCCTTCACGGATGGAGGGACACAATCGTAACTTTACAGACCACCAAAGCCTTCCCTTTGTGGGCCGAGGACCTTGGGATAACAGCACGATGCATTGACGCCATTGCCTCCAAAGTCCTGGCTCGGCCCACAAAGGTGAGCTTGTCGCACAGTCGTTCCAGAAGAGGGGACGACGTATCCTGTAACGGGTCGGAGAGCCACCGTAAGCCCGGGTGGTGGGCGGAGGATTTAGCGGAGTTAGGGATTGATCTGTATTGGAGAACTATGATAGCGGTTAAATCCGGCGGGAGAGTTTCGGCGAATGTCATTGGTGACGCGTTGAGGATTTACGCGTCGAAATGGCTACCAAATTTGTCGAAGTGTTTAGATTCTGATTCGGAGTATGATACGAAAAACAGGCTGCTGTTAGAGTCGATCATAAGCTTATTGCCTTCAGAGAAAGGCGAAGTTTCGTGTAGCTTTCTGTTGAAGCTATTGAAGGCGGCGAACATCTTGAAAGCTTCGCAGTCTTCAAAAGCCGAGCTGGTTCAACGGATTGGGCTGCAGTTGGAGGAAGCCTCGGTCGGTGATCTGTTGATACCGTCTTTAGACGGTGAGACGATGTATGACGTGGATGCTGTTGTTGACATACTGGATCGTTTCATGGTACAGGGCAAAAGCCCGAGTACAAGCCCGAGTAGAGACAGAGGGGGTTTCGAGAGGAGAAGATCGCGATCAGCTGAAAATGTCGACGCGTTGATCCAGGAGAGACGAAGGTCATCTTCAGCTTCGCGCTCGCACAGCGCGAAGCTGAAGGTGGCTAGGCTTGTGGATGGGTATTTGCAGAAGATTGCTAAGGATAAGAATCTGCCTTTGGCTAAGTTCATTGCTGTTGCTGAATCTGTTCCTGAGTTTTCTAGGCTTGATCATGATGATCTCTACAAAGCTATTGACATTTACTTGAAGGTATATTTTTCATATTTGATGTTTTCTCCAAGATACCATGCTTTGAAACATAATAAACAATAAATATATAACACCGCTCACGTTTTTTGTCCAGAAAATAGTTTTTAATTTAATCTCGTAACTGTTGAAATTGCTCTCTATTGGTCTTATTTCCGTCAGCGGTGACCAAATTGCTCTATTGGTCTTATTCTAATCGTGCAACATCTTCTACTGGTATTGCGCTATTAGATGACACATAATCACTGCTGATATATTGGTGATGTCATATTATACATGTATCATTCAATAGTACAACTGTTGTAGGAGATGTTTGCGATTCTAAAAGAAGAAGATCTGAATTGAAATTCACTAAGCAATTAACAACTTTCTATGTTTTTTCCACTTTCATATGATAATTTTGGGTGAGAATGAGATTTTGCTATCTCAAATTTATTTGATTTAAAATAGTATAGGATGGGAGTAGTCATGTATACATTAACTCCCACAAATTGATATACATATATACATATATCAAGTTGTTTGTGTTTTAGGGAGCTTGATATATCTATTGTATGGTTCAACTTGAATCGTACCATAGATACATCTGTACTAGGTCGACTTTTGCATCACTGACTAGGATATATTCATGACTCCTAATGATCATTATTGCAGGGGCATCTAGAGCTCAACAAAAGCGAACGAAAGCGTCTATGCCGAATACTCGACTGCAAAAAGCTGTCCGTTGAAGCGTGCATGCACGCAGCACAAAATGAGATGCTACCCTTAAGAGTAGTGGTCCAAGTTCTCTTCTTCGAGCAAGCGCGGGCCGCCAAGGGTGGGGCCCAAGTGACCGAGCTGCCCAGCAACATCAAGGCCCTATTAGCAATGCGTAAGAATCCAACAAAGCCCACCGGGCCAAAAGACCAGTGGAGTGTTTCGGGCCTAAACTCACCAAAGCCCAATGCTCCCACCCTGAAGATGAAATTAGATGAAGACGACGATGTAGAGGATAATTTCCCGCCGGGTTCGAAATTCAAATCCTACAATATGACTCCTAGCAGGCCTAAGAGAATGCTAAGCAAGTTGTGGCCAATTAGCAGAAGTACAAGTGAAAAGAATTGAGATATTTCTGCGTCCGGAAAATTTACTAAAAGGTCTGAATTTTAGAAAACGTCTGAGCTTAGATTTTGGAAGATTTCAATTTAGAACCTGAATTTTGAGTTTGTCTCAATTAGAATCATAGTTTAAATTTTATTCTCCATTTAGGGTTTACGTCTTAAAAATAAGAAATATTATTCGATGTACGGAAGTAGATTGAAATTTTCAGTATTGATTGAAAATTTTCGATAACGTGTTAAATCTTTCATACATCGAACAATGCGTCTTATTCTTCAAGACGTAACGTCTAAATTGAAAATATAATTCAAAATCTAAGTTTTTAATTGAGAAAAACTCAAAATTCAGGTCCCAAACTAAGAATTCCTAAAATTCAGGTTCCGGAATGAAATATTTTCTAAAATTAGGCAGTCTAGTGGAATTTCCTCGTAATCTGCCTTGCCTAGTTCTTGCAGACTCTTTGTAATCAATATTTAGGAGGAAAAGCAACTCCCTCGTGTATGCTAATACTAGTAAAATACGAAAATCTGTATTTTTTAAAATTTTTCTAAATACACGAAAAAGTTTAACTTTCTTTTTTTAGTTAGGATTGTGGGTCGAAACTCCAATCTTTATTGATGGTGAGACGAAACCACTAAGTAAAGTAGAGTTAGTTCATCTTGTAAACGAGAATTCTTGGAAAATATGTTACTTCATGTGTCTACTCTTTAAGATTACAAAATTCATGCAAACAATTAATATAATTAACTTATGTTTGTTTCTGAAAATATGTCAAATGAAGTGATTTCCCTTTGAATCTTTTATATTTTTCCATTATAGTCTACTTCAATTTGTAGCTTGATCACATAAAAGTTTGGTTGGAGTAGAATAAGATATTGTTCTTCTGTCAGAATGTACATATAAGTAAAAGAAAATGAATTCAATAAATAAAGGTAAATTTGGCAGCTTATTATTTGGTTGTTCCAGAACTTCATATCAGATAAAATAATACAGCTCACAAAAATGTAACTATTCTAAAATAAAGCATCAATTATCATCATAGATTTGTATTATCATCTCTCTCATGTGAAGGTTTTTCATACTATGAAGTTATATTCGGGTTTAACGATCTCGCCTCTTACCCACCATGAACACATGTTAATATGTTCATTAGTTGATATGTCAAAGTGTTAGAAAAGCTGAAGATGACATGGCAGCTTATGTGGCAAAGAAGAAGGATGATTTGTGTGCTGATGTGGTATGTCCAGCTGTTGCAACAAAAAGGAAATCCTATGCAGAAGCTGTGCTCAGCAGAAGAGTAAGAGGGTGTTTGGCTAAGCTTATTTTAAATATCTTATAAGCTCCAACATCTTATAAGTTATTTCAAGAGCTTATAAGATGTAATTTTTAAGGAGCTTATAAGTTAACAAAGTGTTTGAATAAAAGAGCTTATAAGCATGCGATTGAATATAGTGATTTAGCTATAAATTTGGGGTCTAATTTAAAATTAATATTAAACACACATTTTGATTAGTGTGTGAAATGTGTGTAGTGTGTGTTTGCGTGTGTAGTGTGTAGTGTGTGAAATGTGAGTAGTATGTGTAAGTGTGAATTGTGTGTGAAATTTGAGTGTAATAATTAATATCTTAAAAAATAAGATGAAAATAAGTTGGGGTATAGAAACTTATTTTTTTAGGTCTTATAAGCTCTTAGAGCTTATTTTTGTGTCTTATAAGCTCCTAAACATCTTTTTTTGCCAAACACTTTGCAAAAACTTATAAGCTTCTAAACATCTTATAAGATGTTTTTAAGAGCTTATAAGCTCAGCCAAACACCCTCTAAATGAGAAGCAGAAAACTGAAGCTTGAAGACAAGAAAAACAGAAGAGCAAGTACTAGCTATTAATGAATGAAAAGGACACTCTTTGGCATATTGCAACATGCTTTTGTTGTTGGTCAAATATAGCTGTTAGATCATTTATTGTTCTTGGATGTACAGTATCCGACATCACAGGCACTATGGGAAGGACTGGAAGCCACATATAACAGTGGCATGAACTACTTGCAGATCTTCGAGTTGATGACTCGAGCATGTCAAACCAAACAGGGAAATCAAACATTAGAACAATATTATAGCAATCTTCAAGCCATATGGGTTGAAATCGACCAAAGGCAACCCAACAAATTCACTGGAGAGGAAAATATACAACTGTATAATCGCCTAACACAGGAAGGAAGATTGTACCAGTTTTTGGCCGGAGTAAATGACAGATTCGATCCCGTAAAACGGGATATCTTGAACCAGGATCCTCTCCCTTCTCTGGAAGCTGCGTACGCTATGATCTGTCGGGAAGCACTCCGAATCGGAGTAATGATGTCTTCTGAAGAACGTCAAAACTCAGGGGAGGCGTTCTCCGCAAAAGGGGTTCCCGGGGAGAACGGTCAGCCTCTCAGAGATCATCATCCCGCCAATCCGATAAAGATAAGCTCAAGTGCACTCACTGTGATGGAAACAAGCACACCAGGGAGACGTGCTTCCAGTTGAATGGGTATCCCGAATGGTGGGACGAAAGTCGTCACCGACAGAAGAATAACGGCGGAGGAAGGGCGGCGACGGCCACCACCCGCGGCAACTCTGAACAGGCCACCAGCGGCGGTGGTAACATCCCATCGACATCAACCAGTGGGGTCGCCGCCTTCATCCATGGCGGAAACCCCGAAGAAGGAAAAAGACACGAAGCGGCGGAAACCAGAGGAGAGAGGAACGAAGGGTTGAATAGAGGTATGAGGGATGGGGGAAGGGTTTATAACCCTAATGGGAGCAAGTTTCCTATTCTGCCCCCATCCCACTTACAAAATTCCAATATGACCTCTATTTCTACTTTTAATACATTACATGTGAAAGGTGAAAATGATAAAAAATGGATTTTTGATTGTCGACGGACACTATGACATTTGATAGAAATGATATTATTGATTCGTCAGAATCGAAAAAAACTTTCATTAAAAATGCTAATGGAGGATTTTTTCGGGTTCAAGGGGCAGGGTCTGTTGAAATCTCTCCGAAAATCAAATTGTCTAATTGTCTCTATGTTCCATCTCTATCCTGCAAATTATTATCCATCAGCCAAGTGACAAAGGAGCTTAACTGTGTGGCATTGATCTATCCGAACTTCTGTTTGTTACAGGATATTTGTTCGAGGGAGATAATTGGGCGTGGTTCTGAACAGAATGGCCTGTACTATGTTGATGAGCTGTCTGAAGGAGGAACTGCGTATCTAGCTCAAGGATCTTAGAACCGGCAAATATGGTTGTGGCATCGTCGGTTAGGTCATCCCTCAGATGATTACCTTAAACACTTGTTTCCTTCCTTTTTTTCAAAGAATGATCGTGTTTTATGCGATACTTGTCATTTGGCCAAAAGCCACCGAACTTCTTTTTCTTCTACGGATAATAAAAATTTTGTGCCGTTTTCGCTTGTTCATTCTGATGTTTGGGGGCCCGCTGCTGATTCAATAGATACTGATTTTCGGTGGTTTATTTTATTTATTGATGATTGCACTCGTATGACTTGGGTGTATTTTTTGAAACAAAAATATGAAGTCTATAGTCGGTTTGTTGATTTCTTCAATCTTGTGAAAAATCAGTTTCATAGCACTGTTCAGATCCTCCGATCCGACAATGGGGGGGAGTATGTTAACCATGATTTCAAAACCTTTTTTCAGAAAAAAGGGATTGTTCACCAAACCACCTGTCCTTATACACCTCAACAGAACGGGGTAGCTGAACGAAAAAATCGCCATATCTTAGAAATCACCCGTGCTCTGTTACTTGAATCCCAAGTGCCGACCAATTATTGGTTTGAAGCCATTGCCTCTGTTGTCTATCTCCTTAATAGATTACCCACACGGGTGCTAAAATTCAAAATCCCTCTACAAGTTCTCTCCTCCAAATTTACTCTATCCTCCATCCTTATGCTACAACCTAGGATATTTGGGTGTTCTGTGTATGTCCACATTCCAAAAATCCATCGAAATAAACTTGACCCTTGTGTTGTGAAGTGTGTATTTCTTGGTTATGGGATTCATCAAAAAGGCCATCGGTGTCTCGATCCCATCACCAAGAAACTTTATGTTACGATGGATTGAGAGTTTATCGAAACAGAGTACTATTACGCCTCTAATAAATCAGGTGTTGAAGGGGAGAACACAGGTCAACACTCTGATTGACTGTTTAAAGAAAACTGGGAACCGAATCATTCTAAAGAAGTACAGTCCACTTCAATGAACCTCAGCCCAACATCTCTCTCATCGAATATCTCGGAGGTACAAACTTCTGATTCTGATCCCGAGACTTATGGTTATCCTCCAATTTCTGTATCTTGTCCTAACATCACAGGTCAAGACGAGAACTCTTACTCTCTCCCACCAAGGCAGAACAGAGGGATTCCTCCTCAGAGGTACAGTCCTGAATACAAGCCGAAGAAATCCAGATATCCCATTGTCAACTTTATTTCTGGTGGAAGCGGGAAAGTTCAACTTTTCAGAGAGAAGCTATCCACTACATGGATACCCAGAATGCAGAAGAAGCACATAAATATCCAGAATAGAGGGAGGCAATGAACAACGAAATGATAGCTCTCAACAAAAGTGGAACATGGGATAAAAGCAAGTTACCACCAGGGAAGAAACCAGTTGGTTGTAGATGGGTCTTCACCATCAAATATAACCCAGACGGCGAAGTAGAAAGGTATAAAGCACGACTGGTCGCTAAAGGATACACTCAAGTGTATGGAATTAACTATACAGAAACATTTTCCCCTGTGGCAAAATTGGATACAGTAAGAGTTTTGCTCTCAGTAGCAGCAAATCGTGACTGGCCTCTATACCAGTTTGATGTGAAGAATGCGTTTCTCCATGGAGATCTGACCAAAGAAATATACATGGAAATCCCACCAGGCTTTGAAGGAGAGTTTGAAGAAGGGGAAGTATGTCGATTAAGGAGGTCTCTTTATGGGCTGAAACAGTCACCTCGGGCCTGGTTTGGAAGGTTCACTTCGGCGATGAAGAAATACAGATATACTCAGAGCAACTCAGATCACACATTGTTCTTGAAGAGGAGGTATTCTAAAATCACATGCTTAATCATTTATGTAGATGACATGATTATTCAGGAGACGATGAAGAAGAAATCCAACTCCTTCAAATGAATTTGTTCTCCGAATATGAAATGAAGAGTCTTGGTGGCTTGAAGTACTTTCTCGGGATAGAAGTGATGAGATCTAAGGAGGGAATATTCCTGTCTCAGAGGAAGTACGTTCTGGACCTTCTTGCTGAAACAGGGCTCCTAGATTGTAAACCAGCAGAAACCCCGATCGCCGTCAATCACTGGCTAAGAGGGGACTCGAGCAATAAGCCAACAGATAAGGAACAATATCAGAGGATTGTTGGTAAACTGGTTTACCTTTCACACACAAGACCAGACATAGCGTACGCAGTTGGGGTCATAAGTCAGTTCATGCATAAACCCTTGGTGGAACACATGGATGCAGCCATAAGGATCATGAGGTACCTAAAATCATCCCGGGAAAAAGGAATATTCTTCCGGAAGAACAAGCACTTGGATGTTTTCGGGTACACTGATGCTGACTGGGTAGGAAATATCACAGACAGACGGTCTATAGCTGGATACTTCACTTTCGTAGGAGGTAACCTTGTGACCTAGAGGAGTAAAAAACAAAAGGTGGTGGCACTCTCTAGTGCAGAAGCAGAATTTCAAGGAATTGTAAAGGGGATTACGGAATTGTTATGGATAAATAAGTTAATGACTGAGATGGGTCTGTTGGAAACAAGAACCTTTAAACTCTACTGTGACAACAAAGCGGCTGTTAGCATCTCACAATCCTGTACAACATGATCGAACCAATCATATAGAGATCGACAGACATTTCATCAAGGAGAAGTTGGATAATGAAGATATCACTTTTCCATTTGTCAAATCTGAAGATCAACTTGCAGATATCTTAACGAAAGCTGTCTCTGGAAGAGCCTTCCATAGAGTTCTTGGCAAGTTGGGCATGTGGGATACTCCACCTACCAACTTGAGGGGGAGTGTAGAATTAGGAAAAGATTAAGTCTTTTTATTCTTTCCTTTTTGTATTAGCTGATTAGTAGGAGATCCCCTCAATTAAGGGATCTTGATTCTTTTCTTTATTTAGACATATCATTGTACTATGAATCCCCTTCTACATTGCTTAGAGAAATACAACAGAAATACAATAATTCTCCCTTCTATTAGAGAATATGAATTCTTCTTGTTCTTTTAACAAAAAGCTGGCACCAGTTGTGAAGCAACAACAAATGAGTCTCGCCTCTGAGCAGTTAGAGAATCTTCAAGACAAGCACCTTAAAGACACGCTTAACTCTAACTTTTGCAGGTTGCTAAGATTGACCGGAAGGGTATAAGTGGAACTTGTCAATTTCTAGGAAACATGATTTAGCATGAAACAACGATCAATGACAACAGAGGCTAAATAAATTGCTCAAGGACAAAGTAAGGGCCATTCGCTGAATTATATATATAAATGATGTTAATTTCTTACACTGAATTATATGGATGTGTAAATTCGAACATTTATGTGGTTTTAATACAATAATAAATATCCAAACAATAATAGACATTCATGCAACAATGCTACTCGAATTTCAAAAGCAATGATATTACGTGCATTTAAACACCGCGTTGTAAACGAAGTTGGATAACAAGTGATAGAGCATTCACTACCTAGATTGTTGGTTATGGGTTCAAGTCATTTTGAGGAGAGAAGGGAAGGATTTTTTTTTTTCTAGATTAGGAAAAAAAAATTAAAAACCTTAAAAAAAAAAAAAAAAACCACTTTGTATTTCTTCAAAAAGTAAATTAAATATGTTTCAAAATAAAACGAAAATCGGAAAAATTTACTGTACCTGTGAATAAATATTAAAAATGTTTTTTGCCACATTGACTTTTAAATTGCAAAAATACTCACTTTTCAACTGTGATGTCCATTATACCCTTCATCTAATTTATTCTCACCCTCACCCTCACCCACTTTGTACATGATACACGACCGATCATGTATCATGTCCATGTCCTATAGTGAACATGATACACGACCACATATCATGTTCACCAGGTCGTGTATCACGTCCGAACATACACGACATTCTTATGTGACAGCCAATTGAGGTTAAAGTTCTTCAACAAAAGGAGGGGGCAAATTTGGTAATGTGAATATTTTTACAACTTAAAAATTAAAGTGGTAGAAAACTAGGTTTGCACTTTCTGCTTGGGCCTGCGGCCCTATTTCCACAAATAAAAACACATGTTTAAAACAATTTCGTGCCTCTAACGAAAATAAAATAATGCGACAAGGTTGCATTTGGAATGAAGATTTTGAAATAAAAATATTTAAAATTAAAGTGGGTTTTTATATCACTTAAATTTCTGAAACTTAATTTAAACTTTCGGTGATGTCTTTTAACTCATATTAGTTGAAACAATTACCAATAAAGTTGGTCGATGTGCATTTTAAATTCATTTTTAAATCCTTTCATTTAAATTCGTTCAAAATTAAGTAATTTTGAAATAAGTTTTGCTTTTAGGTCGAAGCATTTGAAATAGAACAAACTTTAGCGACTCCATATAACATGAAAATGGAACTTTTGTGATTTCATCCCTTATAGTAAACTAATTCAAAAAGTAATTTCTAAGTTAATTCAAATTTAATGTTATTATTGGGATATCTAAATAAATTCCACATCAAAATGTAAAGGAATGATGGTAGGCGTATAGGAAAGAGATGGGTGTCCACTGATATGAAGGCTTTAGAGAAGTTTAGAAAAGAATTCATTCAAGTGCAGCTTAAAGTGAATAATCATACAAATGCGAAGATTCAGACCTATCAGGGTCCAACAGATAGTATCAGAGTCATGGTTTCGAAATGAACATCTTTGAAGTACCAAACGAAGACAATGATCCCAAGAAGGCACAAGTGGTATCATGGTCCCTCGGGAAGTTGATAGAGTTGGATTCAAGTGTAATAACCATGAAAGTAGAATTTGATCAAGTGCACTACTTAATCATGGAAGTGAACCCTAAAAAGAGACGACGAAGCTATCTGGACCATGCTGAACCTAACCCTGGACCAAGTAGAATGTGACCTGAATCTCTATGGACTAGACGGAAGGCAACCTAATGTATGGTGGTTGTCCATTCGATCAAGATTGTCGAGCAAGGTGCATGATCTTTATTTGAAAGATAAAATAATTAAACAAATCTCACATTAAATATATAATGAAAGTATCATTAACATATAAGACGCTTCGGGAAGAGGCGCAAACATAAAATTGTGCGAGCTTTAAACAAAAACGAATAATATCGTATCAATTCGGAGATGGGATCCATCACCCCCAACTTATGTTCATCAATTTAAAGAAACCTTAAAAGCTCCCAACAAATAATTGAACTTTACAGTACAGCGCATGCCTATTACATAAGTGTGTATATTTGACAAGATATATGGTGTTTTAGTATAAGTTAGGTTTATAATGATATTATTCAATACACGTAATAAATTACAATTATTTTAGTATGAAAATTAAAATTAAAATATCACAAAATAGATGTGCACCATTCACGTAAACGGGACTAAGTAATTTTATATTAGAAGATAAAGAATAATATATGCCACATGATTTAATTAAAAAAAAACTAACACTCCACTATCTTTCAAGAAAAGAGTCACGTTTATTTAAAGTTGTAACGCTTTAAAAATCTTGAATTATTATTTATGCGATTTCGTTAATTATTATTTTTATGTGACTTGTTTAACCACATTATATAATTTAATCGTGAAATCAAATTTTTAGTTTTGTACTTCTAGTAATAACATGAGACATTGACTTTCAAAAATGTATTTATGACAACATACATATACATATTAACAGTAAATATATAGGTGATCAGTACTACTCATTGTCATCGCAAGAACAAGTATGTAGTATCTCTTACTAGATAGGTAAGATTTTTTCTTTTAAACGAAAACTGTATTAAACTAGTTGCTGGAATCGACCAGCTCCGATTGACAAAAGAAAGTTGGAGGCAAAGTCCACTCCATACAATCAGAAGAATTCGCAATTAAAGTTTGTTAATTCATGAGCAACAAAATTCCTATTTTGTGATATCAGTACGTTAGTTGGTGAACACATTATTAGTCCGAATATTACAGCACACCACTATTTAATAACCAATAATACATTTGTCAAATATATAAATAAATAAATAATGTTGTTTTACAGGCTAGCTCATATATATCATATATGGAACAAATAATGCCTCCCGTTCATAAAGACAATTGACAAGTATATGATTGTAGGTTGAAGTAGCAATTCCAGCAGTCCGACCCGGCCCGTTAGCCATGTCGGGTCGGACCTATCCAAACTTTCAGTTTGTCAAAATTATTGAACGCAATTTAATCAATTCCCTTTAAATATAATAATTTTTTTAGACTGACCCATGATCCATCAAGATTTTAGATCATTGAGTTGGGCCCAAATACTTTGAATCTAAATTTTTATAGCGCAAACTATCTAAATTATCTGTTGAACTAGGCTGGTCTATCAGTACGAGCCAATTTTACCGGTTCTAGTGGTAAGCGTATGGAAGCAAGCATATTAATGGCTTGGATTGGCATATTGATACAATGCTGACGTCAACATACACCGCATGATTATGAAGTATTGCATGATCGCATGTATTTGTGTAACTACTTTTATACCTTGGTATTTATATTTTGGCAACCCAACTTTAAATCTTCATATTCACCATCTAAAATAATACTCCACCAACCTTACAGAATACTACTTCTGTTTTAATGTTTAAAAAATAAGTCTATCCATTTTTTATTTTTTTTACTCTTGTTAAATAATCTATTGAAATTATTATTTTTATTTAACATTTGTTAATTCATTATATTGCATAGAGTATAGCAGGAATTTCAACGTATATCAAATGAAATCTTTTAATCCGAGTAAAATTTAGAAAAAAAAAATATATATATATATATAATATAATTTCACTTTAAATTTTATGTTTCAATCATACGTTGTGTAAAAGAATTTAATTTTGGGAGTTTTGTCAAAAATATATTGTTATTTAATTATTTATTTTATATGCAGAAAAATAGGAATTATGAATAAGAATTACAAAAGATATGGGAAGATATGGAAGATTTGGAAGAAGATTACAATCTTATCCAGAGATATGTTACTTGGAGAGAAAACTGTGTTTAATCACTAAACTCCGCTATTTATTGACGAGAGTCATTCAGTTTCGGTGCATCGAATACGTGATTATATTTCAGAGAAGCAGATCAATATCTTAGTATTCGACAACGTTATTTTTATTGAGTCAAGAATTGATTTTCAGTGTGTTATAACATAGTCTTAGAGTTGTAATAAGTTTGTTAGTCTTAGTGTGTCAAGTAGAAGTGTCTTCGGGAGAAGCTACTTCAAGGCGGGCTCGGGAGAGTTCGTCCGACCTTCAATGGTTTGCTGTGTCAGTGTCGAAGAAGTCGATGTGAGTCGTCGGGCGTTGTGATGATACAATATATAGGTATAGAAGAGTGATGTCTTCTTGTAAAACATAGCCTATTTGGCAATATTGAGGGGAGTCGCCGGGCGTTGTTGATGATACAATAGGTTAGGTATAGAAGAGTGGGGTCTTCTTGTAAAACATAGCCTATTTGGCAATATTATCAATAACATAAAGTCCGAGGGGTCTGAGGAATTCGACCCCGCGTTTATATTGTGATGTTTTCTTATATTGTTTCATTATGTCTTTTATTAGTGTTGTTTCATTATGTCTTTTATTAGTGTTATAACATTGGAGTGCAGTTCGTAGGAATTTCACGTTGCAATATATAATTATATAATAATAATTATTATTTATAACGGGAATAAACATTTACTCACTATGAATACGTGTTAATGTATTCGCTAGTGATGTGTCAAAAAATATTAGTTTGAAAGTTAATTATTATAGTTAAAATCCGCAAATGAGATTTTGACACGTAGGCACATTAATATATGTACATGGTAGCTAGGTAAATGGCCTATTCTCTAGTTAGTTAACGGATAATACTCCATGCACCTGTTCGAAAAAATATCATGTTCCAAAAATTAATACCCGTTTTATTAATCAAAGTAAAAATTTAGAAAATTTAATGTCACTAATATTTTAGCTTCTTGTAATTGAATATGAAAATGAATGAATAAAATAGGTTAACTTTATGATTTAATTTTTAATTTTCTTTAATTAAAAAAAATAGAAACGGGGAATAGAAATGAAAGGAACTAAACATAATTGCTAGGACTCACAAAATTGGTTCGATTCGACGGGCTTTTCTAGCCCACCAGATGTTTTAAATTAATTGAATTATAAAAGTTTAGGTTTGATGGACCAAAAATTCGATAGGATACTGAACAATCCGAAAAATTTAATATATTTAAGGAAAATTAACTGACATTATTCGATAATATCTGACCAGATAGTTCATATCGACGTATGATGTGGGCCCGATTGATCGAGCCGGGTCGACCATCGAAGGCGGATAATCGACATGGTTTTATTTATAGCAAGAAATTTGGCGGTTTGTGTAATAATGAAAGAGTGGCGCGTTCTTAAATACGAATCACCAATAAGAAATCCCATGCAACTGTAAAACCAAAGCAAAGAATTTAAGGTGTACTATATGACGTATGCTTCCATCTTTATTGGTTAATAAACTATCGACCATATTTATAGTGGGGCCACATGTCGGTAATTGATAGTCCATGGGTATTTATACGGTCCCAACTAAACGAATTTCGGATCCTCCGTTGCAAACAATACGTATTTTATTTTCTGTTATATTTAACTTAATACACAACATGGGTGTGTTTATTTAAGGTTTGATTCAATAGATTTAAGGGCTCAAATTTTGATAAAGCACACTCATTAACTTCCTTAGCCAGGTTTGACTCAGCACTCTCCAGCCTTAAATGAATATACCCCATATGTTGTTTTATGACATCATTCAATTCACGTGTCGATTGGTGAAATACAAAATGAAACATAAAAGATGTAACAGATGATCTTATGTGCTCAATCAAAGGGTGACAAAATATGCAATATGATTTCAGCTACGCACGTGAGTGCTGCATCCATAGCCAGCTAGGTTAATAGTATGTGCCAAGTTGTTTTCTTATTGGTTTAGAGGAACGGAGCTATAGAAAGGGGCAAAAAAAGAAAATTTGGGTTATTTATCAAAGTTTTTAGAAATTGAAGACAGTGAGATACATTACAATAACACTGCATATGTATATATACAATAATTCCACCAAAAACTTAAAGGTGACGGCCGCCGCCATCGCCAGTTCCCAAGAATCGAGCTAGTTCCAAGTGGTTTAGGAGTAATTTGAAATCAAAGTTGCAAGATTTTTGAGTTTCTAGAGAGAAGTTGGAGAAACCCAATTGTAGTCGTAGAGAGAGAAGTAAAAAGAGAGAATGAAATATAAAGGGGGGCACCTTTTAGCTAAATTGGCCAAGTTTTCCAAATTTTTTTCTTTGATTTTTCGTCCAATGCCAAGTTCGACTTCGGGAAAAAAATTAGAAATCTATCTTTTAAAAATTTCGGGCCACTAATTTTTTATCCATGAAATTCCTTATTTCACATTTTCCTCATAAATTGCCATCAATTCCTATAAAGCATCCCAAACAAGAACGTCACATCTATACGAAACTAAAAGTATCAGAATTAAACTAACTAACTGCATTTATTGGAAATAATTAAATTGCTTGGTGTGCCTCCAAAGTGCGATTCTTTAAGGCCAATAGTTTGACCCGAACAATCGAGCAATTATGGGGGTTCAAAGATGGTTCTTCACCATTTCCGGTTCCTTTTTCACAAAAACATCTTTCATTTTCTTATCAACCGTTACATCACCATTCATTAGAAAGGGGTTTGTTTTAAGTTTTTCATTAGAAAGGGGTTTGGTTCAAGAGTTTTAAGAAACCACCAACGCTAGAATGCTTTAGTTTTGTCATTTGAAATTTTAGAGTCTCACCCTTAGTGTCAAGGATCATTCAGCCACCTTTCACCTCGATTAGTGCTCCCGAACTCGCAAAAATGGTCGCCCCAAGTATAACAAGAATTCTAAGCCCATACCGATATTCAAAACTATAAAATCAGTTGGCAACTTGACTTCCCCACCTTAACAATCACATCTTTTGCATCTCCGGTGGGCTTGGCCTCGAGGGAGTCGGAAAATTTCAAAGACATAATAGTGGGGTCAAATTTGCTAGACCGAGATTTTCAAAGTCCTCGAGACTCATTACATTCATGCTAGCACCGAGATCACACAAAATATTTTTTAAAGTAATTTATCCGATTTGGCAAGAGATGGAGAAGCATCCGGATCTTCAAGTTTTTGAATTAACTCCTCATTTTTCATGATTTCATTTTGCTTGAAATTCGAGTGGGTTCCAAAAACTTATAGATCCTCACTTCCCGAAGCAAACTTTTTCAAATTCTTCGAAAAGGACGAGGCATTTTCGGACTGTCTCCATGAAAGAGTGGCTTGCCCTTAGAGAACAAATCAGCAAAAAAATTCCTACAACACAAAGTCACCTTGCTTTCATTCAATTCTTCCTTCTCACTCATTTGGCTCAACATCATAACATTGCCCAAGGAGTTCATGTGAGAGGTTGGGTGGGAGGTGGTATAGATTTTCATTATTTTCCTCAAGAATTTCACCTCCCTGTTCCTCCTTTTCCTAAAAGAACTTCATTTTCTTTTGAATTTTCCTTCCATTCTTCTACATGTTCAGGCATATGCTCCTCCTTCCTAGCCAAACTCTCTTCACTTTCACCCTCCTCCACAAACTTAAAGTCCTCCTTAGGTTTGTATCCGGATTTGTACTGGGGTTGTACCGGAAGACTACCCGCTTGTCTAGATGAGCCACCGAGGTTGTTAAAGAGGTATTGCTCTATCTTCTTATTATGGCTCATGAGGGTTTCGAATTTGGCATTAATGTTGTCCCCTATCATTCTTGGCTTGGGTTTATATCTCCTCAATAGAAATATCGGCCTCACTCCGCCTACAAGGATTAGGATGACCGTTTCTCGGTGGAAAGCTCGGAGGATTTTGAGCGGACGAATAGGATTGGTTTTGGTAGTATTGCTTTTGAGGAGGGTTTGGAGTGTTTTTAGCATTGGAATAGGAGAATGTCGGATTATGCCTCCAAATGGGATTATAGGTGTTAGAATATGGGTTTCACTCACCATTTCATGTTATCTCAGGCAAACTAACATTCTCAATTTGAGTCATAATGTTGCACTCGTTTGCCGAATGTCCTTCCCTTCCAAAAATATCACAAAAATAGAATTAAAGGATGGGCCGGGTGGACATGGTACTCACCGATTTCATAGTATTAAACTTCTTGGTTACAACTT
The DNA here is from genome assembly GCA_958295605.1 of Ajuga chamaepitys. Lineage (NCBI taxonomy): Eukaryota > Viridiplantae > Streptophyta > Magnoliopsida > Lamiales > Lamiaceae > Ajuga > Ajuga chamaepitys. The sequence continues at coordinate 50,803,176 of OY282508.1, read as the reverse complement.
CAAGTTTTGATGCTATTAAATCGAGGGTATCCACTTGGTGCATACCTTGTACATTCCTTTGAGCATTTGAGAATGAACTTAACGTACATCGTGGCTTGTTCCACTGATTATGATTTGTGGACATAGTCTTTATAAGCTTAAATGATTCTGCAATCCCCATGTTCATAAGACATCTATTGAAGATAGGTGATGTGTCTAAACATTCAGCCAAGTCAGCTTCTTGAAAAGCATAATGAAAGAAGTTTAAAGAAACAACTTAAAATAAGTTGTAGAAGTGGGAAATAAAATCGGTTTTAATTCAAAGAATTTAACATCGTTTTTAACTAACTTAACAGTCAAAACTGGTGTCTATCCATTGTCGTTTCCTGGAAGTTTTCTGCATGTAGTTTTAGAAGGGTATCTTGGTGATTTTAGTGGAAATTAGCCCTTATTCCATTCTCAGTTGTATTAGTTGTATTGTGGATCATTCTATGATTAACTACACTAGAGAGAGAGTATACAAGTGTTAAAAAGAGATCAAGAGATATTTAGAGAGCCATATGTGATTATGAGCTTAAGCTCTTAATTCTTGTATCTTGTAATTCCGGTTTGTGTTAGTGAGACTTCTCCCTGGTCCGTGGACGTAGGCATCTTATCGAACCTCGTAAAATTTGCTTTCATAGTTTAGTTTCTTGTTGATTTAAGTTTGATTACATTTGTGGTCACAAGGTGTTTGAAGAACTGCCGGTGAGAGTTGATTGAGAGTCTTGTGTGTTAATTTCACCAACAAGTGGCGCCGTCTGTGGAAAATCACAGAGAAGAAGAAATCTCAATCAACAAGATGTCAATCTCTAAGATTGGGCCCATGAGAGTGGTCGTAGATGCAGCGTTGGGTGGTTATACGAATAATGATAACATATTTACTAAGTTTAATAAACCAAAATAAAATAAGAGATTTTGACTTCACTTGTTTACACCCCTAGTTCTGAACCCGCCTCGAAATTTCTTCTCCCGAAGATCCTTCTACAATAACAATCACGATGAAACCGAATAGACTATGATCATATAACTACAAATATTCTTACTTAATTGAATTATTCAAATTGTATCTTGGGTACTCACAATTTTACACTCTAGGTTATTTCCTCTTGTTAGGACCTGACGGGATCCAATCTCCACCGTTGATATGGTATTGTGCGCTTTGGGCCAAGCCTACACAGATTTTTTCTCAGGTTTTACTCCCAAAAGGCCTCATCCCAATGTAGAAGCATGCCCAATCTAATAAGCCCATGATCTTTTCCGAATTTAATCAGAGTAGGACTTTGGTTGACATTCAAAACCCTTAACAACTCTCCCTCAAACAAAGGACCACTGACTCGGGCACTCAATGCGATTGTCCAAGTCTTACGTACACCTTGTACCAAACTTATCTCGAGCCCAAGGTTTTGTACTGCGTTGTACGTGCGAAGCTCCCCTCCACTCAACCGCAGAATGTGTGTTACAACAACCAACTTATGTGGCGTCAAAACTGAGTAGGCTTGTTCTTCAGGCACCAAGGATTTGAACCACATGGTTAAGGGTTAACCATGCTTTGATACCACTTGCTAGGACTAGACGGACTCCAATCTCCACAGTTAATATGATATTGTCCGCTTTGGGCCAGGTCCGCACGAATTTGTTCTTGAGTTTTATCCTCAGAAAGCCTCATCCCAATGGAGAAGCATGCCAGTCTAATATGCCCATGATCTTTCCCGAATTTAATCGATGTGAAACTTTGGTTGACACCGGCCAAAGCCCTAACACCTCTCTGTGCTTGATTGGAAAAAAAAAAAATTGCAAAGCAAATTTCATAATTTAAAATACATAGCAGCCCATGGGCCTATCTACTTCACACGGGCCAAACAATTCTCACTAGTTTTGTTATTCATTTATCTAGCATGATTCAATCAGTTGAGTTTTTTCACACCTTTGTGATTTGCCAAATCTCTCATATATTCCGGGTGTCTTCCCGCTATAATAAAAATGATATTTTGAGATAACAAAACATGATCTTAAATCATGAGTATTAGGCAGAGCTTCATTTACACGAGTTACACGGTGTAATTTAGGATGGGTATCACAGTTTATATTTAAACATATCACCTGTTTTTGGTAAAAATATTATAATTACTTTATGCTGAACAAGAGATATTTTTAAGCATAATTCGTGATACCTTTAAACTATGATACCTTTACCCGGATTATGCAATACATCTATGCATAAATAGTAATAACTTTTGACCCATGACCCAGATTAGATCCGTGCAACTGGTGTACACGAGACCTCCACATTTTATTATAAGAGACAACATATCGTCACTAATTAATGTGGATGCAAATAATATATTTGTAATGACAAAAGTCATCTCAAATGTGTCTCAAATATTTTTTGCAACATACAACAAAAATGATCTTTTGAGGCAATAAATGGTCTCAAATAATGAGTATTTGTGACAACTTATGAGAAGTGGTCTTAAAATATGAGTATTGTCACAACTTTATTGTCGTCTCAATAACTCGAACGCAAATAATATATTTGTGACCACAAAAGTGGTCTAAAATATTTTCTACAACAACTAGTTGTCTCTAAAAGTAGTCTTAAAATGGTCTCAAATAGTTTGTAGAGAGATTTGTGACCACCAGTGATCACAAATAACTTATTATTAGTGACCACAATTGTGGCCACAAAAATGTTATACAAAATACCTCTTTTGTTGTAGCAATAACTAGTTGTCTCTAAAATTAGTTTAAAAATGGTCTGAAATAATTGTAGAAAGTTTTATGACAACAGGTAGTCGGAAATAACTTATTATTAGAAACACAGTTGTGGTCTAAAAAATTTACAGTAAAACCTCTCTAAATTAATACTGTCAGAACCGTGAATTTTTATTAATTTAGAGAGGTATTAATTCATCGTTAATTAATCGTTAATTAATTATTTATTAATTAATAGAAGTATTTATGTTCAACGAACTCAAACTTAATCACATAGGAAATACATGAATGTCAATTTTCTTAACAAACATGGATTCTAAATATATAGTTACACTTGAATCTAGTTATTTGATGTGCTTAAATTAAATACTAGGAATCTTTTTGTGAACAACCATGAACCTTAATATACAATGAATTGGAATCTATTAGAGATAAAATTCGTTTTAAGTTAAATTTCAATAAAAAATACTCCTAGTTATGTTTGTATTTTTGGAGATTATTCATTTATAATGTTAATGGATCATATATTTATATAAAGGTTTAAAAAAAAAAAGAATATTATCTTTTTAATTTATTAAAATAATTAATTTACTAAAAAGAGCCAAGTCAAGACTGAAAAAAATTATCAACTTAGATAGATTTCTTATTTATCGAGTAAATTTATGAAGATTTTACTGTATTATGAAAAAAATTTAGAGTCACTCCGTCATATCCTTCGTTCATTCATTTTTCACCTGCATTCCTCAAATTAATTAATTTCTAAAAGTATAATTATTAATAGTGACAAAAATGCCAAAATACACATCCAAACCATTAAATATACTAATAATGATAACATATTTACTAAGTTTATTAAATCAAAATAAAATAAGAGATTTTGACAAAAATATTACCAACATAAAATATCATAACAATTCTGAAAGGTATTACTGATTATCGAGAAATGTATCATGCTAATAAAAGGGGTATTAATATTTATGTTGAAATATATCACGGTACATGTTCTAAAAAATGTATTACGTTGAAATGCAATACCTTTTAGTATAAATAGTGGCACCCTTTTATTAAAAAAAAAAAACAAAAAAAAACTCATAATCTAATGCACTCACAATCCAAATAGCACGTATGTAATATTCGTACATTTGGTGTAGATAAGAATTTGCGTTAATTTTACGAGAAGTCTACAAGTAGTCTACGATACATACATGACCTAATTATATTTAAGGTAGATGTCTAATTTAGACGAAGAAGGTGAACTAGCCAATAACCTAAAGAATATGATACATCGAATTCTATGGAATATTTGTTAGGCACGGTTAAGAGTTATATATACAGGTTTAATTGAAATGTTGGTTTGTTGTGTATGATCAATACCTTAAGCGCTTTAAGAGAGAGTTTGAAACAAAAAATCGTGTAGCCTTATAATAATAGGATCATATAGATGAAGGATATATAGGTAGGTCGTAGGAATTTGGAATTAAAAATAAAATAAAATTAAATGGGCAAGGCATATTCAAAGATACTGTCTTAAAGACAGTGTTTTTTTTTCCGCTGGAGTCGTAACCCAATCGCAGCAACACGGAAAACTTATCCCCAAGATACAATGCCCAGACTCTAGTCTTCTCACTTTTAGACTGCATTCTATAAGTGAGATGAACTCAATTGAATCGGATAGCCAAAATCAATAAGTGAATTTAAGAATACTGAATTATTCTTCTGTATATTGTTTGAATCAATTCACAACCTATTTATAGATATAGAATGATCAATCCGAAAAGACGCAATTGCAACGGAAAGTTGCAACTAATTAATTTGAACAAAATACATGTTAAAAGAATCGGTGCATCCAAAGTTGTCAAGCGGTGTTCTGTTTTTGAAACACAAAGAAGTTGTCGTTCTATTCTGGAGAATGATTGATGGTAAAGGACGAACTGCTTCATCTCTTTTTAACTTATTCTTTATTATTTAACTTATATTTAATTTATAGATATTATTAGTTGTTGTTGTTATTATTATTATTATTATTATTATTATTATTATTATTATTATTTAATAAAAAATACCACAACAAGGTATACATAATAATAATAATAATAATATTATTATTATTATTATTATTATTATTATTATTTAATAAAAAATACCACAACAAGGTATACATATCTGCATGTGCGATTGTCAATGCATGTTAATAATAGAATCAATTACACTGTAATTGATTCTGAAATTAATATCCTACGTTTTGGGGACTTGACATAATTCGTTGCGTCTACATATTTAAGTATTAAGAATACTACAGTAATTTGATTAGACCAACTTCACTAGTCTCTGTGAGATGATAAAATATTGTATGAGTCCGTCACAAATAGAGGTGGTAAAATCAGCCCGGCACGATGGACCGGCCTATAGGCCCGATATTTTAGATTGGCCGGGTCATAGAAATGTAGGCCCGAAGTACTATTTGGCTCAATCGGCCGGTCCGATGGGCCAAAAGTTCGATGGGCCCCAGTCGACCCGATAATCTTAGTATACTATAGGGGAATATCTCGAGTTGGACCGACTAATTTTAGGCCGACCAAAATTTGGCCTGGCCCAGCCCAAAATATGGCGTTGGCCCGCCGGGCAGACCTGTTCGGGCGGGCCACCCAAATTGTCACCTCTGATCACACGTATCTCATTTCATGAGACAGATCAATTTAAGTATAGTAAAAAAGAAATGGGTAAATAGGGCTTCGCCTTCTTCGATTTAGTTTGAGTAGCTCCGCCTTCTTCTGTTTAGTTTGAGTAAATAAGGCTTTGCCACACGAAATGATATTCGTGTGACTGTCACACAAAAGACTCACTTATGAGGGATACGGCATTGCTTATAACTAGCTAGCAAACACACCATGCACTTATTGTTTAGGTTGTTAGAAATAGAGTTGTTCGTATTTATGCTGAAATAATTACTTGTTCGGAAAATTGTATTATGTTGAAACATAATAGCCTTATTCAAAATAAGTCATTTCTTTCGGTATAAATAGTGGTACATTTTTATGAAAAACTCCACACAACTCGCGAAGGCACCCATATTCTATTTACTCATAACAAGTAATATCTTTCAATATAAATAGCGATACTTTTCCTGAAAATTTTCACTCAACTACGGGTATATATGGTCACAATCCAAATAACACGTATAAACTTAATATCTGTATTACAACTAGTCTACAACTCTACATACACATGACCTAATTATTTAAGTGTAGATGTATAATCTACAAGTGAATAAGGAAATCTAGCAAAAAAGGCCAAAGAATATGATACATGTTAATGCACAATAAATACAAAGATTTGGTTGCCGGTATCTCAATAATATTTTATTACTAATATAGTATACATCTACATATTTTAGTTTGAGATATATATAGCGTTTTGTGTATTGATGTTGGTTATCGATTATTTAATGTTTTTCCTACCAGAATATTTCTGTACCATTTCTATATTACCACGTGTTGATATATTAAAGGAACTCAACCTAGAAAACTTATTAATACAATATATTATATTGCTTCTGTCATAAAAGTCATATTCATGTAGCGGGAGGAGCTGCATGAATTTTATCATTATTTTCAATAATTTTTGGTACAACTTTAATTATGTAGCAGCCCAATACGAATCTAATTTAAGTTTTTCAGGTAACAATAATAAAAATAACAACTAAAACGGAAAATTCTACTAAAAGACCTGAGCTTTGGAAAATGGGTCAATTTAGACTTAAATTTTGAGATTTTCTAATTTGGGTCCTAAATTTTGAGTAATTAAGGGGATAATTGAATTGGGATGTCCCCATTCGGATGTGGCATGGGACATCCTCAACGTATTTCATTTTACACTGGATGACCCATCCTCCACATCCGCACCCTATTACCTAAATCACATTTTACAATTTCCAACACACCTTTTACAATTTCCAATACACATCCTACCCTACTATACCCTTAAACTAAAATACCTTTTTGGATGTTCCGTCCGTGGATGTGCTCCATCGGACGTGGTACATGCCACTACATCTCAGTCCAATTATCCCCTAAGGGTTTATGTCTAGAAAAAATAAAGCACATTATCTGATGTGCGGAAGATTCATGTACGATATATCATATCGAAAATTTAATATATTCCGTATTGAAAATTGTTTATACTCTGTACAAAATCTTGCGTACATTATGTGTCCTATTTTTTATATGTGACTCTGAATTGAACACACAATTAAAAAATTTAGGTCCCTAATTACCAAAAAAAAAAAAAAATCAGAATTTTGAACTTGAATTGAGAACCTAAAAAAACAGGTCCCTTTTAAGACATTTTCTATTCAAACCTTCAATTAGAATTTTCCTAAAAAAAAACTTATATAAAGCACCTCTAAGTTCATTTCATTAAGCTTAATTTTCTCCGTCTAGTAACATTATAAATTTAATTTACTAGAGCATGTATATATGTAATGAATTTGATGACATATAAATTTAATTATTGTTAGGAGCATTATTTTGGATGAATTAAGTCATGGATTATCGGTGTTATTTAAACTTAAATTTGTTCGTATAATGCACACTTATTAAAAATTGGATGAAGGTTTCAAATGGTGTTTAATACCCTACATTAACCTAATCAACTTAATAATATCCTTGTTTATTATATTATTTTAAAATACGTAGCGTTTTTGATAAAATTAGGAAAGAAAATAAAACATTATTTGGATAGATAATCTATGTGTCCTATTTGAATATTAAGGTTGATTACTAACATAATATTTGTAATGTTTTCGCAACGTAGTTACTAGTTTGACGCCTTGACCCCAAATTCTTGGTTATATATATATATATACTACAAAAAAAAAAATCATATTACAGATGGAAATTAGTAACGGAAGATATTGGCTACAAAATAAAAACAGAATAGAAATAGATTAGTGACGGAAAGTGGCAAAAAATTATTAGTATCCGATTAGTGACGAATTAGCAACCGAAAATTTGAGACGGACATAATCCTTCTCTATTCGGTAGGTAATTCGGTCTCTAATTTCATAATAGAGAGGGAAATTCCGTCACTAAATTTAGAGACGGAATAAAATCGGTCTCTAAATTTTAGAGACCAACATTATAGAGACCAACCACTTGGTCTCTAATCCGTCACTACTTTAGTTTAGAAATCGATATCATGTAATTAGAGACGGATTTTTTCGTCTCTAATTTGATTTTTTCTAGTAGTGATATATGTATATAGATAAAAGTGGGAACTAAAACTTTTAGTTGTATAAATTTGGTTAAATACTTAAATTAATCTGTACTTTGCGAGTTTTTACACTTCAATATTTAAATTTTATTTTTTAACCGATTGCAACCTGGAGTTCACAAATTGTACAAGTTGCAATCTCTGTCGAATTTTTCTGACCAAATAATAAATACTTGATAATCGCTTTATAATTGTCAAGTTGCATCCTCCGTCAAAAAGCGGCATAAAGGGTCCGTTTGCTTAAAATTGGGCTCAGTAGATTTAAAGGATCGAATCCTAATAAAGCACACTCGTTAATTTTCTCAGCCAAATTTAGTCCAGCACTCCCCAATTTGAAGCAAATGGGCCCAAAGTACCATAAAACCATAAGCAAATTAAAAAAGAAAAAGAAAAAAGACAAAAAAGTAAGATGGAAGAAAAAAGGCGGAGAAGAACAGCTTTTATAAAAATCGAAGGTCAACTCAAGAAAACACCCCAAAAGGCAAGTGCATGAAAAGCAGCAACAAATTAATTCAAGGAAAACCAAATCTTTCACTGAATCAAATCCCCAGAATTTGCCGCCGCAACTTAAACATCATCCAAACACTTCCCCATCCACATATCTCCTATCAACACAATATATAAATAAAATTGAAATACCAATAATGCTATTACCTTTCCTCTTCCCTATAAGCTGACTCGAAACGAGGACTAAATGTCTAAACAGTGAATTCTCTCGCCAGTTGAGCAAATTTGGCTAACTTCAACTTAAAAAGCAGGTTTTTAGGGTAAATTCAGTTTTTAAATTGCTGATTACTCATATATTTGATAAGCATCATTCTAGAATACTATTAGAAAAAAAGACACAGTAACAGACGAGTCATCTAAAAAAGTGGCGGATCAAGAATTTTTAAACTGAGTATGCAAAGTACTGAATAAAATCCAGAATCAGGGAATTTATAGGGCAACAAAGTTTTAAATGATCACAATATAATATGTAAATTTGAAGTTTAGGAACTTGTAATATTTAATTAAGAGTATATACCGTATAATTAAAAACCAAAATAATAAAGCACTTCAGGCTAACATGTGGATTATGTGACAATTACATGTCTGAATCATATTCTCTATGCTATTACTAAGAAATCATCTACAAATAAGATGAAATGTAAAAATGATCAAAACCACACATAACTCACTAGAAAAATATGCATGTAGTGATGTACATTTATCTGTATGTATATATTGCCAATTTCACAAATATATGTGCATGTATGTAAAATAATAGTTAAATATTGATTTTGTTTTCTAATTTTCTTTTTTATCATAATAGTAATCCAATAGTACATATAATACTATAATGTGTAGCATCCCTCAATTTAAGATAAAAATTTACCTTTTATTTAATAAAGATAAATATAAAAAATTTACCTTTTATTTAACAAAGGTCAATATAGTTCTCATAAACCAGAACAGTACATAATTTTCTTTTACAACAAAAGTTTAATATAACCTTAATTTCTTCAAAATACTAGATTTCTGCTACTACAAATTCTTAGCAGAAACTAATTAAAGAAAAAGTTATTCAGATTCATGGTGGAATCTAACATAACTGTTCAAGCATTTGGCACCTTAGCAGCAAAAAGGCTTAGAGCTTCCTGATAGTGAATTATATCTCCCAATATTCCGTTAGATGGAATATTAGCCGTCGGATGATGATAATCACTTCTGTAAGGAGCCGTTAAGCTTCCGTCAATACCGTAGAAATGGCTACCGGAATTTAAACTTTCAAACTGCGGGAAAAACTCATTCTCCTTGGCTTTGTTACTCCTAGCAGGAGTTTGCGGCTGCTCCGCCTTCTTAGTTGCCGGGAAAAAACCGTGTATCACTTCCTGCAATAGGCCTGAATCGGATCTCTCCGTCGGAAAAAAGTCCATGGAATCAGCTTGGTTGCTCAGATTCTCAAACTCATCGTATTTTGCTGCGGTGAAGCTGCCGTCGGAAACTATGGTTGCGTTCACACTGGAGGCTTGAGACGTTGTGTTGCATGAGAGAGTTGATAACGAAGATGTACCGAGGAAATCATTCTGTGTCGCAGAAGAATTGTTGGAGAAATTCAATGGCATTTGGTCGATTGAAGAAGAATTTATGGAGTATTTGGAGGTGGAAGAGTTGAAGTAGTCACGGAGGAGAAGCATGTTGAGAGAATTGCTGGATTTAAAGGGCGTCGTCGCGTTGAGGTCGAGATTAGGGTTTGTGAAGGAAGACGAAGAGGCGAAGGGACGAGAGGGGAAAACGGGCGGCTGAGATGATTTTGGGAAAGAAAATGAAGGGATGAGATTCTCGTGAGGTGGTGAAGCTGGGTAGACGAAGTTGGTACGTGCTTTGACACCGCGCATGGCACGTGCGGCACAGTCGTAAGCGCAGGCAGCTTCCTCCGCCGTGTCGAAGGTGCCTAGCCATCGCCGCTCTTTGGACTGCGGATCGCGGATCTCGGCGGCGTACCGGCCCCAGGGGCGGCGGCGGACGCCGCGGTAGCGCATGGTGCTTCCGCCGGAGGAGGCGGCGGCGGCGGAGCGCTTGCTGCGCTTGGGGAGGACGGTGTGGTGGAGAAGTGTGTCGGAGTCGTTGGTGAGGTTGCCGTTGAGGCGGCGTAAGGCTTCCTCCATTATTGATTAACAGAGAAAATGAGGGAATTAAAGTGGAGAAATGATTGAAGAAAGCAATAATTTTAGCGGCGATAGGTGTGCAAAGAGTTTGAACATGAAACCGTGTGGTGAAGCGTGGGGTGGATGTGTATTTATAGTGAGAATTCCATTTATCCGAGGAGAGAGAGGGAGACGGGCCCAGAGAGTTCATGTTGGGAGTAGAGGTTGCAAAATCGACACGATTTGATGGGTCAGTTCTGTCGGTCTTAGATTGATTAGCAAATTGAAATCTTAGCATGGAGTATTACTTAACCTGACATGTCCAATTCGATAGGTCGAAAGCATGACAAATCGTGGACCGACCTGATAATCTTTGTATATTATAAGGGGATAGGCTAGGTTGGGTCAGATTGATTAATTTTAGGCCGACAAAGTTTGGCCCGGTACAACCCAGTCGAAATATAACGTTGGCTCGATGGACTAGGTCCGACCCGACCATGCCACCTGAATTGTCACCTCTAGTAAGGAGTGTCAATTAAGACTATTGAGTTGGTTTCGTGTTCGATTTTAGGTTAATTCGGGTTATTTATTGAAAATTATTTGAAATATATAATAATCGTATTTTAAAAGAGATTATTTATTTCAAGTTGATTCGCGTCAAATGCAGACTTGCCGATCGTGTCGAATTGATTACACATTTGTCTTAGTAAATTCAAGTTGGATCAAGTTAGGGATTGTCATCCCTTATTCATGTATTCTGATATCATAAATACTTCGTTAGTTCACAATCATAGATTTACTTTTCATTTTCATTTGTCCCATAGAAATAGACAACTTAATATATTAAGTGCATTATTATTTGTTCATTAAGAAATTTGTTCCCCAACGCTTATTATCCATTTCCTTTTGTGCCACAAAGATATATCACTTACTATATTAAACACATCATAAATTACTCATTTTCATATTTATCCTCAATTAATATGTCTTCATAATCTCTTACTAATTCTCATGTATTCCAAATGTATAGATCTTAGATCCGTGCAATTTAGGTTAAAGGACATATCCATAAAAATGTATCACTATTTATTATGAAAGTGTCTTATTGTGAAGAAAGACATCACTTTTCAGCATAATACATTGTTTAGACAAGTAATACATTTCAGCATAAATAATAATACATTTTGAGCATCATATTTTTCTCATAACAACATTTCAACTAGAGCATTAATACATAAGAATTTCTCTTAACTTGAATTTCAGGGTTTTGTAAAAGAAAATTATATCAACCAATATATTTAAACTATAAATAAGATGTAGGGACATAAAGAAAAAAATAAAACTAAAGTTTTATGTTTTAACTATATAAATTAACATTTTTTTAATCTATGTGAAAATAACTATAAAAATATTTTTGTTGGACGGATGAAGTATTTAATTAAACACAAATCCCCAGGATTACTATTCAGGTTGTTGGCCAATCGGGATCCTCTGTTGCAGTACGTATTTCATTATCTTATGTTACACTCAATTCAATACATGACATTATTAATTCATGACATCATTCAATATACATGTCGATTGGTGAATAAGGTGAAACACAAGATGAAACATCAATATGTAATATATGATCTCATAGGATTGTCGACGAATTTTGGGTTATATAAAGTTTTTTTCTATAAAAAGTTATTATTGTTTATATTTAAAAATATAACTTATTTTTTAGAAAGTATTAGATTTTAAGTACAATATAATTCTTATAACAAGCAATATTATTTAACATACACTAATATAACTTTCAACATTAACACTAATACAACTAACCCACATATTCACCCGCAACTTTAAACCAAAAAGCTACTCCTAATTAAAATGTTTTGTTATAGAACCAAAAGCTATAAAAGGAAAAATGTTTTAAAACTTGTAGAGTGGCTTGAAGTATATAGTGATAATCCAATTTAAGTAAAGTTTGATCGAGTATCTGTAGCTAGTTATCTAGAATATGAGATTGACTAGGTATTTAGGACATATGATCTTAATTTATATCTCTAGTAACATAGTATAAAATCTGGATTTAAATAAATGCATTACCGGATGCTATTAACTTGTAGCTTCTACTCGTCTCGATAACTTACAAATTAGTGCTATTAATTTTCGATCCCAACATAAATTCTTTATATAAACATAATATGCAAATCTATATACTCCCTCCGTTCACAAATAAGTCTTGTTGTTCACAAATAAGTATCATTTTAGGAAAAATTATTTTTTCACAAAAGAATATCATTTTAGCATTTTTTGCATGTTTATTCAAATATTATCCTTAGCTAAATCTAAGGAAATTTCCATATAAATCTTTATAATATTAAATAAAGAAGGTTTTGAGAAATTTATGGTAATAAAGAAAATGATGGAGGAAAATTTGAGGGGTGTTGTTGTCCATCCCCTAAATTCTTAAATTTCACCTGAAAATCTAAAATGATAACAAATTCTCAAAAATTTCACCTGAAAATCTAAAATGACACTTATTTGTGAACGATATGTATTATGGATGTCCAATTTTAGAAGTGCAAAAAGTGGAGATATGGCTCAAAATTTTGCAAGTTATTTTACTTGGGACATATCTGTAATACGATAGTTACGGATAATCACATTTAAAAATAATTATTTTTTTGTTATAGAAAAAGTATTACTTATTTTATCAACATGATAGGATTCTGTAGTCCAAAAGAAAATATAGGCTAAACCAGGTCACGAGCCAAAACAATTACAGCATGTTGCTTAATAGAGACTGTGGATGACCGATTAGTAACAGATTATTATTGTTTGATAATAAACTTGATGAGGTTGTATTTAAAATTAATGAAAATTCAGAGTCAACATATATATGTAGGAGAACATGAAAACTGAAAAGAATGCAGGGTGACTTCTTCACGAGCTGGATTTTTATAGTTGAGCTACTCTCAAGTTGGTTGACCTTTGGTCTTCGGGTGTTCCGAAGATCCCAGGTAATTATGGTTGCGGTAGACCATATAAAGCGGGTTATGGCACAAGATAGAACGATGAAGAAATTTCGAAGTTTCTCCTTCCATATCTTTCTTTGTCCCCCTTTTATTAAGAGTTTCATTAGCTCAAAAAGTGTGAATTTATATTTGTTTCTTCTTTTAAAGTGTTTACACTCGCTCGAAATGGTGATAGTCGTATTAGTACATGTGTCCTGCATTTTTTTCCAAGTAAAAAAGTGTCAATTCCTTTGGAAAATGATATATTCAGGTAAAAATAATGTATTTTTCTTGTAAAAGTAAAAAAAGACAAAATTAGACCATTTCATTATAGGCTTTTGTGTTCCGTGGAAACTGTCTACTCAATATTATTGGGTCTACTTGAGGTGCACTAAATTTTATTTTTTATGTCTTATAATTAATGAGAAATATATTTTTTATTTTTTATGTCTTATAATTAAACTACACGTGGCTCGCCCACTCTCGCCCCCCCCCTCCCCCCCACCCTCCTCCCTTGCAGGTCCATTCAATTGGACCCATTTCAATTAAATGAAATGCTACCCCCTCCCCCAATGCATTCCTATCTCTCTCCTCCCCCAATTTAATTCAAATGCTACATGCATTGTGAGTACCCTTAGATTGCGTCATTTTCCAAACGTTCACGGTCTTTCTTTCGCACCTGTTCCATTTGAACAGGATTGCAAAAGCAAAATTTATCCCTACCCACTTAAACCTAATCCAAGTCCGATGGGGTTGGCTTGTGCGCAGTCGGATAGGAAGTGGCTCATCTCCCACAAATGTCTGGTTTGGGACAGTAGATGTGGGATCGGACATCTACATTATCCAACAAATTAATCACTACCTTTCACCAAACTAATCTATTTGGTTGATATTTACAAACTCATAACTTAAACATTAATTTGGCATTTATGACAATACACATTCTACCATATTCCATTCCAATGTAAACAAAACTTTTTACTATCCAGATAATTGTATACTTCCTGGATATGCCCAACCAATATGCTCCAAGCAGCTATAATCCAGTCACAAGAAAACTACTCGACACTTTAATACTCTTTTAGCCAAAAGAGGAAACTATTTTTTCACAAGAGAACAAAAGAAAATTATGAACGAACTACTTGATATTTTAGAACTTTACTGGAAAAGAGAGGAAACTACAATTGGTCGAATATGAATGCAAATTGTAGACAAAAGAGGAGAATAAGATTATCAACAAACTACACAATATTTCTTGAACTTTTTCAGACAAAAGAGGAAACTTTATTTTGAAGTTCCTTAGACAAGAGAAGATACAAAGTTACCGATGAACACCTCGATAGTTCGAGACTTTCTTTATCAAGAGAGATATTGCAATATGGGGGTTTTATTTATGGCTAAATTTAGGGGTGTGCAAAATTCGGTTATAACCGAAAAAACCGAAAAAAATCGACTGAAAATTGTCGGTCGGTTCGGTTATTATTGTGCTCGGTTCGGTCATCGATTATGTGTTATAAAAAAATCGGTTAAGTCGGTCGGTTTCGGTTTTGAAAAATTAAAAATCGAATTAACCGAAACCGACCGAAAATTTTACCCATATATAAACCAAGCCCTAAAAAATCGGTTAAGTCGGTCGGTCGGTTGAAATGTTGCATTTTGATAATGCTTGAAAATAGGTCTTTTGCTTTGTTTCTGTCGGTTTTCGTCGGTTTTTTTAGTAATCGGTCGGTTTTGGTTTTGGTCGGTTTTCGGTTTTATCCGAAAAATTCGGTTACATAGACCCAAAAACAGGAATTTTATTTATTTACGTCGGTTTCGGTTATAACCGAAAAACCGACCGATTTCGTCGGTTCGGTTAGAGTCGGTTGTTCAAAAAAATTCGGGCGGTTCGGTTATTGTTTCAATAGCGGTCGGTTATGGTCGGTTTTGTAATTTCGGTCGGTTCGGTCACCGAAACCGACCAATGCACAGCCCTAGCTAAATCTACTTAGTTAGAATCTATCTATCTAAAAACATTAAAAATAATTTTAATTTTTCTTTTTTTATTAGTTTAGACTCAGAATTAGAAATTCATATTTTTATTATTATTTATTGTTGAAAACACATACTAATGAAGGATGATCCTAGTAGAAATATTTCTAATAACTTCGTCTTCCGTCCGAAACTATCGGAAGAGGCTATTTTTTATCCTTGAACATTTGCTATGTCTCATCTTCATAATCTTCCAAAGTTATTTTCTTATTTTTCCCCAAGAAGGTTGATGGAACTTAACTTCAATATTTATTTATTTATTTTTTGTGAAGAACTTTCATAGAAATGGATTTATTTTAAATTTACCATTTTCTATTCGGATAGATTTTAGCCAAATAGCAGCTTCCATTTATTTATATATTTCATATAGAGTGTATTTATTTAATGTTGGAGAATGCTGAATCACATTTGAATGAAGGAGTTAATGAGTATTTTATTGCTATTTGATTCCCTCAATAAATTGATGGTGTCTTTTCGTAAGTAGCACAGATTGGACCTTAGTGACATCCATTTGGACTAATTGAACTAGTGCCCAACACACCTTTTGGCATATAACTCCGCGTGTTGACGTGTGCATGCGCATCTAAAGCGTGCTATATGACAAGTGCACTGTGTCTGCCTATGTAGATCTTCGTGCGATCGAGCATAGGAAGCATATAACTAGCACATAACAGGCTCTTCTTGTAGGATATGACATTTCATATTTCCTCTACAGAATAAAAAAATATATATGTTAAGTTTCCAACTTTAAGCATTAACTTACCGTGTATATATATATATATATTTCAGTTTTACAATTTATTTTTATTTTCATTAAATGAAACATAATGTTTAAATAGTTATATAGAGAATGATGATAAAAAACCTTATCAGCACTAATTCCTAACAATAATAGCATTAGTAAATTCAGTTGAGATTCAAATATATCTTATTTTGAAAACTCAATCTTATCTAAATTATGCAGTTCAATAAAGGTTACCATAATTAGGATTTAAGATTGAGAATTGAATTAAATTCATTTTTGAAAATCAAGAAAATTTGTGAGTAGCCATTATGTTTAGGCACAACAATATATTAAAATGTTCCATTATTTTACTGTCACCTTGTCTCGAGGTAACTTCCCAATTATTTGAACTCTCTCTGTTATTGATTCGCATAAATGTTGAACTACCAAAAACATTTTATTTATTCATTCATTCTCTTGTGTTTTGAGCCAAATCATATGCTCATACCCTCAAACCAACAATTATTGCACTTGTAATTAATGCTCCAAATTCAACTTTACTTTTCTTTCTCTTTTTTCCCGAAATATTGAAAAAAAAAATAACGAGTTGAAAAGTGCGACTCATGTCACAATAACGAAAAAGCTTTTTCAAATACATATTTAAGTTCACAATTATAGCGATTAATAATAAATTATTTATAATTATTTATTGTCATAAAACTTTTTATATATTACTTTGTGTTATACTTCGGTATGTGATTGTATAGACGAAGATGTAGAATACAGACAAAGTCGAGGCTAGAGTTTGACTTTATATCCGTAAGACGAAATTGCCACGTACTCAGGTGCAATACGTTTTAGTAGCAAAACGCCTCCAAGATACAACGACTTTAAAACTTCAGACCGCTGCACTACGAGTCGGAAGTTATCGGCGAACGTACTCGGATATTTGGAACTTTCGGACTCTACTAATGCAGAATTTAGAAAGCTTATGAATTGTAAAGAACTTGTGAATTCGAATGTATGAAATGAAATGTGGAGGGGCCTATTTATATATGTTGAAGAGTTGAAGTGCCTTTTTGGAAAGGCACCTCTTCACCCCTTGGTTGCACCCTTTGGACTAGACCCACCAGTTCGCTGGGTGGTCGCACCCGCAGACTAACCCGCGCCCTGGCGGGCGACGGGTCGCACTGGTTCGCTGGCGGGTCGGTCCGACCCACTGCCCCGGTCCGATTGGATCGGTCCGAACCGCCGACCCGGTCCGCCCAACGATCCAGTCCGGTTCGACCCGGTTCCTGACCGGACCGGTCCACGTCACCGCACCGCCTGACTCGAACCGCCACGAACCCGTGAGCCATACGTCTGGACCACCTAGCCAAAACTGTAAGGCTCCTCCAACTCCTCGCGACGACGCGTACGTGCGAAGTGCAAAGTGCGCCTCTAAAGTGACTCAATGCGACATGTGCGACGTGCGCGTGCGGGCCCGGACTCGGGCTCATTTTAGCCAAAGGCTAAAATCCCACTAGGATCCACCATAAGGTCCACCATAGGGGAGCACACTTGATAACTACTTATCAAGTGCTCTACTAAATAAGGAGTATCCACTTACTCCAATTTTTCTATGTGGGACAAGTTCCAATATATTTACTTCATAAACTCTTCAACTTCCATGTTTAAGTTGCAACCTTTGACAATTAATATCTCATTCACCCGAAATTGGTTTTGAGCATATTAATACATTAAATTCATCTACTCGAAGTGTAGATTATGAATTTGCAACTTGTTTCCATTTTTAACAAATGGATTGAATTAATTAAATTGGTCAATTTTGAGTCAAAACCCAAAATTCCAAATCAATTTCCAACAATCCCTCACATGAATGATATTAATGCAATGCACACCTAAGAAAGTCCCAATGAGCCGTCCCTTCATCAGGATAGGTAGCTTCAGGCTTTGAACCTTCCCTAGTGAGATGCCATCGGATTTACTCACTGCTCAGTGAACATGATGTCTTGAATTGGTCAGCTTTTGTGTAAATCAAGTACAATGACAACCACAAAGTAACGACTCTAATATCCTTTTGGTTCTCACGTTGTTGTCCATTTTGGCCATGGACCTTATCTCGGATTCATAAGTGTGTACTGAAATTATTACATTTGTCAGTTTGAAGCGGCCCCACTTCACACTTATATAGGTGATCTCCTATTAAAGGTACCCTGAAATACCTTACCACGAAGGTATATGAATCATTAAAAGCTGTTAAGCTTACCCTCACCACACGTCATCAGGTTTTGTACCAAAAAGGTACAATTGGCACTTGAGCGGAATCGAGAATGAGCTTGAAACTTGTTTTCAAGTGCAAAACTGAGTGCTTCAAAGCTTAGTTGTCTCGTTGAACCAAGTTCTTGGGATCCTCCAGTCATCATGGACGAGTTACCACTATGAACACTCTTTAGTGTGTGGGTTTTAGCCCCATTCCCCTTACCGCGCTATACATTTGATCTCGATCAATGCCTTTAGTCAGCGGATCCGCAATGTTGTCTTTTGACTTTACGTAGTCAATGGAGATTACTCCACTTGAGATCAAATGTCTAACGGTATTGTGTCTCCTCCGGATGTGTCGAGACTTACCATTATACATGTGGCTTTGTGCCCTCCCTATAGCAGACATGCTATCACAGTGTATCATCACGGGAGGCACTGGTTTGCACCAACCAGGAATATCCTCTAAGAAGTTCCGAAGCCATTCTGCCTCTTCACCAGCCTTGTCTAAAGCAATGAACTCCGATTCCATTGTGGAACGAGCTATGGAAATTTGTTTAGAGGATTTCCAAGCCACAGCTCCTCCACCTATAGTGAATACATAACCACTGGTGGATTTTGAATCTTTTGTATCAGATATCCAGTTTGCATCTGTGTATCCTTCCAATACGGCTGGATATCTTGTATACAAAATTCCATGATTCATGGTATGTTTTAAATACCTTAAAACTCTCATCAGAGCTTTCCAGTGATTCTTGTTAGGATTACTTGTAAATCTACTAAGTTTGCTAACTGAATATGCTATATCCGGACGCGTACCATTTGTCAAGTACATCAGGCTTCCGATAATTCTTGCATATTTCAGTTGCAGCACTGGGTCACCACTATTTTTGGCTAAGTGTAGATTAACATCTACAGGAGTGTTAGCCGGGGGTACGTCATAAGCATCAAATTTCCTCAACACATTCTCAACGTAATGAGATTGTGATAGGAAAATTCCATCAGAAGTTCTAGAGATTTTCATCCCTAGAATGACGTCAGCCAAACCCATGTCTTTCATGTCAAAAATTCGTTTTAACATATTTTTAGTATTCACGATCGAGTCATGATTACTTCCCGTAATAAGCATGTCATCGACGTATAGACACACTATTACATAATCTTCTGGAGTGCCCTTTATATAGACACACTTATCGCACTCATTGATTTTGAAACCATTAGAGAGCATCACATTATCAAATTTTTCATGCCATTTAAGAGGTGCTTGTTTGAGTCCGTACAAAGATCTAACAAGTTTACACACCTTCTTTTCTTGGCCAGGAACTACAAACCCTTCAGGTTGTTCCATATATATCTCCTCCTCCAATTCCCCATTTAAGAAGACCGTCTTCACATCCATTTGATGTATCTCAAGGTTATGCAGAGCTGCAATAGCAATGAGAACTCTAATGGATGTGATCCTCGTAACTGGAGAATATGTATCAAAGAAGTCGTATCCTTCTCTTTGCTTGAACCCTTTGGCTACCAATCTAGCCTTATTCTTATCAATTGATCCATCGGCTTTATACTTCCTCTTTAGGATCCACTTGCATCCAAGTGGTTTATAGCCTGGTGGTAGATCTACAATCTCCCACGTGTGATTTTGCATGATGAACTCGATTTCACTGTTTATTGCTTCTTTCCAGAGAGGAGCATCTGGACTGGACAATGCCTCATGTATTGTCCTGGGTTCACTTTCCATCATGTATGATAGAAAATTCGGCCCAAAAGACTTTTCCTTTCTGGCCCTTTTACTACGTCTCGGTTCATCATTACCCTCAGGTTCTTTATTAACCTCAACAGGTGAACCATAAGTTCTTTTACGAGAACTTACTTCTGTGTTTTCCTTCTTAGGAAATATGTTCTCAAAGAACACTACGTTCCTTGACTCAATAGTCATTCCCACGTTTATGTCAGGAATGTCTGATTTGTGCACTAGAAATCGATATGCACTACTGTTATGCGCATATCCAATGAAAATGCAATCAACAGTTTTGGGTCCTATTCTCACTTGTTTTGGCTTAGGTACTTCAACCTTAGCTAGGCACCCCCACACTTTAAGGTAATGGTAGGAAGGTTTTCTTCCTTTCCACAACTCGTACGGAGTTTTGTCCCTTTTCTTATGTGGCAATTTGTTAAGAATGTAGTTGGCAGACAAGATTGCTTCCCCCCACATGTTCTGGGGTAAGCCCGAACTTATCAACATAGCGTTCATCGTCTATTTTAGAGTACGGTTCTTGCGTTCTGCAACGCCATTTGATTGAGGTGAATATGGAGCTGTAGTTTGATGAATAATACCGTTTTGTTGGCAAAATTCTTCAAATGGAGCTACATATTCTCCACCTCTATCACTACGAATCACTTTGATTCTTTTGCTAAGTTGATTTTCAACTTCATTCTTATAATTTTTGAATGCCTTAATGACTTCATCTTTACTTTTCAAAAGATATACACAACAATATCTTGTGCAATCATCAATAAAAGTCATGAAGTAATTCTTACCACCTCTAGTTTGCACAAACATTAAATCACACACATCGGTATGAACAAGTTCTAGAGGTGAAGTACTTCTATCAACTGAATGGAATGCTGTTTTGGCCAATTTTGCCTCCACACAGATCTCACACTTTTGTGAATCAAATTCCATTCTAGGAAGTAAATCTAAATTCACTAATCGTCGAAGTGTATTTTGATTTACATGTCCTAATCTACCATGCCATAAATTAGAACACTCAAGCAAATAATTAACTTCACTTATATTAATATTGCGCTTAATGTTGCGCTTTACAGTCATTACATTCATTTTGAAAAGGCTCTTTTCGAGATAGCCTTTCCCAATAAATTGACCACATTTGGTCAGTACAAAATTATTTGCTTCAAAAACCAACCTAAATCCGGCCTTACTCAATAAAGAACCGGAGACTAAATTCTTGCGAATGTCTGGGACATGCAGCACATCCACGAGAGTTAGTTCTTTTCCCGATGTCATCTTCAACACGACCTTTCCCAATCCTACCACTGGAGACGTTGCAGAGTTTCCCATTAAGAGCTTTCTGCCATTGATCTCTTGGTAAGTGGAGAACAGTTCCTTGTCTGAACAGATATGACGGGTAGCCCCTGTGTCGATCCACCACTCCCTTGGATTATCTACCAAGTTGGCCTCGAATACGACGGCGGACAGATCCAATTCAGACAGTTCTTCTGGCAAGGATTTGTGCTCGGCAAGGTTGGCCTGATTCTTTTGGCCTTGATTTGCTTTTTTTGGCAGTCGACATTCACTCGACTTGTGTCCGGGCTTATCACAGTTATAACAGTTACCTTTGAATCTTTTGTTCGAGGTCTTCTGTTGCTTATTAGAGCCAGCACTGCGTTTTCTCTTCTTGCCACTTCCGGACTCTGCCAAATTCACACGTGCCTCACCACGGTTCTTGTCGCTTTTGACTTCGGATTTCCGGTTGTCTTCCTCGATCCGTAGTCTCACAATCAAGTCCTCAAGCCCCATTTCCTTGCGTTTGTGCTTGAGATAATTTTTGAAATCCTTCCATTGAGGCGGTAGCTTTTCTATGAATGCGGCTACTTGAAAGGATTCAGATAGTTGCATACCTTCAGCATGAATCTCATGGAGGATCAACTGCAACTCTCGAACTTGGTCCATGACCGTCTTCGAGTCTACCATTTTGAAGTCGAGGAACCGTCCGACAATGAATTTCTTCATTCCGGCATCCTCCGTTTTGTACTTTTTCTCCAAAGATAACCACAATTCTTTTGCGATTTTAAAAATAGAATAGACATTGTAAAGTGAGTCGTCTAATCCATTCAGAATGTAATTTCGACAAAGGAAGTCGCTGTGGTTCCAAGCGTCCAAAGCAGTCATTCCCTCTTTATCCCCTGTTTCAACAGTAGGAGGATCTTCCCTAAAGAACCGGGCAAGACTGAGAGTTGTCAAGTAGAACAGCATTTTCTGCTGCCATCTCTTAAAATTATTTTCAGCAAATTTAGCCGGTTTTTCGGCGTGAGCAGCAGGGATTGAAGGAGTAGAAACAGAAGAAGACATCTCCGAATATACAAAAAGAAATTTCGTCTTACGCTGTTATACTTCGGTATGTGATTGTATAGACGAAGATGTAGAATACAGACAAAGTCGAGGCTAGAGTTTGACTCTATATCCGTAAGACGAAATTGCCACGTACTCAGGTGCAATACGTTTTAGTAGCAAAACGCCTCCAAGATACAACGACTTTAAAACTTCAGACCGCTGCACTACGAGTCGGAAGTTATCGGCGAACGTACTCGGATATTTGGAACTTTCGGAATCTACTAATGCAGAATTAAGAAAGCTTATGAATTGTAAAGAACTTGTGAATTCGAATGTATGAAATGAAATGTGGAGGGGCCTATTTATATATCTTGAAGAGTTGAAGTGCCTTTTTGGAAAGGCACCTCTTCACCCCTTGGTTGCACCCATTGGACTGGACCCACCAGTTCGCTGGGTGGTCGGTCCGACCGGTCCGAACCGCCGACCCGGTCCGCCCAACGATCCAGTCCGGTTCGACCCAGTTCCTGACCGGACTGGTCCACGTCACCGCACCGCCTGACTCGAACCGCCACGAACCCATGAGCCATCCGTCTGACCACCTAGCCAAGTGCGCCTCTAAAGCGACTCAATGCGACATGTGCGACGTGCGCGTGCGGGCCCGGGCTCGGGCTCGGATGGTGCAAAGCACCATCCTCGGGTCCATTTTAGCCAAAGGCTAAAATTCCACTAGGATCCACCATAAGGTCCACCATAGGGGAGCACACTTGATAACTACTTATCAAGTGCTCTACTAAATAAGGAGTATCCACTTACTCCAACTTTTTCTATGTGGGACAAGTTCCCATATATTTACTTCATAAACTCTTCAACTTCCATGTTTAAGTTGCAACCTTTGACAATTAATATCTCATTCACTCGAAATTGGTTTTGAGCATATTAATACATTAAATTCATCTACTCGAAGTGTAGATTATGAATTTGCAACTTGTTTCCATTTTTAACAAATGGATTGAATTAATTAAATTGGTCAATTTTGAGTCAAAACCCAAAATTCCAAATCAATTTCCAACATTTTGGACTGTAAAAATAATTAATAATTGCAAAAAATATTTGAGACAACATTTATTATCTCAAATATATTATTTGCGAACGAGTTATTGAGCCGACTAATTACTTACTACAGTTGTTTACAATAATAAAGTTGACAAATGTCCATTAATTTAGACCAATTTTTATTGTCTCAAAAAAACTCTTTTTCTTGTAATGTGTAGGGTGAGTAAAAACACGGAAAAAAATCATAAGTCGTCCCACAACTATTTGCTTTGACGAAATTGGTCCCATAAATTTAGCAATTTTCAACTTAATCTCGTAAATCCATAAATTGCTATATTTAAAGCAAAATTTGGCCGGACGCACAGATTTATTTTGGGACAAACTGGTGAAGCTTATTATGTGGCATGTTTTTTTTTACATGGTCATCATAACTAAACATTATTAAGAAAAAGATACCTTATTTACAAATTACCACTTCAGATAAGAATGAGGAACACCACATTATCGCGCCTCTTATCGAAAGAAAATCCTAGAAATCTTTTTGTCCAAAAAACACCTAAATTCGACATAGCAAAACGCACGAAATTCCACCGCCGCAAATATCAGGATTTCTACAAGGATCCAAAGAGTTTTGCGACATTCTTTCTGTGAAGTGGAAGTCCAAAGAGGTTGCGACAATCAAAGAACTTCAGAAATTTGGATGATGAACATTCCGGATATTTGGCACAACCGTAAAATCGAAGACCAATATTTTCTTCCTTCCACGTCGACGTCGTCACTGGGGAGCTCAAACAACAATGGCACTCCCAATCGTTGCTGCGAGCTCGCACTTGAAGAAGACACCGCCATAGAGATTTGGGGAGGTTAAAAATTAGGGTTCCTGACTCCTCTATTCTTCTCACTAAATCGCGCCAACACGTGAGAGTTATTTAGTTATGTTAAT
Source organism: Ajuga chamaepitys (assembly GCA_958295605.1). Lineage (NCBI taxonomy): Eukaryota > Viridiplantae > Streptophyta > Magnoliopsida > Lamiales > Lamiaceae > Ajuga > Ajuga chamaepitys. The sequence goes on along the minus strand of OY282508.1, from coordinate 50,778,455 downwards.
GTGTTTTCCCCATTTTTTTTTAATTTGCTTATGTGTAATATATGAAATAAAAAAACAAAAGGGAAAGAAAAGCCATGCACATTTGATATAAATCGTCACGTCACAAGTAGTTACCGGACTATCCCAAATTAGAGTGGCACGTGACAGTTTCCGGAGAATTAAGTATTTTCGGACCAAATTTGGACTTAAATTGAGCAATTTTTAGATTTACGGGACTAAATTAAAACTTGCTAAATTCGGGGAACCAATTTCGGTAAAACAAATAGTTATGGAACGACTTATAATTTTTTTCCGTAAAAACACCATTGAATTCAAATCCGATTTGGATTTTCATTCATACTCATTTATTTAAGCTCCATTTAATAAACAAACAAAATTTAAACATTAAAAACTCGTTCGGTAGTAGATCATGATTCATGAACATATTTATTTAGCTCGTAAAACAAAAATAGTAATACTAATATTACAAATAAGAATAATAATTTTATATTTTTGTAGTAACTCGTTTATTATAAAAAGTCAACAAATTATTTATTAAATGAATTATTTCTTTAGAAAAAATTAAAATAATATATAATATTGATGTTTGCAAACATAATATATATATATATATATATATATATATATATATATATATATATATAATGTCTAAGTCCATCTCCAAGGTGGCACTATTTTGCTGCTACTTCTGTCTCCAATGCAGCCCTAATCAAACATTATTTTGGTTGATTGCAATAGCTAAGCAGCAAGTTCACAGATGATAACTTCTTTTTTTTTTCCTTCTTTTTTTAATCTTTTTGTTTATGATTTTAACATTTAATTTCTAGTAGTATTTTTTATAAAAATAATTGTTAGTACGACTTTTTTTTATATATAATTTATAAATCTTTTCTACAAATAAAAGTAATTACGTATACTCAAATAATAACTAAAATTGCGTTGATTCACGAAAAAATACATTTTTATTACAAAATACATCTACAAATAATACATACACGTCATATTAAAATACAAATTGATTAGTATAAATATGAGTACTAATTAATATAAATATTTAAAAAATTAAATAATATATTTGTGAGAATATTTTTTTGGTGCATCGAATTGGTGTTTAATGTGAAGAATATTAAGAAAATTTTGGGTACGAGTTTATTCGGCTCAGTCAATTATTCGAAGTTCGAATTTTATTTAGAAATAAAACAGATCAAATCAGAAAATACCACCAAAGTTTCTTAATCATAATTACTTTCTTTCTTTTTTATTAATTGTCTCATGTTTATACCCTAAAAAAAGTGAGTGGGGCTTGGCTGCACCATATGCACAACTATGGTGCACCATTCATATAGTATTTTTTCGTGCACTTAAGGTATTGTTAATTTACTCATACAGTGTAGTTGATTTACTAATATAGTATACCACTATCAGTATAATTGATTTACTCGTACAATATGGTTGATTTACTGACTGATATAATATGATTGATTTGCTCATACAGTATTGTGGTGCACAATAAGCCTATTGTGCACCTTGTGCACACAAGTTTTTGCCAAAAAAAATTGTCTCAAGTTTAGCTATTATTTTCATTGCACTACTAAAATTAAGGTTTTTTGTCACTACAAAATGTAGTTACAAAAAAGAGTGAGTAGTCACGAAAATATTTTTAGTAACTACATATCTAAATATAGTTACTATAAGGTAGCCACTTATAGTAATATGCAAAAAGTTTTTTTGCCACTACTTTGTAGTTACTAATGTATTTGTAACTATTTTTTCCACTACTTTGTAGTTACTAACGTATTTGTAACTACAAGTAGTTGCAAAAGAGTTTGTCATATTGTAGCAAATTTGGTTAAAATAGTATAAAACATTTTATGTAACTACTAATAGTTATAAAAGAGGTTTTTTTTTGTAACCACTTTTGTAGTTGCAAAAGACTAACGGCAAATACTTTTTTTTTTTCTTGTAGTGTTGATTTTTTGAAGTTATCAAATATTATAAATGTTATTCAATTACTATTTTTTAAACTATTTATATTAAGTTTATTTAATAAAAAAATTCAACCACAATTAATTTGAAAAGTATATACTCCCTCCATTCCATATCAATTGACGTTTTAGGGTGAAAGGAAATAATTAAGGATTGAATATTTTGACAGATATACCCTCAACTAAAGATTTGACTAAATCAAAATATCTCTAATAGATTGAAAGATATAAATATTTTAGGATTGAGTTCAGGGAGAAAATTGGTAGAATTGGTGAAAAATATATAAAACGTTAATTAATTGGAAGAGGGAAGAACATCCTAAAAGGTCAATTAATATGAAAAAGAGGGAGTATAATCATTGTAGTGTATTATTGTTAATGTGCCTAAGATTGGATTATTTTTATATTATATTTTATATGGCTTAGTATTATAACACTAATCGCTTCTCTTTCTTTAAGAAAAAGTTAAGTCTACTAACTGCAAATCTTTTATCCATATACATGTATTACGGTTGATTATTTTTAACACATACTTTTAAATTTATTGAAATTTACTTTATAAGATAGATTTATAAATTCTAAGTTGCTATCCTCATTTTATGAATATTTAAAATATATTACTTTGAAATTGAAAATTTAAAAACACATATAGGAATAAAAGTAAAAGTAGTGAATTAATAAAGAGAATATTACCCTTTTCGGAAATTATATGGTTACTATTCGCGATATATTCATATAATATTGTTTTATTTAAAAAATCTTGGGTGTTAATTGTTTTATAACTTTTGACCCAAAATGCGCAATTAATATGAGAGGAACTGAAAAATTCAAAGAATTTTGTTACTAGGCAAAAACTTGGGTGCATATGATGAGAATAGTGCTTAATGTACAACCAAATTCAGATTTTGCGCACGGGTCGCGCGTGAACCGCATGTTTTTTTTTCGTTTTTCGTGTTCTTATAGTAGACTTATTGTGTTCTTACAGTAGACTTATTATGTTCTTGTAGTATAGTAATTTTGTGTTTAGAGTACAGAATTATGTGTTCTTCAGTAGACTTACCGTACTCTTGCAGTATAGTTATTTTGTGTTCAGAGTAGACTTATTGTGTTCTTACAGTAGACTTATTGTGTTCTTGCAGTAGAATTTTTTTTTTTTAAAAAGGCATGACCTGCGCGCTGACCCAGTTCGCGAACGCGAATCTTTTATAAATCATATTTCAGCAATTTTTTGGGGTTCTAGTATTAAATTGTAATAATGTACAATAAACCTATTTTACATCATATGTCCACAAGTGTTACACTTGTTACTATGGTTTCAGGATAAACTTTCTATTTATGATAATTTTTTAACGATTTAAGTTTGATGTTGTATTGTTCCGAAAATGAAGAAACATTTAAAAAGGCTGATTGGTGGCAAAAGAGTTTGGACAGTAAATGCAATATGCTATTTCCAAGAATTTTGTTTATTCTGATAACTGAATATTCTCACAAAGGGTAAATATACCAATTATACTTTGCTATGCCCTATTTACCATTTCCTTTCTCGTTTTCTGTGAGATCTTTTACTCTAGTTAGTAGAACATCTTCCAACACAATAATATGATATAGATACTCCTTCCGATTAAAAAAAAAGTGTTGATTTAGAGAAATTGAAAATACTAAAAAAAAGTCACTTTAGTTAAAAAAAATCCATAATGTTTCGTATCTTATACTAAATAACCTACTGAATTAGGTTGATTATTTCCTTATTTTACAAAATATATCCTTATTAGATGGATTGTGTAGGGATATACTTGTCATTTTTACCTATTCTTAATTTTTTCAAATAAGTCTAAAACGACGTTTTTTATGAACCGGAAAGAGTAGTGGATAAACTACATAGTGCAGATTTCTTGGTGTAACCAAAAATAGACCTCAACACTTTATATACATTAGGAATGTAGAGAAATTGGTTGTAGCTCAATTGGTGGAACAGTTTATGACCCAATCAATTGATCAGGATCCAATTCCCATTCATCCCACCCCAAATTTATGTATTAATTATACTATATTATTAGCTCCAATTAATCTTTGCATAGGCGACGGGCTCCCATTAACCATCTATGCTAATTTCATAATTCTTCCACACCTATATTCTGATTAGCCTCACCTATACCAAATTAGTTACTAGACCTGAGTTCCGCGTTAATTGACAGCATAGTAATTTTTATAACCTGACTTAAACTGAAGTATGAAGATTAAGTTCGATATAACCTAAAACCCGCCGGACTAGAAAATAATCCCCGATTGAATTAAAGAGGCGATTTTGGGGCAGCAAATTAAGAGTAATTTAGTTTAGTAGTTTAAAAAAAGTTGAGGTTTTGTTTTGTAAAAATCCTGGTTCCAGTGGGTGGCGGCGCTCAGATTTTGTCTGTCTAAGTTTGATGTAGTGTAAGAAGAGTTTGTTTTATCATTTTACATTGATTTGGAAAGTTTTTTCCCTGCAACTAAATCTGCCCATGTTTCCTACTTAGGCCCACTAATTGTTCTTAGGGTTCGAAAACCAATGACTTTAATTTCACATGCCTTTGTCTCATCTACCTACCCCTAGGGCGGGGGTGGGGGGTGGTTGCCAGATAAAGGAGGGAACTTGTCCTTTCATTTTTATTTTGGGAAAAAATAAATTAGTTTTTGAAAATATTCTAAAAAACGTTAGGCAATAGTCGATTAATAAATTGGGGTCTAACATTTAATCGGAGCTTAGATGAAGCTAAACAGAATCTAGACAAAATAAAGCTGAAAGAAGTTGGAGAGACAAAAACGTAGATGGACAATAACAATCTAGCGTTTAGTATGTCGATAGGGTGTGATTTAGCGCCTATTCGAAGTTTGGACGGAACTAAACAGGATCTAGAGAGAATAAAGCGGAAAGGAGTTGAGAAGAAATAGAAACACAGGACGTGGACAATAACAGTCTAGTGCCTAGGCGGGGACAATCGGAGGTCGTCGGGAACTTTTAGAACAATGGTTTTTTATGATTGTTTTTTCTTGATGATGTGCGATACATGTAAAATATACTATCTCGGTCTATTTTGGTTGTTCTTTTAGATTTTATGGTTTATTTTAAAACAGATGATTTACTTTTGACGACGACTATTTGCAACACACATAATTTTGTAATGCAGCCTACTAATTTTATAAATTAAAATATTACTAGTAAAAGACTACAATGCACTTAATGAAAAATTAACAGAATCCATTAAAAACAATACACACATATATATATATATATTTTTTTTTTAAAAAATAAGAAACCTAAAAGTATTTTTTTTTTTTTTTTGTGTCATCTTCTATCAGACCGTATCCGATTATTCTAAAACTCCAAAAATTATAGTTTCTTAAAGATTTTATGCATGGAGCAAATAAATAACAAACAAAAATCTTAATTAAGTGTACAAGCACTTTGTAATTTGTATACGTTCTTATTAGGTAAAGATATCTTGAATTTATCAATATCTGTATCTATTTTAAGAGTGAGGTTATACTCTGGAACATGTTTTCTCTTAATTAATCCACGAATATTACCCGAAAACTTGCAGGGCATACAAGGTGGAATGCTAGATGCACATTTACTCAGTTGCTTACATGATAAAGAAGCACTTGGTGTAGGTTATTATAAGAAGGATCTAGAATCCAATTGTAAAGAATAATTTTATAAAATGAAGAAATGGTATAATTGGTATTTAATGGGTTAGATTAATAATTTTATACTACTAATTTTGAAATAAAAATGGACTGCATTGAGAGGCGCGTTAAAAAATTTTGTGAGCTGTGAATAGTTGCCACCTTTACTTTTTCACCCATATTTCTCCAATAGTGTCTCTATCATTATCCCTATAAGTTTACTCTCTCTGTTCCATATTAATTGACGTTTTAGGATGACAAGGAAGAATTAAGAATAGAATATTTTGACACATATACCCTCAGCTAAAGATTTGACCAAATCAAAATATCTTTGAAAGATTGAAAAATAGAGATATTTTAGGATTAAGTCCAGGGAGAGAATTGGTAGAATTTGTGAAAAATATGTAAAACGACAACTAATTGGAAAATAAAATAACATCCTAAAACGTTAATTAATATGAAACGGAGGGAGTATTTAATAACCTAACCTACTATACATAATTTATTCTCTTCATTCATAATGAAAAGAGTTAATAATAGTATAAAGAAAATGAGGAGAAAATTAAGAGATTTCAAGGGAAAGATAAAATTCAGATGATGACTTATTTGTTCATTCCCCTTACACCTTAAGTTCTTTACTATAATCTAGAAGAACAACTAAAACAAGGAGGTGATATTTATTTGTAGGAAAAATTAAAATTAAATTTATAAAATAAAATAAAATAAATTACTTTTTAAAACAAAGCAATTAAATTATCTAATAATTTCTTATTTTATTAAATAAATATTTAATTAATTTCTATTTGAAGCAAAATCTAATACAAATAGTTTAACACACCATACATATCTAATTAAATCTAAGGCCATTATTCAACTAATAAATGATATGTTTATTTTAAACTTAATATTTTGTATTCTCTCCTTCTCCCAAAGATAATTCATTTCCCTCTTTTAGATGTTCCCAAAAAAATTACATACACAAATCTAACATAGACAATTGACAAACATTTACATTTTCTAAATGTAACATTCTTAAGATATAGATTTTAAACTAAGACAATGAATATAAACAATTAATTTGATGTACTATAAAAAAAAAAAAAAAAAAAAGAAAGATTAAATTTGGACAGAAATTTAACTATAAATAGTCAATCATAAGCTACACCTTTTTTTTTTTATATAGCAACTCGCCAAATAAAAGTCCAAGGTTAGAACTTAATGACAGGATTTATATATATATATATATATATATATATATATATATATATATATTATATTGATAGTGATTAAATTTATTTAGTTTTAGCAGATAAAATAAATAAAAATACACATAATTTCCTCTTATAAATGATTATTTTATATATAAATATTATATAGTAAGGTCAAATTTCTTCGTGCATATGCTAATTTATTTGAAGCATAAATCTTATAATAGTTTTATGATAAGATATGGTGAAATTTGCAAAGTAGACTTCTAACAAGTGATGAAATTTGTTAAAAGATTAATCAGTAATAATTGGATGATTTTATAATGCCAAGGTAGTTATTAAAATGATTAGGGTAGAATTCAAAAAGTGAGGAGAAATGAAGAGAAATTAGCAGGTGTAAATTTTGCAATAAGAAACCAATCTAATTTTTATGTTCTAGAACAAATGTAAATTTGGATATATGTCCCATCCATATGGGCCAACCACTAAATAAACATAACAAATTTTTAGATATCATAACCTTAATCTAATGGATTAAAAATAAACAAATTATAATTTTGTAGAACAAGACGCTCATTTTAATTACATTATATTTCTCTAGATTTGGCTGATGGCAAAAACTTATATGAGACCGTCACACGATCGTCACACGATGTGACGGGAAAAAAATATCATTTTTTTTGTAAAAGTATCACGTTTATCTGTAAAAGTATCATTTTTTTTAACAAAAAAAATAAATATCACTTTTTATAGCAAAAGTATCACATTTATCTGTAAAAGTATCAGTGTAGTAAAAATATCATTTTTATTTGTAAAAGTATCACTTTTTCCTGTAAAAGTGAATTCCGTCACACGTGTGACCGTTTGACCACCGTCACACACAAGACTCACTCCTCGCTGATATCCCTCACCATGATTAGAGCAATCACTAAAAGAAATGATCTTTCGAAATACTACAAAGTGATCTCAATTAATGAGTATTTGTTATAACCACTACAAAGGAAAATGATTTTATGTAACACTACGTTTTTAACACTTCTAAAATTTTAACTTTTATGTAACACTTTTGTAACATTTATGAATATATAACACATCCATATAACACTTTTGTAACATCTACGAATATGTAACACCTTCATACAACACTTTAAAATATATAATTCTTTGAATATAACACTTTTAAATTGTAACACTTATAGGCATGTGCTTCTAGCGTTCTTGGCAATCTTAGGTTCTCTTGTCGCACTAGGATGAAAGGTGCGTGCTTCTAGCATTCTTGGCAAGACCTTTCGTACTGGATCGCATCTTTCTTCAGAGCTGGCCAAAAGTATCCTTACCTTAGGATCTTTTGGGCCAAGGCTTGCCCCCAATGCGGTTTCCGCATACTCCCTTGTGGATCTCCGCCATGATATACCTATGTTCTTCATCCTTCATGCATCTCCGTAGTGGGATAGAAAATCCTCTTTTATAGAGTACATCGTTGATCAAGGTATAATGTGATGACCGCATCCGCAACTTGTGGGCTTCGATTGCACTTTGAGGAAGCTCGTTGTTCTTTAGGTAGTGTTCAATGGGCGTTATCCAGGTTTCTCCTTCAGAGGGTTCTACCTGCATGCGTTATTGATCCTGGATTAATAGTATTGTCGATCGCACTAGATGGAATGATGTGAAGTTTTCCCTCTTCTGAGGTGGCGAGCCTAGCGAGAGCGTCTGCCTGGGCATTCCTAGATCGTAGTATTTGAACAAATTCGATCTAGGTGAATTCCCTGGCTTCTTTGAGAACCAATTTTTTATACTAGATCATTTTTTCCTCCTTGGCGGCGTAGCTCCCATTTATTTGGCTAATGAAGAACTGGGAACCATTATGTACAATAAGATGCGTTAGACACCTAAAGATCGTGTTGTGGTTAACCTTAAAAGGACGGCTTCATACTCCGCTTCGTTGTTGGTCGCCATAATATCAAAGCATACTATTGAGCTTAAATATTACTTTTCTGGACTCAATAGTACTATTCCCGCTCCAGCTCATGAGGCGGTGGATGATCCATCTACAAAAATTTCCCTAGTGATAGTCGGGTTCTGAAACTCGATATGTGGTGTGAAGTCGAGGACAAAGTTTGCTAGTGCTTGCGCCTTGATCGCAGTTCAGGGGCTTAGGTTATATCGAATTGTCCTAATTCGACCGCTCATTTCAATAATCTTCTTACAGTATTAGGTCGTTGTAATACTTTGTGCAGTGGGTGATTAGTCAGGACTTCAATCGGGTGTTGGTGGAGCCGCAACTTTCGTGCATCCATGACCAACGAATATACCAATTTTTCCATGGCCCGAAGTCCGATGTCATGTAGAAATCAACTAAATGATTATTTGGTGTTTCAAAAATAGGGAGTAGCTTCAATATTTCTTTAAGAATTATAATTAATTTCATTTGTGGTCCATCTTTCTCTTTATATGAGAGCTTTAACATTTTCTTTAGAGGCTACAATTTTCATCTGTAGCCGCTCTCATATAGGAACATATTAATGTTTTGTTTTTGTTCTTATTTTTTTTGTAAATACCAACATACTCTTTTGATGTCATTTCTGTGACATTATGCTAACAAGTTCATTGAGATAGTAATATATGGTCAAGTGCATTGAGCTTATTACAATAATGAGCATATTATATTTAAATAGGAAATTTTAGCTCACAATATTTGGCGTGAACGGGAGCATGCATGCATTGTTGAGCACATGTTGCGTGCTTGCCGTGCAGTTTACCTTCGGCTTGATTTTTTATGTGTTTTTGTCCACCACTTTTCGCTCGACATCTGCTTGAGTTTTATCTAGAATTGAGTGATCTTCGAGTTGAGTGTTGGAAAAATACGTAGAGGATAATGGCTACTGGATGCGTGAGTAATACCGAGGTACAATGTCCTTAAAATAAATTCGAGCCTCTCACTAGTGCTAAGAGTCTCGTGTATGTTTGTTTCCTATAATACAATGGTCTACTACATAAATTCTAGCATTGGATTACCACACAATGGCGAATTAATAATGTGCCTGAAATGTGACACCAAGACTAGAGGACCAAGGAAAAGGTAGCAAACCAGAGCAGAAAGAAGATTGAAGCTAAATGCTAGCAAAAATTTCTATGTCAGTCGAATTCAGTGTGGCTAATGAGCTAAAAGAGCCACTATTTATAGGCTCTAATAGACTCTTGGAAGACCCATGACTTGCATCATTATTTCAGGAGTTAAGGATAATTAATCCTCATCCATTACATCTCAAGTCACAAGTTTTAATGCTACTAAAACATAAAAACGTGGAGAACAAGAAGAGTAATACAAATTAGAAGTTGAAGCCATGCAGCTAAAAGAAAAAATAATAGTTAATAGAAAAAATTAGCTTACGCGGGCGCCCCTCAGATCGGCCCGACATTTGTGTACGCACGTGCACTCTCACACAAGTCTCTTTCATTTTGAGGTGACCTGAAATTAATCCATGGTACTTCCATTTTTTAGGTCAAATAATTTTATTAATAATTGCTGGAATCATCAATTGATTAGAGGTTCAATTATAAAAAAATATATTTGGTCTAATTTTTCAATTACAACACATCGTTTAAAGTTTTTCAATATTTATTACAGATTATGAAATGTTTTTAATTAAAACATCAATTACATTCTTTATATTTGAATATGTCGGCACCATCATTATTAGATGAATTTTAATGAGACATTCATTTGCTCTCCACCAATATCACAATATGCCACTTCTATTGCCATTAATTGAGAGAAGAATTACATGACAACCATAATTTCAATCTTCAGTTCACTATAATTGTACCAATAAATAATATATAAGTTACAGATGTTAGACGGTCACGTCATGATATACCTAATTGTTGTATTAGTGATGCAATTAAATTTCGAGAAAATGTGATCAACGATGTAATAGAAAAAGTTTCATGATTGATAACAAACATTGATATTTTTTAGAAGTCACGTTGCGATAAAAAAAAAAAAATGGATTAAAGAGCATGAGTTTATTGATAATTAACTCTCGATCAAGCTAGTAGTTTCTATTAGAGGGAGCAATTCAGATAGCCAGTCGGACCTAGTTATTGGGTCAATGCAATTTCTGGCTTGGTCGGACCGATTCAAAATTTTATCTGACCTAAACTTAGTCATCACAACCCACTCATTACCTTATAATATACTAGATTTTCGGTCCGAGCCGCAGTTTATCGGGTCATTGATTCATCGAGTCAGACTTTATAGTACGTCAGACCTATATTTACATGATTCATCCCGTCTCAAATGCCGAACGAATTAAGTTAGTGTATGTTTTGTTGGGGTTGACACAACCCTAAATGAGTTGGCCCAATCCCTACCTATATTTGTTTTCATGGTTTGCCAATATCACCCCCAAACCATCATTTTTCTCTTTAATCATTAAATCAATGATTAATAACAACCTCTTACACACATCACATCACCTTTTACAATTTAAAATTATATCATATACTATAACTATTACCTCAACCACCCAAACAAACATCACTCTTTAAAATATCATATTACGAAAATAAATAAAATATAATAAATAACTAATACAAATGTCATATTATCCACGTATTATTTTCATATTAAAATTAATTACCCAAAAATATTTTTTACTCACATTAATATTTTTATTTATATAATAACATTTAACATACTAAAAAATATTATATTTATTCATTTCGAAGAAGAAAAACAAAATGAAAAAAATAATTAATTATTTTTTTTGGAAAAAACGAAAATAAATAAAATATAATAAATAATTAAAATAAATGTCATTTATATATTTTCCACGTTTTTTTATTTCTATTAAAATTAATTACCTCAAAAATATTTTTTATTCACATTAATATTTTTATTTATGTAATAACAATTTAACATATTAAAAATGATCAAATATAAACGATTTTAACCCAACAACAACTAAACATCACCTATCAACAATCAATCACATATCTCAATACTACTTTAATCATTAAAACAATCATTAATAACAACCTCTTACACACATCACATTACCTTTTACAATTTAAAATTATATCCTACGGTACAATTACTACATCAACCACCAAACAAACATCACTCTTTAAGGGCATCTCCAACTGTCTCCTATTTTGGTGGTAAACACCACTTTTTCGTCTCCAACGGTGCACTATATCAAGCACTATTTTAGTGTTTAGACAATTCTGACACTATATATAGTGCACACTACTTAGCTGCACTATCTATTTCTTTTTTTTTTTATTACTTTTTTTATATTGTATTTAATTGTTATGTATATTTTAAAGTATTAGATAGTGTATTTATGTATCAAAATTATTTTTTTTGAAAAAAAAAAATTTACATAAAATTTTGAAAAAAAAAATCAACAATAACAAGAAAAAACATCATTTGATTTAAATCACTACAAAAGGCAAATATTAGATAAAATTACATACGGGCATGAAATATAAAATTACATAATAAGTACGAAACATGTAAATAACAATTTACAGAAAATTACTAAACAAGATCAAAGACAACATTACTGAAACGGAAATACAAATAGAACATAAATAATAAATTATTTTTGTCTAATAAGGTCTAAGTCCACTTCCCGACCCTCTCCAACACCTGGATAAAAATTTCCATACATGGTAAATGGGTTGACCAACTCTTTTGCTACTTGTTCTTGCCTTCTCTTTTGCAAAATTCGTTGTTGCTCCCCCTAGAGAATTCATGTACTTCGGGATCTTCAATGGTGCTTATATTTATTTTTAAAGTTTTATTTTCTTCTTTTATTTTATTTGCTTCAACTTTTTTGGCTTACAACTCAAGATCACGATCTTTTTTTGCTTCTGCCCTTAATAAAATTTCCCGAAGGAAAGCATTATCATCTTTTATAGAGTTTACAAAGTTGTCATCATCGTCATCTTGTTTCCTTTTCAACTTTGCTTTTTTCACCCCATCGGGTCATTGTGACGAAGAACATTTACCAGGGGTAATATCTTCATCACTTAAATTAATAAAAAATGACCCTATCGAATCATTAGACGAAAAAGGGCCCTGGCTATTATTTTCTTCAGCCATTTCTTCTGCTTGGATGAAGAATTTTAAGACGGGCACACATGTTCAAACTTGAATCCTAATGGATATCCTTTATCTGACCTCATTAAATCATTTGCATGATTTATCAAAAATATTAATATGAAAATATTATATTCCATGTGATTTTATACATATATTGTTATTTATATTACAAAAGAAATAAAAGTAAAGAGAAAACAAATGAATTATAAGGAATATTCTTTTTTAGTACAAAAAATAGTGCAGATGGTTGGAGATAGAGTGCAAATTTTGCACTTAAGTAATGCAAAATCTGCACTAATTTAGAATGATTGTTGGAGATGCCCTAACATTCTCAGCCACTAACTCCAACCACTACCCACAGTCAACAGTATCCTAGTCACCTCTAACTCCAACCAAACATACCCTTAATTTATCGGACCGAGCCGATTTTGTCATTTTTGCTATGATAAGAGAGAAAAGTTAGGGTATGTTTGCTTGGGGTTTGTCCAACCCCTCATGGGTTTGCCCAACCCTCTTGTATGTTTGTTTACATAGTTGCCCCAAACCACCCCAAACCCTCCTTTCTTTCTCTACTGCCAATTCTGTCTCTACTGCAGTGTCCTTTTCCTTTCTCTCTCTCACCCCTCTCTCACACACAAACACACACTACTGTAAAACACACACAAACACACACTATTCCGATTTCTCAACCTCCAGATTCCTCACCTTCTCCTCCTCCACCACTGCCGCCACCACCGAAGACGACCTCTTCTTCCTCCGAGCTTCTCAGCCACATCCGTTATGTCCGACGACTTTACTTTGTATCCGAGAACAACAAAGATCTCGTTCATACCAACCTCCGGCTGCTGCTCCACACACATCTTTTCCTTACCGGTGGAGGACACGGCGGCGCTACCAGTCGGGGCCACCTCCGGCTTCGCACGATCGCGATCTCTCTTCATTATTTTGTTGGCAAAAGGGATTTAAATTCTTATTTTATAGTTAATTTGTGGAAAATTATTTGCAGAATCATGGAATACTACAAGTGGGTGAGTTCAAACTTGGAAGTCATGGATTTTTGCAGAGAAGAAGAGTGATAAAAAGGGGGATCGTGAAGGGGGTGTAAGCTGGGAACAGGAGCAAATCCAAAAAAATATTTAATTGCTATTTTCAATGATAATGCAAAAGAGAAAAAAGAAAAAATAATTAGACAATTTCTTTTTAATAATTTCTAACGAAAATGTAAAAAAGTGAATAATAATTACTTAAAAAATATTTTAATTAAGTATTAAAAAAAATTACAAATTAATAAAAAATTATTCATATCATATTACATATTTAAATTGATTAACCCAGAATTATTTATTAATCAAATTACATATTTATTAATATATTAATTATTTAACAAATTAAAATTAGCAAATATAAATAATTTAATCATTCTCTCAATCATTAATAATTAACTCTTACACATATTACATCACCTTTTACAATTAATAATTATATCTAACACTCCAATCATAACTCCAGCCACCCAATCAAACATCACTCTTTAACACCCACAGCTACTAACTTCATCCACTTTCCCAAGCCCAGCCACCCCAGCCCCAATCAAACATTGCCTTAGAGAAAATAATTGATGGTTGTTAATGGTGGGAGGGAGCAATAAAGAGTAAGTAGGTAGATTTTATAGCGACAAGAGGATCCTGTGAGTGAAGCTTTTTTGTTGAGTTTGCAGATTTTCTTACAATAGAATGTTAAAGCAGCGTTCGGCTAATTCTATGCTACCCACTTGGGTAGTGCCCAAGTGGGAAATCTACCATACACTTAGAGGATGTGTGGTGATCTAATGGCTAATCTTCTTTTGATCTCCATACACTTTCCAAGTGTATGGTAGATTTTTTATTTGGGCACTACCCACTTGGGTAGTAAAGAAAAAGCCGCTTCCATGCATGTTACAATTAATAAATGATTGAGGTGACGTTTTGGGTCTTGTCCACCACTTCTTCACTTCTTCAAACTATTTTATTCCAAATGCCAAATGATGAGAGTAACACAATTTTCGGATCATCGGATTTTCCGGCTCTGCAACCATTTCTTCATCGATAAAGATACCCGAGTAGATTCTGCCCAGACAGATTACGGGGTATTTGTAAATAATTATGTTTTTAAAAAATTTACTTAAATTGATTTGTCTAAAAAATTTAAAATTAATAGTGTTTGAAAATAAAGTTATTTTAAAGTCAAAATCTGATAGAAATTGAGTAATTGCATCTTCTTAAATCAGAATTTAAATGATTCTGATAATTAATTTTAAGAGTTCTCAAATACTCCAAAATCACTTTTGAATTGTTAAAAGTAATTTTAAGCTGGTGTATTATGTTTGCAAACACCCCCTCAATATTTCTTTTTGAAATTAATTCTTTATAAATGTATCTAAAATATTAATAAAAAAATATTGTGAAGGTAATAATTAAAACTTTAGCATTAACGCTCAATTACAAGTAAAAGAAAGTAAAAAGAAGACGCCAACATTTTTAGAGTGGTACGTCGGGCTATAAGTCTATCAAGCTGGGGTTTATTGGACCCACTAATACTTCGTACCTACATTTCTATGTCCAATCCACTTAAAATATCATGCGGGCTAGGCTGGACCATTAGATCGGACCAATTTTGCTAGCTTATTATAGTACATCCGGTTGTTGAAATCTGGAAAATTTTGAAGTCTAAAAAGGGGAATAAAATGAGATGGAGATGACATACAATATGGTAGGATGCATACTTAGCAGTCAAATCAATATGGTGTTTAGTGGTTGTCTGATACTATTCCCACCGTTTAAAAAAAAAAAATGTCATTTTATACAATTTGAAAATTTCAATGTCACTTTACCAAAAAAAATTACAATTTTTCCAATATTATCTTAAACAACCTACTTAATTTAGTTAATTATTTCCTTATTTCACAACACATATCACTTAAACATTAATTCTTAATTTCTAAAATAATAGTTATAATAATATTCTTTTTAAAATGAAGGAAGTATTATACTAAAAAAGGTGATGTGATGTAAGTGATAATTGATTGATTGAATAATGATTAAAAATGTTGTAAAATTGTTGATTTTGTAATTT
The DNA here is from genome assembly GCA_958295605.1 of Ajuga chamaepitys. Taxonomy (NCBI): domain Eukaryota; kingdom Viridiplantae; phylum Streptophyta; class Magnoliopsida; order Lamiales; family Lamiaceae; genus Ajuga; species Ajuga chamaepitys. The sequence continues at coordinate 50,762,376 of OY282508.1, read as the reverse complement.
TGGTATTCTTTTTATATAAAAAAGGTAATGTGTGTCATGCGGGGTATGGGGGTTTGTTAATTTTGTTGTTTTGTATAAAATTTGTGTACTAATTTCTGAAAATCTCTAACAACATAGGCCAATGAAGGCGTTTCCTTTCTTTTGTCTTGTTTGTCAAACGCTCAAACTTGAATAGTTTTCTCTTTTTTTTCTCTCTCTTTCTTTTATCAGCTAGAGGATGCAATGGATGGGATTAGAGCTGGAATTGAAATTTTCCCAATTCGCATCCTAATTCCTATGCACACATAATTTCCATTTGAAAATGTTGGGTTGGTGATGGGAAATCTCCGTTTGGAAAAGAATATTCCGTGTGGATTCGAGTTCCTCATATTTCTTTTTTATCTTATTTTTGTTATATTCCTTCCAAAAAGTTGGACACAAATAGTAATAAGATTTTAACTTCCAACACCGAATGCAAAACAATACAAATAAAAGTATTATTGAACGTAAAAATTATACTATAAAAACCAATGTCACATATACTAGTATAATATAAGTCACTAGAATAAATTTTGCCTTTCTTGCTCCACTACATTACTTAAGCACTTTCATATCTTGCAAACATAATCATGGTACTCTGATATCTAAATTTAAAAAGAATTAGTATAAAAATAAGTGAAGCTAACACTTTATCTCTTCTTCATCACCTTCAATTTTTTAAATCTATATATACATATATATATATATATATATATATATATATATATATATATATATATTTCAAAATATATATGATAACGGGGAATGTGAATTCCCGTTCGTCTAGCCTATACGGGGACAGGGTTGGGGCCGAGGAGTATGATTCTTGATAGGGATGACCCGGTTACTTCGGGCCGGGTTAATCCTGAGCCCATTTACCAGCTCAGCGAACACGCCAGCATGCGCGAAGGCCCAGGCCCAACACCACGCATTCGGTCCAGCGAATCAAATCTGTTCCGTGAATCAAGGTCCATGATCTTTTCCCAACTGCCATGCAGATTTGGTGGGCAAGATTATAGGGATTTAGTTAGGGTTTGAATTTAGTAGTATAAATAGATGAAAAGAACTCTGAATTAGGGTTCGCACTTTGCTTCCTGTAATACGCATTGTAAACTCAACATTCGAGTAAAAGAAACACCTCGGCGATTGCCGTTTTCTCCCCGTGGACGTAGATCTCCGGATCGAACCACGTAAATTCTGTGTTTTTACATTCTGTTCTTGTTGATTACTGTTCGATTGAGTGATTACCGGATTGCGCATTATCAATTCTCAACCCTATACCATCCCCACTCACAAAATTTTGGAGAATCCTCGTCCCCATCTCCATTCCCATTTTTTTGGGGATTCTCCAACCCAACAATTTCGAATCCCAACGAGGACGGGGCCCACGGGGTTTCACCACCCCTACTTTCAGCTCTAATTATTATCATTTTCTATATTGTTACAACATCTGTTCTAAAAGTCTCTGTGTACCTCTATGCACTTCGGAGGTGGAAGTCTGCTAATGAGAAAACAGAGGTTCCCATAACCTCCAATCGACATAGTCGTTTAACCGCCTAAACTATCTTAGGCCAATGGGGACTATCCCCCATGCGCTAGATAATTCTTGACCGCCTATATTTTTTTCCCCACTCCTCCCCGTCTAATTCCATTTAGACCCCATTAACCCTACCTATATACCCAAATTAGGCGCTAGATCCTGACCCGCCTGACTAGTGCCTAGCGTCTCTCAGAATATTGGTCACAAAAATTCAAATATCAACAAAAAATATTGTTATCACAAACCGAAAAGAAAGAAAATCAACCTCTCCCTCCTCAAGAAAAAAGGCCCAATTCTATAAGAAAAAACAGAAAAATGGGTAAAATAGATGAAACTCGAGAAAGGGGAAAAAGTCCGACTGACCTAACCAAGATACTGGATTTGCCCTAAATTTCGATAGTCCATAATCAGCAAAAATCCATATACTTAAACAAATAAATCATCACAAACTCTTGCAAAGGAACTAGGTGGCCGTCATTAATGGAACATAAGCTCTGAATCTAGAATATCAAAGTGCTTGGAGAAATAAAAGGATGGAATTAGGAGATCAATCAACTGGAATACATCCACGTCTTCAAATTTTAAATTTTATGAGATGAAGAACAAAAGAGGAAGAGAAGAGAGAGAGTCTACATAAACCGCGTAGAGTTTAGAGAGATAGAGTGCGTGTCAGAGTCAATAATATCGTAGGGAATGGGGAATGGGGAATGGGTGTGATCATCCCATACCCATCCCATACAATAAAACACTATTGGGCACATCCTCCGTCCGATGGATCCACATCGCCTTAACTTTTTTACAATATTTATTTATTTGAGAAATAATGTATACTTATGATAATTTTACAAGTATATTAATACACATGAAGTTTACCTACGATAACAATAAAGCTATTTGTTGAGTATATTTAAAATTATCATTTTTAATTTAAAGAGTGCCCACATATATCTAATGGAGTAAAGATATATGGCTATGCCAACGATCGAGTTGTCAAATCAAACTAGACCGAGCCAATCCCACAAGAAATTGTGGTTTAGATTGATTTTTAAGTACAACCTAAGCAACAAAATAAGCAGACAACCTTAACACCTAATTGAAGCTTAAACTTTTGTAAAAAAAAAAAAAAAAAAATAAAGCTTAAACTATTCATTGATACATAGTCTAAGCTTGCATCTTCTTTTAACACCTAATCAAAGCTTAAAAGTATTCTTTGATGCCTAGTCTAAGTTTGACTCTTCATACTTATCACCTAATCAAAGTCTAAATTCTTCTTCAGCTCCCACTCCGGTTTTAACTCGAATTTCTTACCCTTCTTTAAATACAAATTTAAATATCATCACAGTTTCTCAAACTAAATTCAAACACCAAACTCACATATTCGAGAATTAGACACGAGGTTAAGACCAAGTTACAATTAACTTGGGATACTTAATAACTAAAGCTGACGAGCTCATCCATGAGGTTAAGACAAAGACAAAGTTGACATGAGATAGTTAACGACCAAGTCATGATGTGTAAAGCAATCCGATCTGGAATACCAAGGTCCTTGTTAGTGTCAAGCACCCGCAACATGCTCGATTCCCGGAGATCCATATGTTAAGTTGCTGCTTGTTTGAGTAGAGATACTTCACTCTAAGGCATGACGTGTAGAGTAGTGTGAGTTGTCACTTAGAGGACAAGGTTACTGTCAAGCAACTGGGATATGTTCCATTCTCAGAAGATGCATATTTCAAGTTGCTGCAACATGGAAACACCGGGACAATCTAAGTGTCTAAGCACTTGCCAAGTGGCTAGTCTAGTTGATAGATTAGTGTCAATTTGTGCTAGTTGTAAGCAAGGTTGTCAAAATTGCGATCCGACTCGCACGATTTTACGGTTTTACGAGTCCAGATACACCGAACGAGTTAACGCGCTTACAAAATTGGAGGTCTGTGAAATCATGACTGGGTCGCGAGCTGAGTCGTTAAACTCGGTAAACTCGCGATTTCGAGGCGAAATCGTACGAGTTTGAAAAATGCAGATTTGGGCCTTCTATATTTACTTAAATTAATAACTATCAGTCCATATCATAAAAAAAATCAGAAAACCCATCAGCCCAAATTTAAATTAGATAAAAGGAATAAAAAAAAAATCTAAAATAAAGAACTAGGGCAAAATTAATTCAGAATCCAGTCTCAGAAATCTGTTGTTGCTGCTCGTGAAACCTGCTTCTGCTGCTCGTGAGTTGCGAACACTGCTGCTACTCTTGAACGCTGTTGCTGCTCTTTGCCAATGCTGCTGCTGCTGTTCTTCACCAGTTTACCTCTCTGCTCTGTACATTTTAATTCCTATACATTTTCTTTATTTTTTTTCCGGATATATGATGTATGATTTATAATGTATTGTTTAATTGAATTAAATTGATGTTTTTTGCTATTCAATTTTTTCTCAAAATTAGGATGTATGAGTGAATCAACTAATTGTGTGATGATTCTTTTTTTGTTTTGTTTCTATTTTGTGTCTTGTGTATGTGACTATATTTGGCAAATTTAATTGATAATTTGATATGTGATATTGTGATGTTTATTTGTATTTTATTAGTATATGGACATTTTAATTAGAGATGAGATATTGAGAATTTGAGATACACAACTGATGAATTGATAACTATCAACTTATCAATTATCACTTAGCAATAATTCAATATATTACTGTATTATATATTTATATCAGTGTTTAAAGTTAGATAATAAAGCAATAAAAGAATATCCCATATGTCCATCTAACTACCGTTATGCATGAATGTTCAGTTAATTTGAGTGTGACTATGTGAGTGCTTATAAAAAGAAGCACGGTCCTTCAGCATCACAAGTAGGAAAATTAACAATAGCAATATAAGTGGCAGTTGCTCAGTTGCTCAAATTAGTTAATATAATTTAGATTCATGTTTGATCTTAGCACCTATTCAGTTGAATTGCTCGCTTTCAACCCTTGTTGCAATTTAATTTGGCCTCAAACTTTAAATTATTTTTTCTCAATTAAATTGCATTTTTCTTTATCTTGGTATAGTCAAGCAAGCTTAACTTAATTTTTTCTTCTTGCTAATTATATTTTTCTTCCTTGTTTTTCTTATAGAATGACCCGTTCAAGTTCATCAAAATCGAAGCCTTCCAAGAAAAATGCACCTGGAAGTAGGACTGATATTGGATGGAAGTATGGGATTGACGTGGATAGAGCTGCAAAAAAAGTCCAATGTAAGTTTTGCAATCGAATTTTTAGTGGTGGAATATTTCGCTTTAAAAATCATTTAGCTTGTACCAGAAAGGATGCAGAACCTTGTGTGAGTGTTCCAGATGAGGTGAAAAAAGAAATATTAGCGGTGTTGGCTAAGAATGCTGAGGTGGCTGTGAAAAAAAGAAAGATAATGTGTAACATTAATGATTCAGAGGATGATGAGGAGGAGGAGGTGCAAAATAATCGAGGAAAGAGTAAAGGGAAAGGTGTTATGGATTCCTTTGTAAGAAAAGGGCTTAGTAGCACAACGAGCACTCAGAAAACCATAAATGAGTTGTTGAAAAGGGAATTGAAGGAGGAAGTTTATGAGCAAATTGCTAGATTTTTCTATGCATGTGCTATTCCTTTTAATATTGTGAAACATGTTGAGTTTAGGAAGATGGTCGATCTGATTGGCAAGTATGGGGTTGGACTTAAACCCCCAACATATTATGATATAAGAGAGAAATACTTGAAAAAAGAGGTGGCTCGCATTATGGAGTCAATTGAGGATCATAAAATTGAGTGGAAGAAAACTAGTTGTTCAATTATGTCAGATGGATGGACGGATAGAAAGAGGAGGTCTTTGTGTAATTTCTTGGTGAATAGTCCAAAGGGAACAATTTTCTTGTCTTCACTTGATACATTAGATGTCTCTAAGACAAAAGAGAAGGTTTTTGAGATGTTAGATGAGGTTGTATAGATAGTTGGGGAAGAGAATGTTGTCCAGGTTGTTACTGATAATGCTGCCAATTATAAAGCGGCCGGTGAGTTGTTGATGGAAAAGAGGAAACATTTTTATTGGACACCTTGTGCAGCACATTGTATTGATTTGATGTTGGAAGATGTTGAAAAAAAGATAAAAGATCATAGTTCCACCATTGTAAAAGCAAGAAGAATAACAACCTACATCTACGGGAAAACCCTTTTGATGTTGGATGATGTTAATGAGCGTTGGCTTTAATTCAAAATTCACTGCATTCACGGGTGCTCTACCCATCCCACCGTAATTCTGGTTTACTACCGAGTTATTGATTGAACTCGCCGAGTCTAACCCCGAGCTCAGACCTGCAGCTGGGCAACTCTCCAAAAGACATTTTTTTGCTGAGCTGTCACCGGTTCATCAGGGGTTGCACTCAACCCGGTTCGGCTCCCTGTATATCTCGGTTCTGTTAAGTGAACCGAACCGAACCGGTTCGGTCCATTCTTAAGTGAGTAGCGTTTTTATTAGTGAGCAACACGTTTTTTTAAATAGCCCAGCACTCTCTTAAGTGAACATCAGCAGTCCAATAGCAAAGCTCAGAATAGGGGAGCTATTCTGTAAAAAACAGGGGACGCACTCTGTTCTCCATACCCCGAAATCCCGATCACAACTACAACGTCTTCTCTCCATTTCTCCAGGTTAGTTGGCTATACTCCCTCTCGATTTGGGCCGACTGACTTTAATTTAGACTGTTACGTTGCGTTTTCGGGCTTTCGTTTTTCGGGCCTGTGTGCCCCACGGGTATTGCTTTACTTGCTGTTGTTGTCGTTTATTTTTTGCTGCTGCTGTCGTTGATTTATTTGCTGTTGTTGTCTTCATTTTGATGTGGAAACGAGGACTGTGTGCCTCTCTTTGATTGTCGGAATTTATTTTGGGATTGAGGTTTGTGTGCCTCCAATTGCTATGCTGATATTGCTATTTATCCACTGATCATTTAACAGTTTTATTTGATGCGATAGGCCTGTGAGCCTCTTATTTGACATTGATATTGCTTTGCTAGTTTGTATCTTCTACCTGCCTCTTGTTTCTTTTCTGCCTATTTATGCCACAGATTCATGTACGACCTTCCGCCCCGGTACTGAATTCTCAAGAATCGGTACCCGATTTAGCGAACTCAGTCACCTTGGGCTCGGAAGATTAGCACGCAGAATCCTCCATACGAGAACTTGAGGCTGAACCACCCTTTAAGGCACCCCCTAAAACCCCAGGTATGACCAAACGATCTTGGTCAAGTGTAGTCGTTCCCTCAAGAGAGGACCTTAAAATTGACAAATTTGATATTAATGATGATCTAATTTCTCTTGAGGAAATGGACATTCTTGACATAGAAAAGGAATGGGGACATTTCCTACTTGGATGTTTCGTGGGCCGATGGCCCGGATTAAACAATATCAATCGGCTCACTACTTTTTGGAACAAAAAGTGCACAGTTGTTCCCCATGTGAACAATTGTGTAATTTTTCGTTTCGAAAAGCTTGATGTTATTGCACTAATCTTGGAAGGAGGTCCATACCATCGTATGGACATACCCCTCCTTATAAAGAAACTCACTCATGGCTTTTCCTTTTCTAAGGACGAATTAATTTCAGTCCCTATTTGGGTTAAATTTCCAAAGCTCCCTCCTCAATGTTGGCATAAGGTGGCCTTGGGGAAAATTTCCTCAAAAATAGGCACACCTATCCGTTGCGATAGAGCTACGCAAAAGAGGAGGTTTGATTTATGTGCTAGGGTCCTCGTAGAGGTTGATGCCACCCGCCCCCTTATTGATTTTTCTCATATCAAACTCCCTAGTGGTGACACCTTTGAGCAAAAGTTTGACTATGTACACATACCTCGGTTTTGCATGAAGTGCTCTTCCTTTGGGCACTATACCGACAAATGTCAGGGCCCTCCACCCTCTAAAGTCAAAGGTAAAGGGGTTGCCCCGATCCTTTTGGCCCGGAATAATCCACCTTTTGGGCCTTCACCCATAACTAGCACTCCTCCATTTGATTTGTGTCCCCCACCCCAAGAGTCATTAAACCCTCCTACTTGTGAGGGTTCCTTGAGAGATCCGACCTCTAGGCCCCCATCCACCTCACTCCCACCCATTCACCCCCCACCTACACCCACTCACCCCCATCCTATTGAGAGACAGTCGGATCTTCCCATTTCTGATCCGACAATCATCTCTATGGGGACATCTAGCACTTTGGGAGAGTTACCTTTTACCCCTGTTACTACTATCGAGGCTATTGACATTGCTTGTGTTTTAGCTTATGTTGCTCAACCCTCACAGGTTGAAGATGTTGAAGATGACATTACCTCCTCTCATGATTCGGAGGAGAATGATGATGATCCCATTCCTATTGAATCCAACAGATCAAAGAAAAAAGATAAAGGGAAACAGAAAAAGGATTATTGTGATGCTCCCTCGGGGAAAGGTAAGAAATCGGATAATGGACCTCTTCCTAAGTCCAAACAATAAGAGCCGCACCTCCTCCCGATCCAATAAATGAAAGTTATCTGTTGGAATGTTAGAGGCCTTAATAATTCTGTGAAACAGGATGAGCTTGTTTCTTACATTTTCGAGCATAACATTGACATTGTTTGCCTGCTAGAAACAAAATTGGAAAAAATATTTGTAATTTTTCTTCCCAATGTGATTATGTTGTTAAAACTAAATTACATGGTTGGAATTATGCAAATAACTTTCACACTTGTAAAAATGGGCGTATTTTGATTATTTGGAACCCCTGTTCTGTTGCTTTGAATGTGCTTGAGTGCTCCCCCCAATCTATTCATTGTCAAGCCGTGTGCCAAATGACTCATATCTCATTCTTTGTATCATTGTCTATGGTTTGTACTCTGTGCCTGAGAGGAGGGACCTTTGGGACAGTCTATTTAAATTTGGTTTTTCCATTACTGATCCTTGGCTCGTGGTTGGTGACTTTAATTGTATTATGTCCCCGAATGAAACGACTGGTAAGTATGTGCCTGATAGTAGAATGGTTGATTTTCATGACACTTGTCTTTCCCTTGGATTATCTGATGTTCATTTTACCGGTTGTTTTTTCACTTGGACTAATAATTCTATTTGGCGTAGGCTCGATAGAGCGCTCATTAACTCTGCTTGGATGTCTTCTGGGTTCCTGTGCTCGGTAGATATCCCCATTCCGGGTACCATGTCTGACCACTCGCCCATCATCCTTTCTCTTATTAAGCCTGTTTCGAAACTACCAAACCTTTCAAAATTTTTAACATGTGGACTCTCTACCATTCTTTTACTGATATTGTCCAGGATATCTGGTCAAGGCCTCTTTGGGGCACGAACTAGTATATCTTGTGCAAAAAACTCAAAGCTTTGAAAAATCCTCTTCCCAAAAGCCAAATGTGAATTTCTCAACAAGAGTGACAGGAATACCAAATTTTTCCATAGTATCATCAAGCGGAAAACTCTTAAAAAATACATCTCTTCTGTCATCCATGATGATGGTCGTCAATCCTCCTCCTTTGAGGAAATGGCGAACGGCATTACTGACCACTTTAAAAATCTTTTTGGGATGACTTTCCCCACCTCTCCTATCAATCCAAATATTCTCCATTCTGGTCCTCACCTCACGGCCAAGCACGTTGATCTCCTTGAGCCCCCTATTCGTACTAGTGATATTAAAAATGCCCTTTTTGATATTGGGGATGATAAATCCCCCGGCCCTGATGGCTATTCCTGTATTTTTTTAAAAATTATGGGACATTGTTGGTAAGGATGTTTGTGAAGCTGTTTTAGAATTCTTCCAGACCGGGAAGATTCTCAAACAACTTAACCATACTTCTATTGCCCTTATCCCCAAGACTGATCACTCTCCCTCTGCTGCTGACTTTCGTCCGATTGCTTGTTGTAATGTTATTTACAAAATCATCACCAAAATCATTGCTTCGAGGCTTGAGCCGATTCTTCCTTGTATTATTGATCCCCCCAAGCAGCCTTTATTGGGGGGAGAAATATTACTGATAATATCCTTCTTGCCCAAGAGATCATAAGAGGCTATGCCAGAGCCCGCAATTCTCCAAAATGTACTATAAAGGTGGACTTGAAAAAGGCCTATGAAACGGTCTCTTGGTCTTTTCTTCGTGAGGTCCTCTTAGGCTTGGGGTTCCCTCAGTTCTTTGTCTCTTTAGTGATGGAGTGTGTCTCCACTGCCTCCTACTCGATTTCCATCAACGGATCTCTTCATGGTCACTTTTCGGGTAACAGAGGACTTAGACAAGGTGATCCTATGTCCCCAGCTCTTTTTGTCATTTGTATGGAATACCTCTCTAGACTTATTAATGTTACCTCTGTTGACCGTGAGCTCAATTACCACCCTAGATGTGATAATCCTAAAATTACTCACCTTGATTTTGCCGATGATCTTATGTTATTCTCTCAGGGGGATATTCACTGGGTCAAGATCCTTTGTGATTGTTTGGAGGAATTTAAATCTGTCTCCGGACTTGATATAAATCCCTCTAAATCTTCCATTTTCACTGCCGGGATTCGAGGTAGAGAATGTGATGAGATTCTTGACCTTGTCAATTTCCCCCACGGGAGATTGCCTGTTAGATACCTTGGGGTTCCGTTAGCTTCCCAAAAATTACAAGCCGTGCATTATGCTCCTTTATATGATAGAATTGTTGCTTATATTAATTCTTGGACTGCTAACTCCTTATCGTATGCAGGTAGACTTTTGTTGATCAAATCTGTTTTGCAGGGTGTTGAGTGTTTTTGGTACACGTATTTATGCGTGCATAATAGGTCGAGTTAAGTGTCTATTTAGTGGCATTTGCATGCGTAATTGACCGTGTATCGCTCGTATTTGTATTATTGGGCAATTTGATGTTTGTGACTTGTTTTGAAGTTATTTGGGTGAATTTAGATCAAAAAGTCGAACTCGACTAAGAATGGATGATGTTTGCCTTCCTCTTGAGGAGGGAGGTCTTGGTATTCGTAATGTTGAAGCTTGGAATAAGGCGCTCTTATCCAAACACTTATGGAATTTCCATCTCAAATCGGATTCTCTTTGGGTTAAGTGGGTCCATGCCTACTACCTCAAAGACTCTTCAATTTGGGAGTGGAGTCCTAAGTATGAGGATTCGGCACTTATTAAAAGAATCTTCAATATTAGAAATGAGCTTTCTTTTCGTTTTGGTGACCATCTAGCGGTAATCAATCAATTTAATTCACTATCTAATTATAAAGGACTAGATTCTTCTCGAGTCTATGATATTTTTAGAATTCATGGTGAATCAAATTTTTGGAAGTCCGCTATATGGAAGAACTTCATCCCTCCCAAATTCTCATTTTGCACTTGGCTTGCGATTAAAAATAGATTAGCTACTAGAAATAACCTCTCTTTTCTTAACTTGGATTCCGGATGTCCGTTTTGTGCTTGTGATATAGAATCTGCTCCTCACTTATTTTTTCAATGCAGTATCTCGAGAGTTATATGAGACCGTATTAGGATTTGGCTTCGCTTGTCCCGATCTATGACATCGCTAGTGCTCTTAAATGGATCAAGAAAGATCGAGTTGGCCCTGCACTCACCAGAGCAAGGAAAGTTGCACTTTGTTGCACAATTTTCCACATTTGGAAAGCCCCAAACGAGCTTATATTTGAGGATGTTCAACTCGACCCCGATAAGATTGTTGCCAAGATCAAGGTCAATGTGTATAAGGTTATCTATTCACTATTCCCGTCAGACATTGTCACTTTCTAATCATCTTTTCGGGTGTTAGCTTTATTGCTAGTTTTATAGTAGGGCAGTCGGTTTCTCTCATTGTTTGTAGGCCCACTGTAGGGCAATTATTTTTATTTTGGTGAGCCTTTTGTTGAGGCTTTTTGTTTGCCAACTGTTGGGCATCTTTGTTTTGGTCTTCCTTTTGCTAGCAATTGCATTAGGTTGTCCTTTTCTTTGTGAGCCAGCATGTTGGCTTCTCCTTGTAACTTGTATCCAGACCTCGCTATCATAGTGGAATAACACCCCACCCCCGCCCTCCCCTCTCCCCTCTCCCAATTCTTGCTATGATGTGGATGCTCGTGATGATCGGTACAACCCCTTCGAGTTGTGAAAGACATTTTTTCTTTCTTATTTTTGGATGTAGGTCACTCGCCAATTGATTATTCATTGCAACTATGGAGTGCTACCAATCCATATTTGCATGGTTATAATCCCTGGTTGGTGACCATTTTGCATTGTATTTTTTTTCTTTCGTAAGTCACTCGCCATAATGATTTCCAATTCATTCTTGGGGATAACATTGACTTGTTCCTCCTAGGATAAATTGTCCAAATCTTTGGTTGGTGATCCTTTTTTATTGTTCTTTTAGGTATTGTTCCGATCCTACATCGGAAACCTCGCACCGTATGTGGTGTTTTTATAGGAATTTTACCTCCACTTTGTATCCTATTGTTCTTTTGGAATAAAATATTTACTTTTCACCCCCAAAAAAAAAAAAAGAGATCCCGTAAGCTCAATTGACGACTAATCAACAATTAAAATAAAATAAACTAAGAATAAAAAGAAAGTGTCTAGAGTATCACTAAATGCCTATAACAACACTTTCCGGCTATCGTTACCAAATCCCTGGCAACGACGCCAAAAACTTGACACAAACTTAGTTTTGCAACTAAAATTGAGCAACCACAAGTGTTCGATGTTAATAGTAGTACTAAGCAAGTACAAGGTCGACCCCACGAGGATTGGTATCGATATTGGATAAGTGGATTACAATAAATATAAAATGGCTAACTGGATGATCGAATAAGTGATTTTCGGTATTTTAAGAACTAATTTGAAATAAAAAAGTAATTAAAACTAATATGATGAACTAGAGAACAAATTATAGGGATTAGACAATTAATAAGAGTGATCTTGGCGTAGATTTCAATTACGGGCATCTAATCACTATTAATCCAATTAATCCAACTTTTAAATGAATGCTATGTATCAAGGAACGATCACAAATATTTGCAAATCCCCCTCTCAATGCAAATTACGTGTTGATTGTATAATATTAATCACCGACTCTCCGGTCGATTAATCAAATACAACTCCTAATCGATCCTAAGACCAAAGTTTCCACAACTAGCTCAAACCTCTCGGTTTTATTGCTTAATCATGTCAATTAATGTGATCTTGGATCAAATCCCCCTTCTCGGTTCCAATTTAATCCTCAATAATGTTAAATAAGAGATCAAATTATTCAACAAGCATTTTTAAACAATTTATCAATCAATAGCATAACACAGAGTTGAATTAATCGGCTTAATAATCACTAAACACCAATAATTTACTTTCTAAACCTAGATTAAGGAAATTAGTCAACCATAATTATAATAAATGACAAACACAAATATATAAATATAACCATGTTCATACAAATATTAAAAGAGAATGGAAAGATAAAACCTAAGATGACAAAAATGTAGATCTTCAAGTTCAATCCCCACCTTTTGCTCTCAAAATTTTCTATCCTAAAACGTAACTATGGAAAGTGTACTAGCTAGGAAAAACTGAAATTAGGGCATCTATCACCTAATTGGGGCATTTTTAAGGTTCTTGAGCCAAAAATAAATGTTTTGGGGCTGAAAAGCCCACCTTTTCGGTGTTCGTGCACGGTCTGTGCAAGCTTTGCACGGTCGACCGTGCATGACCATGAAATCCCCCAACTCTCTGGAGTCGCGCACGGTCCGTGCAGGGGCGCATGGTCATGACACCGTACGCCGAGCTCTGGGCGCTTATGTGCCTTCTTACCGCACGTGCCGTGCACGGTCTTAAAGGCTTTCACGGTCATGACCGTGCACGGCTCAGTTTTGGTCCCTTTTTTCAGTCTTCAGGTTTTTCATGTTTTCTTCGGCTTTCTTCTACTCGTCGTCTCCTTTTACACCTGTTTTACCTACAAAATGCTCAATAACAGAGTTTTTCCGATAAGAGAAAGAAAATACGAATTATATGACAGATGAAAGCTTAGAATGTACAAATATACAATAAAAATCTCTATTCTAAGCATGTTTTTATGACCGAAAATTTCGTTTGTCAACTCCTCCAACTGGCGATGCACGTCCTCCAACTATCGATGCACGTCAATCGCATTGGCCACCCTCACGGACTCCGCCAATGTGTTGCATGCTTGCCGGTACTCATCGAGTTTGGCCTTTTGATCCGATGCAAACCCTTTGAGATCGGCAACTCTCTCTCGGAGGATACCACATGTATCATCCACCATTTTCAACCGTTAGTTCCCATTGGGGCCTCGCCCGGTCTGAGACTCACCCGTCATCTTGCCTCGATTCTGGTGGTCAGGCCAATGCTTTGATACCACCTGTCAAGGGTTGCTTGTAGTGAGATTAAATAACTTGAGCACCATATGGTTAGCAATCGACTCATTCGATCACTTTCGCCTCTCGATCGCACACGTCGGACAACTCGACTATTGTGACACAATCACACCCGAAGGTGCTTTAGCGGCACATCAAATTGGAAAGCTTGAAAGCTTATTTGTATTAATGAACGCAACACGATTACAACTTGAGATTGTGGAGAGGGGGGCTTCCGACAATACTCAGTTCTCATGACAGCTTCAAATACCACTTTTCCCCTATAGTAGTCTTCGAATAAAAATAGCCCACTGACAGTACTAGACATTGAAAAGCCGAGCAGGCTTGGTAAAACTGAAAAGAGCTCTATCACAAGTATTTACATATAAAAGCCCTACACATAAACACTTGGACTCCGAAAGGATGCGGACGAGCAGTGAATGCTGGCGAGCTTCCTGTGAGGTCTTGCATTCGTTGGTGAAGGTTGTGGGGCAGTCTGCCGACGGCCTGAAATGTGATAGCTAATCAGAGCGGCTCGGGATATCGAGGGCATCCTGTGATAGGTGGGGTGTCATGCATGATCCAAAGATAAGAGGGATTGAAGTAAGGTTTCAGGAGGCTTGTCGCTTTTAATAAAGCACTTTCAACTAAGCTTGTAGGAACACTACAACAAAAGAGGTTTTTTTTATAACACTTTTTGATACAACAATTGTGGTCACTAATAATAGTTATTGTGTCACAAATCTCTCTACAAATTATTTGACACCATTTTAAGATTACTTGACAACTAGTTGTTGAAAAAAATATTTAATAAACATTTGAGACCACTTTTGTGGTCACAAATATATTATTTGCATCCGAGTTATTGAGACGACAATAAAATTGTGATAAATACTCATTATTTGAGACCACTTCACTTAAGTTATGACAAATACTCATTATTTGAGGTCACTTTTTGTGATCACAAAAAAACCCTTGTTCTTGTAGTGGAACATATAGAACTAAAAATACCTTACTCGACCCGAACAGGTAAAACCCATACAGATCAGGTCGGATACTAAACCCGTCTGTTAAAGCTCACCCTTACATGCATGCAGATCCCCATTGCTTTATTTCAGGCTCCAAAATTATACAAACCTATTAAGTCACTGAAAAGTATGTTTTTCCTTTTACAAAATTGGTGTCGGTTTTGACTCCTGAAACGTTACTATCGCCTATGCATATAGCTTATGACGAACAAATTAAACAAATACAAATTAGTATATAAAAGCTTCATTTTATTTAATACAGAATGCATGTACACCTATTTTAACTATTCATAAATATTTGTATAGATCTCTCAATTATCAAATATATGTTTCGATTGTTTAGTTATTGATAAATGTGTATTGTTAGAATATTGAATTTAAATAATAAATTATTTACATGTGAGTTGTCCTATATTGATAAAATACTAAAAGAGACATCAACTTATAAGTCTAGTGAGTCACTCCTATCACAAATAAGTTTTATAATGAAAGCTCATTTGGTGGCTAAAGATCTCTCTGTAAATCGAACATTTATATATATTTTTCAACTATAAAAATTATTGTATTCAAGTCCCTAATGGAAATAGAAGCGGTCGAACTTACTATCATATATATTTAATATATTTTTCTTCAATTGATTTAATAGCTTATTATTATCATATATATTTAAATACTTCTTTTCGAAAAAAAAAACGACTTTTAAAAATTGAACAGTAAATACGTACATATATGCGAATATCATATATATCTTAATATACTTTTCTTAAAAAAAAAAAAAAAAAAAACTGACTTGTAAAGATTGGACAGTAAAATACATAATATTTGACTACTTTTGCGCACTGAAAAATTGACTTTTAAAGATTGGACAGTAAAATACATATATAATATATTAAACTTTCATGTACCTTCAATCGCGTCAAGAATTAAAACGAAACTAGTTTTAAAAGTTTAATAACCTGAACGAAGTGTAGAGAGCCAAAATAAAACGAGTTTTAATAATTTAATAATCTGAGCAAACACATTTTAATAATTAAAAAATCTATATACGTCTTGGATAATAGTTAAAGGATCTGTACATACGTTTTACTTTTCATTTAATACAACAAGTCTATGACATCGAGCTCTATATATATTGGATTCATCATTCCTCCTTTTAGTTGTGTTATGAGAAATGAATATTAAAACAACGTCGTTTTATGTCGATACTAGGACAACGCAGTTTTGACACTTGAATAAAATTATTTTGATGTTTAACGTTGTGTACTGTGTGGCTGCACCGGCAGAGGATCCGAATCCGTTTTCTAAACAGTAGTGGTGGGGGGCCACTCAGATTGCGGCTGCACCCGCACGGACGTTGACCTAAACTCACAATTTTTCACTTTTGCATGCACACGCAAATAGTAACTCATTATCTTAATTAAGGCTAAAAAGTTTATTTACTTTATTAAATTTTACTTTTTACTTAAATACATTACTACCTCCGCTCCACTTAATTTTACGTGATTGATCGAACATGAATATTAGAAAAAAACAGATTTTGAGGTATCTTTGACTTTTTTAAAGATGAAGATTGAGGGTGGTGATTGTGAGAGAAATTTCTTTTCTAAGAGTGTGCAAAATTAAGTGGGACGAACCGAAAAGAAAAGTATGCAAATTTAAGTGGGACAGAGGGAGTATCTTTTATCACTACTATTTTAATCCAGTCTTGTAAAATTTGATAAATTGATACTTTAACTTTTAGAATTTAACAAATTGGTCATGTCACTATCTGCGGTAGGTAATGTACAATTTGTTAAATTTTCAAAGTTAATATTAAATTTTAAAAATTGGGTTTATATTCTTATTAGTTTATCCTTCAATTAGACCAAACCTTTCAATTTGAATTTGGTCCATTTCTAATTAAACATTATAATATTATTTACTTTTAATTTTGACAAGAGAAATTTCTCTTTATTTCTCGTGACGTAGAGAGTGATGTAATGCTATATATATTACATATCACTCCAATTTTAATAATTATATTAGCTATTACTTAATTATTTAATATATTTTGATATATAACTTTGTAACCATTTGACATAAAATTTCATAAATTTTGACATATTTCATCCTAAAATAAATATTATATAAAAAATTTACACAATCATAATTTTCACATTTAAATATATCACCTTCATCAATTTATAAACAGACAGGCGGCGGTTATTCGCAGCCCACAAAATTTCTTAACGCAGTCCACTTTTCAATGTAGCCCACTTATATTTTAAAAATAAGTAAAAAAAATCTTAATACAACCCATTCATTATCAATTATACCATTTTTTATTAAATTATTAAATTATATCATTTAAAATCAATATTAAAAATATTAATTAAAATATGAAAAAGAAAAAAGAAAAGAATACTTGAATAAACACAGAACGTTCTGATCACCATCTCGCAAGCAATATTTCTGTGGAATTGATTATCGGCACCTCAATTTCGTTAAAAAAGAAAATTGTGAATGCAAAGTCGACTGAAAAGTCCATCATAACATTCGTAACTCGTATCTGCAATTTTGTTCAATTTTATTGGTTGAATATGTGTCGTGTCGTTAAAATCGAACACAATACATTGTATTTAGCCCCGTGTAATCGAACGTGACCACAATAAGCCCGTTTACTTTGTCCATATTAACTGAATTTATCATTGTTAATTAGATCTTCCATTAAAGAAACCTTGAAAAAATTAGGGTTTATAGATTATGATAGAATGCATCTAGTGAAGATGACAGGGAAGGAGATTTTTTCTTAAAATTTTATAAATTAAATATATTTAATGTTTTAAATTATTTATATTTTGTTATAATTAAGGATAGTATAGTTAATTTATAATAATATTTTAATTAATAAAATTAATGGGCTGCAATTAAAAATTTTGTGGGCTGCAAATAGTCGCCGCCAAACAAACATACTATAATTGATTACTAGTATTATCTGCTGTAAAAATTTCTAAATGACTTCGATTAATTTCCACCTATACGCTAGACTTTCATTAATCGTTTATATTTATTTTTCGATATTCACTGCTTAATTAAGTCTACCTCATTTATTCTCATCTAAACCTCAACTAATTATTAAAACTCTGTTTACTGACTAGGTAGCGATAAACAATGAGCATATAGTCAACCAATATTCATTTATGGATGCTAAAAGGCAAGCGTGCAAAAGTACCTACTTCTTTGTCTCAACTTTATTACACATAATTTGGTACAACTAATCATAATCTATATACACTAGGCCCAGATTCTGAAAGGCCCAATCTAGGATTCTGGACAAGTAGGCCCACTTGTAAAAGGACCCTAATTTTTGGACCGCTCGGAATTTTTATTTTTTTTTAAAAAAATTGAACTACAATTAACCCTTACATTAAATTACTATCATTATAAAAAATATCAAAAAAATTAAACGTTAACACTATCATTTTGGATGAATATAAAATTATTAACATAGTTTTTTCCACCTTACTTTGGCATCAATGTTAAAATTTTAATTACATATTCATAGAGCCGGACATAGACATATTTGGATCTGAGTTGAGTTTTTATAAAAGGTCCATAAAGAACATTCTCAATTTAAGTGTTTCCCTCTCATTCTCCATTTCGTTATTATTATTCTTTCAAATTTCCAATTACAAGTTCAAGCTATTTATTCACGCACGTTTATATTTTTAGTCATACTCGATTGACTCACTTGAATACAACAATTCTTTTATTCAAAACAAAATAAAACAAAACAAAAAGAAAGAGAAAAAGGATAGCCAGTAGCAGTAGCAGGTTTGGTAACAAAGAATATAGGTCCAACATGACAGACTAAAATAAAATGGCAAAAATAATTACTGGAGGTGAGATTCGAACACGCATTTGCAAAACACTAGGGACATGCTTCAACCATCAAACTGTACATAATTTTTTTCATAAATTTATATGGATGCATGTAAATATTACGGGCCTCTTAAAATTTACGATATTCTCGGGTCCAAGTCGATTGATTCTTTAGCCTTATGCAAGATCCGACTATGCGTATTAATACTTAATCTAGCATTAGTATTTTTTAATGCATTGACATTTCTAAAAAATGATTTTTCTATTTTTTAAGAAGGAAAATATCTAACCTACCAGCATCTCACCCGAATGATTTTCGATAATAAAGTAGATAAATATACTTTCTACATTCCAAACTATTTTGGGGAAATGGGGATATCGGACTTTTTTTCAAAAGAAAGTACTTTTCGAAAGATATATTCATTTGTTATTACGCAGTGATGAGTTGTAAGTCTTTGGTCGAGGATAAATGAAAGTCTTATCCAAATGTATTTAACAGTCGTGTTAACAATACAATTAGATGTTAAAAGATATAGTCGACGTTGTTATTAACTTTTTTTTTTATAGTATGTGACAAACATTAATAAGTTGTGTAAGTCATATTGCAACTAAAAATTAGACAAAAGATCGTGATTTTTTTTTATTAACCTTATTTTTTAATGGAGAGTGGGGTTATTTTTAATGAGGTAGCTTGATTTTTATTTTGGAGTGGGCTTGATATTATGACAAAAATTTGTGTGCACCCAACACACAATAGCACTATTGTATATCTGGGGTTTTTCGGGTTTAGGGTTTTATGATTTTTTTGGGGGTTTTTTAGGGTTTAGGATATATAATAAGTTTATTGTGTGTTTGGTGCACTCACTCTAATATTAACTAGAACTACTAGTACTTGTGGACCATTAAAGAGGGAGGGTTGGGCTGAAGCACATAAGGGGCCAAGCCTCCATCCGCCTCTGTGCGCGACGTCAGTTAAAATTGGCTAAAAGAACTCATATGACAGTCACGTATATTTTTGTTTATTGATCGCGGAAATTAATCCAAACACAAGTAAATCCATAAATTATGAAACAAAATTAAAAATAATACTAAGTTCTAAGACGTAAATTTAACGGGCGAAAAATGCATAGACATGCTATTTTTTATGCTGGGATAACATCCAACGAGACATCAGCTGCATATGTTCCTTAGTGGAGCTCTCCAACAACAAAGCTGCTCCTTGCGTACGTGCCCATCCAAACACAATCTACATATATAAAACAAGTATTAATAGACACTCTGAAAGCCAAAATTATATGAATTCGTAGCAAATATGTGTTGTGATAAGTAAGTAGCATGACAAATTTAATATTACACAAAAGACTATTTACGCTAGTTTTCACATTAGTATATGTTGTTTAAAATTAGCATACATCATTTTTTCCTTGAAAACTTTCTTCAGTTGAAGGTGCAAATTCTGAAAAATATCTTAATTAGAGGTCTTGAATTTTGAAGCGTCTTATTTTAGGGACGTTTTTTAAGTTTTTCTCAATTACGAACCTAGATTTTGAATTTTATTCTCAATTCAGGATGCACGTGAGAAACATTATCCGGTGTACGGAATATTCAGTCACTACAACAAAAGAGATCTTTTGTATACCACTTTTTGACACCACAATTGTAGTCACTAATAATAAGTTATTTGTGACCACTTGTTGTCACAAATCTTTATACAAATTATTTGAGAACATTCTACTTTTACAGACAACTAGTTGTTGCAAAAATATTTGAGACGCATTTAAGACAACTTTTGTGGTCACAAATATATTATTTCCATCGGAGTTATTGAGACGATAATAAAGTTGTGACAAATACTCATTATTTGAGACCGCTTCACTTAAGTTGTGACAAATACTCATTATTTGAGACAACTTTTTGTGGTCTCAAAAGACCGTTTTTCTTGTAGTGAGTATATAGTATATTGAAATTTTCAGTGTGGACTATATTGAAAATTTTGATACATTATATAAAAGTTTGCGTTTATTGGATAATATCTCTTATTTTTTAAGATATAAGCCCTGAATTAATAATACAAGTCAAAATCTAAGTTCCTAATTAAAAAAAATTCAAAATTCAAACACCAAATTATAACATTTTCTAAAATTCAGACATTTTAGTGGAATTTTATTGTGCGTTAGGAAGAGTGTGTGAACATGAGAGCAATAAAAACACTAAGTGACAATTAATTAAACCTGGTCAGGTGTGTTTTGTCCATTATCTTTTGCAATGTTGGTTAGAAATGGAGTGGAAGTGAAGTGTTTTTGGTTGTCTCCAATGGTAGAAGATGCAATAATGGAAATATTGTTAGCTGAGCACAATTCTCTCAGCTTCTTTTCTTCCAAGAGCCACTGCATCTTCACCTAATACAAAACATGGAAACAACAACACAATTTAACACTTGATGCCTCCTCAAACAAAAGAAAATATATGTATTAAAAAATAAAAATAAAGTGGATATAGTATGTTGCGTAATTTGATTAGAGGTGACAATTCGTACGGCTCAACTTGGCTCGTGGGCCAATAGTGGGCCCGTGTTGGGGTAACCCAAAATTTCAATGGGCCAAATATTATTGAGTCCTGCCCCCATAAATATACGAGAATTTTTGGGATGGCCCGTAGCCTGTGGAGTCTTTTGGACCCATGGTACTTCGAACCTAGATTCTTATGGCCAGCCAATCTAAAGTTAGACGCGATGGGTAGATCTGGTAAAATCAGCTCGACTCGATGGATCGACCCCGTCGATATTTTATATTGACTGGGCCATAAGAATATAGGCCCGAATTATCATCAGGACCAATAAACCCGACCCAATGGCCTAAAAGCGCGACGAACCAGGGTCCAGCCCGAAAATTTTAGTATATTTATATCATGAGGGATAGAATGGCTCAATAATTTATCCTGATGAAATTTGGCCCAACCTAACACATGATATTGACCTGAAGAGCTGGGCATGACCAGATCGGACCGTCCGAATTATCACCACTAACGTTGGGCTAGCCTATTTTGACAGGTCTAAATGTGATGAGTAACCTGATTGACAGAAGGAGGTAAATTTGCATATTTGAGTAAACTTAGAAGCATTTTAGAAGAGAAGTTGCAGACTCCAATGGCCTTTGTAAGCCCAAGTTTCTGACACTCTTCCATGGCTGCCCAAACCTCCATTATTTGAGTTGTTGGATAATTGTCATTGTCAAATTCGTCGATGAGATAGAGGTCCACGTACTCGATGTGCATCTTTCTGCATAAACATGGAAATAATAATTAATATATGAGTTATAGCTCGTAAAATTGGGTCGGTCCATCTCGCCCGATATTTTAAATGAGCAAGGCCATAAGAATTTAGGCTTGAAGTATCATTGGATCTATCGGATCGGGTTTGATGGACTAAAAGCTCGACTGGTCACAGACTGATCTGAAAATCTTACTATATTTAAAGAACGAATTGGCTGAACTCAATAATTTTAGATCCAACCCAACCCAAAATATGATATTGACTTAATGGACTAGAGCAGATCGGGCTGGACCATCCGAATCACCACCTCAAATATGAGTCCTTCATTGGTCAACTCAAGCACCATAAAAATTATCAATTTTCAGGACTCAAAATTATTTATATATTTATAATTGTTTCACCTAGAAAAGTAAACAAATACGAAAAATTGCCCATTAAATAAGAGGGTGTGGACTTTCCTGTCTACCTTTTTGTACCGCGCAATTTATGTTCAACACAGGCAATTTTATTTAATTTGTACCTATTTTTGTCGGAAAAGCACAAAACGCACATGAAATGCCACGTGAAATCCAACCGATAAGTCTTATGTTAAAGTCTACTTGTACTCCAACTGAATTTGGGAAAGAATTTTTGCACCAACTCAACAAATTAATGGTATTCCCTAATTTGATAGTGAAGTTTACAAAAAAGCTGAGGGCTCAAATCATTTTTGGTCTCTTAACTTTTTATCTATACAATTTTGGTTAGAAAAGGTTAAAACTTCGATTTAGTCTCGTATCTTTAGAATTTGTTTGTATTTAATCCATTTTTTGCTATCAGTGACTAGTTTGGTCGGTAAATCATTCATGTCAGTCATTCGTCCATGCCACGTATGGAAAAATCAGCTGAAAAAATAAGCACATGACCAGCACGTGCAATTTTCAGGTCAAATAAATCACCTACGGCGAAAAGAGGACGAAATGGGAACAAATTCTAAAGATACGAAACTGAATTAAATTTTTAATTATTTTGAAGACTAAAATTGTACGAGCAAATAGCTACGGGACCCAAAACTATTTTAGAACACGTATACTAAACTAAAATCCACAAAAATATTAGTTAGATGAATTAGAAAGGGAGGAGATAGTATCCTTACTTAAGAGACACCTTCAAATCTTTAACTATGGCATCAACACCAGCACTACCATCATGCTTGCAAGTGATGAAGAGCTCCTCCCTGGAACTTACCAGCCCACGTCCGAAGGCTTCGACTACGGCTTCTCCGACAGCCCGGACGAGCTCCGAATCACGAGCAATGGAGGCCTGAACATGTCTATAGCCAAGCTCAATTGCTTCCAAGATTTTTGACTTGATTGTATTTGTAGGTGAAAGGTGAAACAGGAGATGAAGGTATTGTAATGCCAATTGCAGGAATGGGTGTGGTTGGGTCAACAAGAGGGCCTATTATTGCATTAGACATTTTTATGCTTGTATTCTGGTATTGCAAGCTTCTGGTATTACTTGCTTTTATATAAAGATCATTAAACATGACAAGTATGAACACATAATTTACGTGATTTATTAATAAGGTGTTGGAAAGATGATTCATATATTATTATTCAGGATATGAGATCATTTATTCCTCTTTTACCCTATTTCAATCGTATCCTACTTCAAAATCGAGTCAATTATAATTATTTTTTTTGCGTTTTTGTAAATTTAAAGTTCATAATTTAGGTTCATGATTCATGTTTAGATTCCTTGTTTAAGGTCTAGAATTGGAATTTTTACTCTAAACTTATGATTTCATGATTCACGGTTCATAGTTCATTGGTTAATGGTTCAGTGTTTATAATTCAATAGTTCATAGTTTTGGTTCACGATTTATGTTGTATGACTCAATTTTGATGTAGAATACAATTGGGACAGAGTAAATGTGGGACAGAGGATTCGAACTCATTATTATTCACAGTGACAGCAATGATACAGAATGACATTAGGTCGAACGGAAAGCTACATGTAATCAATTCTTGACTAACTGGGCCCGAAAATAAACTCAAACTTTGTATATACAGTGTGGGTTCATTACTGGTGCGGATACAAAATTTAGTGATGCGGTGGGGTAAGACAGTTCAAATGCATTAAAAAAATTAATGTGAAAAGAAATTGTGTCTTACGAATTACTATATACCAAGACAAAAAATATTATTAGTAACAAAGTTTACAAGAATTTTGTTGAAAATTTACTAAAACAATCGATAAATTAATCTTGAATAAAATAATTGGACATGATTTTATTTTTAAATATTTATTTATTGTTGGGATAGAGATAAGAATATGAAAAAAAAAAGTTACTATGTAAAAAGTAATAATCATAATACAAAATTGTAGTTCTACAAATTTTACATTGTATTGGAATTCAGTATTGGCCAATACTAAATCTGCTAATTGGTTCAAGGCATTCCCACGTGCTTCCTTGACTATAGAATTCGTCTGTATAATATTGTGAAAATAATTTGGTTCCCCTAAACAAAATCCTAAATCTGTACATGTATCAAGAGTCACGTTTGAAAATTTAATGTTTTATTTTATTAGTTTAAATAAAATATATAATATTTAATTTTACAAATTAATTAAATAACTGAATAAGCTAAATAAAAATAAAATAAAATAAATCGTATGAATATATATTAACGAATTTGTACATTCATCAAATCAAGCAAAAAAAAAGTTATATATTTTTGAAATACAACTGGACAAGTGGAATAATATAATTTCCAGCAAGTTTTTTGGTTGACATTGAGGTGGCTTTGACCTGTTCATGTGGATTCTAAGTCTCCTCAAACTAACGTTAAACCGTGTTGAAAGCAATACAACTTGCTCTTTAATAATAATAAGGGTTAATTACCAAACAAATCACAACCTTTCTAGACCAATTTTCAATTGCAACACGATTTTTAAAACGTGACAATTTCTGTCACATACTTTTAATTTGTTTCAATTACAACATCGCCACCCAGCTCCGATCCCCAATTGCTGACGAGGCCGGCGGTGCTCCCAAAACGACGTCGTTTTGGCGTTTCGGCGGATCCCAATCACTAAACGAAACGACGTCGTTTTGGGAGCACCGCCGGCCACGTCACCAATTGGGGATCGGAGCTGGGCGGCGATGTTGTAATTGAAACAAATTAAAAGTATGTGACAGAAATTGTCACGTTTTAAAAATCGTGTTGCAATTAAAAATTGGTCTAAAGGTCGTGATTTGTTTGGTAATTAACCCTAATAATAATAATAAAATAAATAAATAAATAAATAACTACCACTCGGAGGTGATGATATTTGAAAAGAAAACTTTTTGATTCAAAATCATAGTCTTGATTCCTAAAGTCTTGGTCTATGTAGCTGACTTCGAGTTTTCTTCTAATTGGAAAAAACTTTATTTTTTTTTTATAATTAAACATTCATTTTGATTTCATGTATACAAAAAGATTACATACCAAAAATCACAATATACCAACATTACAAGGCAAAAAGTAGTTTGGTGGTATTTGATCAAAAGGGACGTACAATACCCTCATGATCAACTAACATTGCCCATTTACCTATATTATATACATCAAAATTCGCTAACCTAGGAATATGTTTAAATTTCCATCTAGGTTTCCTACTCCACATAGTTCTCATATCATTCGTAATAGTCTCAATTGTCCACATTTGAAAGAGTTCAGGCTCGGTGATGGCCAAAATGAAATTAAGACTATCACTTTCAATAATAGCTTTATCCATATTGGATCGATCAAGTCAATCCGTAACTGAAGATTTGGCAAACTGTGCAATACCGTGAGCTACGAAATTATGGAATTGAGCAATAGTTGATTTAAATATTCTCGTGGCTACCGAAAACATGAAGGAATCTACGAATTCCTCCGACGAGAATGGATACTTTTTATTATATTATGAAGTATTGAGAGGAGATTTAATTTTTAGGAAGGGAGGAAGCAAGGGATGGGTGAAGCAAACTTTGAAGAATTAGCGACCACCACCCCGCGGCCGGTTTTCCTTTACTTTAACTTTTGAAGAAGTGATTAAAAGTAGAGATTGTGGTAAAATTGTTTAAAATTAAAAGTAGTTGGTGTTTGAGAATAAAAGTAATTTCGATCAAATATAAAAGCTGAAGTGTTGATACTTAAGCAGCTTTAATCTTATTAGAGAGAGAAAATTTCTATTTATTTACCAAAACACCATAAAGTTGGAAAAACAGCTATTTTCTACTTTTAATTTTTTTTGTAAAAAATCACTTTTATTAAAGTTGAAGTTATTTTCCCAAACATTTCAAAACAGTTTTTCTCAAACTATAAACTAAAAAACACTTACAAAAAATAATTACAAACACCCCGTAAATCCAGCCTGCTTGTAAAGATAACCTCTGAAAAGCAAGAAACTTTTAAAGGTGTAATAGACAAATATTTTACTAACCTTTAATATTGATTACAGATAAATGGAAGAAGCAAAGGAATTGATCTTGAATGTGTCAGAGGTGTAAAGAATAGTTCTCTCAATAATCCTATCAAAGGAAGTCAAAGGACTTTGTCTATTAAATTGTATTTGACACGATATAAGTCGTGTCTAGTAGTTTTTGCTAAGGGGATATTTGCAAAATATGAATTGAAATCAAATAATTTTATAAACATACATTATTAAAATTGAAATTTCTTAATATACACAACTTATTTTAGATTAGCCTTGAGTTACAAGATTAAAAATAATTTTTTTCTCTTTCATTATTGGCTTTCTCGAATTTGTCTTTTTAAGGGAGAAATCTCTCAAATGTTGCACTTGTGTATTCCTATCAACACGATTAATCCGTACGACAAATGGAATGTAAAATTAATATCGGAACAATACAAACTAAACGTTTAATAAACAAGTTATATGCTACCATTTATTACGACAAACTCTATTCTCAAAGTCCCCTCTAACTTTGACTAAACCTCGCTTAGTCACAAAACTATCATTGGCTATTTACGTTTTATCTTCGAATTTTCTCGCTTATCGAGCCTAGATCCTGCTTTACCCAGCCTAAACCCTGATTACGTGCTAGCAGGGGCGGAGCTATGGCCGGCCGGTACCGGACTCCAGCCTAGTGCAAAATTTGTGGTACCTTAGTTTTAAATGTATAGTTTTTATTATTTTTATTATTTAGTACTCTAAATTTTAACTAAACCCACCCCCATTTAAGTCGCAACTTCACCGAACGCTGATAAATTTTTAATGTCTCAACTCACCCCATTTATAAATTCTAAATCCGCCCCTGCGTGCTAGATCACAGTTTATCGTCCGAGCATCAATTAACGTTTTTTTAGAACATCGATAACAAACATAGAAAAGTGGGTACCCTTTCTTTTGGGGATTTCATCTAACAGATGAGCTACCACATAGTAGGAGTTATTTATTAGCATGTGTTCCAACTATTGATTCAAGAATTGCGAAAAACCATTGCCCCAATATCTAAGTCAATGAAAAAAATTGAAAAGAAAATGGATTCTCAAGTGACTAGAACTCAGTCAAATAATTATGTGGATGTTGGCATCGCGATTGCTTCATTATGTCGTGATATGGCAAAGATAAGATAATTACGAACAATAAAAATAGGTCATCAAGTCATTCTAAAATTAAAAGCGTGATGCTAGCTCAGGACACAAGGAGACCATCATTTTACAGATCGCTAGTTCACGCCAAAAAGACAGGATGTTGAATCGGTGCACAAGACCAACACATCCACAGACACGATGTCACCAAGTCGCATAACATCAACGCGACCTCCTAGAGAACAGACACGTGCCCGAACCGTGTCATCCAGGAATGAAGGTTACCACTTGGCTGACACATGTCTGTCACACAACCGACACGTGTCTGCCAAATAAGGCGGCATAACTAGTATAAATTTTCTTATTGTACACTCAGACACGTAGAGGAGGAGCTATATTAGGCTAGCATCGGGCACTAGCCCAGTGCAACATTTGTAGAATCTTATTTTTAGTAGCATAATTTTTATTATTTTAAGAATTATTACCTCTAAATTTTATCTAAGCTCACCCCCATTTCACTTTGTTATTCACACTTTAATCTCTTACGCATATATATATGAATGATTCATACTCAAAAGCTTGTCCACTTGTTTTGTTTCAAATTCATCGATTAACTGTTTAGTAAATTTTCTTAAAAAAGAAAGAAATCTACTTTGTGGACTCTATTATTAATAAAAAAAATAATTAAAGCATATAGTAGGCCACAATTTTATTGAACTTTAAAAACTTCTAGATTATATGTATTTTTACGTTCCACGCCACCCCATTACTAAATTTCGAATCCACCCTTTAGGACACCTAATGCAATTATGATAAAAAAGATTGAAAAAAGAGAATCCTTGAAAAAATTGTAGCCAAAACAGCTGGCTAATTCAGTAGCTTGTTAATACAATAGCTCGTTAGAGCTCGCCACATATTATTTATCGTTTCCAAATTACTTGAACTTACGTTGACAATCAATTATATTATGCATATTAACAATTACGTACTACATAATTTCTACACTTAATATGTTATGGTGAATTTTTAACCGCTGGATCAACTAATTTCGTTCCCGCAATTTTCAAATCATATATAGCAGAAAAACAGGTTTCTAATTTGTCAACTAGAATCAGATGACGGGTTAATTTAGTAACCAGTTTCTCAGTGGTTCTTGATGGGAGAGTAGTTCAAATTATGAAAAGAAAAGGTTTAAAAATTTGTTAAGAAAACTGTTACTAACTATCAAGGGCAGTTTCACAGTTTAAGTTGAGGTCAATGTTGTAATTGTGCATGGGATAACAGTGAGAGAAATGGAAGCAGTTGAGAAGTTGTATTCTTCAGATTTTGATGACTGATTTATACGAAGTAATTGAAAAAAGCAACATAACTCAGATAAGATTTGAGCTGTGGAGAGAGAGAGAGAGAGAGAGAGAGAGAAAGAGAGAGAGAGTCTTCTTGTGAATGTTATTTTTAGAGTGAAATACAAGAGAGGAATCAAGGTGTAAGGAATTAATTATATAGAATTCTGTATTAGAATTCGATTCTCTAGCTGTGATTCATGGTGTGTATATCTTGTGGTTTGTAACAAATCTGAAGAGCAATAAGATTGGATAGTTCTCTCCGTGGATGTAGGATCATTCAAGATCTAAACCACGTAAACTTTGTTTTGTGTGGTTGATTTCTTGGTGCAGTTCATATGATTAGTTTGTCAGTTTGATTGTTGAGTTTATGTGTGTTAATAGAGTGTTGTTTGTTGATTGATCTGAGGCATTTGACTTAACAAATTGGCACCGTCTGTGGGAAAGAAGGAATCCATGGGATCAACAAGGTTTGACATTGAGAAATTCACAGGAAATTCAAACTTTGGCCTATGGAGAGTCAAGATGAACGTTCTCTTGGTTCAGCAGGGATTAGCAATGGTGTTGGAAGGGGCTCGAGAAGATGCCTGAATCATTAAAGCCTGAGGAGAGGCATGTGATTCTTGAGAGAGCTCACAACACTCTCATATTGTATCTTGGAGACAAGGTCTTAAGAGAAGTAGCCAAGGAAACCAGTGCAAAAGATATATGGCAGAAGCTAGAAAAGTCATTCATGGTGAAATATGTGGCCAATAGGTTGTTTACGAAGCAAAGGTTTTATGCCTTCAAGATGTTCGATGAAAAACCTCTCTCATATCAGATTGACAACCTTCATCAAGATTCTTGATGATTTGGAGAATATTGATGTCAAGCTTGAAGATGAAAATAAGACACTCATTCTGTTGAGTGCACTGCCCAAGACATATGACAACCTTAAAGATGCTCTACTCTTTAGAAGAGAGAACAAGCTCACACTGAATGAAGTTACTTAAGCACTCAAGCCAAAAGAATTGCAGAAAGTAACTGAAAATGGGTAGAAGGAGATTCAAGGAGAAGGACTCTAGAACAAGAAGAATAATCAGAACAAATTCCCTAATCAGGAGAAGAAGGCACAGTGGGAGAAGTTTGAAAACAGTTCACCTGTGGTTGCAGAAACAAGGAAGTGTTTCAAATGTCATGTGGTAGGAAATCGTGCAAAGGATTGTCCAAAGAAATCCAAGAACAACCAGGCAAAACAATAAGCTCAATCAAACAAGAATCAAAAGTCAAAGCATACAATAGATCTTGTAGAAGCAACTGATGTTTATGAGTTAGGTGAAGTATTCACAATATCCTCATCTCATATTGATTTTTAGTGGTTTTAGATTCTGGTAACATATTCCATACGTGTCCTACGAAAGAATGGTTCCATCACTTTAAATATTAAAATGGTTGGTCTGTTTTATTGGGAAATGACTTAGTATGTAAGGTGAGGGGTATTGGATCTGTTAAGATTAGGATGCATGATGGAATAGTGAGAAATCTGGAAAATGTAAGGTATGTTCCACAGCTCAGAAGGAATGATATCACTAGAAATGTTAGGCACAATGGGGTATAAGTTTCATTCTGAAAATGAAAACATTATTGTGCCTAAAGGATCTCACATGGTCATCAAGGCTGTCAAGAAGAATGAGTTATATTTCTTAATTGGCAGTACTATTATTGGTGAAGCTTCCAGTACAGTGAGTGAAGACAAGACCATTTTATGGCAAAAAAGGCTTGCCTACGTCAGTGATAAAGGGTTGCAAGAACTGAGCAAACAAGGGTTGCTCTGTGGTAACAAGATTACTCAGCTTGATCTTAGTGATCATTGTGTCTATGGCAAAACAAAGAGGCTAAAGTTTGTCCAAGCTAAACACACTACTAAAGGGATTTTAGAGTATATACACTCTGACCTTTGGGGACCAGCAAAAGTTCAAATTATGAGTGGTGGCAAACAATGTTGTCAAAATCTCGAGTTAACTCTTATGATTGTACGAGCTTACGAGTTATTTCTTTCTAAACGAGTTAACTCGTGATAAAATCGAGATATGATGAAATCAGAGTAAATCTCGAGTTTGCTCATGTAATTTTACGAGTTCTACGATTTTACGATTTTGTACACAAGTTTAACAGTCTTATAATTTATTCTATTTTACCAATTAAAATATATATAATATGAATTGTAGAAGTTATACCAACTTAAAATTGGAATTTTAAAACTTTTCTAGAGCAAATTATACACAAAGAGAGCCAATTTTGCTGAATTATTTTTCTAACTATCAATTTCTAAATTAAAATCTAAGCATCATAAAAAGTACATCTTTTTTATGTAGTACTTAATTTCACTAAGGTTATATTTTAATTTTCTCTTAACATTAATGTTTTCATAATTATAATTTAGGAATCCTTTACTAAATGTATACATGAATCATGATGCCTAAAACATTTCTCTATATTGTATTTTTTCTTTCTTTTTGATTAATTGTGTATATAATATGTGTACTTTTATATGGGATATCTATTCAAAACTTCTTGTAATGAAGATATATTTAGAATAATTTATATATGGTTATTTTGTATAGGTAGTAGAATCTTACAATTTTACGATTCGATTTTACGATCCGGTTTTACTGACATGTCACCGATTCTACTTAAAATTGCAAGTTTGGCAATCTTGGTGGCAAATATTTTTTGACAATTATTAATGATTTTTTCAGGGAATTGTGGGTCTATATTCTGAAAGAAAAGAGTGAAGTATTCACTAAATTCAAAGAGTGGTTGATTGAGACAAAATATATGATTGTGAAGAAAGTGAAACATCTAAGGACTGATAATGGCTTGGAGTATGTGGCTGATGAATTTAAAGTTTTGCAAGGACAAGGGAATCATTAGACACAGAACAGTAGTTGGAACACCACAACAAAGTGGCCTTGCTGAGATGATGAATAGAACTTTACTGGAGAGAGTAAGGTGTATTATATCAAGCTCTGGGTATCCAAGCACTTCTGGGGTGAAGTAGTAACCACAACACGTTATCTCATCAACATATCACCCTTTACTACTTTGAACTTCAAGATTCCATAAGAGATTTGGAATGGAGCACCTACCAAGTATTCAGAGCTAAAAGTGTTTGGTTGTCTTGCATTTACTCACGTGAGACGAGACAAGTTAGAACCAAGAGCATTGAAATCCATATTTCTTAGTTATCCAAAAGGTGTAAAAGGCTATAAGCTATGGTGTGTTGAGCCAGGAAATCAGAGGTGTATTGTTAGCAGAGATGTCATATTCAATGAGAATGTGATGCCACTTAAGAAGTCAGAAGCTGAGGGTACTTCTAATATAGATAAGGTGACAACTCAGCTTGAGGTGGAGCCTGAGAGAATCATATCTACTAGAGAGGATGATCAAAGAACAGCTCAGATGAACAAGCAGAAGAAGCAGAAGATTACATCAATTATCAACTTGTAAGAGATGGACAGTGAAGACAGATACATCCACCACAGAGGTTTGGACGTGCTGATATAGTGTCATATGCACTTTATACAGCTGAAGAATTGGCAAGTTTTGAACCTGGATCCTATTCTAAACCAATAAATTGTGTTGAGAAAGAAAGTTGGCTCATAGCAATGCAGGAAGAGCTATTGTCTTTAGAGAAGAATAGCACTTGGAAAATTGTGGAAATCCAAGGAAGCAAAAGCTGATAGGATGTAAGTGGATTTTCATGAAGAAGTATGAATCTGGAACTAAGGCAGCTGTCAGATTCAAAGCCAGACTTGTAGCAAGGGGTTTCACACAGAGAGAACGTATAGACTACAATGAAATATTTTCTCCTGTAGTTAAACATTGCTCAATTAGGATTTTGCCTACTATAGTAGCACAATTTGACTTGGAACTACATCAAATGGATGTTACAACTGCATTTATTCATGATGAGCTGAAACAAAGCATTTATATGAAAATTCCAGAAGGTTTACAGATAATAGGTGCTGAAAATAAAGCATGTCTACTCAGAAAGGTCATTGTATGGTGGAAACAAAGTCCCAAACAATGGTATTTGAGGTTTGATGAGTTTATGTTGAAGATTGGGTTCACTAGAAGCAAGTATGACAGTTGTGCATAAGTTAGACAAGAAGATGATCTGTCTCAGATTTATTTGTTGTTGTATGTTGATGATGTGCTACTAGCTTGTGAAAATGTGACTGGAGTTGACAAGATAAAAGAGCTCTTAAAAGCAGAGTTTGAAATGAAAGACCTTGGTGAAGCAAAGAGGATACTTGGTATTGATATAACTAGAGATAGGAAAGGAAAGAACATTTTTCTGTCACATAAAGGTTATTTAGAGAAGGTACTGCATAGGTTCAATATGCAGAATTGCAAGTCTGTTACAACACATTCGGGGCAACACTTGAAGTTATCACTGCAACAGTGTCCAAAATCACAACAAGAAGCTATTAAGATGCAAATAACACCTTATGCCAGTGCAATGGGTAAATGCAATGGTCTGTTGTAGACCTGATTTGGCATATAGCATGAGCGTGGTGAGTAGATATATGGGAAATCAAGGCCAGTTTCACTAGGAGGCAGTGAAATGGATTTTGAGATACATCAAGAACTCAACTGGTAAAGGTTTATACTTCAGTAAACAAGATGATCAATGCACACCACTTGTAGGATTTTTTTATGTTGATTATGCAGCAAATTTGGATACAAGGAAGTCATTCATTGGTTATGTGTTTACCTTATATGGAAAAGCTGTGAGTTGGAGGGCAACACACCAATCTGTGGTGGCTCTATCTACTACTCAGTCAGAGTATGTGGCACTTACTGATGCAATCAAGTAAGCACTCTGGTTGAAGGGTATCTTGAAAGAGTTTGGTGTGATGGAGAAAAGAGTTACAATTTTCGGTGGTAACTGGTAACCAAAGTGTAATACATTTAGCAAAGCACCAAAGTTGACATGAGAATACTAAACATATAGATGTAAAGCTACACTTTGTGAGTAGTGGCGAAAGGTGTGCTGAAAGTTGCAAAGATCTCTACTGATGTGAATCCTGCAGATGGTTTTACTAGAGCATTGCCTCTTGCCAAGTTTGATTTGTGTCTTGACTTGATCAAGACGAAGATAGGATTGTTGTATTGAAGTTTTTTAGTTGAAGTGAAGTTTGAATATTTGAACTAAGGTGGAGATTGGTGAGAGTAAATCAAATTATAAAAATAAAAATAAAAAGAAATTTAAAAAAAAGGTTTAAAATTTTGTTAAGAAAACTGTTACTAACTATCAAGGGCAGTTTGGACATTACACAGTTTAAGTTGAGGTCAATGTTGTAATTATGCATGGGAAAACAATTAGAGAAATGGAAGCAGTTGAGAAGAGTTGTATTCTTCATATTTTGATGATTGATTCATGCGAAGCAATTGAAAGAAGCAACATAACTCAGATAAGATTTTAGTTGTGGAGAGAGAGAGAGAGATACTCTTCTTATGAGAGTTATTTTCAGAGTATACAAGAGAAGAATCAAAGTGTAAGGAATTGTATAGAATTATGTATTAGAATTTGATTCTCTAGTTATGATTCATGGTGTGTACATCTTGTAGTTTGTAACAAATTTGAAGAGCAATAAGATTGGATAGTTCTCTCCTTGGATGTAGGATCATTCAAGATCTAAATCACGTAAATCCTGTTTTGTGTGATTGATTTCTTGGTGCAGTTCATTTGATTAGTTTGTCGGTTTGATTTCTAAGTTTATGTGTGTCAATAAAGTGTTGTTTGTTGATTAGTCTGAGGATTTGACTTAACACTTGATCCAATGATCCATATTAAAAGCTTAATCCAACAATTCATATTTTAATTATATTAATACAGTGGGTGTATTGTAGAATGATTGCGCTGTTGAGACACGCAAAATTAATAATCTTAGCTCTCCTCTACTAACTAGTAGTAGTGGTAAGTAAGGGTCGATCCACATGAAGCTGTAATTATTTATGTTTTACGTATTAATTTAACATAAAAACAATGGGGGGATTGGTTGGAGTTTATTTAACTAAAAGGTAAACTAGAAAATAAATCGAATGCAAATTGTAAAGATAATTAAAGTCAAATAAGAACAAGATTTTAGTCTTCAGTCTAGTTATCCCTAATCTGATTAACCTTAAAATTAATGTGACGTCTCTCTAATCCGTTCTAAAATTTCAATTCCTTAGTCAACAATAAGCTTTGTTGAATCAAATTATCCCTTAAAATTGATCATGCACATCATCATTTGTTTTTTTTTTTCATTTTTTTTGTTACTTTATATTTTTTAAAAATATAAAATTAATTTATAAAAATACAAAATTAATTTAAACCACCCATCCCATCCCCCCCTCCCCCTCCAGGTTCAAATTTTTATTTCCTATTTTTTTAGTTTTGTAAGTGGTTTCACACACGCAACCCACACTCTCGAAAAAAAAAAATTAAAAACAAATTAGAAAATATATCTGGAGAAGAGGGGCATGGGAACGGGTAAAAAAAGCTGGACAAAAAATTTGGCTAGGGGATAGGGGATGGGGGATATTTAAATATTATTTTTTCTTTTATTAAATTAATTTTTTTTATTTTTTATAAATTATTTTATATTTTTCAGATTATATAAAATAGGAAAAAAATTGAAAATATTAAAATTAACAGGCATTTGTCTGTCATGTGACATTTTCATCCATTTTTTTAATGGTTGGGTCAAAGGACCATTTTTTAGCGGTTAGACCAAAATAATTATTGAGGGGCAAAAAGGCCTATAACAACAAGGGATAATTACATATAACCATACAACTTTTTACCTTTTTTTCACTTAACTACAAAAAGTATTGTTTGTTACAATTCCCATATAACCTTTGCGGGTTTTATAAGTAACCATATGAAATTTTTTTCCGGCAGCATCTCCGGTCAACTATACACGTGACGCGCATGGGGGTATTTGCGTCATTTTGTTCACCCCAACAGTTGAATTAACGAATTGAGGTTCAGTAATATCGAATTACAGCCCGAAAAAAAAGCTAGGGTTCTTACACAACAAACCTAAATATTCGTCACCTCAATTCGATCCAAAATTTTCGTTCTTGATTCGATAGTAATTTAGGGTTTTCATCAAGGATGGTGTGGAGGCTTCGCACTCGAGAAGACGCCGCCAATATTCCAACGGGTAGAATTGCGCCTGATTATGGTAAGCCCTCTTCCAGTTTTGCTGGGGAAGGCGCCGCCAACATTACCCGGAACCTATCGCACGAGTAGAACCTCCGTCCCGAGTTCAAATTAGTCCAAGAAGTCCTCCTACGAATCGGTCTACCACAGGAATAAAGCCCGACCTCCATGCCTTCCATTTTCTCCTTCACACTCGTTTGAGATGACGCTGTGCGAGCTTCTTCTTCTTTCTTTAATGGCTGCTGCTGTTTTGGTGTCTTAAATTGGGGTAGAGAGTGATTAAATAGAAGTGGTTGGGAAAATATAGCTGTTGGGGTGAATAAAATGACGCAAATACCCCCTTTTTAGATACCCCCGTGCGCGTCACCTGCATAGTTGGCCGGAGATGCTGCCGGAAAAAAGTTCATATGGTTACTTATAAAATCGGCAAAGGTTATATGGGAATTTGTAACAGAAAATACTTTTTGTAGTGAAGTGAAAAAAGGGTCAAAGGTTGTATGGTTATATGTAATTATCCCTAACAACAATTCGGATTCTCTATTATAATGGGTGGTTCACCCCCTGTTACACTCAATTCACTACGTGACACATATTAATTTGTGACATCATACTATACATGCGTCGATTAGTGAATGTGGTGAAACACAAGATGTAACACTAAACTGGAACAAATGATCTCATGGGCTATAACTGCAGGGCCAAAATCGATCATTTCTCAAATAAATTATAAGGGAAACAAGTGAATTTTCACTTGCTTTTATACTATTTTTACTATGATTTTATGTTCATAACGTACGTAAAAATACCAGATATAAGTGAGTCGCTTGCGTCTTTTTTCTGCAGTCTGTTTTGCCCTTAATAAAATCATGTGGCACGTTTGTGCATTCCCACAAGGATGGTGCGTGTAACGAAATTTTTTACTAACATGTCAAATTCGTGGAGTTTGTATGCTAAACGGTAAAATTTAAAACATAATCCTTCTAAAACATACTGAGTAGCAAAAATTCATGAACTTTGTATGGTAAAAGGCGAACTTTAAAATATAATTTAGTAAATTGCTAAATGACCTAAACTTGGGGTGGATTTTAATTTTTTACCCAAAGTGAAGTAATAAATAATATCAGCGTTCAAGAACACAAAATATTAACAAACTTTGTGTTTGTCAATATTCGCGAACATTAACAAACACTAATTTATTAGACTTGCTCGAGCTCGATTCACTTCAACATTTAACAAACATTACTCAAACAACTCAAAATTCAAAGAGCGACTCGACTCAGTACGTTGACATTAATTCCTAGTATTAGAGGTGGGTTGGACCATAGAAGTTTTGACTCGATAAAACCGATTGATTGGCCAAAAGAGCGACGGGCCACGTGCTAACTAATTGACTAATTTTAGACCCAATTAAATTCTGATCCAAATTTTAGTATATTAAAAGAAAATAGGTTGGGACGAATTGACTAATTTTAGACCCAATCAAATTCTGATCCGACTCAATCCAATTCAAAATATAATATTAATTCGACGACTAGGCGCGACCGTGAACCTCCACCCAAATTGGTACCACTACCTATCATTATTCATAGTGCTGGGGGCAATAGGCAAGTCATATTTTATTAAGGGAAAGTTTCAAAAGGCATGATTACACCCACTCGGACCTCCTCCACCAAGATAACTTTATCCGGAGACATTTGAAACGGGCCAGAAAAATTAACAGGGCCTGTGAAGATAAGTTTTTCTATCTTGCCAACAATATGGGCCAACCAAACAAATCCCTAAATGATCAGATCAAATTAGCTCACAGCTTCTTTTCTCTGCAACACATTATAGACTCATTTCTTAGGGATGATCATGAGCGTGTGAATAAATAATTAGATATAGTCATCCGTTTAATAGTCGACACATCTTGTTTTTACAAAATTAAGATGTCTAGTAAATGTTCATGGTTAGCTTATACATACTATCTGTCCAAATTACACGGATGGTTTCTACCCACTTATATTATACATTATACATCCTACCAAATAAATGATATGTTATATTATTGCACCTAAACATATTAAATTATTTAATGATAGCTACTATCCACTAATAATATACGTAAGGGTGGAAATAAGTTGAGTTTTACTTTGGACGGCTTGGATCTGCTTTACCAACGGCGGGCCCATGTCTGGCCCATCATTCGCAAAAGGTTTTTTTTACGGTCCAAGTCTAGCCTTTTTCACAATGAAGTCTGTCATAGGTCTATTTAAATTATGTTTAATGCTTGTAAAAGATATCTATATAAAGGAGGTATCTTGTGCAAAAATCGTGCAATCCAAGTCATGGTTTAATATTCATGTCTAAAAGTATTATATTTATCTAGAACAATGATACATTAAGCATAATAAATCGTAAAACTCACATCGAATCGCACTATGCAATTGGTGCACATGAGACATTTTGTCATTTATATATAGATATATATTAGGTTTTACACAATTTAATTATATTAAAATTGAGTATTTTTCATGATTAAAGTTAACGGATATGTATTATATCCTATGTAATATATAAAAAAATATAATGATATAATATTTGGTATATTATATATGCTATACATATATTATTTATAGAGAAAAATTTTACGCAGGTCGATTTGTAAGGCTTTAAAACCTTCTTTAAAGTTCAAATATGACCTACATGTGTAAAGAGGCTTGATAAAAAGCCCAAATATAATAGGCTGAGCCAAACTAGGTCCTATCTAGGTTGAGCCACAGGCGCCTGTCGGATAGTCTAACATATTCCTATCCTTACTCATTAAGAGTGTAAGTGAGCCGAGAAAACCCACGAACCACTCAGTATCAACTCGCAGAAAGATCGAAATCTACTCGAGCTCGAGCTACTCGAATAGGTGTCGAGTTAGAGTTTCGAGCTCATTGATGTGAGCTCGATAGACTCGTGAGCTTAATTGAACTTGTGTTACATTACTATTTTACCCTTTAGAGTTGAACAAAAAAAAACCCCTCCCATCCCCCTAAAGTGACTTACCCTTTAGAGTTGATATAATTATAAATATACCATAATTCTATAAGTTCCGCGTTAGTAACCCTTTGTAGTATAATTAATTATTATAAAGAAAAAATGTGCTTTTTATATTTTATTTTTGTGTAAATCGAGTCGATCCCAAACTCAATGAATTTCTATCTAGCCGAGTTCAAGTTTAAAAAAAAAAATCAATTGAGCTCGAACCTCGAATCTTCTAATCGAACTCAAGCATACCAATGCTCAACTCGACTCAATTCGTTTACACGATTACACCCCTAAATTTATACACCCTATATATATTACCGTAGGTTCTCTCTTCACACTAACCATTTCCACTCAGTCAAAAATGGAGGCAAAGAAAATCGTACGGCCAATATTCGACAACCCTTTCCTCAACATCACAGTTAATCCCGATGGCACTGTCAACCGCCAACCGGAGCCCCGAAACCCGCCCAACCCTGATCCAACCACCAACTCTCCGGTCCTAAGCAAGGACATACCCCTCGACCCGAAAAAACAAACTTGGATCCGGTTATACATTCCTAATAATATGCCGCCGCCATCAACCGCCAAGCTGCCGCTGATTTTATACTACCACGGCGGCGGATTCGTCTTTTGCAACGCTGATTCCGCCGTCTACGACGTTTTCTGCAAAGGATTGGTTAAGAAACTCGGCGCAATGGTAATTTCCCTCGATTACAGGTTAGTAGGGTGCGTATGAAACAGAACGGTTTAAAATTTTAAAAAATTTAGTACCCTATCAAAGTTGGTACTCTTAATTAAAGAATTAAAATCGAATCAAAATTTATAAACATCGTATCAAACCGCTTGATACAGTATTTCAAATTTTAAAGTTAAAGGTGAAAAATAAAATTTAAAGTACTCTTATTAAGTTGCAGCTAAAATTAAAAATTATGTCATCATAAATATAAGTTATAAGTAAATTTTTTATGTAAGATCGATCAAAATAGTAATGTATAAAAATTATCTTTCATATAAGGTCGCCCAAAATAGTAATGTATAAAAGTTATGCAGAACATTTGTAAACTACTCTATGTTTGAAATCATTAATATATTTATATATTTTCGTAATCTAATTTTGGGTATGGGATAGTTCAGATCAATTTGGTAAATTCTCGATATAGATATTACTGAATATATATATATTTATATATTTTCATAATCTCAATTTTGGGTATAGGACAATTCGGATCACTTTGGTACATCATTGGTATGGATATTACTGAATATGTATATATTTATATATTTTCATAATCTCAATTTTGGATATGGCACAAATCAATTCGATACATTCTCGGTATGAATATCATTGAATATGTATAACATATCATAATATTTACAATCCAGTTCAAAGAAAGTAAAAAGTTAATGTTTCTTTTTTGGTTCGCTATGCTTTCAGTTCGGTTTCAATACAGTTCAGTAAATTCCAAATTCGATGCATGCTCCTATAGGTTGGCACCGGAGCACCGCCTCCCGGCGGCGTACGATGATGCGGTGGACGGATTCCTCTGGCTTAAAAATGTCGGCGATGAGTGGATTTTAAACTACGCAGATCTAAATAATTGTTACCTTTGCGGAACTAGCGCCGGCGCAAATTTAGCTTATCACGTCGGCTTGCGCCTAGCCGCCGTCGCTGATGATGTGGCACCGCTGAAGGTTCGCGGGTTGATACTTCACCACCCGTATTTCAGGTGGTATATATTGAGTATAGTCTTTTGACCTATTTATCATAAAATCTCAAAAAGATAGAGAGAGTGTAGATTTTAAATCTGAAAAGAAATCCACTTCTCTTATATTGTTCTTCAAATGTATTCTCTCTTTTATGTTTTCTCCATGAATTTTTTCTCAC
The DNA here is from genome assembly GCA_958295605.1 of Ajuga chamaepitys. Taxonomy (NCBI): domain Eukaryota; kingdom Viridiplantae; phylum Streptophyta; class Magnoliopsida; order Lamiales; family Lamiaceae; genus Ajuga; species Ajuga chamaepitys. The sequence goes on along the minus strand of OY282508.1, from coordinate 50,721,303 downwards.
TTTTTTTCATTCTTTTTCTTTCAACTCTCTCAATTCTCTATTTATCTTCTTCTTTTCTCTCATCTTTTTCATTTTCATACTCAATGATTTTTTCAGGTGTGTGTTTGTTCTTAGTTTTTCTTATAGCATATTTTATTTTATTCTCAATCTATAAACATGATGTTTTTTCTTTAAAAAAAATTAAGATTGTGATTGATATACTTATATGATAAAATTTTCGTTTTATTGTTTAAGTTCTGTAAACAATATTGTTAGTTTTTTACTAATAGACTTAGTTGTGTAAAATAACATAATTGTTTTTTTCTTAAACAACCCAGAGTTGTTTTGAATCAAATAATCTAGTTGTTAACACAATTCAATAGTTGTTTGGTTGTTTAAAAATGTTAAACAACTAAGTTGTATTAAAAAAAAAGAGTTTTTTTTACTATTTAGAATATGTACGGTTTTTCTTGAAGTAAGACTTTGACTTGACTATTTATGAAAATTCTAAAAATAAGACTTTGAGCTTACTATTTATGAAAATTCTGTGGCTTGACTATTTATAAAAATTTCTCTCTTAGCGGGACAAAGCGGACCGAGTCGGAGGAAAAGCTCGCGAACGACCCGTTGTTACCATTATACGCAATCGATCAGATGTTCGATCTGAGTTTGCCAGAAGGAGCTGATCATGATCACGAGTACAGTAATCCGATGGCGAAAGGCGGGTCGGAGAAGGTGGAAGAGATACGGAGGTTGGGGTGGCGGGTTTTGGTTACGGGTTGTTTTGACGACCCATTAGTTGATGCGGGCTTGGAGTGCGCGAAGATGTTGGAGAAGAAGGGGGTGGAGACTGTGACGTTTTTTAGTGAGGGGTATCATGCGATGGAGGTTTTTGATTCGTCAATGGCGGGGGCACTTTATGACGCCATTAATGACTTCTTGAATGGAGGATTAGAATTAAAATAAGTGTTTTGAACTTAAATAAATTGAAATAAGTGTTTGTAAATGATCCTTCCACTTAAATTCAAGTGTTTGAAATAAAAATTGATACGAAAAAATTATATGAAATTGATCAAATCAACAAAGAAGATTATTGTTCGGAAACCCCGGTTCCGTTTGAATTACTCTTGTAGTTTAAATAGCCGTTTAGCCAATTATGTAATGCACTTTCTTCTTGAGATGGAATGTATCTTCTATCCATCCGAGAAACAAAATAGATGACAAAGTTATAAATTTTTAAAAAAAATAAAAAATAAAGAAGTACTTAAATACATTCAACTCAAACCCAAATAATTCATTTGTTCAATTATATTTTTTATTTATTATCCAAAATTTACTTTAATATATACAATATGGGAGCTAATTTGAAGATCACAAGAAATTAATGATTTGTTATAATGAACTTTCACTTTTGATCCCACATAATATGGTGAATTTTTTTACTTCCACCACTTTTTTTATTTAGAGTCTCTTTTAATTTGGAATTATAGAAACTTATTTTATCTCAAAAAATTCAGCATCACGTGTCTTACTGATCAAATGATCCATTTGAAGTAGCAGTGTAATTCATATTGAACTAGAAATCTCGTCATATAATTTCAAGAGGATGTCGGGGTTCAGAGCCTTTCACAACGGAGATAGATACTCGGATAAACGTAGACAAAATATTCCCAATGCAACCCTTTGATCAAATCAGAGGCAAAGTACAAAAGATTCAAAACATAAAACCAATTAAACATGCACTGATGCTAAGCATCCTACTGCTAAAATCTGTTCATTTTTTTAATCTAATTTTGCCCTAGAATCAAACACAAGGAAAAACAAAATGCAGAAAAGAAATAGAAAACAGAAACAAAAAATACACTGAATTAAAAATTAAAAGAAGAAGGCCTCTCCTTCTCCATGTGGCCCACCACTACCGCCACCACCTCCACCGATCGCAGCCGCCACATTTCCACCGTTGCCCCCACAGCCTTCGCTCCCTCCTCCAAAGCATGACAAACAATCGACTCCCACCAAACATCTCCATGAGTTAGGAGTTTTCCCATCACTAAGGGGGTGTTTGATTTAGGTTCAAGTAGGTCGGGGAAAATCTTACTTTGAAATTCTAAGATTTAAAAATAAAGGTAAATAATAAAAATGTGTGTTTATTTTGAGATTGTATATGGGAGGATTATACTGTAGATGTCAAATCAATGCTAAAAAATAGAGATATACTCCCTTTGTCCCGCTCTAATTTGCCTACTTTCATTTTTGGTTTGTCCCAATCTAATTTGTCAACCCATAAATGGCAAATTTCTCTCACAATCTCCACCCTCAAAATCTCCACATTCAATCTTCACCTTTGAAAAAGTCAAAGATTCCACAAAATCTGTTTTTTCTTAACCTCCGTGCCCGGCCAAGGTAGGCAAATTGGGCCGAGACGGAGAGAGTATATTTGATTGTGTATAAAATAGGTGTAGATAGATTTTATAGAATAAAATTGTATTGGATGGAATATTATCAGTTTAAATCTTAAAACAAACGGAGATTGAGTATTTTAACTTCAAAACCTAGCCGTGCTAAGTTAGAAGCAAACATACCCTAAAATGCCCACAATTCGGGCCACTAGATATGGCAATTCAGGTTGCTTGGTTCAGTCGGGCCAACGCCGTATTTCGTGTTGGAACGAATCAGCCCAGCCCGACCTAACCCTTATAATATACTAAGCTTATCGAGCTGACCGTAGTCCGTCGGACTTTTCTCCCATCGAATCCGGCTTGTCCGGCCAAATAATACTTCGGCCCAAGATTTTTTTTGCCCAATCCATTTAAAAATATTGGGTCGGGCTAATTTTACCACCCCGACCTGCGACCATAGGGTCCCGGCAAGAGCAGGTCCTCGGTTTTCCCTATTTCAAGCCCCTATTCCATGAAAAAACTCATTCTATCACACAAAGCACAAAAACAGACTGAAAGAAAAAGAACAACGGAAAGAGAAGACAATTGTTTGCAAATTCAAAATTTCAAAACTAGGAGAGATGAATATCCATTAAACTGCAGAAAATCACTAATGTACAAGAGTTTCATACAACAGCTTTCTCCATTCATCATTATTTCGACGGACATAGAATTGACAGCAAACGAATTGCGTAACAACACGAAACAAACCCTGCATTCACCAATCCCACTTACAGCGGCTGGTCCAGAAAGGAACCCTTCATACCATCGGGCTGCAAAACATTGTGCAACATCTCAACCTGTCTCTTCATCATGTACGCCCTGACAGCTTGAACCCCGTTTTCAACAATCTCTAATGGCGGAATCACCAGCGGGTTCTGATCTAAGTTCAGCTTAGTCAAATTACGAAGCTGATAAATGGAGTCGGGCATGACTCGGATTTGGTTATTGCTAAGATCAAGCTCTCTGAGATTGATCAGATCACCGATTGTTTCTGGTATTTCAGTTAGATCACTGAAATTGCTGCTCAAGTTCAAAACTTCAAGGTTCGTGAGCCTCCCAATCGCATGTGGGAGGCCATGGATCGCATTGAAATGCGCGTCCAAATGCGTCAACCGTTTCATCTCACAGATGGAATTTGGGAACGTTTTTAGTCTGTTCAAGTGAATCGAAAACTTTTCAAGATTCACCAGTCCATAGCCAATATTTGTCGGCAGAAACATCAGGTTGTTATAGCTTACGTCCAACTCAATCAAAGACCTGTGGTGGGGGGAGGGAGGGGGGACATTAGTAGTAGCAACAGGAGTGTAAGTAAGTCGAGACAGCTCATAAACTATTCGTGATCAACTCCAAAAAGGTCGAACTTGGCACGAAGTAGTTGAGCCAAGCTTCTCGAGAGCTCAGCAGTATTCGGCTCGACAAGCTCGCTAGCCCAATAGCATCATTTGACATGAGTAGTAGTATATGGATCATGATATCACAACTCAATCTGAGTGTCAGTCTAGACAGCTCTTAAGCTATTCGTGACAACCTGAGAAACAGATCGAACTCGGCGCAAAGTAGTTGAGCCAACCTTGTTGAGAGCTCATCAGTGTTCGGCTTGACAAGCTAGTGAGCGTAATCGAGCTTATATTTACTGTTTCACGCCTAATAATATATGACACAAATATATCCCAATAAAATAACTCAATATCCTTAACGATTTACTTTTATAAATATCATACGCGTTATCGAGTTGAGCCGAGATTAGAAAAATTATGCTAGATCACACTCGAACCGACCACGAACTCGAAATCGAGCTTGGCAATACTCGACTCGTTTATACCCCTAATAGCATATCTAGAATGTGAACAGAGATTATAGTGATTACCTGCAACCAGCAATGCTTTCTGGGAGTTTCTTTAGTTTATTACCAGAAACATTCAAGACCTTGAGTTTTACCAACAAGCCAATGGAATCTGGCAAATTTTGTAGAAGATTAGACGACAAATTGAGCTCCTCCAACTTCTGAAGCCCTGAAATTGAGTCGGGGAAGACCTGGATCAAGGTCAGACATCAGATCGTCAAGCTCTCACACTCACAAACACAAACACAAACACAAACATATCTGAGTTTAATGCCCCACATAAAATGGTGAATGTGATGGTGAAAATTCGACTCTCAACGAAAACTTCATTTACCACTTCCAAGAACATCACCTACTATCAATGCTATACAACCATAATCACTAAGAGCGAAAGCCTCTGCAAATAACAACGATATGATCTCATCTAGGACGATCTTGGGTTTACAAGATGATCAAATTAGTCGAACATGAGTTAAATATGATCAACCCGGTCAACATAGTTGAGCATATTTGACTCATTTTATCGGTGGAGTTTTCGATAATAACAACACATTAAGTGTTTATAGACCTCCATAATCACTACGAGCGAAAAGCCTCTGCAAATAACAACGATATGATCTCATCTAGGACGGTCTTAGAGTTACAAGATGATAAAGTTAGTCGAACATGAATTAAATATTATCAACACAGTCAATATACTTCAGCATATTTAACTCATTTAAATATTGATCTTACTATAAAACCATCAATCAGAGTTTTTGCTAATAACAACAGATTAAGTATCTGCAGACCTCCTTGTACGTAGATCATGATATCACTACTCAACGTCAACGCTAAACCTTGTATAATCAATTGCTCTTCCAAATAAGACCAAAGAGGGTCAGAAAGGAGAGAATTATACTCGGTGAAATCCTAATTCAGTCATATGAACTTTTAGTAATGATATATATTCCACACAACACACATTCCTGTTTCCGGAAGGTACGAATATATTCAGATTTAACATAAGAAATCTGTAAACTATTCATATCCTTAATTATTCTGATTTCATTACTTAGAACAAGTTGCGAACTATACAAGCAATTTCCAATTAAATCGGAAAAACAACAGTCCAAATCCACCCCAGAGTGATGATCAGCATCCACGAAACATACATTCAATTACAAATTTTAAACGAAAATAAACAGCGATTAGGAGAGAGATACCTCAAGTTGATTATGGGAGACATCGAGAATGAGCAAACCCTGAATCTTACAAAAAGTTTCGGGTAGAAAATAGAGGCGGCGGGCAGAGAGGTCAACCCGTTCAATGAGCTTGCCTTCGTTGAGGACTTCTCTTAAAATCCTAATAACCATTTTGTCTACAGTTTCATCGTCCTTTTTTTCGCCATCATTGGCGCTGCTGCCATCACTCAGCCGAAGATCCTCAAATTCCTCATCCATTGATGATCCTGATCCTAATTTTCAGAAAAAGATCATGCATGACAAACGTGAATGAAGATTGGGGGAGTGTAGAAACGGCGAAATTGGTCAGTGTGGAGTGGGTTTAATTGCAACGATCAATCTCTATGAATTCTACGATGAATCTCTTTGAATTCCTGTAAAATGGGGAAATTTGAGTAGAAGGCATGCATTTTGCAATAGTTTTATTTAATTATTTTTTAATTTATAATTAAATTTAAGTTTAATATCTGTTTGTATTTTATAGCATCCGTTTAGGTAAATTAGTTTTTAGTCGTAACTTGTAACGAGCTACAATCCTGCTTCTTCTATTTTTTATTTTTAAATATTAAATTTAGAGGCTACTAAAGTACTTATTTATCAAACACTTTCATTCTAATATTTCCGTCAAAATCATTTAATTACATTACTCACTTTTAGCCCTAAGTAATTTTTGCACAAATACTAATTTTAATCACTTCTTTAAAAACAAAAGCAATAAAAAACCGCTCCTTATAATGTGCGACCTAGATTTTGAATTTGACTTTTTTTTTCCTAATTATGAGCCTATATTTTGAATTTTACTCTCAATTCATGAATTATGTCTTAAGACGATTATCCGATGTACAGAAAGTTCAGTATAATATACCAAAATTTTCAATATATTCCTAGTACTCCATATTGTATTCTCGGTTCATTACGTAATATTTTCTATTTTTTAAGATGTAAGTTCCTAAATTAAGAATAAAATGGAAAATATAAGCTCCTAATTGAGAAAAAAATTAAAAGTCAGGCCTCGAATCGAGAACTCATAAAAATTTCGGCCTTGAATTAAAATAATTTCAAATTTATTCCTTATACAATTTATTGACTAATTATTTATTTATTTATTTATTTGAGAGGTTAGGTCATTGTTTCCTCATAGTTGAGTTGACGAGACAGTGTATGTAACTTGAGAGTTTATATGATCATACAAGGGCTGCGAAACGTGTCTTGAAAATATCCAATACGACAAGTGCAACACGCGCTCACAATCCGAGTAGCTAATAAGTCAAAAGATCGTTAATTGCGCAGGTTCAAATTTGACCGAACCAATTCGAGCTCATCACACCAACTTGCGAGTGGCACGGTGCGTTACCACTCGCTCACCAGGTCTTCACGTCTTGTTGCTGGCGCCACCCAAGTGCAAAATGCATCTCAAAAGCTTCCAATCGAGTGGCTACTTAGCCAAAGGGTTCTTAGTTGCACTAGTTCAAATCTAGCTGGACCGATTCAAGTCCAGCGTATTCATTCACGTGTGACTCAGTGCATTCGCACTCACTCACTCACTAGGTCCTCACGTCTAGTTGCTAACCTAACCCAAGTGCAACGTATGCCCTCGAGCTCACCATTCGAATAGCTTCTTATCCAGAGGTTGAAACACGTCTAGAATACACCATAAAGAGCACACTCACTCCATATTAAAGTTTTCCTCACAAGGGATTTCAACTTTCCTTATTTTTTCTACATGTTCAACTATATTCATGTTTAAATTATTAACTTTAGCCATTAATTTCTTGTTCACTCGAAATTAAATTTGAGAATAAATACTAACTTTATCTCGTTGAACTGTCGATTACAAATTCGCAACTTCATTCTCAACAAAAACTCAACCACAGACACGTGCCAAGGGAACAAGCTTCTTAAATTTGACATGAAAAAAAAGTTAAAGTAGAAACAACCAAGCTGTTCATACAACTACTCAGTTAATTTAACAAACTAAACAGAAGCAAAAACAAAAAACATTACTAATACAAACATCCAACAATTATTAGCCAAAATCAAACACAAGTTACAATCATGCTTCAAAAGTTTTAAGAACTGGTTGACTCTTCATCAAGCATCCGAACCACCTGAGCAACGCCCGCAGCAAGTTCCTTGTCGATCATACCATCAGGCATGTCGAACGTTCTCCTCCTCATGGGCAGGTGTTTTCCCTGTGGTTGTGGGTCGACCACGTCGAGCATTGCTTCCAGTTCGTCCACCATGGACTTCTTGGCAGACCGAACCATCAGATCAGCACCCTGCGCGTAGAGGCAATAAACAGACATAAAAACGAGCACCTGATAAAAAGTCTCATCCATCACACATGCGGTGTGTTACAGTATGTATACAACTACCCCAGATTCACACACACATTCACGTTGGTGTGTGTAAGGTGCGGGTGTGATTGTTGTGCGAATTTGTGGTGGATTCTGCTAAAAAATAGTACCCGATAAAAGGTCTCATCCAACATACATCTAGTGTGTTACAATATGTATACAACCACCCAAGATTCACACACACATCCATGTTGGTGTGTGTAGCAGGCGGGTGTGATCGTTGTGCAAATTTGTGGTGGATTCTGCACAAGGTGAATTACCAAATAGAGTGATGAAACCTAGCAACATAAGTAAGTTTCCTTATTCACAATCACTTCCAAGATATAGTCCACAGAACATTAAAGGGGCGTTATTCATTGCTTTTGATTTTAGAAAAGTGATCAAATTTGAAGATCGTGGGGAAAATCACTTAAATAGAAGTAGATAGTGTTTTGAGACAAAAGTTCTTTTGACCAAATCGGAGAAGTTCAGAGTATTTGACAAAAGCTCAGTTGGACAAAAACTGCTTCTGCTTTGGACAAAAACGGCTTTTGTTTAAGCAGAAGTTCCAAATGTCAAACACTCCATATAGCTTTTATAAAGCTCGAAAACTAAAAGTTGCTGTAAGCAAGCAATGAAAAACACCCGTTAAAGCATCTCCAGCATTTTTAGGAAATTTTATAGAATAAATAAATAAAAACTGGATCAGTTCTCACAGCAGAGAAACTTGATCTGATTTAGTAAATTGTAACACAAGGTAAAATGAGCCTCCACCAACCTAAACATGTCGATTACCCCACAAATTACTAAGGTTTCATGTTTCGATTTTGAACACAGACTAAGGGTACCATATGCAAAGGCATGAAAAAGTAGTACAGGTACACAAATCATCCGGAAACACGAAGGACAAGCAAAGATAAAATGAACGGCAGGAGAAATAAAGAAATCAATATACGTATATTTATGTGTGTGTGTGTTGTGCTACCTCAATGGCATCAACAGTGAGAAGAAGAACAATGATCTTTTCGGTGAACCTCTGACGCTCTACAGCATCGTGGGATAGACGGCGACGATAAGAGAAGTTGTTGAACAAAGCTCTAAGCTCCTTCAACTTGGACTTGGCAATAGCCAGTTCCCGAAGTGCACGTAGAGCCTGAGACCTGCGAATCAGATAAGTCCGGAAAGTCATCTGAATCAAAGCAGCTGCGTCTTCTGGAGCCAATTCCTTACTCTTGCCCCTTTTCTTTTCTAGTCTCTTGGCGAAAACCTATTACCACGTGATTAGAAAGAAAACAAATGTCAGCCAAATCAACGAGTTAAGCCCTTAATGAATGATTCTGTTTTCTTTGGAACATCCCAACATTTATAGCTCCACGTAGATGCCATACATTTCCTTCCATCCCAAATGAATAATTCTATTTTCCTTGGAACATCCGAACAAAGCTCCTTATATTTCTTAAGAGTGGAATCCCTTTTCAACACTATCCAGTACCTCAAGTTCTCAACAATTCGACTAACAAATAACACACGTGTAACTTGTGACTATTATTTCTGAAGAGTGTTGTATATATTTGTGTGTAATTCAAGTCCTAACTCGTTCGTCTAAACTGGAGATGCAATATCAGGATACAGCGAGTGTGTTTTGCAGCCTCATGTTACAAACCAGATCACCAAATTAAACTCTAAGAAAACAAAATCTTGGCAATGAAGAATTTGTTAATAATGTGGAGCTCGGTTCACTCGCGATCTATTAAACCTCTTTCAAACTCGAGTTAGCTAATAACAAAATAAACACAAATAAAATTAATAGAGTTTGATGAAAAACAAATCTGAGAAGTATTGATTTGCAGAGAGTGTAGTCAGATTGAGTCGACGTGATCTATTAAACCTCGTTCAAACTCGAGTTTGCTGATAATTAAATAAACACAGCTAAAATTCATAAAATTTTGTGAAAAACAAATCTGGCAAGTATAATGATCTATTAATAATGGAGCTCGATTCAATCGTCATCTATTGAACCTTTTCAAACTCGAGTTAGCTGATAACTAACTTAACACAGATAAAATTCGTAAAATTTCATGAAGAACAAATCTGAGAAGTACTGATTTGCAGATAGTGTAGCAGATTGAGTCGATTCATAATGATGCAACGCGAAACTATACTTTAATCATAAAAGCAGAACAAACGCTGACCTGTCGTAAGACAATGCCGCCATGATTAGAAGGTTCTTCAATCTCAACAATGCGAGCACCTGAGCCGCCCGATTTACCCTTCTCCTTCACTTTCTCGCACTTCTTCTTCTTCTTTTCCGATTCGCCGCCATTAGAGACCTTAACTGTGTAACTCTGCTCGATTGGGTACTCGTCGCCCTTGCGCTTGATCTCGGCCGTCCATTTGTAGCTCTTCTCCAAGGCCTTCTTCTCACCCTTACCGCCCTTAATCTCAGCCGTCCATTTGTACGTGCGCTCCTTCTCCGGAGTCTGTATTTCCGCCGTCAACGTGTACTTCCTCTCCTCGATCTTCTTCTTCTTCTTCCCCTTCTCCTCCTTCGTCAGCCGCTCGAAAGCCAACTCCAAATCGGCGACGCGGTCGCAGAGCTTCTGCAACTGTAACTCGCCCGGTCCGACTCGGCGAGTCACCCTGCGAGTTGAGGTGTGGAACGGAGTGCGTTGGATCTGGATCAGATCCGCGACAGTGTCTAGTTCGTCATGGTGAAAGTCAAGGAGGTCCAGTGCGCAGTCAAACTCGTTATCAAATGCAGGGAAAGGGGGTGGGAAGAAGGCTTCAATGGCGGTTTCATTGAGGAAGTAGGACGGAGAGCGCTCAACAATGTCGAATCTCCTGAATCTGCTCATGTTTTTCGGATGAAATGGAATAAAGAGGACTCGTTTCTGTAAAGCTGGTATGAGGGTTTTGAAAGATAAGTAATAAAACGGAAAGGAGCTCTTTACGAATTAAGATGGTGATTGGTGAGTCAATAATTGAAGGAACCTCCTTAAAGAGTACTTTTCAGCTGGAAGTGGCAATTTGAGGGTCCGAACTCATTTAATTTATCGAGCTAATATTATATACAGTATTTAGAGCTAGTAAAATTAACTCGATTAAATAGATTGGTTCAGTGCGCTCGATATTTTAAATAAATTGGACATAGAAATATAGGTTCGAATTATTATTGGGTCCAATAAATTCAACTCGACGAACTTAAAGTCTATGTATCACGGGTTGATTCGAAAATCTTAGTATACTAAGAAGATACGGGGTCAGGATAAATAATATTTTTGTCATAAACTTTTTATCAACCCAACCCGTTCGGACATCTAGTATTAGTTTGATGGATGAGACCTGATTGATTTGAACTTCTGAAATTGCCACATCTAAATATATTAAGTGAGATTGTATTGACCCAAAATTTTATTAAGCCAAAAACTATCGAATATAATCCAGTCCAACTAATATTCATTAAATATATTAAAATTGAGAAATTGATGCTGATCCGTTTAACTTTTAGTCCATAAATTAAATTTGTTGGACTCGATTATACCTATTAAGTTCGAGATATCAGTGGGCCACTAATTTAAGGTTGAGTACGCTTTGGATTCGGTCTTTAGGTTGATTTAATTGAAGAAAAAAAAAAAGCGGCGATTTGATTAATTGATCTGACGTCACATGGCTATAAGTTAAAGAAATCCTGCCCCATTATCCATTGTCTGACGTGTTTGCGGTATTTACGCGAATCATGTGCATACTACGTGGACTGTACTCCAAAATGTATTTTTTTTTAAAGCATACTTTGAATATTTTATACCTCCTTCGTTTCGATCTAATTTTTCTATTTTGATCGAATATTGAGACTAAAAATAAATAAATTTTGTGAAATTTTTTACTTTTTTAAAAGTGGAGATTGAGGATGGAGATTTTTAAAGTGAAGATTGTGAGAGAAATTTGTCATTTATGAACTAACAAGTTAAGTTAGGACAAACCAAAAGGAAAAGTAGAAAAGTTAGAACGGAACGGAGGTAGTGTGTTTCAACATTTTATAAGTTGTGATGTTTAAAAAGTTTATAAAATATTGTTTCTTAATAGCTTATAAATTTTTGACGACCTTACTTGAAATGTTTACTTATGACTTGATGTTTATGCCAACGCAAATTTTAATTTTAGTTGCAACTCTGATGAGAGTATGTTGATTTTTGTTTTCCGATCTTAGCTTTGAAATTGTAATTGTTAACAAATCTCTAAATAACTGAGTATATTGTAGTGAATCAAACCGTCTCACTAGATCTGTTAGATTTGAAATACTGTACGGAATTGTCCCGTATTTTGGGACGGTTCGGTACAGATCTTGATAAATTTTGAAGTACCGAACTTTGGGATGGTATTGAATTTTCAATTCCCCGAACTGTACTGTCATGTGCACACCCCTATGTGAAATATGTGTAGTGTGTTTGAAGTATGTGTATGTGTATGTAGTATGTAGTATGTAAAATCTGAATATAATTATTAAGATTTTAAAAAGTAAGATAGACTAGAGGAACCTTTTTTTAAGCTTATATGCTTTAAAAGTTTATCTTTACGTCTTATAAATTGTTTAACATCTTATTTTATCAAACATATTTTAAGTTCATTAGCTCTTAAAGAGTTTATAAGTTTAGTTAAACACCCTCCAAATATGAGGAGTCGGTTCCAAGTTCCAACACATCAGGGTCTGCATTAAATAAACATCTAGATATAATTTTGTGGATTTCAGATCTCAACATCGCTACACCTCAAACTTGCTACTAACAGCTCAATGCCTAATTTTCACTTTAGTTGTATTTGCATTGAAGGATTCGAGGATGAATGTGAAAACCGTTATAACAAGACTCTTATATTATTTGAATTGTTAGGAATTTTGAATACATAACTTGTATTTAAGTTTTTCGTTTTTAAGAATTTGAGCAAATTATCCTTCGATCCAAACAGAACCTAATTTATCGGGAGATTTTTGTCAGCATCTGAATCCTACTCAAATAGGCTTGAAATTGGATATATTCATAAACCCCTAAATTCTAAACCCTTTTTTGGCTTCAAGAGCCAAATGTGCTCTAAATTTTAGAAAAGCTGATTTTAGAAAATGTCTCAGTTCGGTACTTAACTTTTAGAAGTTCTCTGGAACCTAAATTTTGTATTTTATTTTCAATTCAGAACTTACGTCTTTAAATTTAAGACAAATTATCCGACAAACGGAAGGTTCAGTACGATATATTGAAAATTTCAATACTCCGAACGAAAATTTCAATCTACTCCAGCTGAATCATCCGTATATAGGATGATGTTTCCTATTTTTCAAGACGTAAACCCTAAATAGAGAATAAAATTCAAAATCTAAACCCCTGAAAAACTCAAAATTTAGACTATGAGTTGGGAACCTTCAAATTCCAGTCTCCTAATTGAGAGATTTTACAAAATTCAGGCCGTTCTCAATAAATTTTTCCCTTTCTATCTCACAAGAAGAATCGAAGTCAACAACATTAAACATGATTTATGAATGCATAATCGTGAAAACTATGATTCCGGGATAACAAAACTATGAGCCAAGAACTATAATGTCATGAACTCTAAACATAAAATATGACATAATCCGTAAAATATAATTTTATTTAAACCTTGAACTTGAATATAAATCGTGAACTATGAATCTAAGAATGAAATACGAAGTATAACACTCTAAAATTATTGGTAACTTATACATTATTTGTTCATTTTTTATAGTTATGAGTCGAAGGATATGTAAGTGTTACTAGTATTTAATAATACTAGATGTGCACCCGTGCGATGCACGGGAGGAATGTTTTTATATTATTATAAGAAATCATAAATACATTAGTCAATTACGTATATTTATGATAAACTATATTATCATTTCATATTCAAGTAAAAAATAATCGACTTATTATTTTTGTAGTTAATGTAATTTTTTTCACATAACATAAATAAATAATTAAAAAGGAAATAAATTTAATCAACACATCATTTTAACAAATATATCTAAGATTTTTCTACAGTAAAGTGTAAATCTAACTAATTTGTGTTATTTTAATCATTTCTAAACAAAACAATTTAAACTATCCAAAACTTATTAAGATTTAAAAAGACAAAATTAAAGTTTTGATAACTATCGAATGATTTATTTGGTAAAATGTTGGTTTTTTTAAATAGATTTGAAAAAAATTAGACATCATTCTTCATTACTACATACAATATTTTAAGTCTGTAATGCCAGCATTAAAAAAAAAAAAAAAATTATGTTTCCGCTAAATAGGATCTACGTTAAATGTGAATCTGGTTTTTAATGTATGCAACACAGGGGTTTTCTTTTTTATTATTATATAAAAAAAAATTTGTCTATTTATTGAATTGTAAAATATATACAGTTTACCAATATAGTAATTTATTGAAGAAATAAACAAAATATTTTTATATAATAATTTTAATAGTTAAAAAAATAAGAATACTGAGTTTTCATAATTCAAACGTAATATTATTATCTTTTTAAGACGGTACATAATTGAATTACTATTGTTTGCATGTATCTGTATATGTTGTGCATTATTTGTTTCTTATGATCCCCATGTACTTTCCATAATGAAAAACTTGCAGGCAGGAAATGTAAGATCACATACATTACGATCATGTAGATTGCATGTACTGACTACTGAGTCTATCTTAAAAAAAAAAATATGTTTCCAACAGATGAGTTAAAAGCAATTAGATTAATAGCTTATTGAATAAAAACTATATGTTGTCAACATATAAGCATATAATGTGTGGAAAAGTAAAATTTTAGACACTACCGACCTTGAATATCTTTAGTGCTGATGAATGAACTTTAGTGTAGTTCCTGCTTATTACCCTTTTCTTCAATTTAAATCCGAATATGCACTATATTTAGTTTTAGTATTAAAAGTCTTATAGTAATATGATCTTGGTTTCAAGTCTTTACAAAAAGTAGTGTGTATAACCTGCGAGTTTTTTAAATCTTTTTACATGATATGTTCGTTGTTTTTTTTTTTTAAATGGCAGAGTAAATATGCTCTATTTCGATTTGTGTCTGATTTTTTTTTTTTTTATTTATTTCACAGAGGTGCACCTGTTGGAATAATTGCGGAGTTTGCATTATAGCCGAGGTATAGTCGCACATTTACTAAAATTGTGAAATAAGTTGTCTAATGTATAAAACTGTGAGGCTGCATGTTTGCAATAGAAATATAGATAACTATGTACAGAGTTGATAAAAAGTTGAACAATGAGACATAACTTAAAATAACAGGGTAACAACTAAGCTTTAACAATACCATAGTATTAGTCAATGCTTCCTCGACTTCCCTTGATATGGAATCAACAGCCTTATACTGAAGAGGAATAAGGGTTGTGTCGAAAAGAGATAAGTTTTTTAGTAAAAAAAGGTCTGAAATACGTTGCCTTCTTTAACTTCAGCAGTCGCTTTCCTAATGAGCTTTATACATTCCTTATCCACAATATAAGTCGTGCACCCCCACTTGCAACGTGAACGTTATACCTTCAAAAATTGATGCAAAGCATTTAAAAAAATGTTGCTGTATATTAAACGAAACCTGTAGTTTCCATTGTGTTCTGTCATTAAACACTTCATTTTCTTTAACCAACTTCTTCGAGCATCTCTTGCAAGCAAAGTAGCACCTCTTGGCCAAAACATCAACTTCTGCAATAGTTGTTGGAACCCAAAAGAGGCCGGGCAACACCTAGAATAAGAAAAAAAATGTAAAGATACATTATGTTATTATAGTGTAGGTGAAGTACTTTAGTTTGAAATTTGTTACCTCTCCAGCGTCTGAATTTACTAACACCTTTGGCACATTATGTGTTTGAGAATTTGATTCCATCTGCAAAATATATATTTTTTTTTTTGTATGGTTACACGGGTGAATAAAATAATAAATTCAAAATTTGATAGCCAGACCTATATTACCATATGCAGGAACATCGTATGATTGAACAACAACTCTAGCCACATATCCCAGAGTGTGGTTGAAGGATTGCTAAAAACATGGGCATTTTTTAGATATGACTACTTTTATAGTGTTTGGTCTGCGGTATTTTAGATATTGTGTAATATATGGTACTGTGAGATGGAACTGATGTAAGAAAAACTGATATTTATATGGGAATACGGGCATGGAGAACAACTACATCCACCATTACGAACATTTGGAAGTTATAAAAGGATAATGGTGGATTGCAGTTGGACGAAATTTAAAGTTCAAATTTTCTATAGTAATAACTGATACGATAGGGGTATTCAATGGAAATGTAAATAAATTACTCAACTGCATATTAGTGGGCAAAGAAGTGGGGTACTGCAGTTAAGTAATTTTGTCATGGACAGCAGTTATAGTGGCGAAAATTGAAGTACTTCTTTGTATAATTAAATTTATTTGATTAATTGAATTCGACAAAAAATGAATTTGCTTTACAAATTTGTTTATGATAAGAAAAATGTACTTATTTCAGATTTATACACAGTTGTTTACAAATGTAAGAAAGATTAGAAGTTGAAATGATTTATTGCTTTTTGAAAAATAAGTGTAATTCAAAAAGGATACATTTTAAAATCACTGGATTTTTTATATTTAAGAGCAATTCGGTTTTTTCTGTAAATAAAATCTGACTTTAACTAAAGAACTGCTATTTCAACGCATTTGAGAGACATGACAGTTTTTTTCTACAAAAGGTGCTTAATATAGTAAAGCGCTTTTAAGGAGAGTGTTGCACGTGGATTTTCCTAAATAGAAGGGCTGCGGGGCTCTGTACTCATGACACGTGTCCTTGGAGATTTTTCTTTAATAGTAAGTAGGGATTTGGACTATATTTTTTTTTTTTTTGAGTAAATATTTGGACTATCATTGGCCTTAAAGTATTTGATAACTGCAAGTGTCCTACCACACGAATATTATCCATATTCCATACATCACAAAATGTTAATATTACGTGTGAATCGATGATTTAATCAGAAAATTAGTCGGGTCATCATTTATTTATTTTTAATGTAATTATACATATTACTATCCATAACAAATAAATATTTAAAAAAACTTATTAATTAAATTTTAAATAAAGATAAGCATAATGTAATGTACTATTAAGGACGTAGATATCTTTAATAAAATCTAATGGTTTATAGTTTATTCTTTTAATTTCGAAATTCTTTCCAAACATGATAAATAATGAGTAACTTGTTAAAATTTTATAAATTCATAAAGAAAGTAAAAAGAAAATCTATAAGTAAAATAAGCACAAAAGGATAATAAAGAATAAAAAAAAAAGAAATACAAAGCAGCAAACATTAAAAAAAAAAAAAAAAATCGATCTTTTCATATTTCATATTCTCCGATTTTTTTATTTTCTCCAAATCAATAAGATTTTTACCAATATAATATAAAAAGATTTTCCAGGATACTTCGAATTGATTAAATATCAGCTTCCGGTTCGAATCGATCGATCCGATCTTATTCTAACAAGAATTATTTAATATGAGTGATTGAATTTGTGTTAGAATTGAGCGAATAAGCCCCACACGTACAAAAATATTATAATATCCGATGTGACCAATGTCTCATTAATCTTATACATCAAAAGATTAAAGATAAAGCCGAAATTAAAAAACTCATGCGTATGATTTGATATATATATAATTATATTTGGTAAAATGAAATTATTTATTGTGAATGGGTGCTTTTCGATGGGGTGGTTGATAATCTGTCTCTGAAAAATCATCTTCTGCAACAATTGTTGTATGTTGAGCCGTTTCTCCAACATTTAGGCGTGGCCATCTTGAGCCCTACATACACATATACAACAATAATGTCATTTTCATGCATATTATTCCCATTTACCAAAATTAATAGAAATGTGAATATTGTTGATATTTATGGATAAATTAGATCATTTGTGTATTTTGGACCCGAAGAATAATTCTGCTTAGAATATTATATTTGGGCTTTCAACTTTATTTCGCTTAGATTATTATGTTTGGACTTTCTAGTTTTTTTTATGTTAAGTATCTAGGGCTTTGTTAGGATTTATTATTCAAGCGTCGTTGCTAGACTTTGTTATGAGAAAGTTATTGATTTGATGGATTAGCGAGAATTTATCTCTGCGAAGAGTTTTATCTTTTTTCTCCACGACATAAGTATTTTATGAGAATCAAAGGAGTCCGAGTTAAAATTACGTATTTCATGCGTCAGTTGATATCTAGAGTCGAGTGGGCACTCCTTCATCATGCCACATCATTGTCAGCCCACCGTCAACTCCCATATTAATTTATTTGCAGCAAATTATGACAGTCCAGATAATCCCTTTCAATCGGATTATGACAGTCTGGATGATTCCCTCAACTGACTTCTGATTGTCCACTTCAGTTTGACCTTATGACCAAGAGGATGTTCCCGTAGTACATCGTGAAGGGCATATTGGTCCAGCCTTGGCTTTATGATGTGACTACCTCGAGCCCCCTATCGAGGACAAACCCCAATGACATGTCCTTTCTCTCTTTGATTTGCCCTATTAACAATACAACTTTAGTATTGACTTATGCCGCTTCTGCAAAGGAATCAGACTTTTTATGGTGAACGATAACTTCTTATACAGTGGAGCCTAGTGGCGCATTCTGTGCGCAATGTAGTCTATGGCAACAACTCATAACAGTGTAGTCTAATTGGATCATTTGTATGTTTTGGAGCCGAAGAAATTTTTTGCTTAGAATATTATATTGGGATTTATTTCATGTTAAGTATCTAGGGCTTTGTTAGGATCTATCGTTTAAGCATCGTTGCTAGACTTTGTTATGAGGAAGTTATTGATTTGATGAATTAGCGATAATTTATCTCTATAAAGAGTTCTGTCTTTTTTCTTCTAGAGGCCCGAGGTCGGTCTTTTTTCTTCTAGAGGCCCGTATTCTATGAGAATTAATAGTATGCGTTGGTCCCTCAGTCAGCTGTTAACGTTTATAAATAGATAAAATATAGTACATATAGGTGTAAATGTAATTATTATACTAACTCAAATTCATTTTCATTCGTTTTTAAATATAATTTATTTTAGTTTTAATCTTTTGTCACTGTTGCGATATCAAGGGTGAATAATAAGAAGATTTAAAGATTTTGTGCGTCAATGAAAATGGAAATTTTGTAACATAACCGCTATTGTAATTTATAAGGAAGTGTTTTTAAGAAAATAAAAATAAAAAATGAATATATTCTGTATTTCATTTTATTTTATTATTTTGGATTCATTAACTACATTAATAATTCAAATGTTAAAACAATGCAGTTCCATTTGATCCATATATGATAGCAATTATGCTTTTTCATTTCCATTTTGACAAGGGAAACTATATGCTCTATCCTTCTAAAAAAGTAGTTATATTTCAAAAGGCTTTTTTTTTTTTTTTTGGATAAAAAAACCCTTTTTTTATTTTCTAAACAAACTAAGAATTTAATTTTTTATTTCATGAATAAGTTAAATATAATTAAACAAATCAAATCAACAAATAAAAGAAGTTGTAATTCTTGAAAGTTATACCTTTATTGATTAAAAATAACATATTGTATCTTTATGAAAGATATTTTTATTTGAGGATGGAGTATCATTTTCATTCTACAAAGGTCGTTTAGGAGACAATAGATTTAGGGGGTGTTTGTAAACACTAGTTGATCATTAAAATTACTTTTGAGAAGTACTTTTAATTTTAGGAGTCATCTTTGACTAAGAAAATTAATTTTGGGGGCTGGTGGTGGAAGTTGGCGGACGAGAATTGGAATTTTCTTCCGAATCCGAAGAATTATTAAGCCAATTTCTCGCCCCAGATCTTCCTGCTATTATAGGAGTAATTTGCAAAAAATAAATTTGAAGAAATAGTCGGAGAAAATTAGAAATGTTGGTGAATAAATGAACATTTTTGCATGTATTTATAGGCAAAAATTTAGAAATGTATGTTTAAAATTTTTGCCAACGGCCGGGAACAGTGGAAATGGCCGTTGGCAATAGTAGTGCATGCACCATTTCTTACCAAAATCAAACAATCCTCAATTTTCAGGCAATAAAAAAAAAAAAGAAAAAAAAAACGGGAAAAGCAGTTAGAGTGGCAGACAGCATTTATGGCGCGGCACTCTCTCCAGGTGCGCGTGGCGGCCATGCGCCAGCGCTGCTGCCTTTGTGTTCGCGCTTTGCGCGCAACACAGCCACCCCCCACTCTCGCCACGCCCCCCTGCCCCTCCTCTTTCAGGTCCAAATAAATAGACTCGTACCATTTAATTCAATTGCTACACACCCTCCACAATGATATGCTACCCACTCTCCATCCCCAATTATTTCAAATCAACACCCCACTGTGAGTGCTCTTAAGAAGCCAATAAGATCCAGATCATGAGAAACTAAATTTTAAAAATCCCTTTATTATTAAATAATACTAAATTTTAATTTTTCTGCAATAATTAGTTCCAATCACTTTTTTTAAAAGTACATTTATTTGCAAATACCACACCACAGTATTTGCTCCTCATGTGGACGCCCTAAGTTATGGGCCTTATAGCAGCCTGAATTAAAATAGGCCCAACACATAATAATGTCATATTCAGGGCCCAATATATTCACTTGTTTTCAATACAATCCGGCCCAATCAGAATAATCCGGTGAATTATCTCCCCAATGAGATTTATATCTAAACTAAAATAATAACGTACTTAAGATAAAATGTTTGATCTAAAATGCATGTTTTTAAAATTTAGAGATCGTTTCTTTTTCATTTCTAAATTTAGTGACGAAATCCGGTTCCATTATAAAATTATAGATGAAATTACTTATTGAAATAGAAACTAATTATGTCCGTCTCTAATATTGAGTTATTATTTCGTCACTAATTAGATAGTAATGATATAAAAAGTGATTTGCTACTTTCCATCGTTATTTTATTTCTATTTTATTTGTGATTGTTAATATCCGATACTAATTTATGTGTTTAAATGACATTGTGCGAGTCCTTCCACTCTAGTAATTTTGAGCAAAACTTTAATTTGGCTAAAATTACTCCTAATTGTAAATGTTGTCTTCTTAATTACTCACTCCGTTCCATTTAATTGACGTTTTAAATTTTTTTTACGAATCTTATTAATTTTCTTTTTGGTTCAATCCTAAAATATCTTTGCATTTCAACTTATCACTAATATTTTGATATGATCTAGCGTAATGTTGAAAGAGAAGACCAGAAGATTATTATTGAAAAGCGAAAATTTAGGTATTAATTGGTGCGAGATAGGGATTAGATATGGGTTATATTTGTCAGTCCATTTTATTCTTTAATTTGTTCATTTCTTTTCAGCGTCCATTAGTATGCAACTGATACTATTTTTTAAGTTTTGGCTATAATTGCACTTATTTATAAAGTTTTGCGTTTTTTTTAATAAATTGGCCTTGTAAATTCTATATATTCCTAAAACGTTCACCTAAAATATGTGGTCATGTTTGGTTGGTGGATTAAGATCATATTACAAGCCTTAACTCATTTATTAACATGTTTGATTGTTCATGTGACAGTCCGATTTTATTACCAGGCCCGTCCTTTATAATAGCAAAGCCCGATAAATTACAATTCATAAGGGAGGTGGATTGTATAAACTTGGAATTAAACCCAAAGACTGGGCAAATATGAATAGGAGACATATTTGTTTTACTTCCTAAAAGGCCCCATTCTTTTGGTCAACCTGAGGGTAATTTTATAAAATCTGTAACTTAAGTCAATGTTAACATATGACCAAACAGGTTATAAGCTATCTTCGGTGAAACCAACCTGGATAAATTAATCAACCAAACAAATTAATAAATCAACCTAAGTACTTGTAAATTGTAATCACCCCAAAAGCTCATTTAGTTTTACCCAGGGGCGGCCCTCAGCACGTGCCGGAGAGGCGTCGCCTAGGGCCCAAAATTTTAGGGGGCCCCAATTTTTTTATGTATGTAATCTATATATATATAAGTATATTCTTTATTTTTCTTAATGTACACGGTCCAACATTGTACGACCCAAAATTTTTAGTTATGCAATATATATTCCTTACTTTTTGTATGTGTTGCACTTTTTTAAGTAAGGATCAAGTTAACACTGATAACTTGTACATATTTTGTATTAATTGTAGTATCCTTATAAAGAAGGAGAAATGAATATTTGTATCGTTCTCCCATACATATTTTATTTTATTGTTGTAATGCTATGTAAATTTGAATGATAATGATTTAATATTCATGATGATGCTTGTATTTTATGTACGCATTATTTTCTTTGTTTAGGGACTCGTTTTTCGTTGTTGCCCAGGAGCCCAAGATTGTGAAGGCCGGCCCTGATTATACCAACTCAATTATTGTTATCGACAAAAGGCAAGTTTTACATCCCTACCCTTCAAAACGAGAAGATACCTTCGATTTTGTCACGTGCTGCAAAACCTTGTGAAGAGAAGACACAAAATCTTCTGAACTGCTCCCTGCTTAAAATAAACATATTATATGTAAGTACTAACTCCTATTTTTAAGGTCTGTCCAATAATTAAAAAACAAAAAAAGGAAAAAGTTGAAGAAGGTGATAATATTTGAGGATATTTGTTAAGTTTATAAATTACTCCAAATATTTTATAAGAAATTTGAAAGTTGATAAACTCTTGAAATTTACTCAACAAAGTAAGATGTTAAACAACTTATAAAATGTAAAAATAAGCTCTTAGAGCTTGTAAGTTTAAAAAAAAATTAAGTTTAGCTCATCTTATTTTTTAAGATCTTATAAATTACACTAAAATTTCATATATCACGCACACATATACACATTTCACACATACTACACATATTTTATACACTTCTCTCACACGCACTTCACACAGACAATGCACACTACACACACTTTTTTCACGCGCACTTGACACAGACTACACATATCTCACATGCACCACACATTCCATCCACTAATCAAATTTGATAGTGGCTTTCAAATTAGTCCGTAAATTCATAGTTATATCACTACATTCAATTACAAGCTTCTAAGGTCGTTTATCCAAACATTTTATTTAACTTATATGCTCTTGAGAACTCACACTTTATAAGCTCTTGAAAAAAATATAAAATACTACAACTTATAAGGTGTTTGAAATAAGTATAATCAAACACTGTATACGTTACGAGTTGAGTTATGAGTAAAAGGCATATAAAAATAAATGAAGTTGCACCTCCTTTAATGGCTCTGTTTTTCTTGACAATATCATCTTGAAATTGATTCTTGAATTTAAGCTTTCCCCCAATCTGCATTCGAGTAAACTAGTACCATGAACAATTTTGGTATATAATCACACAGACATATATATATATATATATATATATATATATATATATATATATATATTTATATGGATAACATATCTGAACAAAAAATAAAGTCGACCGTTGAAAGCGAAGAGATGAACCTTGTACGGCTGAGATTTCTGGTGAGTAGTTAGAGCATAACTACATGCATGCAAAAACAAGCAAAGAAACAAGATGATGTAACAAGTTTTCACACTCATAATTGATGTTTGTACAAACTCATGTGAAGAAGACTGAACCAAATAGCAATCTGAATTTAAAGATATATATTGAGCCCACAATGAATAGTATTGGACCATTTGTTGACTCCCCATTCAATCCTAATCTCCACATGGGTATATGATTATGTTCGTTTTGGACTGAGTTCGTATAAATTTATTTAATCATCCCAACAAATAGTTTTCGCCCTTTTTTTATAATGAGAGTTCAATACTTTGCACAACTTTAAAAATATGATATTGTTCGTTTTGGACTAAGTTCGTACAAATTTGTTTGACTATCCTAACAAACTTTTCCTGATACTCTAAAAACTATCGATTCGCATCTATACAACTTTATTGGGACCTGATGGCCCCCATCTCCAATGTGCATCTTCACATTGAAATTATATTGTCCGCTTGAACGGAGCTGACGTGTATTTTTTTTGGACTTACTCTAAAAAAGCATCATACCATTAGAGAAACTAAAATCCTAATAAACCTCATGTTCCTCCTATGTATATTCAATGTGGGACATTATTTGACAATCTCAACAATTCTCCTCTTCAAACAAAGGATTACCGAATCTCCCCGTAACCATCAATCACTATCTTCCTCTTTTCGAAAAATACTTGCTCGATCGAGTTTAGGAACGTTGCACCAAGTAAACCTGGTAGGGTTGGCTACTAACTAGGTGGGGTAAATTTGGGTAGAGCTAGGTCTCCAACGATAGTAAAGCATAAACTTCACATAAGGTGTGTGCACGTCCAGATGCGGTGGGGATGACTAGTGACTGAATGAAGCAACCTCACGAGCAATGATACGGCATGAATTCACGTAAGGTGTGTGGTGATCCCAGTGAAGATGTGGTGTCGACTCAATCCAACAAGTATCTTTCAAGAAGAGGGTGACGGTGATTTTCGTTTTAACGAAAGGTTCGATGGTCCTTTGTTTGATGATGATTGTTGTTCAAGAAAAAACTCAATGATCCTTTGTTTGAAGGGAAAATTGTTGTAATTGTCAAATAATGTCCACATCTAATATACATGAGAGAATCATGATGTTTATTAGGATTGAAATATCTCAATTGATACGAAGTCGTTTAGAATAAGCTCAAATTAAAATAAATCCGTACAATGCCTCAATCGACAATAAATAATATATATTATACCAATATGGAGACGGTGCCGTCTGGGCTGGGCCCAACGTAAATATATGTTGTTGAAATAGAGAGAGGAGACTGTAGCAGTGAAGAATGGTGACACGACGTATGATGGAGTGGAAATAAAGTTCCAAATGCTAAGATGCCGTTTGCCTGTTTGTTTCTGAACCAACTCCACATTTATTTTCTTACACTTCAATCTGGCCCACATCATAACCATATCTTTAAACATAATCAATAATTAGGCTGGGACGGAGGAAGTATTTTTTAGTGATATTTTTGTCCATTACATAATTTTTAATGTTCCACCTGAAATTCTAAAATAACTTTCTTTTATGAACAAATGGAGTACATAATAAGCGAGTGAATCTTCTACTGCAAATGGTGCGACGGGGGTGTTTTCATTTGTTTAACTTTTGAAGAAGTGATGAAAAGTAGAGATTGTGGTAAAATTATTTAAAATCAAAAGTAGGAAGTGTTTGAGAATAAAATTGATTTTGGTCAAATATAGAATGTTGGAGTGTTTGATACTGAAGCAACTTTAGCTTATGACTGAGAGAAAGAAAAAAAACTTCTATTTATTTACCAAAATACCAAAATGTTGGAACATACAATTATTTTTTATTTTTAGCTTTTGGCCTAAAATCACTTTTATTAATGCTAAAACTTTTACCTCCAACACTCCAAAACAACTTTTTTTTCAAACTATAAGTTGAAAAGCACTTGAAAAAACTACTCCTATATCTTCTACTGTTACATAATATAGTGGCACAAGAGATTATTACAAAATCAATGTTGGGAGATTTGTGGACATACTCCAAAATTAATGGAAACAAAACTTGTTTGGGTCCTAATAAACTCCGGTTAGTCTGTGGCATGTTTGGTGCTAATTACAACCTTAATTCCATGTAAAAAGGTCAATTTTATGTATAGTCGTGGAGTAGTTAATGCTAAACTGTACAAGTTTGATGACACAACTGTCAAGTCTTATTACATCCACCTTTACTGGGGGCGATTTGCCGTAGCTTTCACTCCGTTAAAATATTTATTACATCAAAATGGTTAAACAAGATAATCGGAGTGCACCCAGCATATCAAACAAACGCATATTACTGTACCTACCCAACTGCACATGTTAACATGTTCTATACAGATATTTGTTTTCTTAACCTAAATCTGGTCATGTAATTTTCACAAATCACAACCATGCATATTGACCTTTTCAGGCAGGGATGGACCTAAAGTTTGACAATATTGACCTCGCTCAATAGCTCAGCCCAATCCGCTTGACATCTGAACTGAACCATAGAAATCTAAACTCAAAGTTCCATCGAACTTAACCCTATGGACTAAAAATTTAACGGATCACAAGCCGACCCAAAGATTGATATATTTAAAGTAGATGGGTTGGTTGGGCTTGACAAATTTTGGTCCAATGGACTGGGTCCAACCAAATCACCCCGCTTGATTTGCCACCTCTAGACGGACCCGAGGCAACTGCTATGACAATCCCCACCCCCAAAAAAAATGACTTTTATCATTTTCTCCTTATCAAATAAGGAAATCATGTTCAAATTTATCTCCATTTACATTAGTTTTAGTTATGTTATTCGGTAACTTTAAAAAAAAAATTAGTACAATTCATAAATTCCGTGATATGTTGAATTGACAGTCTAAATTTTAAGAGACTGATTGTAATATGTTTGGTTTTTAAATAAAACAAATTAATTTATTTATTTAGAGAAAAAGTAATATTTTTAATCTTGTTTTTCTATATTTATAAATACTTATTATTAATATACTTTTATTGGTTGACCCCCTCGACTTTCAATTCTGGTTCCATCCCTGTATGCCGGCAGTGAGTATTTTATCAGAGATTCCCGCTCAAATTTGAACAAAACATGCAGAACAGACATGTTTTTTTCTTCATTCCATAAATAAAAAATAAAACAAGAAAATAAGGTTACATTTGGATGAATGATTAAAAAATTAAGGTATTTCAAATAAAAGGACTTCAAAAGCCACCCAACTACGAGTAGATTTGAACTCCTCGCAAATCCCTTGAAATTCAGTTCAAAATGAAATCGATGTCAATCTAATCACGGGATTTGCTAACGTGGATTTCAAATCCATCTCCAACTCTTTCCATCTAAATACTTAGGAACCTAAGTGAAAAGGCTGTAGCACTTCAAGAATAATCTAGAATATGAAAAAATATTATAGATGAAGGGCCGATACGCGCACACGCGCACGTAGAACAGTAGAGCTAGAGCAGAGATTTGGAAGAAGATGCGACTAGTAGTACCGAGTGATACAACAAAGCCCCTTTTGTTGATATCCATTCATCTAGAGTGAAACTGATTTATTTCCTTACAAAATTAGTATGCCAATTCTATACACAGTGATGGATTTTATTCAGTCATGGCACAGACCTGAGCATGCGTCAAGACGAGCCGTGTCACATTTGCAAAAGATTATTCACAGTCGCCATTGCTGAATTCGTCAGCTGCAAATCCTGCGATTTCCAGTACGAATAAATCAATCAACAGTCGGAACAAAAAAGTTTTGTTCAAAAATAAGCGTGGTGGTCTGGTAAATATAAATGTAAAATTTCGCGCTTTGTAGGTCCTTGTGAAATATGTTTCGTTAATCAGATCATATAATGTAGGCTCTAAATTAAGAAAGCAACTACATAAAAAGAAGGGTCTAAATTAACAAAGCAAAACAAAAATGTAAGTTAAATAAACTTAGAAAGTTAATATATAGAATATCCTTCGTTGAACCCTAAACTAAAACTTATCAATATAGGCAAAATTAGAGGCGATGAAAATGCTAACTAGGAAGATCTAACCCGTATCTTGCAAAACAAAATTGTGCTACTTTACCACTACGCCATCCATAGAACAACGTTTTACGTCTATACATATATTAACTAATATTATATAATTTGGGGCCCCTAAAATTATTGCTTGTATCAGGGCCGGAGGCGACCGCCTCTTTGGCTTCAAGAGAGAGCAGCACTGGGCCCACTCTAGTCTTTACATTTTATTTACCATTTACACCTTCAAACAATCACATTTAGAGGGCCTTCTCCTAATTTATATGGAAGTGCACTGAAAGTTTAACAGGAATTGGGATTTGTGTTGGGATTGTAGATCCTACCTCAAATATGGGATCCATAATAAGCTGAAACGGGCCCTTATACATTCATGGGTTTCGGGTTTCAAGCAAACAATATTGAAAGGGTGTTTTTCATTGCTTATTTAGAGCAACTTTTAGCTTTATAAAAGCTATATGGGGTGGGGGGTGACAGTTGGAGCTTCTGCTTAAATAAAAGTAGTTTTCGTCCAAAAGCCGAAGCAGGTCAGACCTGCTTTTTTCCAACTCAGCTTTTGTTATAATGAATAAATTTGATCAAAAGCACTTCTCTCAAACACTATCTAGGCCAGGGGGTGCTTGTAAGCAATTGTGCTTCTAAAGAAGTAACCTAAATTAATTTGGTGATAAAATTAAAAATTTTGTAGTGTTTGAAGGAAAAAGTGATTCTAAACAAATAAAAAAAATAATAATAAAATAAAAAATAGTTTCATTTATTTGAAAAATGCCAAAAGCAACCAAAATTTGAGGTTTTCGGATTCTCAAAAGCACTTTTCAGAAGTGATTAGAGTGGTCAAATAGGAGACTGCAAACACCCCTTTTTAAATTAAAAGTCCTTTCTAAGAGTGACTGTAATGTTCATGTTGGGTTTGCTAACATCCTCCAAGGGAGTGTCTTCCTTTGCTTTTGCTTTTGAAGAAGTGATTAAAATTAAAATTTGTGCAAAAATCTCTTATAATCAAAAGTGAGTAGTGTTAGAATTAAGTAATTTTGACCAGATTTTTATGATTGAAGTGTTTTGATAAATAAGTACTTATGGTTTCTTAAATTACTAAATAAGCAGGTAAAAGCAACACTTTGTTGCTTATGACTTTTAGCTTTCAGTTGATTAATTATAGCAGAAGCTAGGCTCCCCCAACACTCTATTAACTTAAATTAGGCTGAAATCTAATATCTGCTTAGAAATAGTAAATGCCCTAAATTTGGTCAAAAGAACTTTTCTATCAAATACCATCTACTTTTGTATAAAAGTGATTTTCCCCACAAACTCTAAATTTGATCACTTTTCTAAAATAAAAAGCAATGAAAAACACCCCTTGAATTATTAATGCATCTAACAATGGGTTACCCAATGTAGCAAACAAGCCCAAGGGTACAATTCCTAGACACTCATCTATGGCTTTGTTTAGCAGATGTTCAATAGAAGATGCTGGCTGTATAATCATGTATTGCTAATTGTCACACGGCAGGTAATTGTTTTCTTATACTATTAAAAGAAGAAAGAAAACAAGAGTAAACGGCTACAACGACCCGTGGGCCTGCGTAATCTTTTGGGGTTTAATTCCCATATGACATAGACAGTAGACATTCATTCCCCACGACTGGTTACTCATAAGCATATCCTCACACCTGGAAAGTGGGTTTCTTTGAACGAGAATGTGTATGCCATGTAAGGAATAAGGCGTAAGGGGCCATGGGGAATGTCTGTCATGTGGGGAATCAAACCCGCATATGAGGAATTAAGCTCAAAAGGTTAAGTTCAAGCCCACGGGTCGTTACAATGGCTCTCTGTCTTCAGAGAAAAAAAGGTTCGTCGAGCCTAAGGTTGAATAGAAACTATACCTGATAGATTACATTATCGGGTACATGGGGCAGCACTTCCCGCACGGTTTCAGCCATTGCAATTATATTTTCTAAGTTGCTGCTTGCGGCATGAGATGCTGACCGCACATGCAAACCG
The DNA here is from genome assembly GCA_958295605.1 of Ajuga chamaepitys. NCBI lineage: Eukaryota > Viridiplantae > Streptophyta > Magnoliopsida > Lamiales > Lamiaceae > Ajuga > Ajuga chamaepitys. Next base: position 50,691,871 of record OY282508.1, on the reverse strand, counting down.
CCAGCAGGAGGGATGGCAGATCTAGACGTACCAACCTGAGGTGGGTTCGGAGAAAACAGACTCCACGCAGCATCTTCAAGGGTATTCTGCGCATAAGATTCTCCAACATCAAGCTGCCGCATTAGCATCTGAACTCGATTAAATCCAGATGGGCCAGCTCCGTCTATACCCAACCAACTTAAATGAACTCCTGTCCTCCTAAAAGTAATAAAAGATTAATAAGATTAATAATAATAAACATCAATAACTTGTTTATATGATTTCTCAAAAGACAAATGATCCCAGACCTCCAATCACTTGTTTCTACATTTGGTGGCTGATTGGAAAAGACTCCCGGGTGCAGGTTACGACCAGAAAGATCTGGCCCGTTGAGTCCAGCACTCATTTGACGAGCAAGCTGCTCATCTCTAGAAAATTCTGTTGAATTGAGGTTCACACCGGTTTCAGGTCTGGCTACAAAAAGTGGCTTCCGACAAGTGGGGCACGAGTAACTCTCACTTAAACATTGGTCCAACCTGCATTGGCAAGTTCATCAAATCTCACTTCACAGTTACAAGTGACGGCAAAGAAGCATTTGAGAAAATATTTACCAAGATCTCAAGCAAGCAAGATGGAAAAGATGATTACACGATAGCTTCTTGGCTTTCGCCATAGGTTCCTGTCATTTTTTTAAATGCTCACAAGCTTACACATATATATATACTGAAAGTACTTTGATTGATAGGAAATCAACTACAAGTGAACATTACCCTACAGATTGCGCACTCATCATCATATGCTTGGAGCTCTTCATATGTGGCATCAGGAAGTGCCCCATGAAGGGTACCTAAAGCCTTCCGTAGTTTGACGAATCCTTTGACGCGTTTCACAATTGCACTTAAAAGAGCCTATGGATTTAAGATAACAATAAGTACAGACAATCAATAAGGAGGACAAAAGCAATGCATGGCACAATTATGGGTAAGTCGAAATGAAGGCAATTTAAAGAACAAAACTGTAGTTGTGAATAGAGAACTTACACGGATATTAAGGAAAAGGACAGCATCTACAAGGTGAAACGCCATGCCATGAAGCCACCAAATATGAAGATAATGAGCAAGAGCCATGAGCAATGTCATCATGTCAAGGAAAAATCCCAAATTCCGGATGAGTATGCCTTTCAACTCCCCCAGTGAACCTGAGACCAACAGATATCAGTAAAATTCAAACAACGTCCGAAATTCAGAAAGTCTCAATTTATATTCAATTCATAGCTATCCACAGGGGGGAACATGAGAGCATTTTTCCTAGAACAAGAATAATAGAAAGAGGAATATTAGATGGAAATCCCTAAATACTCGCACTTCTACTATGAAAATATATATGTGTGGGTATTCAAATCAAGTTTAGAATAAATTTATGGAACTTGAAGAAATCATAGCAAGTATAAGAAAACAATATGAAATACTAACACATAATGAGCTCCATGACATTTTGTCATTGCAATGAAGCTCAATGATAGAGCTAATTTTGGAAATACATACAAGACTTTAAATTAGCATATGAATAGGCTGATTTGGGGCAGAGCTAATTTTGGGAATAAATACCTACTTTTATATCAGCATATCCAACATAGGGGCAGAAAATTCCGGACGTTTGGCTTTTGCAGCTTCACTGACGGGATTATTCCCGGTGTTCCTTCTCTTTTTCATCTAATATATAATTACTTTCTTTTTATCTTAAAAGTCCGCTCTTTACTCAATCACTCAACCATGGAAAAAACATATTGATTATTGACATGATACCAATAGCGAATCAACACATGTTTTGTTCAGTGAAGAGATATTCCAACTATGAATTCACATATCTTATAGTGTTTCAGAGAAACAAAGCCATCTGTAGAACAGAGACAGCATGAAGCCAGTCAAGGGAAACAAAATCATAAGCAAGCAATAATTGTAAAAAATGATGATATTAGAATCATCATATTAAAAAAATTCAATCTACTCAACAGAAAGAAAAACTAAACAAATAAATAATAAAAAAAATTGCCAAACGCTAATATATGCATGTAATGCTACTTCCATAATCGAATCACCTGCAGAGGACATTTTGAGGATCTTAGATAATCGGCAATTTGTAATATCTTCGGCAGAGTGATACATCCATATATCAAGCAACTGAAACCCATGGACCACAATAGCCTGAAGATTAATGTTAGTAAAGTCAGCCAAAACTGCTCCATAGAATGCCGGATTTAGTCTTACGGAAAGTCAACATTACCTGCAATGTCTCAAAAGCAATGCTACAAGGCTCAAAAAATAACAACAAAAACATCGACGAAGTTGTTTTACTGTAAATCTTCAGACACAACAAAATCCTGCAGCAATAGATCAACTATTGACAGAAGTTCTGGATTTGGATTAAAGCACATAGAAAAACCATAAACCAGTGTAAGCATGAACTCGAAAGAATTTGGAGAAACTTGGATCATAACTCGTAACAAGTAACAAAAGTCAAAAAGTCTTCTTCTCAGGGGAAAAAGGGAAAGAAAAGAAAGAAAAAAAGTCACAAGTCTCTTCCAATTATTGAGGAAGTTTCCATACGTGCCACCTAAACACGTGGAAAGAATTAATATAAATGCACCACGCTTAAAACCAATTACGGCTCCACATTCCCATAGCCCTTGAAGTTGGGTCTTTTCTGGTGCAATAAATTTCCTGTGTAGCCGAATTCTATTTATTTGCCTAATCACTGCCTCATCTTTAGAAATTAACCACTGATCTTCAGTGGTAGCACACCTACTATAGGACAATAGCTTGGAACATAGGCTAAATCCACTACATCAAGCATTAACAAGTACATCTGAAGGACCAAATTAGAAGGTTGCAAATGTATTCCAAGTGCTAGTGAAAAAGAAGGCAAATGGGAGCAATGTAACTGGGATACTGGTAGGGGATAAAATAGCTGTTATAATAAGAGATGATGCATCATAACAAATAGTGTATAAGGCAAATGAACAGGAGCAAGAGGTCAAACGTCACCAAGATCAGTTAGAAATATAGAGATGTTATCATCCTGGGAAGAAAAAGAAAACTAAAATTTAGGTGTTATCATCCTAGGAAGAAGAAAGAAAAAAAAATCAAAATTGAGGTGTTATCATCCTGGGAAGAAAAAGAAAAATTAAAACAAAGACTAAATAAATTGGAAACATTCACAGGCTTAACAAATTTCGCTTAGATTTCCCTTTACATAGTTAGACTGGGAGAACGAAGAAAGACGAAAGAAGCTTAAAAAAAATTAACTAGCGTTGTCAGAGGGTGAGGTGAACTCGCTCTGTAGAGCATCAAATAGAATGGCAGGGAGAGAGACGATACAAAGAGAGAACACTGGTGAAGCATCAATACTATAGCAAACAACTGAGTGCATTTATATAATGAACAAGTGAATTAGAAGAATAATAGAGAATAATAATAATAAATGTCTTAGCAAATTAGATGGTCTAAGTGCGACAACCTAAAATGCTGTTGTCTTAAGAATGTTTGAATTACTTGCAAACATCTAATCAAGAAGAAAACAGTGGCCCATTATTTCATCTTCTCCAAATCAATACAAAATGTGAAGTATTTAACTCGTGCTTTTGGAGGAATATTTGGCGGGGGGGAGGATCCTGGCAGTTCATGAACAGAAAGAGCAGTAGAAAGTACCAGATCAAGTCAACAGAGAAAACAAGCAACAGTGCAGAATATACACGGGAGTATGTCCATGGGGTGGCTGAAGGAGAAGCATTCAAGCGTTCAAGCCGATCCCTAGCTAGAGCTTGAAACATCTGCATGATGAGCAGGAATTATATCCGCTGTACCTAAGCCATCTCGTGAGTAAGAATTTCAAGTAGTCATAACGAATACCTTTAGGAAGCAAAGCACAGCTAACCAAGTTGACCATATGCCTGCTTGAAATATTGTTGGTGGGACTACTAATGGAAGAAAAGTTCCCTGTCAAAAGCTGACTAATCACAACCCTTTAAACACAGATAAATAAAATTCTCAAAGCATGCATGACTAGAATTTCTCATGGTACAGATCATCTTGTTTTCCCATGCAACTAGAAGCATAAAAAATGCTATAACCCCTTCCCACAAAAAAGAGACATAATATAACGTCTGGAGGCTAGGTTTATACCCTGAAATCTTCCATCATAGTAAACTTTGTCAAGAAAGAAAAGCAAACACAAGGACATAAAATTGTAAACTAATGAAGCATAGAGACAGAGGTAGCATGTTGTAAATTAAACTATAATACTATTGACTAAAGAGTCTACCTTGTAGATGATGTAATTAATTAGCCGCTCAAGCATTTTGCGAATTTCAGATGTATATAGCTCGGAAAAGAATAATGTCTGCATAAAACAAGCAAATTAACAGGTGTCAAACAAATAAAAGCTCTAAATTTTTACAATTATCCCACAGACAAGACTTTAAACCATGATTGCGGCAACAAAACAAGTTCCATATGAACTCATTGACATGAACGGTGTAGATTTTGTAACAAGAGTAACTCTGTAAACATTGGCATGTTAATGCAGCAGAGTACATTTGACGGTGAAATGACCAGTTTATGGGATATAGATCATCCAATTGAAGTTCTGCAAAACTATGCCAACAGCACTCAAAAACTGATATGTTATGGGAAATTGTGTACAACCTTTTTTTTATAAGAAAAAAAATAACTTTATTATTATACCATGCATTCCTTGTTGCTATTTCTTTACAGTCCCTTTGTTCTTTGGAGGTGTGTATAAACCAAACACATATACAGAGTAGTCAATCATGGTATCTCTTTTTCGAAAAGTAGCAGCGCTTTCCCAAGGGGGTGAATATGGGAATAAATCAACTAAAGCTCAGTTCCCTTAAATAGTGCACAACCTATTTTCTGATATTGAGTCAGAAACACTTTATTTAGATATAATATTAATACAACTATACAAGAATTGGAATTAGCAGTATGACGTGTCAGTAGGCCTAGAAGCCTGATCATCTCTTTATGAAACTGTGCAGTGAACTTTGCATGTCACAAATGCGAAGGCAATATATTCACTTAGTAAAGCAGTCAGTGATTTTCTTCTATTCACACCAAATTGTAAATGTATGTGCTGCATTGAAGAACAATTTAATTATAGCTCCAAGATAACAAAGACTAACCCCTAAATAGTATTTATTTACAACAACACGACTCAGGCTACTACCACGACAAGGAGTATGCTGTCTCAATGTGAGGGTAGAGGGACATAATTGTAAAAGAATAGTTTATCATCTCACTTATGCAGGGAGAAACTTACCTTGAGGCCTAAAATTACCAAGATAATTACGTTAAGAACAAAACTGGCAACCAACAGAAGACTTGTGTATGAGCCAAAAAAGAGCTCCAAAGCACTGGTTGCATTCTCTGAATTGATAAGATCAGAGACAACCAAAACATCTGATTCATGTTTCTCAAGTGAAACTTCTGTCCAATACTGGACGCCGACAAGGCTTACAACAGTACACACCACAGAAACCGATAAGAAGTTGACACCCATCAGAAATATATCCAGTTGTTCTACCAAAACCAAAATCCGAAATTTTCATGAGAGCAATTTTAGCATTGCCCTTTGCCCGCAAAAACACTTGTAGAATTTCAACGAAGAGAAATGGGTTAAGTATAACTGGTTTCGGAGACAGTCCTTCAAATTATTAAGGGAATATTTTGGCTTCAGTAGGCCCTGCACACAAGGAAGATAGGACAGGATCAGAATCCAAACAAAAGCATAAGGTGCATGAAGATCTATATAATTTCCAGAAATAAGAAGTTACTTTCCAAGGGCTAGCTATGTACCAAAATGCAATACTTACAGAATTAACACCAAAAACAGCAAAGAAAATTCTGAGGGAAATAGAAAATTATTCACCACAAGAACAGTCTCGTTGGTAGTAAAACAACAACCCTCGAAAACAGAACAGCTCTATGAGATTAAGAAACAAATAACACAAGAGAAGGGGGGTAGAGTATCACTGGAACACAGTAATCAGTTTCAGGCAGTAAGTAGAATCATCACCGCAAAAACATCAAAATTCATACAAGCATCAAAGGCAAAGGTCTGCTAATGATGAAGAAATCTCTATCCATCCACACCAAATTTAACGAGTTCTCAGATTTTGATGCAATTTGTACCTAGACAACATTCGATTTTCTCATTAAAAACCTATCAGAAAGCAACACGCAAGCTGAACCCTAAGCGATAAGACGGAGAAACTACGGAATTACCCGATCAAAAATACCAAAAAATTCAAAAGATTCGGAAGAAAACTGGTCATAATACAATCGCACGCAATAGAAGAAACAAATCAAAGCATTAATCAATTGACATAAATAGGAAAAGATGTACAATTAAATTAAACCCTCTTATAACAAAATTATGATTAGACATCTTACGAATCATGAAGAATTATTTGAAGGCGTCCGAAAACAAGCAGAATCTGATATAGCTTTTTCTCCTCTTATGTGTGTGTTTTTGCGGGAAAGGAAATTGCCAGTGAAATTCCGGTTATATATATATATGTATGTTTATATATAAAAGATTGTAGCTCAAAAATATCAGAAATTTAGGAAATGCTTCATTTTGTTTAACGGTGCTGTGTCGTGTATGGCCGTGGCATCCATAAAGTAAACATGTTAATGAGTTTTCAATTTTTCTTATTAGTAAAATTAAAATTAAACCTCACTTCATTTAAAAATTAAAAAAAAAAAAAAAACACTTCAAAAACATTATACCAGAAAATAAGTAAATGTGTTAGCTTATTGACATATCAAAAGAAAAACTTGTATTAGTATATACACGAATCTAAATTTGTTAATTGGTCGGATCTAACTTCGTAAATAGGTAAAAGTTGCAAATGTCAAGCGACCAAACTCATATGGATTTAAACTTTTCCTTCACAAAACAAAGTTGCATCCATTTCACACCCTAACAACTCCCTGTTAATACGTAATAATTTTTTTATAGATGCATTATTCTTTATAACAAAAGGCATTATTTTAAAGTCTGTAATCAAATATCAGTGTGGAAGTTTTAAAATGATGTATCTTTATATAAATGTGATATCGAAAACGTGATGACACATTGGGTTGTTTGTTTTTTCTTTTTCTTTTTCTTAGAGTACATTTCCTTGTTGGGGAATTGATCATGTGACTTATTGTCTGTGTTATAAGATGCTCTATTAATTCTCTGTGTGGGAATATTAATGTTGAATCTGATTACCCATAAGAAACTTCCTACACCTGAAAAGCGGGTTTATTTCGTCTTCTGCACACTCCAGGCGTAAATCCCAAGTTCTCTAAATGTGAATATCAACCACTAGAGCAGCTCAAAATCCACTTCCCAGGTGTGGGGATATTCTTATCTGTAACTAGCCGTTGAAATATATATGTTGTGAAATTAAGACCACATTTGGGAATTCACCCCAAACGGTTAAGTTCGAGCTCATGAGTCGTTACAATAAAAAGGCTCCGCTACTCGTTTGAATCTTCTTACACCTAAACAGTAGGTTTCTTTCACTATTCCCAGACTCGAACTTGAGACTAGTACAACCACTTGAGTTGCTCTAGTGGTTGATACTCACTTAGAGAACTTGGAATTTATGCTGGAAGCCTCAGTTTCGTGTGAGGGAAGGTGACGAAAACTCAAGTTGTGTGTGGGGAAAGGCTACAGAAACCCACTTTCAAATGTGTTAAGATTCCTATGAGTAACGGTCGTGGGAAATGTAAATGTTAAAGTGTAGAATTAAGCCAAAAAATAAGGTCCAACTACCGAAAATTTATGTAAAATTTGATAAGAACACATAAATTTTAAAAATAAGAATTATTAGATTTTATAAAATATATTATGTTTAAATTTTGGAAAATAAGAATTATTAGATTTTCTAAAATGTATAATGGTATATTGAAAAAATTATTTTTTCTGGAAAATAAATATTGTTTTAATGTAAAGGTAACAAATGCTTTTAATACAGGCAATATTTTTTGCCAAAAATATAATATTTTTTTCTAAAACATAATATTTGGACTAGTGCAACTAAACAACGCCGGGACATAATTTTGATGTTAACATAGATAACTTATATAACACTTAATGTTGAAAACTTATATAAAAATTAATAAGAACACATAGATTATCAAAAAAATAAACACTTGAATTTCTAATAAAATAATGTATTTTTCAGGAAAATATTACTTTACGCTTGTTGGCAAACTTTAATTTTTCTTAATTAAACGATATTTGAGTTTCAATAGGGCCAGGTCGACCTGACTTGATGCACGAGTTTCAATTTATACTTTAATCACTTTTGTCCTAGTTTTAACAAGATTTTTACACGAGGAACAAATGAGAAAAGTATTATATAGCAAAAGGTCATAATTTTGATATGTGTACAAAAATTGGCATTGCCATAATAATAAATTAAAAGAAGAACAAAAAGAAAAGAAATTTATTAATTATTGTTTAAGGAATAATAATATTAATAATAATCAAGAAAAGAGATCATAACTTGTTTGATAAAAAGAGACAAACTTGAGAAAATGCATAACTTGTTATCGATTTTTTCATAATTTTGATATGTGTACAAAAATTGGCATTGCCATAATAATAAATTAAAAGAAGAACAAAAAGAAAAGAAATTTATTAATTATTGTTTAAGGAATAATAATATTAATAATAATCAAGAAAAGAGATCATAACTTGTTTGATAAAAAGAGACAAACTTGAGAAAATGCATAATTTTGCCTTATTAGTTACATTCTTGTTATCGATTTTTGCATAATATACTTCAGTTTATAAAGTTAATTTGCTTTTCTTGTTGATTTTTCGTTTTATCTATATTTATTACTATATTTTCGTCGCTCTAAATTCCTTATTATTATTATTATTATTATTATTATTATTATTATTATTATTATTATTATTATTATTATTATATCATCGTCGTCGTCGTTTGTCCCTTCATAATAATAATAATAATAAAAAAAAAAAAAAACACTAAGTGAGCATGAAAGGCTAATATTAATTAAATAATTCAAAGAAAATTTTAAATATAATCCCATCAACCCCTCCCCAACAAAAGGAAAAAAAAGTATAGATGATAAAAATTAAATTATTAAGTAAGTAAAAGCATTGATGGAAAACAATGTGTTTTATATATATTATTGTTTAGTCTAGAGACACTTTAGCGCAGGCTAATCCAACCCATACCCTATCGTATAATATCAAAAAGTTATACACTATTTAATTAGTATACATATATAAATTATAAAAATAAAATTTATTTTTAAATCTATACATCCATGAACGGATCTTAATAGGGGCTAATATAGAAACCCTATTTTTAATGCTGTGAGTTTATTTTACTATCTCCGTTCCACTTTAATTTATTTACTTTTCTGTGGTTTGTCCCAATTTAATTTGTCAGTTTATATATGACAAATTTCTCTCACAATCTCCACATTCAATCTCCACATTTGAAAAAATCAAAGATCCCACAAAATTTGTTTATTCTTAACTTTCGTGTCCGACCAAGGATAGACAAAATAAGCCGGAACGAATGGAGTATTAATTAATATACGCTTTATATTTTTAACTAAGCACATTCTATTTAATTTTGTATTCACATTATTGTCTTTATCCCGCTTATAAGTAAACGTCTCCAGCAAAAATGTATGCTCTATTAGTTCGTTTCAAATTATTTTATTAGTTATTTCAATAATTTTCTGTAAAAAACAGTATCTTGTTGATTTTATAACTAATATTCTTTTGTTTTCAAGTATAGTAAGATGGAATTTTTTTCAACATTAATATTTTGAATGTATTGAAAATTCTATGGGTATTTTTACTTAAGGCTGGAGAGTAATGGGCTAAACCTGGCTGAGAGAGTTAATGAGTGTGCTTTATCTGGATTTGAACCCTTAAATCTACTGAGTCAAGCCTTAAGTAAACACACTTTATGTTTTAGTCCACTCCATCACCCGGGGATGGGTTTTCCTTGCTTTAACTTTTGAAGAAGTGATTAAAAGTAGAGATTGTGGTAATATTGTTTAAAATCAAAAGTAGGTAATGTTTGATAATAAAAATTTATTATAGTCAAATATAAATGTTGGTGTGTTTGGTAATTAAGAAACTTTTAGCTTATTAGTGAGAGAAAACACATCTATTTATATACCAAATTACCAAAAAGTTAGAAAAAAAAATGTCTTTTACTTTTTACATTTTACCTAAAATCACTTTTATTAAAACTGAACTTGTTTTTCCGAACATTCTAAAACAATTTTTCTCAAAATTATAAACTGAAAAAACACTTTAGAAGAAACCTACTACACATAGTTGATTATTTATTTTAAGTAGTTTATGTGCTTATTTTATGAAACTGAGCTAAGGTTAGTCCATCATAATCTGCAACTTAGACATAATTCTTTAACAAAGTTGGTATAGAAGTTATTAAAGACCATATAGCTCTTTATAGTTGAAGCGTCACTATCCATCGCTTTTGCTTTAAGGCCATATTTGGTACCCTATGTTACCTCACATATTTAAGAACTAATATGGCCAAAATATGTATTTGGTGGCAAACATACATGGTCATGTTCATTCACGGACGGACGTACGTAGTCGGTTCCCCCGTCATAATGTGTTATTATATATGTATATTTTAATTAATTTTAATATAATTTCATTAAATAAAATAAATAATTTTATTATTTAACTTGAACTAAATGCATGTATTGTTATGTATAAATAATACATATATATATATATATATATATATATATATAGATGTTAGAAGTATAATGAATATAGGAGCATTTTATCTTTATTTTTTTTTCTTTTTGTAATTAAAATAATTATTAATCTTATCTAAATTGTTATTTTTTTTTTCTAATTTTATTTATACATTTGACTATTGTTGAGGCTCATGAGCATATTTAGGGGGCGCACAAAGTAGTCCTCTTTTCACATCTCCTGAAATATTATTTTTTAATGTAATGCATCTAATATTTAAGTTTAGGACCTGATATAAAAAAATTGATTTCTAGTCTACTCAAAATTTGCCTTAAAAATTTGTCTCATAACCTTAGAGCATAGTTAAAAATAATATTTACCCTATAAGATGAACTTTTAGATCCCTGTGTAAATGAAACATCCTCAGCTAAATTTCTAGTCCGTCACTGGTCACGTTGAAAGCAAGGTCTCTTAATAATTAATGTCTGAATCAGTCTTGCTTGTCAAATTGGTCTGAGTATCTTCGCATACTCCGGCTGTGTTTACTTAAGGGTGGAGAAGGTTGGAGTACTGTAGGTTGGAGATATAAAGTGAAAAGAGAAGGTTGGGGTTAAATAAATGGGTGTTTGGTTTTGTTGGTTGAATATTGGATTGGGATTTCTTTTTTTGTGTAAAAGGTGAGAAAATGTGATGTCATGTGTGTAAATATATTGCCAAGAACTCCAAAAAAAATACGACTCGGTTGACCCATTCCTCAATTTATTGAGTCAAGTGATACGTAAACATACCTCAACAGTAGGTAGTATACTAAAATATAATTCCCAAAAGTCAACCCCCACTTGTTCATTCCTTGATCAAATAAACCAAATAATTCAAACCTATTTCAATCAACCATTGCCTCATTTTCTCTGTCAAGTCGCAAACCCTAGTTCAATGGAAGAACACTATTGCCTTTTTGTTTCATTGTAAAAAACTGGGCAATTAATCGTCATCTATTTGTATCGTCTTAGACGGAAGTGAACTTTTAAGCACTACAAAATAGAAGCAGTTTATCCAATTTATACCAGAGTAATGCGTTGGGTGAAGTCACGAACTTGTCGGATCTGTATATTCACGCTGGAGACAGTGCAATTTGGGTGGTGCCTCCAATTTGATTCGGGACCGATTATTTCTAAATAGGAGAAAATTTAATTCTTCCGCTAATTTTTAGAAGAAAAAAAAAGGTGAAAAGTTTTGTTATAGAATTAACAAATTGAAATCGAACCTCACCAAGAACACACTCTTCTCCCTAACCGATTCAATTGTGTTTGCGAAGGTGTACACGTGGTTCGGCCAAATGACCTACGTCCACGGAGATGATCTGCTATCTTTGATGAAGAACAAGTTACAATGGATATCCACACACTCACCAAATCAATTTCTAAATCCTAACACACTTACAAGAACTCAAGCCTAGTTCTTATGTGTTCTTGCTATTGTTTTTTCTCTCTTGTGTTACTCCTAGATTGTAACTCTCTTGTATTTATCTATCTAAGTACAATATACTCTCTTCTGATACAAGCTACGAAAGAGAAAAGAAAACTGCTATTAGCCACGTGGCCCACGTGCACAAAATCCCTCAACTCAAACTCCAACAGAAACAAAAGTTATGACTTTTAACCGTTCCCTTCCATGCATGCTGTCAATTCACGTGCATGGGCCTGTTCTTCTTCCTGCGTCGTTCATGAGCTGAACCAGTGAAATTGTTGAGTGCTTATAATCATCTTTATACTACAAATCTCCACCTGGCTAATACACGAAGCTTAAGCCACAACACCCTTCGCCAAAGAACTGCTTACCTACCTCTAACCATGCCCCATCCCGGGGCATGCATTTCAAACTTCTTTAACATTTAGAGACTTGGACCAAGTCCAAGCAATATTTGAATTTGTCAGTTGGAAGTGCTTTTGTGAGCATATCAGCTGCATTCTCCTTTCTACACACTTTCACAACTTCTACATCACCCTTCTCCACTACATGTCTAACATAATGATGTCTAACATCTATGTGTTTTGATCTTTCGTGGAAAACTTGATGTTTCACTAGATGTAAAACACTTTGAGAGTCACACATTATCTTTACTGAACGTTGATAAACACCAAATTTTGCCACAATTCCTCTCAGCCACACAACCTCTTTCATTGCCTCTGTCATGGCCATATATTCTGCTTCTATTGTGGACAATGCTACCACTGATTAGAGCATTGATCTCCAACTGATAGTTGCTCCAAATAGAGTGAATACATAACCTGACTGAGACCTCCTAGTGTCAAGATTAGCTGCATAGTCAAAATCAACATAGCCCTTTAAAATGTTAGTGCAATCATCATTCCTTTTAAACATAATACCATAACGTGTTACTCTCTTTAAGTATCTCATCACCCACTTAAGAGCCTGCTAATGTTGCTTTCCTGGGTTGGCAATAGACCTGCTGACAACATTCACAACATGTGAGATGTCAAGCCTAGTACAAACCATCACAGACATAATTCACCCCCACGGCATTGGAATATGGAGTACTGCTCATATCCTTCTCTTCTTCTGATGTTCTTGGTTTCTGCATTTCAGATAGCTTAAAATGATGAGCTAATGAAACTGAAACTGGTCTTGATTCATGCACGTTGAATTTCTTCAAAACCTTATCAATATAGTTTTTTGGTTCCAACCACAACAAACCATTCCTTCTATCCCTCACAATGTCCATTCCCATAATTCTTCTAACATTGCCTAACATGTTCATCTCAAATCCTGCTAGCAAATTAGTCTTAACCTTCTCTATCTCCTCGTTGCTTTTGCTTGCCACAAGCATATCATCCATATAGAATAAGAGGAAGCTTAAGATCTCATTTCCAGCTTTCTTAAAGAAGACACAGTTATCATATTTGGATTTTGTATATCCAATTTTCTTCATATGACTGTCAAACTTTATGTTACCACTGTCTTGAACTCTGTTTGAGACCATACAATGATTTCTTCAACAAACAAGCTTTGTTTTCATTTTCAGGCAACACAAAATTTTCTGGTTGAGCCATGAAGATGGTTTCCTTCAAATCACCATGCAGGAATAATGTTTTGACATCTACCTTCTCCAACTCCAGATCCATTTGAGCAACCAAAGATTGAAGAATTCTGATTGAGCAATGTTTTACCATATGGGAGAGTATCTCATTATAACAAATGCCCTCCTTTTGTGTGAACCCCCTAGAAACCAGCCTTGCATTATACCTTACCTTTGTTGTCTCAGCAAGTTCTATTTTCCTCTTGAATATCTATTTGTAGCTCACCAACTTTTGATGAGTTGGCTTATCAACTAGAATCCATGTTCCATTCTTTTTCTAAGATTCTAACTATTCATTGCAATCATCCACTGATCATTACCTTTGCTTTGCATAACTTCTGTGAAATTCTTTGGTTCATAGAGCTCTGTTTCTTCTGCTATATTCAAAGCATAAGCAGTAAGAAAATCATTTCAAGATCAGTTGCCTCAACAGTTTCTGAATCAGAATCCATAGTATGCTCCACCTTGAGTTGTGATTGGTCTCTTGGTGTAGAGGTTACTATTACCTGTGTTTTCTTATCCTTGAATGACATTTGATCTTCACAGAACACTACATCTCTGCTCACCAACACCTTGCTGACACCAGGTTCAATGCACCATAGCATATATCCCTTCACACCCCTTTGATATCCTAACACCACACATTTCAAGGCCCTAACATCAAGCGTGCCCTGCTTCAAATGAACATATGCCATAGAGCCAAAAGGTCTCAGATGAGAGTATCCAGGTGCACTTCCATACCACCTCTGTTGTGGTGTCATAAGTTCATTTTCTATTGAAGGACTTCTATTGATCAAGTATGCTGCAGTAGATGCAACCTCACCCCAAAACTTTTTTTGCATTCCAAACTAGTAGCATACACTTTACTCTCTCCAAAATTGTAATATTTATCCTTTCAGCTACACCATTTTGCTATGGATTCCCAAGAACAGTTATGTGCCTTTTAATCCATTTTCTGTTTACAGAATTCTTGAAAGTCATCAGACAGAAATTCAAGTCCACTGTCAGTTCTGAGGCACTTGAGTGTTGAGGCCTTTTCCACCTCCACTTCCTTACACCACTCTTGAAGCTTGTTAAGAGAATCTGACTTGTTTCTCAGAATGTATATCCATAGCTTTCTAGAGTAGTAATCGATAATGCTTGAAAAATATATGTGACCTCTAAGAGATTCTATCATAGAGGGGCCCTATAAATGCTTTTGAGGTATGTTTTCCAATAGGGAATGGCCCCCTTGCTCTTGCCCAAGATGAAATTCTCACATGAAGTGGTCTTTAATTTTCCTTGGTTCCTTAACCGTTTTTGCTTCAATAGTTCATTAAGACCAGTTTCACTTATGTGTCCTAATCTGTTGTGCCACACCACTGAGTCATCTTTCACAACAGTCCCCACATCTCCTATCAAAGTTGCTATTATTAAGTAATATAGACTTGATTTCCTAACCTCTTTCATTACCACCTTGGAATTCTTTTGAAGCATACAAATATCCCTTTTTAGATTAAAAATTGCAGCCCTTGTTTTATAGAGTTCCAAGACTTATAAGGTTTCTTTTGAGTTGGAGAGTATACCTGACATCAGTCAGCAGTTTGATAGAACCATCATGAGCTTTTAACTTGATGTCTCCAATGCCTTCTACATGGCATATTTGGTCATTACCCAACATGACTAAACCAACTTCTTGCTTCCTGAAATAAGTATACCAACTGAAGTGTGGCCACATGTGGAAACTGCATCCAGATTCAAGAATCCATCTGTCTTCTCCTTTTCCATCTGTAAATGCAGCATATCTGCATCCTCTTCAGCCTCTGCAACATTTGTTGTGCTTGGGTTTTCATTCTTTGCAGTCTACTTCTTCTTCCACTCAAAATAATTTTTCTTGAGGTGTCCAATCCTCTTGCAGTGATGACATCTTCTGGTTCCTTTTTCATCATTGACTTTGGGATTATTCTGAGATCGCCTTCTAGTTTGATCAATGGTAAATGACTTCTTCTGTTTGAAAACCTTCCACTTCTTGATGTTCAATCATTCACTAGTAGGATCACCCGTTGAATCATTTAACTGTATTTCCTTGGCTCTAAGAGCTGTTTGAACCTCATCTAAAGTAATCGTTGATTCTCTGCCATACATGGCATCATTTAAATGTTCAAAACTCTTGGACAGTGCATTTAAGAGTATGATGGCCTTGTCCTTATCCTGGATTTTGGTCTCAATACTCTCAAGATCATCAAGATGTTTGTTAAATCATCCATTCCTTTATCTTTTATAAATCTAAAAGAATACAATTTATGCTTGATATACAACCTATTTACCATGGTTTTCTTCATGTATAATTCTTTAAGCTTGTTCCAGATATCTTATGCCATTTTCTCTTTTGTCACTTCACTAGGAACCTTGTCACCGAATGACAGAATGATGGCAGAGAGTGCTTTCTTCATCAATTTTCCTTTCTGAGCCTCCTCCATCTTCTAAGAAAATCCTTTCAAGCCCTTTAAAGCACCTGCCAACCCCTGCTGCACAAGCAAGACTTTTATCTTTATTTGCCACATTCTAATATCATTTTTACCTGTGAATTGCTATCGTCAAACTTCATCGCAACCATGTTGATGATCCAGGTTCGCTTCCTTCAATCGGTTCCCACATACAGTGCTAATTTCTTATAAAATTGATAGATTGAAATAGAACCTCACCAAGAACACACTCTTCACTCTAACCGATTCGATTGTGTGTCGCAAAGGTGTTTACATGGTTCGGCCAAATGACCTATGTCCATGGAGATGATCTGCTATCTTTGATGAAGAACAAGCTACAGTGGATACACACAAACACACATACACACACACAAAATCAGCTTCCGAATCCTAACACACTTACAAGAACTCAAGCCTAGTTCTTATGTGTTCTTGCTATCTTGTTCTCTCTTGTGTTACTCTCCAAGATTGTAACTCTCTTGTATCTATCTATCTATCTATCTATCTATCTATCTATCTATCTATCTATCTCTCTATCTATCTATCTATCTATCTATCTATCTATCTAAGTACAATATACTCTCTTGTGCTACACGCTACGAAAGAGAAAAGAATAAGATAAAGAAAACTGCTATTAACCACACACACAAAATCCCTCAGCTCTAACTCCAACAGAAACAAAAAAATGGTTATGACTTTTAACCGTTCCCTTACATACATGTTGTCAATTCACGTTCAAAGTAATGTTCTCCTTCTTGTGTTGTTTAATGAGCTGAACTAGTGAAATTGTTGAGTGCTTATAGTCATCTTTATACTACAAGTTTGATGACTTAGAATTAAAAAGGGGTAAAATAGTTTTTTGCTCTTTTTATTTGACATTATGGATTATTTTTAAACATAAGTTATGTTTGTTTATGGTTTAGTCCAGTAAATTTAGGGGACCAAATCCCATTAAAGCATATTCATTAACTCTCTCAGTCAAGTTTGGTTCAACACTCCCCAACCTTAAACAAACATACCTATAATGTTATTTTTTATCTTGTCTAGCAAAAAGTTGTATAATGACCACATATCTTCGGAATAAAGTGACCAAAACCTTGCCTATTTTTATTCTCATATAGTCATATTTATATATCATACATTAACAAGGGCCCTACTAAACGAAGCATTAATAATCTTTCTTTTCCCAATTTTATATAGTTTCCTTTGTTTCTTCGCCTTAAAATATAAAATGAGTCTTTCAACTTAATATCTATTAGTTCTATAATCATTTTTCTTCTTTCTGAAAACGAGAATTTAACCTGAAATAATCTATTCCTAGAATGTCTTGTCTGATATTTTTATAATACAGTAGGGCATAGACAATACGATTAATAGTTCTATTAAAACATTTTTTTTAGACCAAATGCAAGAACATTAAAAGTTAATTAGTATGAAAATACCAAAATAAGTAAATAAACAGAATAGTCAACCGGATCAAATTTGGTTAGATGTTTATGGAGCATAAACTTTTCTCCTTCACATATCTTCATTATTAAAACAAGTATTGCTGTTATCAAACTACTCAGGAGGAGTGATATGTCGTACATCAAATTGAATACTCAATTCGAATTTGTATTTCATCTAATATTACATTGTATCTAATATATGTCATGTATTAATTGGTGATGTCATCATATAGTTATAGGTCAGATTGGATCCTCTATTCCAATTTATATTTCATCTAATATTCTATCTAATATTCCATTGTATCTAACTAGTATCGCTCTCGTGCGATGCACGGAAATTTATTTAATTAAATTAAATATTATATAGTCTAATATAAAAAATTAGAATTATTATATTCTAACTAAATGAGTATTTGAAGAATTACTTTTTTCTTTTTTTTAATTCACAACATGAACTTTGCGTTTTCCCACCTTTGCAACCTTTGGTAGCAATTTTCGGAGAGAAAATAAACTATTTAAAAATAATAAAAATGTTTAGAAGATACAATATTTATTTTTAAATTATAAAAAAATATTTAAAATATCATAAACTTAACTGAAAATACGTAGAAATTATTTTAATAAAAAATCAATTTTCATAAAAAAAGATCGAATAATTTTGATATTATTTCAAATAATTTTAAAAAAAATTAAAAGGAATTATTTTTTAAAAAAATAATTAAAAAAATACGTATAATCATAATTAGACTTTTTGTAGATACTTCCACATGTCTTAAACGAAATTTTAGAGATTTTAAAATAATATTTCAAGATAATTTTCAAATAGTTTAAATAAATTTTTAGAGTTTAAAAGATAATTTTCAGAAATTTATAATAGTTTTATGATTTTGAAAAACTAATAACTTTTTATTTTTCTTACTTAAAATGATTTGATTTTAATTTTTTTATATATAAAAAAAAAACCCAAATTTTTAATATATTTTCAACATGTTTAAGTTAATTTTCTGATTTTTTAAAATGAAGTTTAGAATTTAAAAAATATTTTTTAGATTTTATAATAATTTTATGTTATTTAAATATTTTTTAATATTCTTTTATTTTTTGCACTTGAATTGCTGGCAGAGGTTGCAAAAGTTAAAAAACGTATAGTTCAGGTTGTGATTGAAAAAAAGAAAAAAGCAACTGAAAAACGCACATACTACATATTGCAAAAGGATATTGATGGGTATGGCCCAGTAACTTCGGATCGGGTTGACACTCCGATCCGACCCAGCCCAGTAACCGGCCCAGAAGCATGCGTGGCCCCAGTAACTTCGGATCGGGTCGACACTCCGATCCGACCCAGCCCAGTAACCGGCCCAGAAGCATGCGTGGCCCCAGTAACTTAACCGGCCCAGAAGCATGCGTGGCCTAAAAGAGCGTGGCCCAACTGTGGCGTATCCCAAGATTCCAGGCCCACGATCTGCTCCCAACTTCCATGCAACGGAAAATAGGCACAATTATAGGGAGTTAGTTAGGGTTTGGAATTGATAAGTATAAATAGGAGAATTGTTCTCAGGATTAGGGTTCGCGTTTTGAATTCTAAACTGTTACGTGTAAACTCAAGGAGTATAGTGAAAGAAACACCTCGGCAGGTGCTATTTTTGAGCCCGTGGACGTAGATCTCCAGATCGAACCACGTACATCTTGTGTTTTTTTATATTTCTTGCATTGGTTTTTGTTGAGTTTCTTGGATACCGGATTGCGCTTTATCAATTGGCGCCGTCTGTGGGAACTTTGGAACTGATTGTGATATTGACATTGTATTTGGTATACTATGGTGACTACTCGCTTAAATCAGTCTCGCCAAGGTGATCAGATCAACCAGGATCCACCCGTGGATCAAGTTTTGCCGCCGAGGCAATCGCCGATGCGAGATACATCTCATCATCAGGGCAACCAAGGCCCGGTTATGAATCCGGACAACCAATTCTTACCTCTACCCCCACAAGACATGTCAAACCCTAATCCCGCTGCCGCCCGGCCGCAGGTTAATATTCAGATAACTCCAGAATTACTCCAGACTTTCCTACAAGAACATGCTCATGTTCTTCAAGACTGGGCGGTCAATCGCCTGAATCCTGATGGACCTGCCGGACACACTACCAATCCCGCAGTGCATCCACATCGTCAGCACTCGAATGATCGACAAGACCCAGTGCACCGCGGGCGTCAGGATCGGCGACGGGAGCGACCCGGTTCTCCCGAGGACCATGGGAGTTCTAATGGGTCAAGACAGCGCAACGACGAACCTGCAGATGCCGATCGCCGCCGTCCACTTAACGCGGCTAAAAGAGTTCGTTATGCCAATCCTCATACTCTAGATCTTCAGGAGTATGAGCGAGTCCAACGCAATGTCGAACTAGATAGAATCCTAGGTCTTGACGCCAATGGGGGCATTATCACACCGTTCTCTCAAGAAATCATGGCCACCTCCCTTCCCGAAGGGTTCAAAAGGCCTGCCATACCACCTTACGACGGCACGGGAGATCCAGCCAATTTTCTTGGAGCTTTTAGGCACAACATGCTTAGCCGCGATCATACTACCTCTCTTCACTACTGTAAGATCTTCCCCGAGTATCTTCAGGACGAGGCTCGGGTTTGGTTTGATTCTCTCCCTCGTAATAGCATATCCTCTTTTAGAGAACTTGCCGAACACTTTTGGGCGCGTTTCGAAGCACGTGCCAAGCCCATGGCAACTTTGACCGATCTCATGAATATGGAACAACGGGACGGCGAAACCGTTACCCAATTCCTTGATCGCTTTACAGCGGAGAGTCTTAAGGTAGGAAGCTGTTCGGATGATGTTATCATCAATGCATTCATGAATGGTCTCCGTCCCGGACCACTCTACACCGAGTTGGTTCGTAATCCACCGGTCACAACCCGAGCACTGTTTAATACTGTGTGCAGATATGCTAAGGCCGAGGAGCAAACTCGTCGGAAGCGTGAGAAACATGCTAGCAAGCGGCAGTCCGATAGAGCACAGGTTGGGCCTAGCACACGACCTAGTGCCTTTTCTCGTCTGAATCAGGGGCGTTCAGAATCTCGAGGGGATATTCCACAATTCACCCCGCTGACAAAATCGCGAGCTGAAATTCTTTCTGTTCACAAGAATGATTTACGGCCCTGTCCGCGGATGACTGCCCCGCCTGAAAAGCGAAACCGCGGAAAGTGGTGTGCGTACCACCGTGATCATGGGCACGAGACGGAAGAGTGCCGAGAGCTCAGCAAGGAAATTGAGGATTGTTTAAGGAAAGGTCTCCTGCGACAATATATTGCGTGGACCGATGACAAGCCTCGGACAAATCAGAATGGGGGTTCGTCTCTCAACCGCGGAGGTTATCACGACCGGGGTTCGCAACAAAACCGGCCGCCGTGGCAGAATAATCGACCGGGGTCTAACAATTATGCACGGCAAGACCCGGGCAATCGTCAACAACCTCGTTTTTTGCCACCGCCCCCTCCTCCGGGAGGACCCGGAGACAATGCACCCACTCATGTCATAAACGTGATATATGGGGCCCTCCCCACTGGGGCTTCGCGAAATGCTTTGAAAGCAGAGGCTCGCCGTCCTCCTCCTGAGGAGCCACGTCATAAGTGCCTCCATCAATCCGAAACTGTTAGTTTCACAGATAGAGACCCGGTTCCAGAGATTACACCCTATACTGACGCCATCGTCATCGACATGGATGTAGCCAATGTTACAATAAAGCGAGTCTTCGTAGATAATGGAGCCGCAGTGAGTGTTATATTCGCCGACTGTTTCCAAAAAATGGGGATTCCTCGGGATCAACTTCGGCCGGCCCCCGGGCCAATGCAGACGACTTGTATAAGGGATACCATCAGATCTTCATGGATCGTCAGGATGCCCTCAAAACGACATTTATCACTGATTTTGGGTGTTTTGCTTTTAAGAAAATGCCCTTCGGGCTCAAGAACGCGGGGGCCACATATCAACGTCTCATGGACCGCGTGTTTCGTGATCAAATTGGCCGCAATGTTGAGGTTTACGTTGATGATCTAGTCATCAAAAGCGCCTCACATTCTTCATGTGTGCAAGACATTGTTGAAACGTTGCGTACTCTGCGGCGTTACAATTTGCGACTTAATCCGGCGAAATGTACCTTCGGCGTTGGTTCCGGAAAGTTCCTCGGGTATATGATTTCGCAGCATGGACTTCAGGCCAATCCAGCCAAGCTTCGGGATGTGTTGGATCTGCAACCACCGAAGACGTTCAGAGACGTTCAACGCCTCACGGGTGGTTTGGCGGCCTTAAACCGTTTTTTGTCTAAAGAAGCAGAGCGACAACTCCCATTCTTCAAAATTTTGAGACAGGCGAAGTCATTTGAGTGGACTCCGCAGTGCACCGAGGCTTTCGAGGCCTTAAAGCGTCATATACAGCAACTGCCCACTCTATCAGTTCCTCTCTCCGGAGAGCCGCTCTATATATATTTGGCTTCCGCTGAGGAAGCCATTAGCGCCGCTCTTGTGCGAGAAGTCAATGGTGTTCAACATCCGGTGTATTTTGCAAGCCGAGTACTTCACGGGGTGGAGACACGGTACTCCATGTTGGAAAAAACAGTACTCGCACTCGTCATGGCAGCTCGGCGTTTGCGACCATACTTCCAAGGGCGCGAAATACGGGTTCTGACCAATCATCCCATCCGTCAGATTCTTGTCAAGCCCGAGGTGTCAGGGCGCCTCGCCAAGTGGGCTGTCGAATTAGGAGAGTATGATATTCAATTTCTTCCCCGCCGAGCTATCAAGGGTCAAGCACTTGCAGACTTTTTGGTCGAAACCACAGGGGATAATCATGAATCTTCTGCAGACAATGGTAATCATCACCCTGCTACCCTTGAACCCACACCTCGCAAGTGGCAATTATATGTGGATGGTGCATCCACAACTCGCGGAAGTGGTGCCGGGGTGCTTCTCATTGACCCCGAGGGAGTTGAAGTTAAGAATGTTGTTCGATTCAAATTTAAGGTGACCAATAATGAGGCAGAATACGAGGCAGTTCTCGCTGGGCTCCGGCTCGCTCAATCCTTAGCTATCCGCCATCTTGAGCTCTTCACGGACTCCGAGGTTGTGTCCAAGCAGATCCAGGGTACTTATGTCGCTAAGGATGAAACGATGATCAGGTATCGCGCTTTAACACTCAAACTTATGTCAACTTTTGATACGGTTGTTATCCAGAAAGTACCACGCACACAGAATGCCAAAGCTGACGCGCTCAGTAAATTAGCCTCCGCGGTTCGTACTAATGTATCTCCGGATATTATGGTCAAAGATATATTTCATCCGGCGATTCATGAGGCAACGGTCTCGGCATTGATCGATAGTGATCCGAATTGGATGACTCCTATTGTTCAGTATCTCCGGGATGGAACTTTGCCTAATGACAGGCTGCGAGCTCGGCAGATAGTTCTTAAGGCACCCAAGTACTCATTCCATGATGGGATTTTGTATCGGCGGTCGTACTTACAACCGAATCTCCGGTGCCTTGCTCCTGCCCAGGCCGATCAGGTTCTTCGGGAGGTGCACGAAGGGGCCTGCGCCAGTCACATCGGCTCACGGATGTTGGCCAAGAAAATTCTTCGATGGGGGTATTATTGGCCAACCTTATTTAACGATGCCCACGATTTGGTGACCAAGTGCAGCAAGTGTCAACTGCACTCTCGTGTGAAGCATCTGCCACAAACCGAGCTCACTGGAATTCAGAGTGCGTGGCCATTTATCCAATGGGGAATCGATATTGTCGGCCCGTTCTCAGCCGCTCCGGGGGGATTGAAATTTCTGGTTGTCGCCGTAGATTACTTCACTAAGTGGGTAGAGGCCGAACCTCTTACTGCCATCACTGGTCAAAACATATTGAAGTTCGTCTGGCGAAATATTATATGTCTCTTTGGCATACCGAGCACTATTATTTTGGATAACGGCAAATAGTTTGCCAATGATCCCTTTCGATCATGGTGCGAGGAGCTCCATATTAAGCAAATTTTCACCTCGGTAGCTCACCCTCAAGCCAATGGTCAGGTGGAAGTCACTAACCGTACTCTCCTTGCGGGTATGAAGAAACGTCTGGATCGTGCTAAAGGTCTTTGGGCCAAAAATCTTCCGCATGTCCTATGGTCTTATCGCACAACGCCACATACCGCTACCGGGGAGACCCCCTACAGTCTGACCTATGGCTCCGAAGCTGTGATCCCGGCGGAAATCAGCATACTGAGCCCCCGACTCGTAACTTTGACTCCCGAGGATAATGACGAAGCTCTTCGTACAAATTTGAATGAGCTCGAATATCGTTGTGATCAATCGTTCATCCAGCAGGCCAAGTGTAAACAACGTGCAGCTCAGTATCATCACCTCCGGGTTCGGGGCACTCAGTTCAATGTCGGGGACCTAGTACTCCGACTCAATTCAGCCAGCAAAGCTGCCCCCAGGGGAAATTACACGCTTCTTGGGAAGGTCCCTATCGCATCGTTGCTGTACACGATTCCGGATCCTACCAGTTAGAGCATCTCGATGGAACCCCGATTCCCCGAAGCTGGCATGTTACCAACTTAAGACGCTTCTATCTGTGAACACCAAATGACAAGTATCATCCTCATCTTTATGCTCATTGTACACTTCTTTTACGTTGCTATCTCTCTTTGTATCCTTTAATTTGCTCCGGCACTCATCATTGAATAAATATTCTTTGTTTATGCATCTTGCTGTGTTTTCTTCTACGTTACGGGGACGCCCTAACGCAGTCGTATTATTATTATTCGTCTCCGGACAATTAAATCTCTCTCTCGGTCCGTCCAGGGAGATTCACGTTTCGTCCTCGGACTCGTATCACTCTCTCGCCTGTTTAACCGGAGAGGTGTTTACTCCCGCCCGATCCGTCCGGGGAGATTTAAATTGGCGCTATCCATATCGTGTTCCCGAACACCCGTTAAAACAATTATTACTTCTGGTTAACAACTCGTTGTTTTCCTTAACACAACTATGCACACCAAAACGGTTTATTACATTTTTTCGATTAAATGCTAAAAGGTTCTTTACATAAGCCTTCAAAGAAAAAAAAAAAAAAACAAACAAACAAAAAAGAAGAGATTTTTCTTTACAATTATCTACGGCCTCCGAGCCAGTATTCGGCGCTCCGGCGTTGAGATCTAGTCCCGGACCTACTTCGTGTCCTACGGGATCTTGTCACTCCTCGGCCTTGAGCTCCGGCTCCTTCCCCTCCTCGGGCCCCCCGACGTCACAGACTCGTCCTTGGCGCTTGTCTGGGGGTTTCGTCTCTTGTGCGAGCCCGACGACTTGGCTGCGGGGTAGACCTCGGAGTTTGGGCCCATTGCACAGGATCCCATTCCTCGGGGTCCATTACCTCGATTTCTTTGGCCAGCTCTTCGACTACCTCTTCGGCGACAACCGCGGGCTCTTCTTCAACCGTAGTCACTGGAACTGGCTCTCGAATAATAATTCCTTTGCTCTTTCCCGCTGGCTTCTTTTTACCCTTCCGGGGGGTTTTCGAAGTACCTTGGCTCCGGCTAGAACTCGCAATGTATTCCTCGGCAGAGGGCCGCCACCTGCCACGGCCTTTCAGTCCTTCATACATGTTGAGGAGTAACTCCAACACCTCTCGCTTTCTTACAAGCTCCGAGGACTCGGCTAGGCCCTTCGCCATAAGTGCTGAAATTTCATTCTGAATCTCTACGACCCGCGCCTCAACTTCCTCAAATGTCAGTAAGCCGAACTCGGTCAGTATCCGGTCATACTCCCTTTGATGGATGAGGACTCGGTCCAGTTCTGCAACTTTCGCCAGATACTTCAACTCCTGGTCCCAGGCTTTCTCCTCGGCCTCCTTCGCCCTTCTCTCCTCAGCGGCCGCCTGCTTTTCTAGCTTCGGCACTACTTGCATTTGCAAGTTATTCTTCTCTCCGCGGAACCACTCTAATGATTGCATGAGCTTCTTTATCGTGTCATGCAATTCCGCGGTATCCTGAACAAGCAACGGAATCAACAAGAGAAATCAACCTCAAACAAACAATGAACGACAACTCAGTTCGTCAACAAAATTTATTTTTAACACAATCAGAATATATTATCCATGGTCCGGTACAAGGGATTTACATTTACTCCTATTATCTACTACATCAAATTTGAGGGGAACGACTGACCTCCTCCTCGGTCCCCTCGGCCTCTTCGGGCACCTCCTCCTGTCGGCCCTCAGCCGTTCCTGCCTCTTCCTCTACGGCAACAGCAGCAGCTTCTATACGGGAGGGTGGCTCTTTGTTTCGGGGTCCGGAGGTGAACTCACCGCGGCGGAATGCCAGGAATTCCTGGTCTTGGTCCACCTCACAGCTTGCAACCTCCTCGGCCCTTAATATCACTTTCTTCTTTGCCAGAGCTTTTACAAGGGGCCACTCCGGGAGGTGCGTTAGAGCTTTGTAGTAGGCCTCCTCCACCCCGGCCACATCATTATAGTTATACCCGAACTCTGGACGGTATACGTCCACATTCGGGTAGACTTCTTTGATTTGCTCCAGTAACAACGATCGCGTGGCCGTGTCCCCGATAGCAACGAAGTCAGTCTGAAAGTCCAGAAATGTGGTCGTCTGGAGTAATTTCTCGGCAAATGCTTTCAGCATTGCCTCCTGACCTTCGACAATCGCCGCTTCCTGGGCCTTCATCTCTGCCCGCAGCTGAGCCGTTTCTCCACGAAGGGCTCTGGCCTCCGCCTCCACCTCGCGCAGACGCGAAACTTCATTCTCTACCAAAACCGCCCTCTTCCGCGCTTCGGTCAGATCCTGAGTTAGCCTGTCATTGCGCGCGCGCAGATCCCTTACCACCGCGGCCAACTCTTCTTTGGCCTCTTTCTCATTCTTCCGGCCAAGCTCCATGATTCCCCGAGCCAAACGCAGAAGTTCCTCGGCGTCCGCGCCCTTTAACCCCAGCAGACCGGGGGGCACTTGCTCCTTCAGAATATCACACAAGACAGAATACAGAAATCAGTACTGGTAGTGCACACTTCATTTGCGTAAATAATAACTAACAAGGCATTTCAGATTTACCTCAACGTTTTCCCCGGTCCCGAGTCTTTTGGATGATGCCGGAGGTGTCCCGGACGGTTCTGACCTCCTCTTCGCTCCGGGGGTTGACCCCGCTGCCACAACTCGTTCCTCCGGCCCCACAGAAGGTCGTGGACTGGGTGACATCTTCCCCCGGGGAGACACCTCAGCAGTTTTGCCCTTCTTCTTGGCTGCTGCAGCCACTGTGGGGCTTCCTGCTGGTTCCTTCCCGAAGCGTCCCATTGCATACAGAAATTCGGGTTAGTCCTGCACAAGACAACAATTTCTAAACAGATATGAGAACTCCTACCCTCCTCGGCAATCCCGGCTCCCAACTCTTGACTCTGGGTGGACTTCCCCGCCGCATCGCCCGAATAATATGGGCTTAGTCCGGCTTCCTCCAGCTCTTCCTCAGTACACAGGGTCTTGAAAGTCCCCACTGCACGGAATATATCCACCACCTCGGCCTCCGGGTCCTCCACCGGGGCAGTATCTAGCACTTCCTCCCTTCTCCACCTCGGGAGGGCCACTCCGGTCTTCACAAAAATGAACTTCTCCTTCCACCCCTCCACCTTACTGGGGTTTTGTACCTTGAACCCACCTCGTGCTCGAGGACTGAAGGAGTACCACCCCTTGGATTTCCCGAACGCCTTTAATTGGTAAAAATACCTAAATAGCTCTACGGTCGGTTCCACCCCGGAATTCTTACACACTACGGTGAACCCGACTACTTGCCTAATCGCGTTCGGCGCTAATTGGCTCAAGGCGATGTTATAATATCTCAGTAACCGGATAACAATGTCCCAAAGGGGGAATCTCAAACCTATTTTTAACGGATCTATATATACACCAATTTAACCCTGCTGGGGGCAACAGGCTCTATCGCCGGGATCCGGAACTATATATTCTAAATTAAATGGGAAATAGAAGGAGGGGATTAAGGTCTCTATCTGCACTCGCGTCATCCGCAACGCTACAGTGGACACTTCAAGGTCATTCTCCGTACATTCATAAAAGCCGACGATCCTAACGTTGGTTTCCATGCCGTCGGCCCTTTCCACTGTCCTAATCTTGCTCCTCTCTGGAATAACATATCGAAGGGGTGGCACATCTAACGGAGCGCTCTGAGTCCCTACTTCTTGAACAGAAGAAGAAGATGAAGAAGAAGGCATACTTACTTGGTTTGAGTTTGAGAAGTTTTGATTTGAGATGAATCACAAGCGCACAGAATTCTCCTTTTTTCCCGCTTTCTAAAACTGACAAATCGCAATGAAGAAAATGAAGTATACTGTGCCATTATTCCAAATATATACTCAAAGAACCAACGGCCCTGATACGGCCTATTCAAATTCAGCGATCGAGATTTGGACGTGCTAATCACGCGCCTTACGGTTCCCAAGGCGCGTAGGGAACAAGTTCATTGGAAATTGCAGAGCGTGTCACTTCACATCCCTCTCTCTCATGATGGCGCCGCCAATCACATCAACCCCATCCTTGCCCAGGAAGATTTGGAAAGCACCCCGGTGCCTCCTTCACCTCGGCCAGACTGCTGTTTTCTTTCGCCACACTTTGTTGCCTTCGAGGTGCTCGGGCCCTCGCTATCACCTCGGGGATGTTCAACCTAGTTTGATTTGGCCCCCGCGGACTACACCACGGATCAACTCCGGCTCCGAAAATTCTCGGCTTCCCAAAAATACTTCGGCTTACCAGTAACCGCGGTTCCTCTGGTTGGCAACTCCAACCCGGTCATAACCGAAGCTCCTTCCTTGCTCCGGCTGGGGGGGGGGGGCATCTGATGGGTATGGCCCAGTAACCGGCCCAGAAGCATGCGTGGCCTAAAAGAGCGTGGCCCAACTGTGGCGTATCCCAAGATTCCAGGCCCACGATCTGCTCCCAACTTCCATGCAACGAAAAATAGGCGCAATAATAGGGAGTTAGTTAGGGTTTGGAATTGATGAGTATAAATAGGAGAATTGTTCTCAGGATTAGGGTTCGAGTTTTGAATTCTAAACTGTTACGTGTAAACTCAAGGAGTATAGTGAAAGAAACACCTCGGCAGGTGCTATTTTTGAGCCCCTGGACGTAGATCTCCGGATCGAACCACGTACATCTTGTGTTTTTTTATATTTCTTGCATTGGTTTTCGTTGAGTTTCTTGGATATCGGATTGCGCTTTATCAGATATAAACCCAAAATATAAATAATGGAAATATTAATTTCTCCCACATGATATATGGATTTAATATAACTTACATTTTATAAATATATTATTTTATAAATTTACATTAAGAAAAAATATCAAATTAAAAAAATAAAAAAATCTACTTTTAAGAATGAATATCTCCTAATATTGAAACTCAAACATATATTTAGTGTGTGTGCGTGTGTGTATCCACCTTAAACTATGCGAACACCGCAATAGATTAATTGAAAATGAATATGAAAACAAATACAAATACATAAATATCACACGACACACCAAAATATAATAAATAAAATAAATTGAATTGTATTATAAGAAAATTAGTGTTTTCTTTTATTTTAACAATTTCTTTAACTATTTTAATGTATCCAAATAATTTTCAAATTTTAACTATAACTATTTGCTTTATTTAAAAAAATAATAATTTTCAAGTTTTAATATGTACATGGTGGTTTAATATACTCAAAAAGATTTAGGTTTAAGATAAATCTTGATATTAATAAAATAAAATTCAATGATTATTCTATAGTTGGACTAACAAAATAAATCATATGAATTCTTCAATATATCTGAATAATATCATGTATATGTTAAAATTTATTTAAAAAAAGTTCTACATTTTTATTATGAACATCGGATTTATATAAAGATGCAATTAATATATATATGTATATTTTGCTTAGGTTGCAAAATATGGAAAAATGCGACAAAATATTATTTATATTGAGGATTCTCAAAAAGTTATAAAGCTCAAGCATGTTAATTTTATTTTTTAAACAGAAATATAGATTGTAGCACGTGTAAAATCTCATAGTTTAGATTGCAAAGTGTAATTATTATTTATAAAGAAATAATATTAATAAATAGAAAATATGAATATGTAATAAAAAATAATTTCAAGATTAATTATCATATATAAATATATGTGAAAGTTGTAATCCCATGATTAATTATAACAAATTAATATTTGTAAATACAATAATTTAATTAGTCAATCATTAAATTATACATGAACTTTTACTTTTAATTTAACAAAGTATATATTGATTTATTAAGGAAGGTAATACTTAATATTGTATTAATTGGAAGAAAAAAAATATAATTAATGCCTTAGAAAAAATTAAGAATGTATTAAAGATATATTTTAGGTTCTGCAACCCCTTTTCGACACCTCTCTATGATGGCGGCGACGTCGAGCTCCCATCTCGCGTCTGCCGTCGAGGGAGGAGATTTCCCCTCGCTCCCTTCTAAAGATCACTCAATCCCTCCTTTTCAGACTAACAAGCCTCCAGATCTGATGTCTAAATCGGTTTCTTTTCTGAGTATCGGTCAGGGAAAATCAGCTGCTGAAAGGTTGGAAGGCAGATCCACCAAGAAGTTATTCGATCCAAGCTCGGCTGAGGGTTTTGGATCTACCGGCATCTACCGTGGAACACCGATAGTCCAATTTATAGTGTCTGAGACGGATCTTCTTGCCATGCAGTGCAAGTTTGTGCTGATCGGTAAGTTTTCTCACGATAGCCCCCCTTTTAAGAACATTCAATCTAATCTGTCTGGCTTTGGCTTTATCGGATCTGTGTTTATTGGAGCTATTAACATAAAACATGTTATGATAAAGTTTAGCAATGAGGATGACTTCCAACGATTCTGGGCGAAACAGATTATTCATGTTGGGGGTTATCCGATGAGGGTTTTTAAATGGACTAAGGAATTTGACACTAAAACTGAATCTGATATTGTTCCTGTTTGGGTATCTTTCCCTGAGCTGCCAATCCACTTGTTTGACAAAAAAAGCTTTGTTTAGAATTGCCTCTCTGATTGGCCAGCCTCTTTGCATAGACGAGGCTACGGCTGACAGAACTCGCCCTAGTGTGGCTAGGGTTTGTATTGAGTTGGACCTCACTAAACCTCGAGCAGAGGAAATTTTCATAGGCTATGGGGACAGTCTGATTACACAGAAGGTCTTGTATGATAGAACTCCTAACTATTGCCATAAATGTAAACATTTGGGGCATGTTGCCAGTGAGTGCTTTAATGAAGAATATAAGAAAAAGTTGGCAGATAAGTCTAATGTCACCAAAGTAGCCCAACCTAAAGTGCCTGAAAAACACTAGGTGCCTAAGGAAACTGTAAAACAAAATGAAAACCCCGATGATGACCCTAATCTTAATGGACAGAACCTGGGAGAGGGGGAACTTGGGGAGAAAGGGGTGGTTGAGGATGACCCTATTTCTGCTGAAATAATGGATAAGAGAGTTGATAAAGGGAAAGGTGTTGCCACCACACCCTATCACCTCATTGCAAAATGAGAACCTTATATCTGATTTCAATAAAACCAGGAACTATAGGGACAGGGCTGAGGGGTCAAAGTCTAAGTCTGTCATTTATGATCAGGTGGATGACTTTCAGGTTCTTGAAAATTCCTTTTCAAAATTGAATGTTAATGTGGATGATGATTCTGCTATATTTGAAGATGGGTGTTTGAATAATGACATTGAAACTAACTCTATCTCTCATATGTCTCCTTTACATGAGCTTTTGGAAGAAGAAGATTGTAATATCCCAAAATTTTAGTGTATTATTTAATTCTAAAATATTATTTTACATGTTCGTATAAATAATTATATATATAATTTGTTATGTCTTTCTAAACTAGTGTCTTTGTATCCTTTTGTAAAACAAAATATTATTACTCGAATTAAGCTCAAAATCTTATTTATAATATTTTGATTCCATGCCAGTTATAAGCTTTAAAAATAACATATTCGGCCCTCATCTTGATTAAATATCTCCCGGTATTTTTCCCAATTATCATTATTATTATTATCATTATTATTATTATTATTATTATTATTATTATTATTATTATTATTATTATTATTATTATTATTATCATTATTATTATTATTATTATTATTATTATTATTATTATTATTATTATTATTATTATTATTATTATTATTATTATTATTATTATTATTATTATTATTATTATTATTATCATCATCATCATTAGTATTATTATTTTGTTAACTTATTAAGTTGGCAAATCATTTTTATCCAATGTTGGGTTAGGCTCAACACCAATTCAATTTGGCCATTTAATATTTCTAAGCATAATTTATATCGGAAATTATTATTATTAACTTGCAAATCCATTATTTGCAATTTACTCGTTTATTTATTAATTTTCTTAAGCCCGACGTCTCAATAGGAATTACTTTATTGCATTCATTCATTTATTCATACATGTCATAACAAGCCCATCGCTTTAAACTCAAGACTCAAGCCCAGTTCACTAATGTGCAAGGGCACATGTCTTGAGCCCAAAAGCATTCAGAATTTCCAACAACTGAATTACGCTAATTACTAGTGAGGAAGATTTTTGGAAATCTGATAATCCCTATCCAAATATTCCTAAACCTAGTAGGAATACATTATATATTCCGCAACTAAGCAATAAGATATTCTTTCCTTATACCAACGTTGGCCGCGGCCAACTCAAGAAAACCACAAGAAAACCACCACAATCACGCCACCACTCTCAAGCATCCTTCCAACCCTATTTATACCCAGATCGGCAATCGGTCTCGCGCCTGGGCTGGAACACCAAATCCAGAGAAGGTCGAAGAGGTACAACTATTCATTCTCTCTCAAAACAAACAACTTTATTTCCGGCAATTTTACTGTACCAACACCAATTTCCCAGCCTTGTTCAACTGTACAATAATTCCAGAAAAAGGTTTCTTCCTACTCCAGTTGATTATCAATCGGCCAACACCGGTCGAGTCGAGCCCGGTAGATTGTAGCGAGGATAAATGGGGTGTGGTTTAGTGTGTGTATTGTGTCTATCAGTATGTGTTTGCGTGTGTGTCAGTGTGTAATTGTGCATGTAAGTACAGCTATTTGTGTTAGTGTGTGTGAGTGTGTACGCCTTAGTCTATGTGTGTGCAGGGGTGCATAGTGTGAGTAGATGGAGTGTGTGTGCAGTAGTGCGTGGGACGTGGTATTGTGTGTGCCTCCATGTTAGTCAGTGTGGTGTGTGTTTCTGTATGTGTACCAGTGTGTGTATCGTGGAGTAGTCAGTGTGTGTGCGCAGGTGTTGAAAGGGAAGAAGAGTGCGGAATAAATAATCAATGTGCATTGTGTGTGTTGGGTGTGACATTTCAAAATAGAATTGGGTAGGTGAAGTTGGAAAGTGGCTCGGTCAACTGTACAAGGAAGAAGCCTTAATCTCCATTTTCATGACTTTCATTCTCCATCATTTTTATTTGGCCCCAGATTCTTCCATAATGTCCAATAAGCATTTTTACCTCCAGTTTGTTTAGACAATCACCATGTCTACCCTTCTATCGTTTTATAAAATTCAATTCTCTAATTAGTTAATGAAGTATTAATAATAATCATGTTCAGACATGTTTCGATAATTGTAGGTCACAAAGATTATGGATCCAAATATTTCATGTACATTACATTCTCTCAATTTTCTTCAAGACATATCAGGTGGGGGTTTATTGTTTATCGCTTTAATTATATTTACTTGACTGCCTACGTGTGCTTTTATTTCAAGTTGTTACTTGCCAATACAAGTAATTATTCAATTTGCTACTTGCCAATACAAGTTTAGCTTATTGCCACTATGCTACTTGCCAATACAAGTTTAGCTCATTATCAGTATGCTACTTGCCAATACAAGTTAGCTCTATGTGTCTTGCCAATACAAGCGCATCATTATAATAATTGCTACATTGTATGCCTTTTTGTTTATATAATTGTTGTGATAAATTGTAATCCTCCACGAGCTAAAGGAAGCTCACCCCAACCCAATATTCATCCTTTCAGGTTACCTCGGTGTGGGTCGGTGGAGTTGAGGCGGGGCTTGGAGTATATGATAGCCACTAAACTTTTAGTAAATAATTTACCATTTATATGTAGCTACTTGAAATTTATGTGGAGGTATTGAAATGGCTAGTTGTGACTAAATTAATAGGGAAAATATTAATAAAGTTACATGACTACTTACTTAATTATCTTCGAGATATGTGATATTTACATAAATTACTTGTTTGAATGTTTATCAAGGTTTCAAATATTATGTGACAATGCAGGAGTGAATTTTTATATGATCTCTTATTGAAATAAAATAAGTAATATGCTTATGTGCTTGTACTATGACTTGATTGTACCTTGATTTGATTTGCATTTTATATAGACTTGTATACCAGGTATGCTTATACATTCACACACAAACACTTATACTTAATAGGATAAATAAGTACACTCGTATGGATCTCCTTCCATACGATCAATGTTGTATTATGCATGTTAATTAATTATATTATAAACATGATTAGATGTGATGATTAAATTATATTTTTGCTGGAGGTGCGATAAGTTTATTTTAATAATTTTATTCGTGATATGTTTATTAATATTATGTTCCAATAATTTAACTAATAAATAAATTATTTGTCTATACTTAGTTGTTGATTTGTGTATATTTATTTATAAATTTTACTACTATGTTGTTGCTAAATAGGTCTCCACCTTGCTACAGTCTAGACTGCATATGTACTTATTTACATTGTGTTATGACTTATGGTTTCGATACTATGTAAAATTTATATTTGAATTTATTGAGGTTATAGATTATAAAAAGATCCCTGATATGAAGTTAATTATGCTCTTAGAATTAAAAACAGGTTTGTATATTTACTGAATTATTCGTATTGAATGTATACGTAGGAATAATACAAACTTATTTGAAATAATTTCCTAGTATCGTATGGATGTTTAATTGCGTTATCTGAATTATCCAAAAGTGCAAACTGATTTTAGTATTACAGTATTGACTAAAATATTGTTTAGTTGTTTGATTTTGACCCAATGTAATACGTCGTAGATGTGGCTAGTAATTATTCGAATATTTTTAATAGTTAATATTATGGAAGGTGTCTTTGATAAAATCGTGATTATTATGTGAAGTTGATTGGTCAGGTTAATCTTTGGGAACAGTTCTATTTTATTATTTTAGTTTAATTTAATTCTCCATGATCACTAATTTTCTAATAAATAATATGGGTTTGACTAGTAATTGTCTATTTGTTTCGATGTTACATGCGATATGAAGTTTTTATAATTTTCAAGTGCAAAGTGTTGTTAGATGGCATTGGATATTAATCAGGATTTAATTTCTAATTTAATATTACTGGTTAAATAAATTCATATGCATTGTTATTCGGTTCTTTTAACGGCCTGTCTAGTATTATGTTTTATAGATATATATAAGAAAATTACTTATTTCTAATTGAAATTGCTTTAAAATATATTTATTGAAAATCGGGTCGTTACAGAGTGGTATCAGAGCGAGGTCTACGTTTCTGTAGACTCGTTCATATTTGAAAATTTGATTAATGAGTTACATTATGCAATTATCATATGCTTCTCGGCCACCTCTGCTTCGTCGCTCAGCACCAAGGTACATTTACATTAAAGTTTTGTAACATTCATGTATATTTACATTTCACACATGAACATTATTCACAAGCATGGCAATGTCAATGAGCATCAACAAACTTTTACAATGACAAGGACAAATTTTGTTCATGCATATTAACATCTCATATATTGCGTTATTCACAAGCATACAAATATCAATGAGTACCAGTAAATTCTGCCAATGACAATGAGCACCAATACATGCATACATGTGAAATTCTTATTGAGACTTGAGTTTATATCACTATTATGATTTTGTACAATACGTATAATGTATTAGACCAACAATGCTTGTTTTAGTAATTTTATGAAAACACAAGTTTTACTTGCCCCTTACTTATAAAATTAGAAATTTATGCCGTAGAACTAAAAAAAAAAAAAATGTTTTGTAGTATTTGACCTGTTATAATTTCAAAGTAGATTAAAATAGTTAAATTAGAAATATGCTTATTTCAGACATTTCAATATGTGAGTTACAAACTCTTATTTATATACTTTGTGTAATATTTATGATATCATAATAATTCAACTTAAAGTTTTGATGGTAAAACAACACCTACTGAATATCTCCACCGTTACATTGTCACTGTTTGTCATGCGGGCGATTACCCGCCACCATTAAGCCATTGACTACAACAACGTGTGCTCGTGGTGACGTGTGCTTGTGGTGTGTGGTGGTGTCTATTGGCTTGATAAATAGTATACAATGATTGTGGACGGAATTTCGGGTTAGAAATTATGTCTCGAGGAATTAAGAGTGTAATGAGAGAAACATGGTAATCCTAAATTGTACTATTAAGTACTACTCTAGCAAATTTCGAGGACGAAATTATTTTCAACGGGGGTAGAATGTAATATCCCAAAATTTTAGTGTATTATTTAATTCTAAAATATTATTTTACATGTTCGTATAAATAATTATATATATAATTTGTTATGTCTTTCTAAACTAGTGTCTTTGTATCCTTTTGTAAAACAAAATATTATTACTCGAATTAAGCTCAAAATCTTATTTATAATATTTTGATTCCATGCCAGTTATAAGCTTTAAAAATAACATATTCGGCCCTCATCTTGATTAAATATCTCCCGGTATTTTTCCCAATTATCATTATTATTATTATCATTATTATTATTATTATTATTATTATTATTATTATTATTATTATTATTATTATTATTATTATTATTATTATTATTATTATTATTATTATTATTATTATTATTATTATTATTATTATTATTATTATTATTATTATTATCATTATCATTATCATTATCATTATTATTATTATTATTATTATTATTATTATTATTATTATTATTATTATTATTATTATTATTATTATTATTATTATTATTATTATTATTATTATTATTATTATTATCATCATCATCATCATTAGTATTATTATTTTGTTAACTTATTAAGTTGGCAAATCATTTTTATCCAATGTTGGGTTAGGCTCAACACCAATTCAATTTGGCCATTTAATATTTCTAAGCATAATTTATATCGGAAATTATTATTATTAACTTGCAAATCCATTATTTGCAATTTACTCGTTTATTTATTAATTTTCTTAAGCCCGACGTCTCAATAGGAATTACTTTATTGCATTCATTCATTTATTCATACATGTCATAACAAGCCCATCGCTTTAAACTCAAGACTCAAGCCCAGTTCACTAATGTGCAAGGGCCCATGTCTTGAGCCCAAAAGCATTCAGAATTTCCAACAACTGAATTACGCTAATTACTAGTGAGGAAGATTTTTGGAAATCTGATAATCCCTATCCAAATATTCCTAAACCTAGTAGGAATACATTATATATTCCGCAACTAAGCAATAAGATATTCTTTCCTTATACCAACGTTGGCCGCGGCCAACTCAAGAAAACCACAAGAAAACCACCACAATCACGCCACCACTCTCAAGCATCCTTCCAACCCTATTTATACCCAGATCGGCAATCGGTCAAGCATCCTTACATGCGATATGAAGTTTTTATAATTTTCAAGTGCAAAGTGTTGTTAGATGGCATTGGATATTAATCAGGATTTAATTTCTAATTTAATATTACTGGTTAAATAAATTCATATGCATTGTTATTCGGTTCTTTTAACGGCCTGTCTAGTATTATGTTTTATAGATATATATAAGAAAATTACTTATTTCTAATTGAAATTGCTTTAAAATATATTTATTGAAAATCGGGTCGTTACAAAGATGCTGAGGACAGAGGCATAGCTTCTTGGGGTGAGGATATGACAGCAGAAACAAGGAAAAGGCATAGAAAGAAAAAGAACAAAAAGAAGAAGAAAAAAGGATTTGTCCCCCTTGTTATGCAAACAAGGAAAAGAACAATCTTTACAAAAGGTACCTCTAACCCTTCTCAATGATTGTTATGTGCTGGAATGTTAGGGGATTAGGTAATGTGAAAACTAGAAATTATTTGAAAAATCTTATTAAAAAGAAGAAGCATGATATTCTGGCCATTCTAGAGACTAAAACTTCAGTTGTTGATCATTTTCTTGTTCATTCATTGGGTTTCCACCATGTGGAACCTAATGCCAATGGAAAATTTTGGATCTCGTGGAATGACCCTATTTTTGTGCATGTGAAATTCTCATCTGACCAGTTGATTGACACTGAAGTGTTTAATCCTGTTCTGGGTTGTACAATGTTTTGCTCTTTTGTCTATGCCTTATGTTCTAGGAAAGGGAGAATTGATTTATGGAATGATATTAGAACTTACTCTCATTCTGCTGATCCTTGGATGGTGTGTAGTGGCTTTAATACTATATGTTCTGCTGATGAGTAAAAGGGAGGGGGAGTTTTCAAAATAAAATATATGGATGATTTTAATAGCATGATTAGTGATTGTGCTTTGGAAGATGCAGGGTTTTCTGGTCTTCCATTTACATGGCATACCAACCATGTTTTTGAAAGGCTAGATAGGGCCTTAGTGTCTTTCAAAAGGCTCTGACGGGCAAGATAAATTCCTCCAAGTCTTCAAGTGCTCCAAGTACTAGTGTTGGGGTCATTAACAAGAAGCATGTCCAAGGCACTACAATGGCAATTGTCATCTCTTGAAGTTGTCGAGGAGGATCCAAAGAAGCTCCCACTAACACCGTAAATGAGGAAGACGACTCTACGTGCTCTACTCCTCGTTCTTCATCAAGTTCAGAAGTAACTCAAGTCATGATAACAAATGCTTCAAATCTTGAAGAACAACTTGCAAGTTTGACTAAGGCCATCGAAGAACTTACAAGACATGTCCAAGAACAAGATTCTAAGATTAAAAAGTTGTCGAGCAAAGTTGACCATACTGATACAAGTCGTGCTTCTGGGAAAGAACTAGCTGAAGGTGAAGGCGGAGTCGAAACATCCGAAAGGCGGGATGCTACACACAAAGAAAAGTCTTTAAAAGAGATCCAAGTGTCTGCTAAAGGTTTGATCCCCATTGACCAACTGAAGGAGCTCATTAGGGGAACGATCAAGGAGAAGTTAGATGGAAACTCGAAGTCCTCTTTCACCTATACAAAACCATATACGCAACGAATTGACAGTTTGAAGATGTCGATGGGTTACCAGCCACCTAACTTCCAACAGTTTGATGGCAAGGGCAATCCCAAACAACATGTGACACACTTTATTGAGACGTGCAACCAATAGAAAGAGGAGGCCGTAGTTGACTACATTAATCGATGGAGGAATCTGAGCCTCAATTGCAAAGATCGTTTGTCTCAGGTTCCGCGATTGAGATGTGCATACAAGGGATGAGGTAAGGTCTTCGTTATATTCTCCAAGGAATCGAACACACACATTCGAAGAGTTAGCTACTCGAGCCCACGATATGGAGTTAAGCATGGCTACAAGTGGAGTAAAAGGACAGCCAATTCAAGAGCCACGTAAATTCAGCAATAAACAAGATTGGAACAGATGGGGCAAACCTTTTACTAAACCTACAAACCAAGTGTCTATGGCGGTAACTGCGATGCCCATGAAGTTTAGCCGAAAAGAAGAAGATAAGACAGACAAAGGAAACATCTTTCAAGACCGGGGGCAAAGAAGGTTGACTTTGAAGGAAATGCAACAAAAACAATACCCATTCTTAAACTCTGATGGCTCTGGGATATTCGATGACTTGATGGAAGCGAATCTCATTGAATTGCTTGAAATGAAGCGACCAGAAGAAGCTGGACGTACCGATGACCCAAAATATTGCAAGTATCATCGATTGTGGGGCGCTCGATAGAAGATTACTTTGTATTTAAAGACAAAGTCATGTAGCTAGCTCAGCAAGGAAAAATAGTGATAGATGAATGCAATGCAACAACAAATCTTATAGCTATCTTGGAAGATAATGGTCTTGGTGACACCCCATGCTACATGACAGACACATAAGGAAGCAAATATGAAGATATACATTTAGAAGAGGAAGATGTTGAAAAGACCCTGCTTGAACTTGAACATGTTGTACGAGTCGGTCCCTTAAACGAGGAGTTTTGAAATTCAAGTGAGCCTGATGCAAAAAAAAAAAAAAAAAAAAAAAAAAAAAAAAAAAAAAAATAGAACACTTCTTGGCCCGCATGAGGATAAACTATGCACGTCAACCACCAAAGGTAAAGTATGTGGTTAAAATGCTAACTTACCCCACTTTATCTAAAGTGGTTAAAGAATAGTCATTCATGGACCGCATGAGTATAAACTATGCACGGCACCCCTCCCAAAAAAAAAAAAAAAAAAACACAAAGTGAAAATTTGAACTACGTTATGATTTGATCCCTTTCACCGGGGTACGTAGGCAACTTAGAAATATTCTAAGTTCAGTCATATATTGTGTTTTCCTCTTCTAAGTTGCTCCAACTTGAGAAAGTTCAAGTTGATGTTGATTGAACTTCAAGTTGAGAAGGTATTAAGTGATGTTAATTATGCTCCAAGTCAAGTCCGCCATTTCAAATCTTCAAGATGAATCCTTCTCTTCAAGTCGAGTCAGCTAGATGCAGATATCGCAGTTGAGCCTGTCGGATATGTCTCTCGAAGTTGAGTGTGTTGCTCCAATTCGAGTCGGCCTCTCAAGTCTTCAAGAGGAATCCGTCTCTTCAAGTCGAGTCTGGTTCTAGTCCGCCTCTTCAAGTTAAGTCTGTCAGATGTGCCTCTGCAGGTCGACGCCATCTCTCAAGTCTTCAAGAAGAGTCTGCCTCTCAAGTCTTCAAGATGAGTCTGCTTGGCCAAATCAAGAAGTTGAGTCCGTTGGGTGTGTTACTCAAAGTCGAGTCCGCCTCTCAAGTGTTCAAGACAAATCCGTCTCTTCAATTCGAGTCTGGGTCCAGTCCGCCTCTTCAAGTTGAGTCTGGGTATAGTCCGCCTCTCAAATCTTCATGAAAAATCTACTTTTCCAAGACGAGTCTGGGTTGAGTTTGTCTCTCTACGATGAAGTAAGCCGGTTGTGTCTCTTCACATCGAGGGGATAATTTTGCCTCTCCTAGCCGAGTCTATCGGGTACATCTCTCCAAGTCCACCTATTCCAATCTCTAAGTGGAATCAGTCTCTTCCAGTTGTATAAGATGAATCTCCATCTCCATGTCGGGCTTGCCTCTAGGGATGATTCTATCTCTTCGAAGTCCAGTCGCCACTTCATCTCCATACACTAGAGATTGTACACTGTGGAGCAGCTAAAGCAAATAATTGAGATCTCTTTGCGCTATTACGTGGAAGGGACTGCATTGGAATTTGGGAAGACTTATGGTTGTTCATCACTCATAGGAACTCGACGTGCATAGTGTAGAAAATAATAAATAAATAAATAAAGGAAACGAAAGATAAGGAAAAAAGATATACCTGCCCAGAAGCAATTTCGAAAAGGAAAAAAACTGAAGAGGTTTGATTCAATCTTCATGGAAGTTCCGAGGGCAACAAAACTCGATCTTTATGGGAAATTTGATGGTGATTAAAACGACCTCCGCAGAGACGATTCGAAATGCTGCCAACCAAGAAGATCTTCGAAGAGACGATTCAAGTTACTAAAAAACTGAGTAGATGTTGTTGAACTTGCTAACAACCGTGTAGCACCTTCGCAGCAATAAATTCGAAACCTGGCCAGGAGATGTTGAATCAACAATACCTTTGGGAGATGCTTTAGAATATCAATGGGGTCAAGCAGTCCTTCATAGCAAAGCACCCAATTTATGGGGCCTTTCGGTATTTAGATACTAAGGGGGCTGAAGACATATGCTATGGAATATGGAGGATAATTTAAGAAAGAAGTTGCTCCACACGATGCCAACACTACAAGAAAAACTGCATTTAGTGAGAGGAAATTCCGTGGTTAAAGCCCCAAAAACTGTCATAAAAGACATTTAGTGACGGGATATATACCGTCACCACCCCTGGCTACAGCTTCCGCCACTAAAGGTAAATAATGACGGGAAACCAGTCCGTCACTAAAAAGTATTTAGTGACAGTAATAACCCGTCACTAAAAAGATGTATAATGACAGTCAATTCCCGTCACTAATTGCACTAATCCCCGTCACTAATAACTTAATTATGGACTAATTTTATAACTAAGTAACCCGTCACTAATAACACTAGTCATAGTAATATACCGTCACTATAGAGTTTATATAGTGACTGTCAATTCCCGTCACTAATTACACTAATAGACTCTCATTATAGAATAACATATTAAATAACTAACCCGTCACTAAATCTAAATTTTTCGTCATTATATCAAATATTTCCCGTCATTAGTGGTATATTTTAGTGACAAAGTGTATACAAATTAAATCATTTTTAATAAACAAGAATGTCTAACTAATAATGTCTCAACAGAGCAAAGCATTTCTAAAATGCTATTCCAAGTGTATACAAATTACAACTACACATAAAAATGAAAGCATTGCCAAAGTCTTTGACAAGACTTTTACTTCTAGTTGGCTTTCAATATCTTTAGGCTTCCCCCATTTCACCAATAACTTTGTCACCTGCGCAGTAGTAATGATCAAGAATTTCAGAATGATTTAAAAAGCTAGAGCTATAATTCTGCCAACAAAAACACGGAATCAACATGGGAGCAAATAAAAAGTTAAAACGTAATATTAACTTTGAAACTAACTAATAACCATAGTAATTATTTATAAATCAATCCATGTCGAACAAAGGCCATAGCAGTACTCGCTTATAAATTAACCACTCAAAGCACTAGAAATTTTGGAAGTACAGACTGAAAAAAAAAAAAAAAAAAAGATTCACTATCATAATAGCAACAAAAGCAAAAAGAAAGTCTACTTGTATTTTCTCATGCATCTCTTGTGTAGTTATTTTATATGAAAAAATCATAACATCTCTTGTGATCAAGTTAAAATACATTACTAAGGATTTCAAGTAGTCGACTCGATACCTCAGTTTTCATCTGAAGAATTGCAATCACGTTGCTACTTCAAATATGCTTGAAGTTCGAGAGCATCTGGCAAAGAGAAAAATATTTCTTCAAATACAAAGTTGAAGAGCATTCCAAAACGATATCAATACATCAACAAGCAGTGCATCACCCAATGGATTAATGAACACAATTGATTAGTCAACGAAAACAAATAAGACAAAGAGAAATCAGCCAAACAAGTGAAATAAAAAGATAACTCAAGTTCATCTAAAAGTCAACAATAGTATAACATGATAAGGGATTCCTGAAATAGGTTAGCAT
Organism: Ajuga chamaepitys; assembly: GCA_958295605.1. Lineage (NCBI taxonomy): Eukaryota > Viridiplantae > Streptophyta > Magnoliopsida > Lamiales > Lamiaceae > Ajuga > Ajuga chamaepitys. The sequence continues at coordinate 50,648,567 of OY282508.1, read as the reverse complement.
TCTCCCATTCGAATTGGGATCTCAAGAGTATCACACAATTATTCAAGACATCAAGTGAATGCTATCAACAAAAGTAGGGATAAACCAGTAAATAATAGCATTGCTTTTCTATAAGAAACAGAATAGTAAATAATAGCATTGTTAAAGAACTTAAGACTACACATGCATATTCTTTAATAAATAATATGCCTTTTTAATTAAAGAAATTTGAACTTATAGTTCCACTTAAAATATATGCACGCATATTCTTACCGTTTCTGTGATATTTATCAGACTTCCAACTTTATGATCTTGGAATTTGATGTTATTGCAATTTTGATATTTCCTACAATCTACATCATTCTTTATATGGAGTAATTAACACTTGTAATTCAATATAAAAAAAAAAAATTCAAATACTTACACATCTACTTTAAAATACCGATACTAGGATCATGCGCATGAAGTCTCTATCTACTCCTTCAACATCTCGAGTGGTACGATCTTACGAAGGTTTTCGTTTATGCCTCTGGCTAATTTTTGCATCTCTGTGAAAGGTAGAACAGTACTACTAGGAAGAGTGGATAACACAGCCAAAAACTTGCTAAAGAAATTTGGAACCATCCCAAGTTGACATAAAAACCTGAAGCAAAAAGTTATTTCTTTCAATTAATCCAAAAGTAACAGTGAACAACTTTGATCATAAGGTCCAAGTCATTAAAATATATACCTGAATCATCAACAACAACCAATTGGCATAACTTTAAGATTAAAACAGGGGCAGACTAAAATTAGCAATACCAGAAGTTATCAGTCAAAGAACTAAAATATGATTACGAACTGACTTAGCTCAGTACGTTGGGGTTTAGTTTAGATATTACACTGAGTTCTGCAGCCATGTCAATATGTACTTCAGGGATTACAAGCAATTACTTTTGATATTGGAGCAATGATATGGCAAATTCATAGCCTAACCATCTATTCAAGCACTCTTTCTAGCTTCTATGACCAACAATTGTGTAGGCATAGCTTAATTAGTTGATAAGGCTCTGATAAAAAAATATAATAGAACATAAATCAAATCAACTAAGAACTGTAGCTCATGGAAATAAGAGGCTAAGGGAAAATAGTATTATCCATCTTTAACTATTATATGGTCCACTATTTTCCTTTCTAGGATGTACAAAAGAAGAAAAAGTAAAAAAAGCTTTACAAGAGCAGCAAAAGTCATTAAAGACGAGAAATGAAGAAGATGACATATTCACATACAATTTCCATATTTTTAACACAAAGTTAAGAATTGGTAGAAAGGAAGAAATAATATGCATAAAGTTAAACCAACTGATATAATGGAAATCTTATTCCGCTAATCCCTACACCTATTATTCATCACCTGAAAGAGCATCATAAACACAAGGCTAGCAATAAATTTGTACTACCAGAGGATAAGAAAGGCCCTCAACAACTAAAAAAAAACAGAGAACGGAAGAACAACTAGGCTCACCTCTATATGAATGGACTCTACAATCAAATATTAAACAATCGCCAGGATAGTTCTTTGACTTGAGTCTAAATTCGTGTTCCTCTAACTGCAACAAAATTCAGATACACCACATCATCAGATAAGCACAATCAAGTGTTTAACCTAAATTTCCATTTAATAATAAGCATTTTGAGGAAAATTATGTAATACTGTGATTATAATCTTCCTAAAAGCATGATCTTACCTTAAACAGAAACATATTCTCTTTGTAGTTTGCAGCATGACCAGATGTTTCCCACAACTGCATATTGGACAGATTTGGAGAGCACACCTAAAGGAAACAAGCAACAGCTAGTGATAACTTGTGTAGCACATTCACATGAATTATGTCAGCACTAAATTTGTTTTACCTCTTCATATCTTCTCTTCCAGTACTCATACGACTCTTTGCCTTCTTTGCTTCGTCCATTTCCGGAACCTTAACACATATAACAAGATGAAATAAGCTAGTTTACAGTCACGTTTGTTACATTTCTTAATTAATCTCAAAAACAAAAATACATATCTTTCTTTGTTTCAGATAATAAAATAACAACATGAGGCAAAAAAAAGGGAAAAATTTACAAGAAAGCACACCATGGTGGTCGAATAAATTAGGAAACCAACTGAAATTCTACAAAAAGCACCAACAGTTCATAATCAAAAGAAAACTGGAAATGATCCAGATAGGGGTGGGGGTGGGGGAACAAAAGAATAACACTGTTGATTATCATAACTTTAACCTCCATAAAAGAAGAGAAATTTCCCGGAAAGAAAAGAGTGCATGGGTCAGGAATTGGGAATAATCCCATCAAATCCTGTCACAATGAAATAACATCAAAACTATAGCAAATTAAGAGACAAGAGGCAACATATGTTGAAGAAGTGATATACCTAAGGCGAAGCAACACATGGTTAACGCGCGAGCTGGTTAAAAAGAAGCAAGAACAAGAGGCGAGTGAAAACACAGAGGTAGATAATAACTTTGTAGGGGTTGAAGAGTTACGACCTGATGGAAAACTAACTCAAGGCAATGTTGGTATCATCCCATACACATTTAGATGCATTTCAACTAGTTCTCGGGATCCTAGACCAGTGTTCTTACACTTGACACATGGGCATCGTATTTCATTCTCCTCTAAGGTCTTGGCGAAAGCATAATCTAAAAATTGGTGTATGCCAAGTTTGTATTGATCATTCAACCGATCATTGAAAAGACTTATCCATTTTTTGGAAGGTGCCATCTTAAAGATAACTAGAGCTTCCTAACACAAGCCTGGAATCGATTTAAGAAACAATTAATAATTAACAATTGGAAATCCTACTTGGAAGAGAAAATGTTATAAAATTTCCACATAAAGTGGCTTAGCAGTTAAAAACCTAAGATATTGAATATTCTATCCAAATATAAGATTTCGTAGTACCTTTTCCGTTTTTCTTCGTCAAAGGCGACCTATATTGGCTGCTGCACACTTGATTAAATATCTACAAAATAACTCAAAAAATGAGATTGAATATATAAAATATTATGGAATATAATTTCTTGAATTTCTACTCCTTAGAAGGACATTTATTTAACATAATCTTTGGATCAGAGGTTAAACATCAACATTGTGTTTGATACTTGACTTCTATTGATCACACAAACTAATCAAACAAATTTCTCCCAAATATTCCGTGTTTATTAATACTCATTTCGAATCAATAATTGATAATCACAACAAGATCATTTTAGAATGATAAACAGATGCTTGAAAGGTGTTTGAATTCTGATACCCTACACTTACCCTAATTTTGAGCTGATGTAAAAACCCTGAAATTCTTCGTCCCAAGTCCAATCTACAAGAGATACCAAACAAGATACAAAATCTCAGCCCTAAATAAAAAATCAAGTAAGAAAACAATAAATAAAGAAAACTCACCACCAGTTTTGACGGTGAAGGAGCAATTGGGGCCACCCAAGGTTGGAAATAATCGCCTACTACTAGATTGAGTTTTAGATCAGTGGCGATGTGCTAGATCGAGCTGGTATTTTAGACGGGAATCGACGGGATGATTCTGACTGGAAGAAAACAAGATTCGATGGGAAGATTTTGATTGAGCTTGAATTTTAGATCAGTGGGGATGTGCCTTTTGGTGGATTTCAATCAATTCCATGGAATTAGGAAGCTGCATCTTGACCTGCAATTTTAGTTGGAAGCTACAAGGGTTTTCTTGAGAGTGGAAAAGATGTGAGGGAGAGAGAGAACGTTGAGAGAGAAATTAGGAGTGAGAATAAAGTGTTCTGTGATATTCTGTATTCTTAATATGTCCGCGTCAACGATCTCGGCCGAGATCACTCCCTGTCTCGGCCGAGATGACTTCCAGCAATAACTCCCAGTTTTGCCTGCCTTCTCGTCTCGGCCGAGATCACTCCCTGTCTCGGCCGAGATGACTCTCCAGCAATAACTCCCAGTTTTGCCTGCCTTCTCGTCTCGGCCGAGATCACTCCCTGTCTCGGCCGAGATGACTCTCCAGCAATAACTCCCAGTTTTGCCTGCCTTCTCGTCTCGGCTGAGATCACTCCCTGTCTCGGCCGAGATGACTCTCCAGCAATAACTCCCAGTTTTGCCTGCCTTCTCGTCTCGGCCGAGATCACTCCCTGTCTCGGCCGAGATGACTCTCCAGCAATAACTCCCAGTTTTGCCTGCCTTCTCGTCTCGGCCGAGATCCTTCCCCGTCTCGGCCGAGATTACTTTCCAGCGAGAAACATCCCTGTTCCCCTGTTTCGTCAATCCTGCCTCGGCCGCGGCCTCTCGCCTCGGTCGAGTTGTTCCTAGACGACTTTTGGGCTCCATACTCAACAGTTTTGGTGGGGAAGTTCAGCGCCATTTTTTCAGCTCAATAGTGAGGGTGAATTTTATTAAATTTCTGAAATTTATATTTAGTCACCAACAACCAATATTTTTAGTGAGGGTATTTTTTTACTCTCATTAAATGTAAGAATATAGCACATTTAATGAGAGGCTTTTCTTACCCTCACTATTTTTTTGTGACTATAAGTGGCTTTTCTTGTAGTGCAATGACCAAGTTCGGGATGTTGCCAAGCTTGTCAACAATTAATAAGCACCTTCACACGAACGAGTCGGGACACGAATGATCGAGCGGGACTGTTGAAGGAGAGAATCGGGAAGCTGGCAACAAAGAAGCTCCTTTGCAAGATTTCGATGACCAAGAACATACTCCACAGGATTCCGATTGCTAGATTTGTATACTGAAAGCAAGACCTTTTACATACAATATTTCCAGTTATTCACTATGAATCTCCTATATGATTCTGTTTACACTAATCACTATATATGTCCCTATATCTCTCGGTATAAGTAGATCATATGGTGTGTTGTTGATTACAGAAGATCATATGATTGGTTAAACTTAATGAGATATAAAATATATATCACAACTGAGAAAACTTGAGGACGAGTTATTGGTATAAGCTGCAGTATCAAGTAGGAATAGTTTATCTTTACTATTTACTTATACTGTTATGTCTTTACGTATTGATAGGATCACGAGATAAGTTCTTCTACCTGACCTTAGTGAAGAACAAGAAATCTCGGTGACTTATTGTAATCTAAACCCTAAATAAGATTACAGTTATGTATGCATGTCTGTGTGTCACTTTGATTTACTATGGATGAGAGTTAAGTGCTAACTCTTTATACTCTGTATCTTCGGTGACAACAGCTTGCATATGATAACTGATAATTTGTGTTTAGGTAACCGTATCCGTTTAGGATGATGATATCCCCTTAAGGAGCTCAAAATGTTTATTGTACTAAACCCTGCAGGTTGATTAAGTTCAAGTACAATAATGAAGTTGAGTGGTACTACTTAAGGAATTAATAAGCAAGTAACTAATTTAAGTTGTCATTAATTAATGGATATTCGATATCTTAAATACGGGGATTAATTAAGTCTAATTCAAGCCACGACTCAATTCGGGAATAAAGGGGTAAGTCAGTATTAATTATTTAGTGGAATGAAATAATATTTATGAGTTAATTATGTTTTGGGCTGGACGTAGAATAATTAATTCATAGTTAGGCCCATCTTCATTTCTTGTATTTGATCCCTGAATTGGCCCATCAGATTCCTAGCCCAGTAGGGAATTAAACTACCAGGTCAGGCCCACACTCAGTTATTATGTATTAAATACATAATTCTCAGTCTGTGAAATGTAACAGAAACACGTAAAAAATCACAGTACAGAGAAGAGAGATTGAGAGGGCGGCGACGACAGTGTTGGTTCCCACACTTGGGATTTCTCAAAGTTCGTCGTCCATCCGGCGTTGAGGATCGAGCAAGGATATAGTCCAGAAGGTCAATCTTGGAGTCTAACATTGAATCATTGTGTACACGATTCTCAGGTCAACTCTAAAACACCTATGTGTTGTATTTATATTAATAGATGCATGTTTAGGATTAATCAATGTGTATATTGAATTATGACAACCAAGAAAGTCCTAGGGGAATTCGGTAATTCCTACAATTGGTATTAGAGCCTGGATCAGTTTTCTTGGCTCTGTCAGATATAATTCAATTATTGGTTATATGTGCGTTTATTTTACTGTCATTCTTCGTGGCTCATTTTTTATTGGTACGTCATGTTTGTTGACATTGTGATTGTAATTCACCACGAGAAAATTCATGGTTGGAGTAAGTTCGTTTTTTCTTGTATTTTTGTTGACAAATTTGTAAAAGTCGAAGAACGAAGACGAAGAACACAAAAAATGCAAGAACCCAGCAGCAGGTAGCCACCACCCGGCAGAAGCTGCAACTAGCGCCCGGCGACACCAGCAGCCAGCGGCCGGTGCCCAGCAGCAGCAGGCGCTCGGCGGAAGCAGCAGCCAACGCTCGGCAGCAAGCAGCCAGCGCCCGGCCGCAGCAGCCAGCGCCCGACAGCAGCAGCGGCGGCGGCTAGAGTTTTGCAAACCCTAGCAGATCGTTGCCATGCACGGTCCGGGGCGTGCGCAAGGCGATGGGCTTCGGCCCAACAGGCCCCGGCGGCTCGACAGCCCATCGGCCCATGCAACTCGTCTTTAGCCCAATGTTTCATTTTAGCCCGTCCGTACCCGAGTATGCGAGACCCGATGTGAAGGACCGAAAGCTTGAATACCTGTATTTGCTAAATTATGTAATAATTTAGGATTTATTTATTTATTTGTTTTTTTAATGTTGAGCCACGAAGAACGAATTTTATTTATTTTTATCGTTTCTTTTCACTCGATGGATGTTTAATATTTATTATTATGTCAAATATGTCTACATGATTTATTAATTGCGCTTAGACTATCATGCTAGGAACATCACGTATTATTAGCATATTTAAATTCTCTGAGCATGCTTTACTTGTTAAGTTTAGTTTTATTTATACTTGGGGTTACGTGTTGTTGCATGGACAAACCTTTTGAAGTAAAAGACTAAATAAACCTTTTGGAAATTATCTCCTAGTAGTCTCTTCACTTTTCAGTCCTCGTGGAATTCCCTGAGACTGTCCAAGCCATTAGATGCATGGCAGTCGATGATGTGGCCAAAATCTCTCACAAATTCCCTGTCAATTTTTCTTTGGAGGTTAGTCAATAAATTCTTAGCCTTTAATGATAACCTCAGAATGAAGGGATTTCTGGCCACCTCTTGGTGCCATCTATGTCATAGTGCTTCTGAGGAGACCAATCACACCCTTATTCACTGCCCTATCTTGTGGCAAGTCTAGAACTATTTTGCTAATCTGTTCTATATTCAGCTTCCCCCTCACTCTACAGTCAAATCTCTGATCCAAGTTTATTAAAAATTTGATAAAATCACATCTATTTTTTTGGTAAAGCTATGGTAATTCATATATTAATATACACATCATAATTATAATTTATATTAAAATAAAAATTCGGTCTATAATGAGTATTGATTTCGCTAATCATTCCAATTATGTGATAGATCTAAATTTATATGTGATATCATTTTATAGTTGTTATCAACCAATCTGTATATTAAATTTCAGCCCTAGTATTTTTAGGGTCTGGCCAGGGCCGGCCCTAAGGGCTGGGCCTGTTTTGACATCTCTAGTGGGCAGGGCGGCGGTAGTACACATGACCATGCCTCACCTGCTCTGTTATAGAAAGTGTCGGGTTTTGTCTTCGCCCAAATGTCTCGAGATGTGACGGGTCGGGGCGGATCAAAATTGACATCCATATATTTAAGCAACTTTTAGCTTAAAGTTGGAAAAAATAAGTCTTAACTACTTTTAAGTTTCATTCTAAAATTATTTTCGTTGAAGTAGAAGTGTTTGTGATTGCTTCTACTTTAGAAGAATTGATTAAATTTAGAGGTCATGGAAAAAGTACTTTTTAGAAAAAGTAAGGAGTGTTTACAACAATAAGGCCCTGTTTGCTAAGATTGGCCCAACCCATTTAGGATTGGGCCAATCAGCCCATGTTTGCTTTCATATTTAATCCAATATATTGTGCATTTAGGGTTCAGGAAGCTGTCCATTAACAAAAAACGCCGCGCCTCACCTCACCTCACTTTCACCTCTCTCCTCTCTCCTATTACACTGACAAATGAAGGGACTCTTCACTCTCTCTCTCATCTGCAATTGACGACTTCATCAGTCTTCTCTCTTCTTCTTATTTCTCTATCTAAAAATCCCCCTTATTCAAGTTCTTTTTTCTGTAAAGTCTCTCGACTTTGTTGCATGGGTTGATCCTGGGTTAATTTTTGTTTGTGTCTAGATGGATTTGGTGGAGGTTTTAAGTCGTCTGGGCTTGCAGAGGGTGTAATGACCTCTGTCAATACCCACCCACCTTGGAGCTTCGATTAATGACGGTCTTACCCTCTAGACCTCAATTTTCCCCTTTTAACAGACGAATCTTCTGAAAAAAGGCTGGCATGTGACCCTGCTTTTGAGGGCTTTCATTTCGTTTCTGTTACCAGATCTGAGCCCGTGACCTATTTACTGCTTTCTCTGATTAATTTAAATTCTGTAGTTGTTTTTGTTTATTTCTCGTGTGTAAATGCTTGTGTAATCTCCCCTCTCCCCTCTCGCCATGGAAAACCTCCACTCTGTCTTTAAGCACACACCCTCTGAAAGAACCTATAATCTTCGGTCTGTGAAGCACAAACTATTTTTACCCTACACATGGCACACACTTTGCACTAGACAACCTTTACATTCTTATTTTCTGAATCAATTTTCTCCAACTCCAAATTTATGGATCCAAAAGGCCCCCCATGGTGGGTATCACAGAGAGAATGAGCTGAAGCAGAAAAGCATATGGAGAAAATGTTGATGTTCTGATTATTTTTGTAAGAGTAATTTTGGATGTTTGGTAGGTAAAGATATTAAGAAGAAAAAAATCTTATTACAACTTTAAAAAAAAATGGAAAATGAAAGTAATGGACTAGATTATGATATGAGCTTTAATTAATTATATGGACTAGAATATTAGGCCCATATACCTAGGGTATGTGAACTATATATATATATATATATATATATATATATATATATATATATATCTACTCCCTACTGTAGGGAATGATTAATCTTGTCAGTAAGAAACATCAAAGAGCTCAATAAGGGATTTCCTAGCAATCACTTATTGAACGATTGTACCAATGATAGTTCCTGCAGCGGACGACATACGCATGGATACCTGAAGTGGTGAATCAATCGCTCAATTCTGTCCGGTTAATTACGAACAAGTAAGTAATTCGAACTTATGCGTAATAATTGCTCAACGTTTAATTCGATTATAAATCATGATCATAATTCTCGATTTATTATTCCACTGCGTACAATAGATGTAGTCGAGAATTACTAACAATGGTATCAGAGTTCGGGGCTCGATTTATAATCAGATTAAATTGTGGATTAGAATTTTGAAATAGTCTAGTTTTGGTTTTAAAGGTTTTGAAACTGTGCAAAAAAAAAATTGAGTGGATAAAACTGTGCAAATTTTTTTTTGAAATAGTCTAGTTTTGAAAAGCTTCTCAACAAATTTTGAAACATGTTGGTTAACTCATATATTTCGAACGAATTACGAAACAAGGTTTTGAAACTGTTTGAATGGATAAAACTGGATACTCTGTCGTCATGGCCCTGTCCGCCCGCCACGGTGGCGGCGGCATCGTCGGCGACCGTGCTCGCCGCTGCTACGCGAGAGGGTGGCGGAGCGACTGGTAGCTGTTGCACAATGCGACAGACGACGGCTGCGGCGGCAGCGTTTTGACTGCTGCTGCGCGTCGAACATCGACAAAGACGGCGGCGATCGTCGCTGCTGCGCGGTCCAACGGAGGGGACGGTCTGCTGGTTCCTGCGACCGTTCGTTCTACGACGGATGGCCCGGCGAGTCGGCGAATGGTTCAACAGCTGCTGCTGTTGCGACAGAGGCGGCGCGTTCCCGTTGCACTACTGTTGCGATGGTGACGGCGGCGTTGGTCGCGTGCTATTGTTGATGCTGGTGATGCGCGTTCGGCCGATGGCGGTCGGCGACGGCTGCCAGTGGCGGCGCTGACTGTTGTCCCCAGTCGAAACCCTAAAGAATTTTGGGCTGGGCCGATTTTGTGTCGGATCTAGGCTGGGACCCTTCTGGGCTGGGCCGTGGATATAGGCCCATGTTAAGATCAACCCAAGGCTGGGCTGCTTAAGCAGCTGCTGGGCAAAGACAGCCTGTTTGGGCTGTTTAAAAAAAAGGATTTTATTTAATTAATCAAATTAGATTTATTAATTAGATTAATTCTTAAGTCCAATTAAAATATTAATTTGTTAATTAGATTAATAAATCTTATTATTATTGTTTTGAAATAATAATAGACTTATACATTCAAGTTAATTTGGAATTAACATTAAAAGTATACTTATATTAATTATAATTAATATATTTATCTGATTGACTAATATTATATTAGATTAATAAATTTTGATAGTATTATTAATTTTGAAAGAATAATACTAGACTTATATATTTATATTAATTTAGAATTAATATTAAATGTATTTATATATATATATTAATTTGGAATTAATATATATAATTTTAATCCACATTTAATTAAAGAATAAAATTTAATTGGATTAAAAATTTATTCGTTGAGCTTTTATTTGATATTATGTGATAAGCTATTATTTGATTTTATGCTTATTCAATTTAAATTATAGTAATTTGAGACTGCTTTTATGTTTGGGTAGGCGGCGCCCAATATATATAGTCTGCGACATTCTGTATGGGTAGGCGGCGCCCAATATGTGTGGTCCGCATTTCTTATACCTGGGTAGGCAGCACCTAGTAATTGCGTTTAATTTAATATTAGATATTAAATTTAACAATTAGTATCACATATAAAATTCCCACTAAAACCAAGTCTATTTTAGAAATAAAAGCGTCGTCCATCATAATTGTTTGAAATTCTTAATCTCTTCGTCCACGAGTTTTACACCAAAATATTTACTCTAAAACGACGAGGTTGGGGCTCATTCATAGATGCATGGTTGGCATCGTATGATGGAATTGACTTGCTTAAATTATTTTGTGACGCCAAAGCAACCAAAATAGTTTAAGGACGCAAAATTAATTGGATTAATTAACCAGGAATTGCAAAATTGTTGTTGCAATTGGCTTGGAGGCCTACTGAGTAATATTACTGCAGTCATCAGCCAAAGCAGAGGCTACAGTAATATAGACTTGGATCTTGGACTACTAAGATTTTATAATTATTATAAATCTGTATTTTGTGTTTGGGGACGCAAAATATGTTAAAATTAGTGGGAGCTAATCATTACAATAAACCCTTGTTTTGATTAGTGATATGAATGTGATCTTTATTTACTTTATTCTAATTTACTTTTCCATTTGATTATTTTCTGTTCAGATAAAATGTCGAATTTGGCTTATAAATGTTTGATGGAATCAAACGAGTTGACTGGGTCTAACTTTAGGGATTGGCTATGTTGCTTGTGCTTGGTGCTAAAGCAAGAAAAGGTTGAGTACGTCTTGGACGAACCAATCGGTGTCATCCCTGACAAGACTTCTCCTGAGTATGCTAAGTTTGACGCAGATGCTCAAAAGAAGCATGTTGAGGATGCCACGTCGGCTTAGTGTGTCATGTTGTCTTCGATGAGTATTGAACTGCATAGGAAACATGAAAATATGCTCCCTTATGATATGATAAAACACTTGGAGAGTCTGTACGCCTCACAAGCTCAGACAATGGAGTATGAGATACTCAGTGACCTCTTTAAGTGTAAACTTCATAGTAGCGCCCAGGTTTCTGAGCATGTACTGAAGATGATCAGATTAATTGAGAGGTTGACATCGATTGGAACGGTGTTACCCTCAAGTGTCTCAACTAATCTGATCTTGCAGTCACTTCCTAGTTTGAAAATTTCATAGTGAACTTCAATATGAACAACACGAAGGTGACTTTGCCTGAGCTTCACAACATGCTTAAGATCTATGAATCTTCTACCTCTAAAGGTAAATCTTTGCTCGGTGAGCTCTTCTGCGAACTCTTCCAAAAGGAAGAATAAGCAGAAGAAGAAAAAGAAAGCATCTAACGGTGCGGCGTTGAAGCCTAAGAGTGGAGGGATTCAAAAGAAGTCGAAACTGCCAAAGGATGAGTGTCTATTCTGTCACGAGAAGGGACACTGGAAGAGAGACTGCCCAAAGTTCAAAGCACCAGGTGCATTAGTTGGGAGCTCAGGTATGTTTGTCATTGAGATAAATATGTCTATAAACAAATCACAATCCTGGGTATTAGATACAGCTCGTGGCTCACACATTTGTAACAATGTTCACGGTCTAAGTGACAGCAGGAAAGTGAGGCCTGGGGAGGTCGACTTACGCGTGGGAAATGGAGCAAGAGTTGCTGCTGAACGTGTAGGGACTTATAGATTAAATCTTCCTTCAGGATATAGACTAGATTTACATGATTGTTATTTTGTTCCTACAATTTCAAAGAATATTATTTCCATTCCAATGTTAGATATTCAAGCTTTTTCCTTCCATTTTGCAAACAATAGATGCTCGTTTTCGCTTAATGGATTGTTTTATGGAAGTGCCTCTCTTTCGAATGGTTTATATATGCTTGAATGTGAAAAAAAATATTCTCAATGTACAAAACAAACGACCTAAGCTAAGTAATACGAATAACAAAACCTATCTTTGGCACTGTAGACTTGGTCATATCAATGAGAAAAGAATAACAAATTGAGAAAGTTAGACTATCTCACATCATTTGATTTCTAATCATATGGTGCTTGCGAATGTTGTCTCAAAGGAAAGATGACAAGTAAACCACTTTCTGGGAAAGGGCTGCGTGCAGGTTGTGCTCGAGTTGATCCAGACAGATGTGTGCGGACCGTTCCCAACTCAAGCAAGAGGTGGATATTTGTACTTCATAACTTTTACTGATGATTTTTCAAGGTATGGATATGTGTATTTCATGAAACACAAATCTGAGGCCTTCGAGAAATTTAAGGAGTTTAAGTTAGAAGTTGAGAAACAACTTGGGAAAAGTATTAAGACTCTCCGATCAGATCGAGGAGGGGAATTGAGGGGAATACTTATGCCGAGATTTTCTTGATTACTTGAAATCACATGGAATCCGGTCAGACTAGACACCTCCAGGCACACCACAGATGAATGGAGTATCTGAAAGGAGAAACCGAACTTTATTGTATATGGTTCAATTCATGATGAGTTTCACCAGTCTCCCTTTATTCCTTTGGGGTTATGCCTTACTTACCACAATTTATATTCTGAATAGAGTTCCTTCTAAATCGATCGAGAAAACACCATATGAATTATGGTGTGGCAGGAAGCCGAGTCTTAATCATCTGCGGACCTGGGGTTGTCTTGCTTTTGTTATGAAGATGATGACTGATAATTAGTTGGAAACTAAAAGTGAAAAATGTTATTTTGTGGGATATCCTAAAGAAACTAAAGGATATGAATTCTATTGTCCTGGAGATCACAAGGTGATAATATCCAGGAATGTGACGTTTCTTGAAGATAATTATGTCTCCAAGGAACAAGGTCACAACATGGTAGATCTTGAAGAAATTCAAGAACCACAAGATAACATGGAGGATGAGGTATTGTACAATGGAGTGGACAAGAACTCAGTGGGAGTTTTTGATGATCTATTGGGAGGGGAAATGACTCTTAGAGGGTCACCTCAAGACAATGAGATGTATCAAAGATACGATATTGTATCAACCCCACCTCAAGAAAATCATAGCGAAATTCTTGAGAATATCCCAAATGTTGAAAACCTCAACACGCAGGAACCTCATCACGATCAGAATAAACTGCCTGAACCAACGCAAAACCAACTTAATAGGCCTCAAAGAAATCGTCGTGCACCTGAAAGACTAAATCTATTGGTTGAGGACCAAGATGATGAGGTTGATTCAGAAGACGACGAACCTAAGACCTATATTGAAGCGGTGTAGGGCACTGATTTGAAGATGTGGCTGGCTGCCTTAACATCTGAAATGGATTCGATGTACCTCATTCTAGTCTGAGAACTAGTTGATTTACCAGATGGGCCCCATAGGCTGCAAATGGATCTACGAGAAGAAGAGAGATGCAGATGGCAAGGTACAAACCTACAAGGCTAGGTTGGTGGAAAAGGGTTATAGTCAGCGAGAATGCATTGACTATGATGAAACCTTTTCGCCAGTCGCTAAGATTAAGTCCATTAGGATATTACTTGCAATAGCTGCATACTATGACTTTGACATTTGGCAAATGGATGTCAAAACCACGTTTCTCAATGGAGAACTCGAAGGCACTGTGTATATGTCACAGCCTGAAGGTTTTATATCCAAAGAAAAGCCGAATGGAGTATGCAAGTTAAAGAAGTCCATTTATGGACTCAAGAAAGCATCTAGGAGTTGGAATATTTGCTTTGACAGAGCTATCAAATTATTTGATTTTGTCAGAAACAAAGAGGATCCATGCGTTTATAGTAAACGCAAGAATGAAAATGTTTTCTTCCTTATCATATATGTTGACGATATACTTATAATGGGAAGCGATTGTTCCATGTTACAATTCGTGAAAGATTGGTTGTCTAGCTCCTTCATGATGAAGGATCAGGGTGAGGCTTCCTACATCCTTGGAATTAGGATCTATCGAGATAGACCTAATAGGATGTTGAGATTGTCTCAGTCTACTTACATAGACAAATTGCTGAGATGCTTCTCAATGGAAAGTTCCAAGAAAGGATTTCTTCCTATAGGACATGGCATTATATTGTCTAAGAAAGGTTGCCCTTCTAATGACAAAGAAATGAGTTACATGAAGAAGATCTCGTACGCTTCGGCTATAAGATCTATTATGTATGCCATGATATGTACTAGGCCAGATGTGGCTTATGCACTCAGCATGACAGGCAGATTTCAGCAAAACCCGGTGAGATACACTGGAGAATTGTCAAGACTATTCTTAAGTACCTTAAAAGGACTAAAGAATATTTCTTAGTCTATGGTGGGAAGCCAGAGTTATCAGTTACTGGTTATACTGATGCTAGCTTCCAAACAGACCATGATGACTTCAAGTCTCAGTCAGGATATGTTTTCGTTCTCAATAGTGGTGCAGTGAGTTGTAATAGTTCCAAACAGAGCACAACTGCCGATTCTACCACTGAAGCCAAATGTATTGCTGCATCTGAAGCTGCCAAAGAGGTTGTTGCTTTGTTAGAGTTCGTAAAAGAACTAGGTGTCATTTCAAGTGCCAGCAGTGCAATACTGTTGTATTGTGACAACACTGGTGCGGTTGCGCAAGCAAAGGAACGCATAGCCACGAACAGGAACAAGCACATTCCCCGAAGATATCGTCTGATTAGAGAAATAACATATCGGGGCGATGTGAAGTTAGATAGAGTACCCACTGATGATAACTTGGCTAATCCTTTCACCAAGCCGTTGTGTATAGCAAAGCACAACAAGCACTTTGAGAGCTTGGGTGTTAGACATATTGGTAGTTGACTTTGATTTAGTGGGAGTTTATAGTTTGTGTGTCTTAGAAACCTTTTCGTAAAGACATTCAATACTTGATCACATTCTATGATAATATGTTTATCGTATGGGTTTATGCATTTATTAAAATAATTATTTAGATGGTTTGTTATTATTCTTGTGACTGTTCCCTTGAATCATGACCTTCATTTATGGTGTGAGATATAAATGATATAGTATGATTCTAAAAATTGCCATAATCGATGATCATCAAGAATGGGATATTGATGACACGCGATAGGTTAGCATGTGGTCTGCATCACATTCTTAGAGAATGTAGTAGGTCTCACAACTACGAGATATTAGATATCCGTGATGGACACATGGGTACTTTGGAGAGTATTGGTACACCCTACTATTAAACCGTTTGTTTAGTGTCTACAGTTTATTAGTGTGTGGAGTATGTAATGATCCTTTGACCTGAGGTCAATACTCATTTTGTTTATTAAGTGATGAACTTTGACCAAGTACAACGCTTGCCTCCCAAAGGAGGATACACGTCTTGTGTTGGGTTCATCTGAGGCAAATGAAAATGGTAGTTGAGCCAAGAATGGGATTCATTCCTCGATTGAAACTCGAGAGAACACTCATATTTCTCTATATTATTTGACAATAAGTCATTGGCCAATGCAAAGGATATATTCAATTAAAGTAATTGAATATGATCGAATGTATCATATAATAAAGATGAGAAAAATGATTGAGCTATTTGGATAGACACATGGCAGATCCTAGGCTCAATCGGGTGGTTCGTGAATGAAGGGATATTACAAAAACTTCATATAAAGGTTTGTTTACTGGATTATAGAGTTCGCTGCGCAACGCAGTCTAGGAATTTTGTGCATACTTTAATTAGATTATCGTCGATAATAGGGACCCGAAGGGTCACGCTTTATGTGTATTGTTGTTCCGCTCAAGGGTACAATGTTGGTGTTTCGAATTATATCTAATGCTAGTCCAAGTGGGAGATTGAAAGTAATGGACTAGATTAGGATATGGACTTTAATTAATTAAAGCAGACCAGAATATTAGGCCCATATACCTAGGGTATATGAACTATATATATATATATATATATATATATATATATATATATATATATATCTACTTCCTACTGTAGGGAATGATTAATCTTGTTAGTAAGAAACATCAAAGATTTCAATAAAGGATTTCCTAGCAATCACTTATTGAACGATTGTACCGAGGATAGTTCATGCGGCGGACGATATACGCGTGGATACCTGAAGTGGTGAATCAATCGCTCAATTTTGTCCGGTTAATTACGAACAAGTAAGTAAATCGAACTTATGCGTAATAATTTCTCAACGTTTAATTCGATTATAAATCACAATCATAATTTTCGATATTTATTATTCCGCTGCGTACATTCAATGTAGTCGAGAATTACTAATTAAAAAAAGCAAGTCCTTGCTGCTTGCAGCTCTTGAAGAGAAGTTGCTTATTTTAAAACAGAAGTTAAATAGTTGTTATATTAAAATAAAAGAAAATAAAGAGTAACAAAAAAAATGTCAAAAAGAAAAACACAAGCAAAGATAAATAAGAAGGCTAACAAACTTAGCAAAAACCACGCTACACAGAGCGGGAAAACTCTAAAATAATAGGAGCCTCATATCCAGCCCGGGCAAGCGCCGTGTTGATCCGGAGGGTCGTCCAACTCAATGTCATCACTCCATCGTCCTGTAGCTGCTTTATACATGGCCCGAAGCGCGTCATTATTCGATTGACTGACAACCCGAACATTAGGTTTCGATATAACTTCCATCAGTGCTTTACTTTTGGCATTGGGCTTTGTTGTCTTGAGTGCACCTCTACGTGGTGGAATAGATGAAGATCTAGAGCGAGACCGATTAGAATCCGAGCACCATTTACGAACTGCTTCCACCATTTTTGGTGGAGCCGTCAATATGGGTGCAACGTGCAAAGCCATGTCTTGGGTCCCAATGACCGCTGAACTCAAAGATTCCGTCAACGTGGAGCTGTCCTCCGAAAGAGGGACAATGGCTTCGTGCATGGGAGTAGGGCCCTGATGAATTAATGAGCTGGAATCGTGCATGGGAATGGGGCTCTGATTAAACAAAGGCACTTGAATATTCAACTTGTACTGCTCCTCCCTCATGCTAGTAGACGTAGAGTCATTGACCTGTTGGTCAACCAAGTTATGCGAGGTGGTAAGAAAATCCGAATTAACTGCATGAAGCTCCATATCAGTGTTGATGGTATTAACTAACGTGCATGTTGATTTCAACAACTCGGTGGTGGAAGGCTGCCTATTCTTCGAAAGGAAAACGTTCTCCGACTGACATTCCGATGTGTCAACTAGGGTGGCCGCCTCCGTAACCTGTTCAGCCAGAATATCAAAGGGATTTGGTGTTCCAATAACCTGAGATGGAGCCAAAGAGGACGATACAACAGCTTTTGGACGATAGACTTGTCTCAGAAACCAACTACGAGAACGACCCCATGACTTTGAACTCCTAACACGAGACTTAGAACGTAAACTGTGAGAAGTAGTAGACTGAGCAAGCGGGGACACCTATAGAGAAGCTTGAATGAACGACAGAAGCTATGGAAACTGTTTACACAGATCCTGAAATTTCACCTCCATCTATGGGTCCATGGTTGTAGCCAAATCTGGCGAAATATATTCAGAAGAATGATGTTTCGAAGATGCCCTTAAGAACGGAGATGCCACAGTGCCGTCACCGGAATTGCTTGTGTCAGAAACCCTAGGGATTGAATTAATCCTAGAATTCAAAAACGACAGGAACCGTGGATGCCGTCGGAAAATCTCCACGAAGGCGTTCAGGTGATGGATATCATCAGGTCTGGGAGTCGACGCCGTAAAGGGAGCACCGCAACAGGCGGTGGCGTGTGGATGTGAGAAACCCTAGTCGCAAACGAGCGTAACTAGGGATATTGATCGGATAAGGTTGCGAAACAAGGGGCAAAGATAGAAAAGACGTCCGACATTGAAGCCGGCGAATAGGGATGACCAGAGGTCAGGTTATTGCCGTGAAAATTGAAGGACGGCGGCCAAGTGAGATAGGAGAGAGAAGAGAGCGATCATGGTCGCCTCTTTTCTTGTTCAATTTATGATGGAAGTCTTCTTTTAAAGTAGAAGCAGCACCTTGGCAAACCCTTAATTTAGCTTTTGAAAAGTTGAAAACTCAAAAGTGTGTATGTTTAAGCAAGGGAAAAAACCCCTTTAGTGGTGGTGATGACGACATAATTAGAGGTAAAAAAAATTAAGTCGTGTTATAATTAAAAAAGTTATATTTGGTGATTAATATTGATAAATTTTAAAAATCATGTTGCAATTGAAAATTGGATGAAATGTGATGATTTTTTTTATATAATTAACCTTTTATATATGAGAAGCAAAAAGATGGATTTTTTTACTAGAATAACTTACTAACTTAGAACATGATGATTTTTTTAGAAAAACGATTAGTATAGAAACCGAGGGATTTACAAACAACCACAAAGGTTGCCATTAACCGACTAAGTTTGGAAATAAGTTGGAATATTTTGAAGACTTTCCAATTGCCAGATGCAAAATAACTTTACGTAAAAAAATCCTAAAAGTTCTCTTAAAAAAAATATAAAAAGAAAAGAAAGAGATTCTAAAATCTTGTTGTATAAGAAAAAAAATACTGTCAAGCAAAAAATGTAATTATTGTAATTCTAATTAACTTTCGGAACAAGCAAAAATATCCTATATAACTTATTTCAACAAGCAAAATTTTAGAGATCGGCCTGCAAATCCCTAATTGATCTCAACAAGCAAAAAATGGCTACGGTAAGTGAAACGGGAGAAACATGCAAAGAAGATGAAGAGACACATCATATTCCTACTAATTTGTATGAAAATATCCTGCAAATTTGCAAACGTGTTTGCAGGCGTTGGCTCAAATTTATTTCCAGTCCTAGATTCATTCAAAAGTATCTCTGCAGATCTAAGAACAGGACCCCAATCCTGATGCCGATGGAAACTTATATGTTAGACTACAATTATAGCAAGCAAATCCTCTACCCACCTGGCTTTTCCGGCGAAAACTCAATGATATTGGGCTGCTGCGACGGTCTGATATCTTTGCTCGCTACTGATTTCCCAAAACCCAAACTTGCAGTATTTAATCCATCCACAGGAGAGTATGGGACACCTACGTCCGATCACTTTGATCATAATCGTATTAGATACTCTTGGTTCGGTCGCCACCCCTCCACTGGGAAATATATATTGGTTATAAGAAGAGAATCCAGGTTGTCAAGTTCAATTGTTAGAATTCAAGTGTATGAATTCTGTTGCAAGGCGATCAAGCCATGGTCATCTTGCTCTGCACGTATGCCTCTTTTAGTTCTTCCGCGGGAGATTGGGATCTTCTTGCACGGCGTTCTACATTGGCCAGCCACGGATGACAATAAGGGATATATAATGATTGTTGCATATAATATCCAGAAGAATCAAATCCTCGAAATCCCATCCCCTGCAACAAGTCTCGGGTTTCGTGCACCTCCTTTTACCTTAGAAGTTGTAGATGGACGCCTTTTTACTATCAGTAAGGTTGGAGATACATTTGAGATGTGGATAATGAAAGAATACGGGGTTGTCGAATCTTGGACTAAATATAAAACCATCATGGGGTACGCCCAACCTATCTATATTTTGCGTCCTTTAGGATATTCTGTAGATGGTGATGATCTTATCTTAGATGCTAACAGCCGCAGCTTGAGCAAGTACAACTTCGTTAACAAAAAAATTACACATCTTAAAGATCACTCGTATAAGTGTCATTTTGCAGCATTTGTGTGTGTTGAAAGTTTAGTCTCTCCTGCCCTCATTTGGGAATAGAGTTTAACCTTGTTTTTGGTTTAGTTTGCAGAGGAATTCTTGTTTGCAGTTCTCTTTTCTTGGTACTATGTCATTAGTTACATTTGATTAAAGTTTTGATGATATTCTTGTTATTGTGTTAGTGAGTAGTGTACTTTGTGGCAGAGACTGCTTCGTGGAAATGTGCACTTAATTTTTGATGTTATGATTATGCATTCACCTCTATATATTAGTGAAGGACTTCTAAAGTCTTATTGGATAATGAGGGTCCAAGTACTTCAACATTAATTTATTAGTTACATGTCTTATTGAAGTTGAAGGTAGTTAAATGTCACTGTAAGTCTGCAAGTATTATTTGTCCACGAAACATTCCCTTTTTTGGCCATTGTTTATTCTATTTTATTTAAGCAAGTATGAAAGCAAAACAAGTAGTGGGATAAAACCCTGAAGAAATCATGGCATTGCGGATGAGCATTTGCTTCCATTGTATTTTATCTTATTTTAAGTCATAAAAGCTTTTAAAAGAATAAGTAATGGATCAGCTTGGTCTTCAATAGGAGAATATGTAGAATATGCAAGGGGGTGTATGCAAATACTTAAAGTAACTATTTTTTAGTTTTGAGCTTCAAATAAATTGAAGAGTGTATTTGAAATGACAAGTTCTGCTTAAATTTAAGTTGATTTGGACCAAAACCTGCAAGGTATAAATTATTGTTTCTCATAATCTCTAATTTTAATAAAGGTTTAAGTAAAAATAATTGCAAACACACATGCCAGGGAAAATTGCATTATTGGTCCACTAACTTTTACCTACTTGCAATTTTAGTCCTCTCCGATGAGCGATTTGCACATTTAATCCTATAACTCAAGTTTTTTCGCAATTTAAGGACAAATTTGGCCAGAATTTTTCAAAACCGCCGGATAAAGTCACATGACTAGCACATGACCTATAAAATTGGGGATCTTCACCTCTGAATGACACATGGCATCATCTCGTCAGTCTAAAAATTAATAATAAAAAATAATTTTCCACATCATATGTCAAAATAACATGTAAGTAATTAATTTCCATGTCACTTTAAATTATTTAAAAAAAATGGGAATGTAATAAAATAAAATAAAATAAAAAAATTCAGAAAAAATAAAAGTAAAAATCAAACATCTTCTTCTTCAAGAAAATTCTAGCGGATGACACAATGAAACAGAAAAAATAAAAAAATAAAAGAAAGCTCAACATATTCTTCTTCATTCAACATCTCCTTCTTCATCCATTGTTATTGCCATGACTTCTCTGTGTTATAGTCGAGATCAGATTCTCGTACGTGGATCTAATTAAAGAACACCCTTGGCTTTTTCATGCTCCTCTCTTCTTCGTCGTTGACGACGACTTCGACCCCAGCCCCTGTTTTCTCATCGCGAACTGTCCTACAGGGGGATGGTCCCCTTCCTCCGCCTTTTCCGCTTTCTTACGAAGATCTAGGCTCGATAAATCAGTTTTCTTTTCTAGGCTCGAGATCTGGGCTCCAGGGAGTGCTGATTCAAAAGTTCGAAAAAACCGTAATAAGAAAGGTTTTTTCAGACGTCGTCGATCAGGAAGATGAAGAAGAATCCATGGGTGAAGAATGAGGGCACCGTTATCAAGGAGAGGGTTGAAGAAGAAACATCAACAGTTCGGCTTCATTTTTTCTCTTTTTATTTATTTATTTTTTTGAAATATTTAATTTTTTTGTACTAGAATTTTTCTATAATATTTTGTAATTCCTTTTGGATTTTTAATTTTGTTTTTCTACAATTTTTAATTTTGTTTTATTATATTCCCATATTTTTTAATAATTTAAAATGACATGGAAATTAATTACTTACATGTTATTTTGAAATATGATGTGGAAAATTAATTTTTATTATTAATTTTTAGACTGGCGAGATGATGCCATGTGTCATTCAGAGGTGAAGATCCCCAATTTTATAGGTCATGTGACTTTCTCCGGCGATTTTGAAATATTCCGGCCAAATTTGTCCTTAAATTGCGAAAAAACTTGAGTTATAGGACTAAATGTGCAAATCGCTCATCGGAGAGGGCTAAAATTGCAAGTATGTAAAAGTTAGTGGACCAATAATGCAATTTTCCCGTCAGAATCTGTCGGAAGTTGCAATTATGTGTTCTTTGCTGAAAAAAAAGTGCATTTTTCTGATGTTAATTTTTTTAATTTTTTAGTGAATGGTTAGTTGTTTTATTTAAGAAGAATGTTATATGCTCTGTATTGCATGTTCAGTAATCTGGGTATGTGCCATCTTATTAATAGCTGTATTTGTGATTTGGTGCTTGTACGTTGCTTAGAATGGTGAATATTGCAATTAATTTGATTAGTGTTCCTATATTATTGTGTGTTCATGTTATGGTGTAGCTTGGGTGTTGCATTTTATTGAATTTAGGGGGTTTTAGTTGCTGCATCTAGTAGGGGTGCCTCCACCCTCTGAGTGGAGGCGTAAGTCAATCCCCCTAGATGTATAGGATTGTTTATTGTTTCATGTAATCAGTTTTGTATGAAAATTGATCTTGATTTGGCATTATGTAGTGGTACCTTACGTATGCACAGTTCCTCTGTAGTGTTTTTCCCGTTTTGATCGCATGTTTAGTTGTGCTTGTTTGCCTTAGCTTCTGTGTGGCTGTTAAAATTCATTCCGTGCGTATTTTGTTAGTGATCTATTAATTGACAATATATCTCCCGTTTGATCTTACTTAGGATTAGGGTGGTAGAGGGATTGTTTAGTAAGGTACCTAAAGTGAAGTAACAGTTTTCTTTTTTTAACTACCGAGCAAAATAATTGCGTTGTGGTCCGGAGCCGTTACAATATTTCCTTTATAAAATTGTGAACTTCTTTCCAGCCAAATTACAAAACCAAAACCTACCCGAGCTTTTTAGGCTTGTTTCAGAGAGTTCTTTGCATCGAAGAGGGGATAAAAAAGTGCATAGATTTTGTTTTAGGTGGTGTTTCTTACCTTTTTTTTTTATTATTTTTTTTATTTATTTTTTATTCACACGGATGGATGTACAATTTTTTGAATTTCTATTTTATTCCATTGTAATATTAGTATCCACAATATTGTAATGCTAATGTTATTATGGTTGATTTCCTCTTGTTTGGTCTTTATTTAGTGCGAAACGAAATTTCAGCCGACTAGGTAATAAAAATACAAACCACGATATCCCATGCAGAAATAATTTTCCAAACAAAAAAATAACTCATGTTATTATGTCATATTAATAAATATTAATTTTGATTATAGGAATTTTTTTAATAATATAAAAAAATAAAAATAAAGACACTTGTGTAGAAAGAATAAGGAGAACAAATTAACAATTAATCATTACTTTAGTTTGAATTAAATGTTCCAATTCACTCTATAGTTACAAATTTCCACCTCACAAAAAATTGCAATAACAACAATAATATTTTTTTTTTCAGTTAGAACAACACATATTATGGATTTTTATTATTGAAGTAATAAAGTTTTGACAAAATTTGAGCGCTATATATATTTTACAAAAAATACAAGCATACTCCTCCAATTTGAACAAGGTCAATATTAAAAATATTTATGCTTATAATTCCTTAGACGCTTATAAAATAACTTTTAAAACAAATTTGTTAATTTTATTTGGCCTTTACCTTTCTACGGAATATTATACAATTAGATGACAAGACTCGGAGCTCGAGCAAATCAGGCCAGGGCTAGGGCATCCGCGGGATCAGATCGGGCTGTTTGGACCCGTATTACCGAGAGAGAGTTCATAAACCTATGTCACAATGAATGGCACGCTGGTGGTATGCTTTCGGGGCGGTTTTCCCCACGCATCATGGAACGAATCACCAATACCCTGAACAGTCGATTTTAGGGCTTCACGTACACAGTGAATTCAGTTGATAATAAAATAAAAATTACAAGCGTTGTTGGCGCATGATGCGGGAGAACCGCTAAAATTTCGGAGTGGAATGGGACTACGAAAATGAGACCACTACAAAAAATCTGCTAAACAACAACACCTCAAAGACAACGGTTTTTGCTCAAAATCGTTGTCTATTAAAAAGTAACCATTGTTATAACTTTTACCGTTGTGGTTTAGAGGGGAGATTCTTCGTCGTGTGGTAGTGTGGAGGGAGCTGGGGATTCGGTTCTAGATGAAGCTCGATTAATTCTATAGAAGTTTCTAGAGAATTCTTCTGGAGAAATTGGGTGATTGAGCTGAAGTTGATGGCGGTTGTGCACAAGTATATGTGGAAATTATTCTTCTTGTTAAGGATTCTTTTGGCTAATTCGAGAAATGGAGATATATGGCCATGAGCTAGCCATGGGAACATCAGGATTCTGAAAGTTGTTCTTTCTGAATGCATCGGTAGTGGAGGAACATCGGCGGGGATAGGCGGCAGTACGGTGGCAGCGCTTGTCATAATCTTCTGCAGATGTAATTGGCTTTGGGGATTGGGTTTTCAAAATTCAAAGAGCTTCAATTTATGAAGCAGGAAATTTTATCTACACTACACGTAAATAAATTGATTTAATAATAATATTCATTTTTCCATTTCTACCCTTTCACAAATTCTTAGAAAATTTCCCGTCATGACACATAACTGGTGTTAAGAGACAGAGCAGCGGGGGCTGGCAGCTGCCACGACAATCGCCCCCTCAAAATTTTCAGGGAAATTATTGTGTATATACATAAACAATATAATTATTGACGGATTTACATGGAAGTCAAAGGAGCACTGGACTTCTCTGATCTTGGTCGAAATGAACTATTTATATAAGTATATTTTCATCGAATTTAATACAATGAAATTATATAAAATAAATAATTCTATTGTTTGACTTGAATTGATTTAATAGTAATCAATTGATGCATTCTTAAGTGAATTAATTTATTAATCGTATCAATATCATTAGTACTTTTTTTTAGAAACACTAAGGGGCCGTTTGCTAGTTCCTATAGGTATACCTCTTGATAGAAACTTTCGGGCTTTTTTATGTTATGCCACACCCATACATTACCAAGTAACTTGTTTGGTTGGCTTGATTTGATGGGTGTACATGTATATCTCCAGCCAAAAAACTTGTTTGCTTTCCTGGTTTATGATGTTTATAATCTAACAAATTTACGTGTTTAACCCCATCAGAAAATAAATTTTCCCTTGCCATAAAATAATTACTTATTATTTTAATGAAAAGAAAACCCGTCCTCAGCCCAAATCGCGTAATTGACGAGAAGAACATGAATATCCAGATCGCGAAGATATGAATTCTTACTCAAAACCAAGAATTGGAGATATGAATGTTTGTGAGAGGGTATAGATATCACCAATTTTTCATTCCGCCAATTTGCGATGGTTGTAAAACCCTTAAATCGCTTTTCGATTTTTCATATCCTTCTCAATCTTATCCCACCGATCGCGTGTAAAACAATGTCAAAATCGACGAGCGGCAACTCGAGAGGTAAGAAAATTATTGCGAATATTTGTTTCATTTTGCTACTTTTCTTTTTTTGACGGCATGTTCATAAATTTATGATCGAATTGGGTTAAATCTACATTGCAGGCAGTCCAATTTAGTCGGGTTCAATCGATACGACAAGACAACCTTGTGAATGTGGTTTGGAGTGCGTCCAATTCACGGCGTCGAAGCTACCTAACCCGGGTCGTAGGTTTATAAAGTGTTCCGGCATTGGGGTTGGTTACGCTTCGCCTAATACTTCAGTTATTGTAGTGATTTTTTTCAATTTTTAGAAAACAATGATTCATTAGTTTTCGCCTTAGGCTGCAAATTGTGGATTCCACAGGTGGATTGATCCAGAAATGTGCGCTCGTGCCAAGCAAATTATCCCCGGATTGATACGTCGATTAAATGAATACGAAGCCAGACTCATAAAAATTGAGTCAAGATTGACTGAAGAAGAGGGCATATGCGAAGAGCTTGGCTGCAGACTAGTAGAAGAGCAGACCAAAATCAAGGAGCTTGAGTCCAAGTTGATGACTGAAAAGGCTAGAAATGATGCTCTTATCTTAAGGCTGCAGTTAGAGGCTACAATAACCGAAAAAGTTAGGCGCACCTCACAAATGTCAAGGCAAGTATGTGTAGCATTTGTTGTGGCCATGGTATTTTTTGCTTTTTTCTATCCGAGTGTAAATCCGAAAGTTATGTAGCAATTTAATTTAAAATAATGTAATAGTACCAATTTGATTTTTGTTGTGTATTTGATATGTTGAAATGCGATTAAAGTCAAACTTCACTACCCTATTCTTTTTTTTATGAGCCAGGACAGAAAGAAACGAAGCAATCTTCTCATTAACTAATACGTATCTAGAGTCAGTTAAACCTCCTACATTTTTCAAAAGGAAACACAATCTAGCAAATGCATTTCGCGACATTCTTAATTGATCCAAGCAATCAATATCCTTATCAATAATTAGGCTATTCAAATAGTCAATTTGTTTGGGTATCTTGTCTAGAATGGCATATTTAACCCCACTAGCAGCATGTCTAGGTTGGTTACGGCTCTCCCTGCGTGCTATGTTTAATATTGTGTTTATCACAACAAAACTACTAGATAAAACTTCCTCTACAGCAAGGACTATCTCTGCGTTTCTCCTTCCAGTCTGATCCCTTTACTCTGTTTTGTGTTGTTAAAGGAAGATATCTCAGTTATCTTTTTATTGTACAAAAATCAGCATCATCATGTAATAAATAGGCGAACAAAAATATTAAACTAATCATTCAAAACACCACACAAAAAATGAACAAAGTGCTCACAATCAGCATCAACATTGAACTAACAAATGATATATTTTATTACATGTAGAAAATTAGACAAACTTAAAGTAATTATTGTGACACTAATATCAAACATAAAGGAATAATTTTAGTGACAAGAATTAAAAACTAAGTTATGACCCTCCACTTCGAATATCCCTTGCTGCCAAATGAACTTCACACAAACCTATATATATTTTTGTTATTAACAGTCATATTTTTGTTATCTGAGCACAAAACATCGCATAAAAATACAAGTTCCAATTTTATTTCCAAAATTTTAAATAAGAGAAATAAAATTTCTGTGCATCATAGTAAAACGTAAAAGACCCTAAACCCATAAACTAAGCTATGAACATAAGACGCAAGAATCAGTAAAAACGACATGCTTACCTGTTAGCAGCTACTTCGTCTACAATCTAAAACAAAAGAAAAATAAAAACAAATCAGGGGTTGTTAGACTTTGTTTATACATTATTATTTGATTTAAGACAAATGATTTTTGCTAGCAGCAGCAAAAATCAAGAGCGAAAAATACCCAAAACTGTCGCAAAACTATATCGGATGTAGAAAAATGGAGATCAGAAAGATGTAGAAGAAAAATGGAGAAAGAATGCGAAATACCTCAGTCTCCCGAGCACAGTGGCGTGAATTATGTTTAGCTGATTAGGGTTTTTAGGTATTTATAGGAAGGGGTAAAATAGTAATTACATAAAATAGTAACAGGCAGGTTAATGGGTGGGTTATTGTAACCCATCCCCCCCCCCCATGGGTTGTGTAAGACAGGGCCAATGGGTTTAAACTGACGGGCCCAAAAGAAGTAAAGGGCTGCAAATGTATCTACCAAACATCTTAATGGCCCAGATAACAATAATAATAAGGGCTTTAAACCCCTACCAAACGGTCAGTAAGGGTGTGTTTACTTAAGACTTGGCTCAATAGATTTAAGGACTCAAATCCCAATAAAGCACACTCATTAACTCCCTCAATCAGGTTTGGTCCAGCATTTTCCAGCCTTAAGTAAACATACCCTAAATCTTGATTATGTTTTTTTAATAATTGAATCAATTTATTAATCGTATCAATATCATTAGTACTTTTTAGTGTTTTATATATATATATATATATATATATATATATATATATATATATTGTTGAACCTCATAGACAAATTTAGAGACGCCCCGTACCTTTTAGATTTTCTAAAATTTGGTTTTAAATATAATTTCAGCAAATATTAAATTTAGAGTATAATGTATGAGAGTTTGTTTTCTAACTTTCTCAAAATGAGAAACTTACTTGGTGTAAAATTCGCCTTCAAATCATAGAGTATAATTAAAAAAATCTATCCCGATAAAACGAGTACCTAGATTTGTCAATAGATGGGCCCCCATCGACAAAATTTCTGGGTCCGTCACTGAGTATAATTGTAGTTAAATCTTGGATTTTGCTCCCCTCAAATTCTTAAAGCTTGATAAATATCCCCAAAAAATATTTCGCCACCTCAATATGAAATTCTGGTTCCGTCCCTATTAATGTCTTCTCTTCGACATTCCAACAATTTTTCCGCTGCTAAAACTAAATTACATCGTATTTCTACCCTACCACCTACTAAGCGACATTAGCTTCAATATATCAATATATTAGGGATCATCTGCATGAGAAAATGGCGAAAATATAATTCTTATTAGTTGGATTCAATTCATTGTATTATAAAATGCTTCATTTCTGATTTCATCTTTCAAATCCTTATGAATTGGGCAACTTTCCTCACAGCACACTTTGTCCGTATCAATCTTTGTTATGGTGTAAATTCTAAATAATTGATTGAGTTGGGTAACATTAATTGGATGATACTTTAACGGGATCATTGGACAAGGATGTAGTGGGATGTGCCTCGTCGGCTGTGGCACGTCCTGAAAAAGTGAAAATGTATTTTTGTTTAGAGAGATGTCTAGGGTAGAATGTGTACTGTATATGTCACATCAGTAGGTTTAAGGGTGGTTTATAGTATTAAAATATTGTGATAGGTGATGTGGGTAATGATTGGTTGATTGAGAAATGTGATAACTTTATAGGGAGGGATGTGGGTGGATGGGCCACATCCGCCTGAAGTGAAATTGTTTACGGATGGGTCATCCCACATCCGGATGTGCCTATCCCTGTCCAATATCCCCTAAGTTTATCTGCGAAAATAAGCGGAATGCAACCTTTGCTCTTTGTGAAAATAATGGACTAGATTAGGATATGAGCTTTAATTAATTAATTAATAGGTTATATTGATTAATTAATTAAAGCATGCCAGAATATTAGGTGGTAGCGCGATGTCATGTGTCGCTTTACCAAATTAATTGTGTACAAAGAATACACTATGCCTTATCCTACTACTCTAACTAGTAGAATGGCAAGTAAGGGTCGATCCCACGAGGAACAGTCGAACAATTTTACTTTTATGTATTAAGCTATTATGATCAAGAAATATAATGTAAATAAGCTAGAAAACAATAAAGAAGTGGGGGGATTTTAATGAAATAACAACTAACACCTAAATAAACAAAGACAAATAAAGAGGTTTCGGTTTTTGGTTTTTAAATAACAAAACGATTCACCCTTGATCATGTTTCACCTTGGTCTTGGACGATTTATGCAACTATTGTTAATGCCCTATTAAATTGTGATTCTAGCCCTTATCTCAAGGCTATTAACAAGCTCTAATAGCCTTTTTGTCCCTTAATCTTGGTTAGTCAAAATAAGCTCTTCGACTAACCCTATTCAATTTAATCGAATCCTCGAACAAGCTCTTTTAGATCCAATAACCAAATGCATTAAACACTAGGACAACGAGATAAATTCAACATAAAACTCGCAAGCTCGGTTTTAGTGGTTGAACTTTGTGTTATCACCAATAAATAAATCTATTGTTTGCTACATGTGAATCGAAAATCCTACAATTACGGATAGTAATTTCCTATTCTAGCAACACATTCACAAATCTCTTAAAGGGTGATCAATCCAATAATCAATTCATAAATGTGACTCAATAACAACAAATAACACAAAACACTTGATTACACAATATTTTCGATAACATTAACCGCAATAATCACATAAATGTCTTAAACTCAAGGTTCAACTAATGATTAAGAGTGAATTTTAGGGCGCTAGTCACTCATTACAACTATTACAAAGATAAAATAACAGAAAATTAAAGAAAACATGAAAATAGGATATAATGAACCAAAGGTTAGAGTTGAAGATCAAGATCTTCAACCCCCCTTCCATTCCTTTGCTTCCAATGGAGAAAAGTGGCTGATTATGTGAGGGGGATGGATTCTAGTTTAGGTCAAATTCGAAAATAACCTTATATATATAGAAGAGAAAGTGTGGGGCTGAAAAATTGGGCAAAAACGTGTTTTAGGATTAAAAACAGGCTATCGGGTCGCGGTCGTGAACCAAAGTCGCGGCCGCGAACCCTTCATTTTGCTTTAGTAGGAATTTGGTTCGTGGGCACAGTCGCGGGCGTGAATCCAAGTCACGGACGCGAACTATGCCCTTTCTCTTTGATAGGTCGTGGCTGTGACTTGTATTCGCGGGCGCGTCTAGTAATTCGAACCACTTCCCCCTTATTCCATCCTTGGCTCGTTCTCCGTTTCGGACTTCTTTGATACTCATTTTTCGGCCTTAATTCACCTGTTTTGTCCTGAAACGAGCTCAACACATTAAATGACCCAATAATACAAATATGCAAGATACACGATCAAATGTGCATTAAAATATCATTAAAACGACACTTAAAGCGACCTAAAATGCATGCATTTTCACATGTACCAAATCTCCCCAAACTTAAACCTCCCGAACAGAGCGAAGCAAAAAAGAAGAAGATAGGACACGTGTTAGGGAAGATTTAAGTGGCGAATTCAGTTTCAGACGACGTTTTCAAAAACAAGGTAATCATGATAAGATGAGCATATATGATATAACAATTTCAGCTACTTTTGAGACTTGAAAAACTCTCAATTAAAGATCCTCACCGGGTGACTGTATCTCTCGACTCTCAAGTGTATCAAATGGGTAGTGTATACGCTCACATTGAAATGCATAAAATGCCTACCATAGTGTAATATCCCAAAATTTTAGTGTATTATTTAATTCTAAAATATTATTTTACATGTTCGTATAAATAATTATATATAATTTATTACGTCTTTCTAAACTAGTGTCTTCCTATCCTTTTGTAAAATAAAATATTATTACTTGAATTAAGCTCAAAATCTTATCTATAAATATTTAAGATTCTAGACTGGTTATAAAAAATTTAGATAATATATCTGGCCCTCATCTTGATTAAATATCTCCCAGTATTTTTCCCACTTATTATTATTATTATTATTATTATTATTATTATTATTATTATTATTATTATTATTATTATTATTATTATTATTAGTAGTAGTAGTAGTAGTAGTAGTAGTAGTAGTAGTAGTAGTAGTAGTATTAGTATCATTATCATTATTATTATTTGTTGATTTATTAAGTTGGCCAATTATTTTATTCATGTGTCCAATATTGGGTTTAGACCCAACACCAATTCAATTTGGTCCATTTAATATATTCAAGCCCAATTTATATTGGAAATTAATATTAACTTGCGAATCCATTTATTTGCAATTTGTTTATTTATTTATTGATTTATTTAGGCTACAGTCTCAATAGGAATATCATTCATTATATCTTAAAATATTACATCCACAAATTGTTTACTACTAAGACGAAAGTCTACGTAGAAAAGTGCTTTGTTACATTTTAACTACTTAGTTCATTATTCATCTCATTAGTTAAACCCAAATCTTTGAGTTCAAGACTCAAGCCCAAACCACTAAAAAATAAAAAAGGGCCCATGTCTTGAGCCCAAATAAAATTTCTGGTTTGAATTATACGTCTCATAGTAATTTCCGGATTCTTTGCAACCAATATACAGCATAATCAGATAAATTCTACCATAAACCTAATTATAAATAAGATTAGTAAAGCCTATTCTAGTTTAGGCTACCAATTCAATATTGGCAGCAAACAATCGATTTCAATCATCGTTCGCCCACCATCCTTCACCCATAATCATACTCGAAGCAATACCACCACCCAGCCTCCATCAATTCATGAGTCGTCGCTAATCTAGTAAAGCAAACTAAACTTTCGGCAGATTTCCGTCGATACCATTTCCAAAATTAAGCCTGCAAAACCCCCAATCGGCTCACCCCAAATTCCAGGCCCCAATTGAATCCACAAATTACAAAATCATCATCATCAACACAGAAGTAAGGTATTTTCTCGTCTAATGTCCTATTGATTATGAATTCGGAAGAACATCAGCTAAGATATTGTTAGTTTCAACCTTGAATCCACAGATGGGATCGGTATATACCTTTTAGTTTGGCGAAATCCATCGCCGCAGATTCCATTCCCACTAATAGTTCGTTTATCATATTCACCATCCCCGTTAACCTAGTCCCGACGCCGAGCGTAAAGCTGTGGCGATAGCTGTTGGATCAGTATATGTGAGGCGGGTTGTATGTGCCTCTGTGGGGACTGTGTGTTTGGGTGTGAGAGTCGTGTATATGTGTGACTCGTTTGAGTGTGTGCATGTGGGTGTGCGGGCTTGCAATATTGTGTGTGTGTGTGTTTATGTGTGTGTTGCGTGTGATGGTGTGCGTTTGGTGTGTTACAGTGTGGTGTGTGTGTTATTGTGTGTGTATGAGTGAGGTGTGTATACAGGTGTGTCGTGTTATGTGTGGGTGTGTGTATGTGCATGTGTGTGAGTCTATATATATGTGTGTGAATTTGGGTGTGTGTAGTGTGTGTTTCACTGTGTTTGCGTGTTGATTGCATGTGTTGGTGTGAGTGTTTTGTGTGTTACAGTGCAAGTGGGTGTTACATTGTGTGCAGGGTGTGTGATTGAGTGAAAGAAGAGTCCTTGTGAGGGAATAATAAGAGAAAATGGAAATTTTATTCTCAATACCTTTAGTTAGTATTCATCACTATCTACCCTCAAGTTACTGCAAAGTGTACCACCATTTACCAATTGCCAAACACTTTACTGCTGTACCTCCATTTCACCCATATCAATCCACTTCCTGATATTATTTTCTTAAATTTCAACTCCCTTTATTAAGATTTAATAATTAATATTAAGACATGTGTCTTAATAATTGTAGGTTGCAAAGATCAAGGATTTCGGACATATCATTTGCATTATATTTCACTCATTTTACATGAGACACCAGGTGGGGGTTTATTGTTTATCGCTTTAATTATATTTACTTGACTGCCTACGTGTGCTATTATTTTTAAGTTGTTACTTGCCAATACAAGTAATTATTCAATTTGCTACTTGTCAATACAAGTTTAGCTTATTACCATTATGCTACTTGTCAATACAAGTTTAACCCATTATCAGTATGCTACTTGCCAATACAAGTTAGCTCTATGTGTCTTGCCAATACCCAATATTGATCCTTTCAGGTTACCGCGGTACCCAATATTGATCCTTTCAGGTTACCGCGGTGTGGGTCGATGGAGTTGAGGCGAGGCTCGGAGCATATGATAGTCACTAAAATTTTAGTAAATAATTTACCATTTATATGTAGCTACTTGAATTTTTTTGTGGAGGTATTGAAATGACTTGTTGTGACTAGATTAATAGGTAAAATATTAATAAAGTTAAATGACTATTTACTTAATTATCTGCGAATTATGTGATATTTGCATAAATTACTCGCTTGAATGTCTATCTAGGTTTTAAATATTGTGTGACAATGCATGAGTGAATTATTATATGATCTCTTATTCAAATAAAATAAGTAATATGCTTATATGCTTGTACTATGACTTGATTGTACCTTGATTTGATTTGCATTTTATATAGGCTTGTACGTCAGGTATGCTTGTACATTCACACACACGAACACTTATACTTAATAGGATAAATTAAAGTACACTCGTATGGGTATCCTTCCATACGGTCAATGTAAGTACACTTGTATGGGTCTCTTTCCATACGGTAATTATGTGATGATTAAATTATATTTCTGTTGGATGTGCGATAAATTTATCTTAATAATTTTATTCGTGACAAGTATATTAATATTATGTTCCTATAATTTAACTAATAAATAAATTATTCCGTGATAACTTAGTTGCTGATTTGCAAATCCCGAGCATGCTTTAATTATGAACTTTATTTGTATCTTTGTTACGGTTGTTTTTTACTTTCGCTACAATCTAGGTTGTGTAGGTACTTATGTATGACTTATGACTCGTGGCCCTGTTGTTACACATGATTTATATTTGTATTTATTTAGGTAATAATAATAGAAAATTGTAATACAAGTTTATTTGAAATATTTTCCTAGTATCGTATGGATGCTTAATTGTGTTATCTGAATTATTTAAAAGTGCAAACTGATTTTAGTATTAAAGTATTGACTAGAATATTGTTTAGTTGTTTGATTTTGACCAAATTGTGCTGATGTAATACGTCGTAGATGTTGCTAGTAATTAATCAAATATTTTTTATAGTTATAATCATGATTATTATGTGAAGTTGATTGGTCAGGATAATCGTTGGGAAAATTCTATTTTACTATTTTAGTTTAATTTAATTCTCCATGATCACTTATTTTCTAATAAATAATATGGGTTTGACTAGTAATTATCTATTTATTTCGATGTTACATGCGGTATGGAGTTTTATAATTTTCAAGTGCAAAGTGATGTTAGTTGATATAATTTATTAATAGGGATTTAAAATTTGAGTCCGACATTATGTGAAAAATGGATTTAGATGCATTTTCATTTCTTTTAACGGTCTGTCTAGTATTGTCTTTTATAGATAAATATATTAAAAAAAAAAACAATTACTTATTTCTATTTGAAAATGCTTTAAAATATTTTTATGAAAATCGGGTCGTTACACATAGGCTTGCCAATCATCTAAACTTCGATGTATACCCGACATGTGTGACAAAGAATAAAAAAGGTCTTTAACGGGTTGTAATGTTGGCTTGGGGCAAGGTGGAAAAATTTCTGGTATAAGTGACTATAAAACGGACTAAATGAGTCGTGCACTACCCATCTACCCCTCAAACAATGGTCACTCAACCTCACTCTTTACTTCCTTAGTAAACCAATCCCAAAAATTGATTTCTTCTCCTTACCACAAAGTCTACAACCTGAATGCTTTCTCAATTCTCCCTTGAAGTGTATTTTCTTTTGAATTTTTACAACTTTGAGAACATTTATTAAAAGGCATTTACATTACTAGCCTCTTCAAATCAAAAGCAACAATTGAGTATATACAACTAACTTTTTCTTTTGTTTTTCTGATTTTTCGACTTTTTTCGATTATCGATTTTCGATTTTTTTTTTTTACAAATATAAATAAAAATTGAAGAGGACTAGTATTCTCGATCCTTTTCCTATTGTTTCAATTCCTTTCACCCTTCAATATTCCTAATAGTTCACCCCTTTCAATCCCAAATTTACCCGACTACCTTCCAACCGCCTCCCTCATACTCAAATAGTCCAATTAAGGTCAAAGACTAATTTGAAAGGTACTTGGCTTGTAGAGTTGGGCTGTCAAACAAGAGGCTAAAAGCTCAAGGGGGTAACTAGGGGCAATTTTTCAATTTTTGGTGAAAAGGTGTGACATTTTCAAGTTTACAAATAGGCTAAAAAAATTCAAGAATTGCCTAAGGCTCCATTTGGATGGAGGGATTTGTGTATAGTTTGTAAAGTGTGTGTAGCGTAAGTACAGTGTGTAAAAAATTTGTTTAGTGTGTAAAATGTGTGTAGTGTGGGTGTAGTGTGTGAATTGTGTGTGGTGTGTGAAGTGTGTGTACGACATGTGGAATTTGAGTGTAACTTATAACATTTTAAAAAATAAGATGAATTAAAGATTTTTTTCTTTTTCTTTTTAGTTTATAAGCTTTAAGAGCTTATTTTTACATCTTATAAGTTGTTTAACATTTTATTTTGCCAAACACATTACAAAAAATGTGATAGTTTCTTTAACACTATGTTGAAAAGAATGATTTGCTTTTGACAATTAATATTTTTGGATGAGCAGATGATCTGTTGTTTTGATGGAGCGAGGATTGACATTCAATATGAGACTTTATTTGCTAGTAAGTACTGAATTACATCGTATCCAATAAAATCTTGTCTTAATTTCGCGGTATTTGGCTCATGTGTGTTTGTGAAGCATCTGTTTCAGGAGAATGCAAAAAAATGTGAATGTGTTTGTTTATGTTATAGGGGAAAGAATTGTTTGAGGAGAATTTGTTAGAAAATTCTATTTAATTTTTGTTATAGTTAATATGGACATTTGACGTGATATTGACACACATTTCACACTACACAACTATCTATTCCTGTATATATATTTTGTCACTGCTTTTGGTTTAAAAGACTTGTTTGGTTTGAATCATGGGAGCTTTGGTAGATTATTCGTAAAACAGGAATCGGATGATGCATAAAAACTCCTAATTGTATGTTTTGTTATGTCAAAAAGATAATCTAAAATGTCATTGACTAAACTACTTCTGTAAAATGTATGGTGATAGGTATGACCCAGTGACTTCGGGTCGGATCAACCCGACCCGGTGCAACTGAGCCCAGAAGAACGAGCCCATCAATCAAGTCGGCCCAGAAGCGCGCACGAGCCTGGAACGGCCCAGTCACGGCATATTTGAAAAGTGAGATCTCCACGATCTCCTGCCAACTCCCATGCAGATTTGGTGGGCGTAATTGTAGGGATTTAGTTAGGGCTTGAATTGAGTAGTATAAATAGCATAATTGTACTCGGATTTAGGGTTGGCACTTTGTACTCCTAGACTGCAACGTGTAAGATTGAAAGGAATATAGTGAAAAAACACCTCGGCAGGTGATATTTTACGCCCGTGTTCTTTAATTTTCTTGCATTGGGTTGCGTTACAAATTGAATTTTACTTCGAGTTCATTGGATAACCGGATTGCGCATCATCATATGGTGTGTGTATAGAATGTGAAACATGTGATTTGCGCCAAATGTATGTATAATATGTGTAGTGTGTATCGTGTGTATATAGTGTGTGAAATGTGTGTAGTGTGTAAAATGATCGTAGTGTGTGAAATGTTTGTAGTGTGTGTATAGTGTATAAAATGGTAAAATGTGTGTAGTGTGTGTATAGTGTGTGAAACATGTGTAGTGTGTGAAATGTGTGCAGTGTGTAAAATGTGGGTATAGTATGTAAAATGCGTGTATAGTGTTTTGTGTGTGTGTAAAATGTGTAAAAATGTGTGAAATGCGTGTAGTGTGTAAAATGTGGGTATAGTGTGTAAAATGATTGTAGTATGTGTATAGTGTTTGTATAGTGTGTGAAATGTGTAAAATTTGTGAATAATGTGTGAAACTAGTATTTCACCCGTCCGTTGCACGGTTGAAGATAACTCTTTAATATTATTAATTTATTAGTAGTAATCAAGGACGAAAATATCGGTATTTACGGAGATATCGGTCTTTCAATTTACGGAGATATCGGTGAAATCTCGATTAATATCGGAATATCGGTGAAATTTTTTGAAAAATGTTGCAAAATGTATTAATTTATCACGATATTTTATAGATTGTTATAAATCTACTTAAATTCAAATATTTAATCTAAAAATTGAGTGAAATTCACATATTTACAACTAATTGACAAATAATAAACAATACGAACATTGTGAGGGCAGACAGGATACATTCTGAACTCTTATCATCATTAAGGGTGTTCAAGTATTTTACAATAATATTTTAATTTATTAAAAAAAATTACCGTATTAAGAAAAATTAGTGGATTGCGAATAGTTTATAAATTTTACAACTAAGAATCATTAAAATACACTTTGCAATAGAAGGATAAAATTGTATTTCGGATAAAATAACATATAAGATTTACACTTTGCAATAGAAGGATAAAATTGTATTTGGATAAAATAACAGGTAAAATTTTATGTTTACCAGTTTGTCATTCCCTCAGCGGTTTAATCCGACTCCAGCTCTAACTTCACCCAACTTCCCCCAATTATAGAGTCCCACGTTATTCGCCCCCTTTGCATACCGCTGCATATATATATATATATATATATATATATATATATATATACTGTATGTATCTACTGCATATATATATTTGTACGAACTGTAAATCAAAATAAATTTCCAAACACCAAGCATGATTCTCCTGTTTTCCTGGCTGTTCTTTTCAACTTGAATTCGTTTCAAAAGAATCAAAACCCATCTTCTTCAATCACTAATTTGCAGAAATTCAAAAAAGAAAAACGAAAAATCCATAAAAACGAGATTTTCGCCGATTTCTCGCGAAAAATCGGCGATAAATGGACAAAACGTCATTACATCTGTGTCTCGTCTCGGATTGGTCATTTTGGCGAGATTTCGGCGAGAAATCGCCGAAATCTCGCGAGATTTTGAACCTTGGTAGTAATAATAAAGTATATTATAATTACTATTGTGTTTATTATTTAATAAAAGTCTACAATAATTTCACTTCATGTTAATTATTCTCCTGTTTTCTTTTGGTTACATATACTTTGATATCAATTAATTAAATGTTATAGACATTGGGAATAAAGAATTTGCGATACTATTATATTTTCCGCTAATAAGAAGTTAAAAGATTGCAGATAAAGAATTACAAAAGAGTCTCAACCTTTACTTGTCTCTCATGATTTGGAGCATCTGAACATGTAATTTCATTAGAAAATTATATTGTTCTAATATCGAACAGACATATGCCAATATTGGCATTAGATTTGCATTCAATGTTCAAACTTCAATTTATTTAGTCCAATCAGAATTCTATAATGTCATTACTCATTATTCTCTTCACGAGTGTTTACAATTGTTGAAATGTCCTTGAGTATCTCCAATTGTTCCAATCACCAAACCTTGCAATCGTCTCAATAATTTTGCTTTAGCTTCTTCTACTTTACACGAGCCTCTAGTTAATCTCAACTCTTTGCAATCTTTCAAAATGATATACACAATATTTTAGTTAGTATCTTTTTACCTAAACAATAAAATATTTGTCCATAAGCATAAAACGATGTACTTCAATTATTTGTTGAATATGATAGTATTGCCTCATTTAAAAATCCAAACAAAACAGACAAGTCCAATGACAAATGAACAACCTCAATCAATCTCTTCAACTTAAATAACTAAATATACGAATTGGCTAAGTATTCAAAATTATTACTATATATTTATAAAAAAACTATAAAAAAATACCAAACGTGTAAAGAAGAAATCCCAAAAGCAACAATCATTTAGGCCTAAACCACAAATCAATTAATTTAAGATGTCAGAAATCTATTATAACTCAGTTGGTAGAACATTTTGTAACTTAGATCACAAAAATAAATAATGTTTGTGAGTAATGTGATTTTAGTTAAATATAAAAGTTGAGGTGTTTGATATTTACATAGGTACATCAATGAGGCGGATCAAGTAGGATTTTTAATGTCCTCCCCGTGCATGCGATGCCCTGCCTCGGTCAAAGATCTTTGCCGCCCTGCACCACTCCATCAACTTTTTTTAAAAGAAAAAATCTATTGTATTTTATTAACAAAGGTAGGAGTTTCTTCCAAATTTAATATATATATATATACACACACAAACGTACGTTTTATAAATATAAAATATGACATATAGTAGTATATATATTTACATATCTATATATATATATATACATAATTTTACATAATATATATTTATAATTTTGTTATTAAATATTTTACCGTGGGCAGTAGAGATGTCAATAAGGGTCGGCCCGATCCTACCCGGCCCAAGCCCTCAAAAGCCCGGGCCCTAAAGGGCCAGGGCTAAAAGCCCTCATGCTATACGGGCTTTGAAAATCTAGGCCTAGCCCTAGCCCTTCAGGGCTAGGGCCGGGCCAGGGCCAGGCCCTCTAAGTTCATGTATTTTAATTTCTTTATTATTTTCAAATTTCATAATTAACATGTTTAAATTTTACTAATAAAATGGTTATTAATTTTTTTTTTAAAATACAAGTATTTCACCACCTTCTAATATATATGTTGGGGTTTCTAAATATACCATATTGTACATGATATATTTAAGAATTCCAACATACATATTCAAATGCTAACGAAAATACTAAAGAACGTGAATGCTATATTATAGAAGAAAATGTGAACTGAAGTATTTGAGTCGGAAGAGTAAAGGAAACGTGAAAATTAAATAATATACAGGTAGGGGATCTGCCTTAATCCCCCACCATGTTGATGGTTTTGTCCAAAAAAAAAAAAAAGATATATTTTGTGTTAATTAGTGATATTATTATTTACATGTGTCATATAGTGATTATTTTGAAATACAAGAGAAATACATAGTGAAATTTGGAATAAAGGCTCCTAACGGGTTGTATCATATAATTTTGACACTTCTAGAGGTGGTAATTCGGACGGTTTATTGGGCCAACACCATATTTCGTGTCGGATAGAACTAAAATTTCATCGGGCCTATAATTATTCAGCCGGACCTAACCTATCCTCCTATAATATACTAAGATTATCGAGTCACTTCGCGATTCATCAAATTTTTAGCTCATTAAATTGGGTCTGTCTAACTAAAATTTATATGATTCATCTTATCTAAAATATCGAGTCGAACCGATCACCCGCGATCGGACCCGCAAACAAAGAGTTGGGTGGCCCAGCCCAACCCACAACGGGTTAGTCTAAACCCAATAAATACACCGTCTTTCGAGCGTAGATACCTCTAGAATTAGTCGTTCTACGTTATGACGGCGGACGATCACCGATGAAACTGGCAATCCGTTCAGATTACGGTCAGAAAGTCACCCGCAAAATAACAAAAGCTAGGCCTGAATAGTTTTCAGTTAGAATTCCAATTCCAATGGGCATAATAAGGGGCAGTTCCTCGTTCATAGCGGGTACGGTATGCGGAATTTACATCGCCCAGAATTACAACGTTCCCAATATCAGGAAGATCGTATATGAAGCCCTATTTACTGCCAAGCAAGTCGAAGAAAAGTATCGCAAACCGAAGAAGCCTGGCGACGACGCCGTTTGATCACTTCGGTCGACTCTAATTTCAGGTTTTCCCGCACAGAATTCTCTCTTTTCGATGCTAACTGAGATACTTAATTTGATTATAATACTGATATGTAATTGATGTTTGATTTATTCATGAATTTTGACTGAATTTAGCATTTGATTTTGTTAATCTGGTGTTTTTGCGATTGCCTATTACGATTGCATATCATATACTGATCAGCTGTAACTGATATTTTATTTCTTCATGAATTTGACTGAATTTAGCATTTGACTTTGTTAATCTGGTGTTCTTATATGCGTTTGCCTATTACCCATATCGTTAATTGTTTTGTTAGGTTTAATGTTGTTAGAGTATTGGAATTGTGAAATTGCAAACGCGATAATCAAATCTGTCAACAATATTAGTAATAGTTTACAGTTTTACTCTCTTGGTAAGTTGTATGAGGATTTTTTGCTTCATTTAGTTGTTGAAGTGTGTGATCTTATGAAATTTATCCATCTTGACAATAATAGTTCGGTAGTTATGAATTGTGTGTTGGTTTTCTCCCTTCTCGCTGGGCAAGTCCTATCTTGCTAATGAATGGCATATCCAATATGAATTCAAGTTGCATTTGGATAGAAAAATTTGAAAATGGATTTGGAACTCATAATTTCAAATCCGTCGATGTTGTTTGGATTATCATAGATTGAAATTTCTCATTTTAATTTGAAGGATGTGGGCGGAGTTCAAGTCTTCCTCTATCTTGAGTGGATTTGAAATCTATTAACTTTAAATAAATAAGGTTTAAACCCCTCCATCCAAACACAACATCAATGTATTCACCTTCATGAAAACTGTAAAGGAAAGGCCTAAATATTCTGCATCCCATGAAATGAATGAAAAAGCAGCTGGCTTTCATCCAAGTTACTGATTTTGGGAACTAGATGGAGAATGTAACTGGCATTTAGAGAAGAGGAAAGTGTCATTACAATTGATAATATTGATTAGTTTTTTGTGAATGAGATTGCATTGATCTCATGCCAAATTAAAATTGACTTCATTGTTAACCAGTTTGACAGAATTTGCCACATTAGAGCCATTGATGTACCTTCTCTTAAGGCCCGTTCTCCGCATAATCTGGTTGGAACGAGGATACTCCGCGATTTGTTTCCCTGTGGAGTGGGGATACGGAGGGAATTTTCCCCGTTGGCGGTGATGGCGAACATACTCTTACATACTCTTGCGCGGTTCCTCACCAGGATCCGATAATTTTAATTTTTTATATATTGTATATATTTTTTGTTACACCTCGAATTAGTTTACGATTTATTATTATTAATTTAATAAGTTCAACATGCATCATAATTTCATATATGACAAATCAAGTTATTTGAGTCAGATTAAGCCTAAATCATAAGTCATTCTTATTCGTAATTTACTACCATAGATATCTATTAAATACTCTTATAGTTGATAACTAATAAAAGTGTTTTTCTTATGCGACTTTTGATTAATACCTAAAGATTACTCTAGTATAACTAGTAGAAATCACACAGAATGATAATTTATACAAAAATGTTTTCTTTTATGGGACTTTTGATTAATACCTAGAAGACTATCCTAGTATAACTAGTAGAAATCACGCAGAAAATAAAAGAGACATCAGCCGCTACCATCCTCCTTCATTCGTTGCAGGTAATCTGCAGTTCTTATATTTTAATTTCTCAGTATGGCAGTTGCAGTTCTTATATTTTAATTTCTCAGTATGGCAGTTCAATTCTCGTTCAAATTCTGATTGGCCCTTTAATA
This sequence comes from Ajuga chamaepitys, assembly GCA_958295605.1. Taxonomy (NCBI): domain Eukaryota; kingdom Viridiplantae; phylum Streptophyta; class Magnoliopsida; order Lamiales; family Lamiaceae; genus Ajuga; species Ajuga chamaepitys. The sequence goes on along the minus strand of OY282508.1, from coordinate 50,605,419 downwards.
GTTGCGGGCCTCTCTGTCCTAAAGAATGCAGGTGGGATAAACTTGTTGAATTGGCAATGACTTGTGTTTGCGTAGGCTTCTGAGGTGGAGCATTGTGATTCGCCCCTTGCAATAGAGTAGCCAAGTCAGCTATCATTTGTTGTGGATCAAATGCACCAGTTGGTGCTCCCGCACCTAGGTTGGCAGGCAGTGCATTAACAGGATGTGGATTAGCAAGTAATGAGTTATTCCTGTTGTTTAACCAAACAAACACTACTTACGCCATACCATGAAAAGCAACAATAAAGATGAAGGAAGAAATGGAGAGAATGAAAGGCAAAAGTAATCGAGTAAGAATAGTTTCACTAAATATAAATAAACGAATGTCATTCATATTCCATAATTGAAACCAAAATAACAAAAGAAAGAAATTTATCATTGTCGCTTTCAGCCTACCACTAGAAATAAATAAATGAAAACAAAATGAAATGTCATAGAGTAATCTAATCTAAAACTAAAGGAAGGTCTGAGCTATCTCTAGGCTCGGTCTAAAATATAATGAAATCGCTATTGCGCACATTGTCGGAGCTATTTTGAGAGTTTTTCATCACTACTGCTCTCTGAACTCGATTTGCTCTGAGAATCATTGGCTGCAACATTCTTCTCTGGATCTTCTTCCGGATCTTCCTCCGACTCTTTCTCATTGTCTTTTGATTCCACAACCGGCTCAGGCACATGCACAAGTACCGGTATAACTGGTGGCATCATAGAGATCCTTCTGAATGCATACATTCCCAATAGCTCTCCTACTGAATTCATCATGTCCATGTCCATCTTTTCTGTGAATGACCTCTTCAAAGCTTCTTGATAGAGATCGAATCGTGCAGTACGGTAGGGCTGCGGTAGTTCTCATATCAACTTCTCAGTATGGTTGAGGGGTCTTTCCTAGCGATTAGACAGCGACTCTCGCAGTCTATCCACAACAACATGTTGGACACTTAGGCTTCCTTATTCTGCCACCAGAGGAATCTCCCATAGCGGATATCTTTCCTTCTTCAAAGAGTATATGCTTCCTTGCAGTCAAACTCGATCCAGCCATTCTATTCTATAATCATAATGCATGTAACGTAAAATATACATAAATATATGAATGCATGAACTCTTTAGGATCAACATTATTCATTATAGAATAGAATGACTGGATCGAGTTTGACTGCAAGGAAGCGTGTACTCTTTGAAGAAGAAGAATCTTCCGCTGTTGAAGGTTCCTTTAGAGAGAGAACAGGAAAGCCTAGGAGCGTCCCACATGTTCTTGTGGATAGATTGCGAGAGTGACTATTTAGTCGCCGGGAAAGACCCGTTGATCATATTGAGAGGTTGGTATGAAAACTAACTACCTCAGCCCTGGAGTACCGCACTATTCGATCTCTATCAAGAAGCTTTGTAGAGGTCATTCGCAGAAAGAATGGACTGGACGAGTTTCGGTATTCGGTAGGGAAGCTATTGAGGATGTATGCGTTCGGAAGGATCCCCGTGGTACCAGGTGTGTGCCTGAGCCGGAGGAAGATACGGAGAGGACCTAGAGGAGAATGTGTTGAAGCCAATAGTTCTCAGAGCAGATTAAGTTCGGACAACAGTAGCGAAGAAGACTCGCAGAATGACTCCGACAATGTGAGCAATAGCGATTTCATCATGTTTTGGACCGAAGGCTGGAGATAGCTCAGACCGCCCTTTAGTTTTAGATTATAATGTTATATAATATTTTGTTTTTATTTATTTATTTCTAGTGATAGGATGAAAGCAACAATGACAAATTTCTTTCTTTTGTTATTTTGATTTCAATTAGGGAATATGAATTGACATTCATTTATGTATGTATAGTGAAACTATTCTTATTCGATTTCTTTCTCCTTTCATTCATTTATTGTTGCTTTTATGATATGGTTTAAGTAGTGTTTGTTCGGTTTGTAGGGTCATGACAACAAGACGAAACAACGGGAATAACCCACCATTTGCTAACTTACATCCTGTTAATGCACCGGCTACCAACTCAGGTGCGGAAGCACCAGCGGGTGCTTTCCGCAACAAATGATGGCTGGCTTTGTTGCTCTATTGTAAGGGGCGAATCACAATGCTTCACCTCAAGAGCTCACGCAAGCATAAGTTATTGTCTAATTCAACAAATTTACCCCGCCTGCATTCTTTGGGATTGAGAGGCCCGCAGATATTAAGGAAAGGCTTCTCAAGTCCAAAGTATTTTTTACTATATGACATGCTCCGATCGCCAGAAGGTGTTGTGTGCTGCGTTTCTTCTGTAAAGAGATGCTAGAACGTGGTGGAATGATTATTGGAGACTAAGACCAGCGGAGGAACGTGTTGGGTTAATCTGGGAAGAATTCACTAAGATTGTCAAAGAAAAGTACTATCCCCGGGTACACCGAAAAAAGATGGAGACTGAGTTCTTGAGTCTCTCTCAAGGTGGCATGACCCGACAGACTACGAGCGCAAATTTAATCACATGTGTTGTTTCGCTCCTCACTTGGTAAACACACCACAAAAGAAAGCCCAAAGGTTCCGAAATGGTCTTCGGGCCGAGATCCACCACAACCTAGCACTCGGAGCTATGACTTACGTTAAGCAGTTGTGAGGATAGAGGATATATCAGTTAACATGGACATGGAGAAGGCAAGACTGAAGACGATCGAAAGCTCCAATAAAAGGAGGCGGCAAGATAATAGAGTTGACAACCAGAACAAGAGGGGGAGGAATGGTGGGTAATCTAGACCCACACCATCAGTTAACCCAACGACATGCCCTAGGTGTGGGAAGGGGCACAAAGGAGAGTGTCTACTTGGTCAGAGCAAGTGAATTCATTATTTTGAGACAAGGCACACAGTTTCACACTGCCCTAGGAAATTAGCCTGACTGGATAGAAGGGCTCCCAATCCTGGTCCTGAGGGAAGAGCTAGGATGTTCGAGGTCACACTGTAGGAAGCCGAGCATAATCCAGATACCTATATCAGGTGTGTTGAATGTGGTTGGAATACCTGTTTTAGTATTGGTTGTTACAGGTGTGACTAATTCTTTTGTCTCTAAGAAATTCTGTGATGTGTCCGGTATTAAAAGTTGAAAAGTTGACAAACCACTTGATATTAGTATACCTTCGGGTAAAGCCTTGTCCACCCATAAGATGGTTAGGGATATGATTTTGGAAGCGAATGAACTTAGATTAGAGGCTAATCTTTACGTACTTGAGATGAACGACTTCGATGTAATTCTAGGTATGGATTGGTTGAGTGAACATCGAGCGAAAATCAAGTGTTCCGAAAGAAAGATAACGTTACGGTCATCAAGGGACGAAGAGATGGTTTTCCATGGAGTTAAGTCAAAATCAGTTGCATGTGTTTCAACAATAATGAAGGTTGTGAAAATGCTTCAGAAGAAGGGGTGTCGAGGATTTTTGGTGACGGTGATTGCGAGATCACTTCTCGAGTTGGCGATTGTCGACGTACCAATGGTCAAGGATTTTCCAGATGAGTTTCCATATAATCTTTCGGGAATCCATCCAGGCAGACAAGTGGAGTTTACCATAGAGTTAGTACCTGGTGCAACCCCAGTGTCAAAGGCTCCATATTGAATGGCACCAAAGGAGCAACAAGAACTGAAGGTGCAAGTGCAAGAATTACTCGACACGGACTTCAACCGACCAAGTGTTTTACCTTGGGGGTGCTCTAGTGTTATTTGTGAAGAAGAAGGGGTCTATAAGGATGTGTATTGATTATCGTGAACTTAACCGACTCATGACAAAGAATAAGTATCCACTTCCAAGGATTGAGGATCTCTTTGATCTACTCAGGAGTGCCGGAGTTTTCTCTAAGATCGGGGTATCACCAGTTGAATATTAGGGAAAATGATATCCCTAAGACTGCATTCAGAGTCCGATGAGGCCACTATTAGTTTGTAGTTATGTCATTTGGACTGAGTAATACGCCAACAGTTTTTATGGACTTGATGAATCGTGTGTTTCATCCTTTCTTGGATCAATTTGTCATCGTTTTCATAGATGACATACTAGTGTATTCAAGTGATGCAGAACAACACGATCAACATTTGGGGATGGTGTTAGAGACACTTCGCAAGGAGAAACTGTATGCGAAGTTTATCAAATGCGAGTTTTAGATTAACAGAGTCGTATATTCTTGGACATGTGGTAACTGCCTGAGGAATATAGGTTGATCCAGCAAAGTCAGAGGCCGTGAATGATTGGAAAGCTCATTTAAGTGTAAATGAAGTTTGGAGTTTTTTAGGTCTTGATGGCTATTATAGGAGATTTATTAAAGGATTTTCGAGAATAGTTGTACCAATGACGAGGTTAACAAGGAAGGAGGAGAGGTTTGTATGGGACCAGAAATGTGAGGATAGCTTACAAGAGTTGAAATGGAGGATAACAACAGTGCCAAAATTGAAAATTCTAGGTCCTTTGTTGTAATATATAACGACGCGTCAAAGCAGGGGTTATGATATGTTCTGATGCAACATGGCAAGGTGGTAGCCTATGCATCGAGACAATTGAGGCAGCATGAGGTGAACTACCCCACACACGATCTCAAATTAGCGGCAGTGGTACATGCTTTGAAGATTTAGAGACACTATCTCTATGGAGGTAAGTGTGAGATATACACGGATCATAAGAGTCTGAAGTACCTCTTCACGTAGAAGGAGTTGAATATGAGGCAATGATGGTTGTTAGAACTGCATAATACATTATCACCCGGGGAAAGCGAATGTGGTGGCTGATGAACTTAGCCGGAAGGTTAGAGGGGGTATTGTAACACCCCCACCCTCTTGTAGCTTAATATAAAACAATTAAGAAATATTTCTACCAAATAGACTTTATGCGCACGGGCGACCCCTTTATTTTTTTTCTATAAAAAAAAAAGCATAAAACAAACTAATCTACTACTACGTTAACACTTCCAAAGGGCATCACAAGCCCCAGGACATACTTTAGAGATTCAATAAAAAACACCCAGACTATGAGCCCGACAGGTCGTCATCCATGTACACAGCTCTCAGAATCTGAAGGAACTCCAACCTCTAATATCTTTGACGAGGTAGCCTACAATACAAGAACTACATGAGCTAGAGCTCAGTAAGCAGAAATCATGCATGATTGAATCCACAATACGACCAACTTGTAAAATTTCAAGTCTTGCATAAAACCATTTCCTGAAACTCTTTTCTCAAGATAAATTCTTTCGGTGGGAATTGGCTCCCGTCACTAGCACAAACCTCCCAAAATATCACTCATTGGCCATACTCGTGACTACCAAGGGTCCCTCCTCCCCCCTTATAGTCCACCCGAGACATCATTGATGGTTGGTACGACCAAGTGGCTATCCTTCTGAGACTACCAGGGGTCCGCCTCCTGCCTGCCCCTACAGTCCACCAGAAAGTCTACCTCTTCCCATACCCATCATCATAAAGGTGCTGAAGTGGGAACCTCTTCCGCGTGCACACCTGTCACCGGAAGCATCCCGAGAGACACCATATATAATATATAACTCTCAATGTGCCAGTGGTGACCAACCCCAAAACATTTTCAATTTATGAAATTATGCTATTTTGACTTCTCTCATGTACACATGCAGATTCTTACAAATGCTAATGATCATGATTGATATGCTCACCAGTTTACTATTAATAATGGAATAAAACACTTTATATAAAAAGATACAGGTGCACATATTACAATCAGTCATCACAAATAATATGCACAAATACTATGTTCAAGCATTGTAGTTGAAGATGAATTTCTACTTACCTCTTCTCCGATAGTAATTATTTGAAACTTGCTACGGATACTCCACCACAGATACTCTAGTAACATGTATAAAAGAAAATAAGAGTTGATTAAATTAATGAAATTAATTCAATCTAATAAGAAGTTGTCCTAATTTCATTTTGAGATTATCCTTCTTTTCATCTTTTTAGTTACTCTATCAACAGTATTAAACTAAATGAAATGAGTTTTAAAACTAAGTTTACTAAGCTACACACAAGAATTAATTCTACAGATGCAACATTAATAGATAAGCACTAACTAATTCATTACTTGACCATATTAGAATATGACTAGTTTCAATAAATTACATGTTGATTAAAATAATTAATACTTTATTCTAGCAAAATCCATTTAGATGCAATATGGTATTTTAATTAATTGTGCCATCTTTCTATCCATGTATATACACACAAGTCTAAAACACATGAATTGACTACACTTATAAATATAAGTACTAATTATATTCGTCACTATATTGGTCATATTAACGGTTCTATGCTAGAAATCATTGTTCATTTTACTCCACTTTACACCTATAGCGGTAAATTTCTTCTAGAGTTGAAATCGGATATTTTTAGGCCTTTAGACCAGCCTATCTTATAAAATTTACTAAAATTATTTACGACGTGAAAAGTTCTCAAATTTTATATATAGATTCCTAACTTTATATATATATATATATATATATATATATTAACATACTAAAACATATTTAAAAAAAATTCAAAAGTAATAATTTTAGAAAAAATCATTTGCTAGGAGCAAAATCAACAACTTTGTACCCAAAATCAGCTTGTTTTATAAAATTCATTAAAATAATAAACTCGTCGAAATGTCTTCAAATTTAAACCATAAACTGCTAAAATCATATAGCACAACATAGTAAAACAGGTCTTAAAACTTCTATGTATAAAATTTTGTATCATTTTCCTAAAGTAGTACATACAACATAAGTTCCGATGAATAACATAAATAAAGTTCACACTTACACCATATGACTACTATATAAAATTGTGCGCACATGTAATGGACACATTGTAAATATGATTATGTTTATTAATCATTCAAAATTTTAATCAACTGCTTATATTATTTGGTAATTAACGAAGTAACATGCATTATTAGTAAGGTGGAACAATAAAGACAAACCATCAAATGTATACCAATAATTATTGATGGAAAATTTAACTTATTTCTTTAATTAGTTAATCAAACATATGTATCAACATATTAGTTCTTGTAGATTTGCTAAAAGCTATGTTATGACAAATTTATTTGTTTTGAATAAATATTAATAAATAATGAAATTTATGGAATTTAGAGTGCATATATGTTTCTTTTTCTTTTATTTTGTTTTTCTTTTTCAAGTTTCCCACCTTGATTATAACTTACAGAAAAGAGGATTGAGTAGAATTTTTTAATTGTTGATTCCATAATTTGCTACCAAAGGAAATATGAGAAAATAATGAGTTCATACCTAGTAGAATTGATTTGGTGCTGCTGATGATTTCCTTTTTCTCTTTTTCTTTCTTTTCCTTCTTATTTTTCTTTGTTATTATTTTCTTTAATCTTCTCCCCTTCGTCTGGCAATTAAGTTGATTAGCTTATGAATATCTTATGGTAGTAATGATTATACATCAATTACGTGGCACAATTTTAACAACTATTTCTATCCAACTAACCGCCGTTGTCTTTCTTTTAGGCGAGAAGATATATTCTTGCATTTTTTTATATATTATTATTATTATTATTATTATTGTTGTTGTTGTTGTTGTTGTTGTTGTTGTTGTTGTTGTTGTTAATGACACTCTTTACACTTCTAGCACTTCCACGTAGTGTTTAGAGGATCACACGTCTTCAAACTCGTTATGTGCAGTCTCGAAATATTAGGCCATTTCTCACCTTTTTCCGACACTTTAGGGTATGAGTTTCTTCACACTAATGTGAATACCTCAAAGTTTAATTGTAAAATACAAATCTAACAAAATATGAATTGCAATATAAATAAAAGTAAATAGCATATGATAGTGTAAAATTAATATATGAAATGCACAAACTATATTGACTAGTAATTAGTGAGAGGACCGGGTATTACAGGTATGTCCTCTTGAGTAACTAAGACCAGTTGATCAAGGAATTCTCTAAGTTGAGACTCGAGATTGTAGCACCACATAAGTTGTTAGAAGAGGTCTGTGCAGCCTTGGTTGTGAAAACTACCTTGAAGGAAAGGATTAGAGGGGCACAAATGCGGGATAAGAGTTTGCTTAAGGTGAGAGCGCATCACGTCCGAAGGAGATGGGAAATTTTCATTATATGAAGATGGTGTGCTGATGTTCGAAGGAAGAATTTGTGTTCCATACGATTCGATTTTGAGGAAGTTTGTAGGGCCCGATATGGTGAAAGAGGTTGTGTAAGTGGTGAAGAAAGTTCGGAAAAGGATGAAAGTGGTTCAAGATTGTCAAAAGGCCTACTCCGACAAACTTAGGAAGAGCTTGGAGTTCGAGGTTGGAGAGAATGTTTTCCTAAAGGTATCACCTATGAGGGGTGTTTTCCACTTTTGGAAAGTGAAAAGTTAAGATCGAGGTATGCCAGATCGTTCGATCTCGCTCAAGTTGGAGATTTGGCTTATTGTCTAGCATTATCGCCAGAGTTTTCCTCAATACGCAACTTGTTTCACGTGTTTATGTTGAGAAAGTACGTTCACGATCCTAGTCATGTCATCAATTACCCAAATTTAGAAGTGAGTAAAGATTTCGCGTACGAGGAAGGTCCTGAAGCAATCTTGGATAAGAAGATACATCGACTGAGGAACAAGGACATCAAACTTGTAAAGGTGCAATGAAGTCGTCATGGGCCTAAGGAGGCTACTTGGGAGCGTGAAGACGAATTGCGTGCCAAATATCCAGATTTTTATACACACGGCATGCCCTAATTAGAGCCATTACAATTTGACAGAAGAGGAAAATGTCATTACAATTGATAATATTGATTAGTTTTTTGTGAATGAGATTGCATTGATCTCATGCCAAATTAAAATTGACTTCATTGTTAACCAGTTTGACAGAATTTGCCACATTAGAGCCATTGATGTACCTTCTCTTAAGGCCCGTTCTCCGCATAATCTGGTTGGAACGAGGATACTCCGCGATTTGTTTCCCTGTGGAGTGGGGATACGGAGGGAATTTTCCCCGTTGGCGGTGATGGCGAACATACTCTTACATACTCTTGCGCGGTTCCTCACCAGGATCCGATAATTTTAATTTTTTATATATTGTATATATTTTTTGTTACACCTCGAATTAGTTTACGATTTATTATTATTAATTTAATAAGTTCAATATGCATCATAATTTCATATATGACAAATCAAGTTATTTGAGTTAGATTAAGCCTAAATCATAAGTCATTCTTATTCGTAATTTACTACCATAGATATCTATTAAATACTCTTATAGTTGATAACTAATAAAAGTGTTTTTCTTATGTGGGTAGTGTGTGCATAGTGTGTATATAGTGTATAATATTCGTCAAATGTGCGTAAAATGTGTAGTGTGTGTATAGTGTGTGAATTGAGTGAAACATGTGTAGTGAGTGAAATGTGTGCATTGTGTAAAATGTGGGTTTAGTGCTTAAAATGTTTGTATAGTGTTTTTAGTGTGTGTATAGCGTGTGAAATGTATAAAATGTGTGTTGTATGTGCATAGTGTGTGAAATGTGTGAAATGTTTGTAATGTGTGTAAAATGTATATAAAGTGTGTGAAATGTGTAAAATATGTCTAATGTGTGCATCGTGCGTGAAATGTGTGAAACGTGCGAAATTTTTGTATAGTGTGTGAAATGTTTGTAGTGTGTATATAGTGTGTAATATTTGTAAAATGTGCGTAAAATGTGTGTAATGTGTTATAGTGTGTGAATTGTGTGAAACATGTGTAGTGTGTGAAATGTGTGCAGTGTGTAATTGTGGATATAGTGTTTAAAATGTTTGTATAGTGTTTTTCGTGTGTGTATAGTATCTGAAATGTGTAAAATGTGTGTAATATGGGTATAGTGTGCGAAATGTGTTGTGTGTGACGTGTGTGTGCAGCATGTGGAATTTTAGTGTAACTTATTAAATTTTAAAAAATAAGATGAATTAGAGAAACTTTTCTTTTTTCTTTTTTGAGTTTATAATTTCTAAGAGCTTATTTTTACATCTTATAAGTTGTCTAACATTTTATTTTGCCAAACACATTAGAAAAATTGTGATTGTTGCTTTAACACTATGTTAATAAGAAAGATTTGCTTCTGACAAGTAATATTTTTGGATGAACAGATGATCTGTTGTTCTGATGGAGCGACGATTGACATTCAATATGAGACCTCATTTGCTGGTAAGTACTGAATTACGTCGTATCCAATCAAAACTTGTCTTAATTACGCTGTATTTGGCTTATGTGCGTTTGTGAAGCATCTGTTTCAAGAGAATATGCATAAAAATGTGAATGTGTTTGTTTATGTTTTAGGGAATGAATTATTTGGGGAGAAATTTGTTAGAAAAAATTCTCTTTAGTTTTGTTATAGTTAATGTGGACATTTGACGTGATGTAAACACATCATTCACACACTACACGACAGTCTATTTTTGTATATATCTTTTGTCACTGCTTTTGATTTATAATAATTGTTTGACTTGAATCATTGGAGCTTTGATAGATTATTCGTAAAAGAGGAATCGGGGGATGCATAAAAACTTACTCAGTATAAATACAGACTAGTATAAACCACAAAACTTACTCAGAGAAAAAGAATAAAAAAAGGAAAATATATCGCTCTTTCTCCTCATTAGCCGCCATCCTTCTCCTTCAGTCGTCGTTTTCGTCTTCTGCCTTTCTATAGCCGTAGGTAATCTGCAGTTCTTATATTTTAATTTCGATTTCTTAGTATGGCAGTTCAATTCCCGTTCAAATTCTGATTGGTCTGGGTTTTACTGCACATACGTAGGCTATATATATATATATAATATTTATGTGTGGGTGTTCAGAAGGGAGGGGTAGATGGAATATGTATATATAGGTTTATTGGTACGTTTGTCTTGTAGCCAAGGGGGTAAGAGAAGGTTTATATGACCAAGAAAAAAAAAAAACAGAGGGTGATGATGATGTAAGGTCAGCAGTTGGGGAGAGAGGGGGCTAGGCATTAATGGGTAGTGTGAGGTCATTGTAAAAAAAAAATGGAGATAGAGGGATACTGGGGACATGACATACGGGTTAGTGAAGAGGGGACTTCATTGTGGGTTATTAATGGGAGTCTTGGAGGCGCACTCACATAGGTATAAATAAAGAAAAGGTTAAAGACGATGGTGGCGTCAGATAGGCAGGAGAACTATAGGTGCCCATCCGGTTCTTGAAATCGGGGAATCGAATCGGTTCGAACCGACGGTCAACGGTTCTAGAAACCGTTGACTACGGTTCTCGGTTCCGAACTGGAACTGGAAAGCACAAATCGAATAAGGTTCTCGATATATGCTAACCGGGCCAGTTCTTAGGTATTTTTTTTATACATTTAAATCAACGGCCCAGATTTATTAGCTGTTGGATGATCCAACAGCCCAAATTCAATGTCCGTTGCGAGAGGCTCGGATTAGGAACTGGAATCGGACGATGAATGATACGTAGGCAATTTTATTTTAAGTTAAAAATTAATTACTAATTTTTTACTTAAAATAAAACTCAAGCCCGTTTCTTTTTTTTTTCCTTTTCCTTTTTCAATATTCCTTATTTTTTCTCAAACGATAGAAATTTCATTAACATGACCAACGGTTCAAAAAAAACTCGTTAGAACTACCGAAGTAATCCAACCCGAACCGGGGAGCCCCAGCCGACAATCGCAAACGGGTGCTGGGGTCCAAAATTCTCCTAAAAAGAAGAAAAGACACTCCAATAGGGGAGACAAAACATTCCCACAAGGAAAACTACGCTTCGATCAGATTCAAAGACAAAGACATATGATACAATGCAAAACCTATCTAGCTGGAACTGATGCTAAGCAACCTACCGCCAAACACTTTTTTCTTGAATCCGTATTTATCAAAGAAAAAGAAGGAACTAGCTGAACAGATCTAAAGAAAAACCAGGCAAGAACATTTAAAAAAAGAAATGCAGCAACAGAAAAGAAAATGGATCATCCCTCGTCCAAAGCTTGAAAACCGCCGTCTTACATCTCCCCTGTTCCTCCATCAACGCCGACCCGCAGCCCTCCATTGCAACGGCCAAGGCGGCCTACAAGCACCGACCACCGTCCTCCCATGAGCCACACATATCATTAGGGAAGAGAGGTCGAAATAGATTTGACATTAAAAATCGACATCAGATCCAGAATTAACGAAGGCGGGGAGAGATGAGGGCTGCCACCATCTTCCAGTCGGCTAACGAAAATGGTGGGTTGAGGTGGGGGAAGGAATGGGCGGCCCCCCAAGTGGAAGGGGGAGGGGAGAAAAGAACTAGGATTTGGGGTTTTTTTTTTCTAGAGAGAAGGTGGACACCTCTAAGGAGAACAGAGAATTGGGCATGAATTTGGTGGAGGTTTGGGACATGTCAGCAAGTAGTAAAAAAAAAAAAAAAAAAAATAGAAGATAATTAGTACACATATTTGATTTTGGTCCAAACTTTTAACAACCCAATTCCAATCCAGAATCAACATTTATGTAATTCGAGTCTTAAAGATTTTCCTTTATGATTTAATATAGATTATTTATAATATAAGGGGAAAATTGGTACAAATGCCCAGTATGTTTTCACTATTTAGAAACTAGGACACTAAGTATACCACTTTTTTTAAAATGCCTTCTAACTTACGAAAAATTGGTGAAAATGCCCTGTGACCGGCTATAGGCTGTTAACCAGCCGGTCACCTGTGAGCTGTCTTTTTACTTTCGAGAAAATTGGTATAATGGCCAATATGTTTTCCTTATTTAAAACTAGGACATTAAGTATACCACTTTTTAAAAATACCTTCTAACTTACCAAAAAATGGTAAAAATGCTTTGTAAACGTCTATAGACTATGACACAACCGGTCATTAATTAGGTGAGGCTCTTTTTTCTGACGTGACATTAATTTTTTATTTTTTTATTTTTTTCGTTGACCCATTTGTTAGCTTGGAAAAAAATATGTCGTCGACTTTAGTGGTGGTGGATTCAACAGAAAGGGGGCGAATAGGCGAAGAATTGGGTGATTGGTCAGGTTCCGATCAGTTAATGGATTGGTGGGCTGGGCGAAGCATTGTTGGCTTCTTCTTTGTCTTCTATGTTAATGTCTTTGTAAGATTGCATGACATATATAAATATTAGGGTTTAGTATGTTGTAATTAGGAAGGAAGAATGGAACAATTTAGTTTTAATTTTTAAAATAATAATCTAAAATTTATTTATTAATATTTTATATAATTATCCTAATTCATAATTTAAAATAAATAATAATAACATGAGAAAAGTAAAATTTGAAAATATTAATGAATTTTAGAAATTTAAAGAAAAATCATAATTTTTTTGTTTTTTTGTTTTTTAAATAAATTTTAGAATTTTTAAAAAAATATCAGAAATAAAATTTTTAATTTTTGAATTATAAATCAATTTTATAATTTTTAAAATAAATTTCAGAAATAATTTTTTATTTTTGAATTTAAAATAAATTTTATAATTTTTGAAATAAATATCAGAAATAAATTTTTTAATCTTTAAATTTTATAAATTTTAAAATAAATTCACATATAAATTTTTTATTTTTCTAAAGTTTAAACAATTTTCGAGTGATTATAATTTCTTATAAATTCAAACTAATATTTTATTTTATTTTTTCACCCTAACAAATGAGTCAACACAAAAATTTAAAATAAAAAAATGAAAAATTAATGTCACGTCAGAAAAAGAGTCTCACCTAATTGGTGACTGGTTGTGTCACAGTCTATAGACGTTTACAGGGCATTTTCACCATTTTTTGATAAGTTAGAAGGTATTTTTAAAAAGTGGTATACTTAATGTCCTAGTTTATAAATAAGGGAAACATACTAGCCATTTATATCAATTTTCTCGAAAGTAAAAAGACAGCTCACAGGTGACCGGCTGGTTAACAGCCTATAGCCGGTCACAGGGCATTTTCACTAATTTTTTGTAAGTTAAAAGGCATTTTTAAAAAATGGTATATTTAGTGTCCTAGTTTCTAAATAGAGAAAACATACTTGGCATTTATACCAATTTTCCCTAATATAAAATTATAACATTGGATTTTCTGGTCAAGAACACGATGATTAGATCCTTTGTGCACGACATCATTTATTTAAGGTGGGATTTTCTTTTAATGTTTGCTCTAATTAAATGTCTTGTTTGTTATGTTCGATATGATGTTATGATGATATTATGACATGAGATTAATTTATTTGATCTGCTTATGTGAATAGCCTAATGGCATTTGGTGATACGTGATCTGGTGATATATGATATGGTGACATTATGGTGATTCACGTATGTTGACTTGCTTGCTATTATTTAATTTTTGCAAACGAAAACTTACGAGTTGTATGTAACTCACCCCATTATGAAATTAAATTTTCGAGTTAAGAAGCCGGTGATGGAGTGGATGAAAAAGAGGCTAATAAATATTATGGTTTTAAGAATATTCAATTATTATTTATGTTGATTTTGAATTTTATGAATTTTTGTGAGTATTTGAATTTGTTGCGTTCATTAAACTAGTTTTGGTTTTATTTGACGAGTGTTGGATGAAGGTGTTTCCTTTATCTATTTGTTTTTTAAAAAAGTATGTAATAATTTATTTCCTTGGTATTTAACTGGAAAAATTTAGTCGTTTTTTATTTTATTTTGTTGGTAGAAAATTATTTACTTAAGAAATTAGCTGGAAAATATGGGCACTTGCCTAGCTTTATATTAATTGTAATGTTCTTATTATAATTATGATTATGATTATTCTTTATGAGTTTCATTCTTAAAAAAAAAAAAAAAAAATCTTGTAAAATTATTTATGATGTCACATTTGTTTAGTAAAACTATATTTTATATTTGTTGGATTTCTATTATTGTAAAAAGTCAGATCTAATCTATTCTAATATGTTTTAGCTGACTTTGTTACATTTAAGTTTATTAATTATTAATTATTTATTTTTAGTGCAATTAATGAATATATTAAATAAATAAAAGGGTGGGATCCCTGTTGAGACAGTGGATGGAGATGAAAAATTCCCTCTAGTTTCGTGGGGAAGGGAAATCCCCGCAAACACTATGTGGATGATATGGGCACTTGTCTCCTGCCCCATTGTCAAGCTCACTTGTCTGAGCTTGTCTTTTGCAAGTAATAAACAATCAATTAGTCTTCAAAACCCTACTTGGTGTTTTGGGGTCTAGGACATTATTCTTGAGCATCTTTTAGAATTATCATTTGTAGTATTGTTTTTTTCTAAAAAAAAAAAAAATTGGGTAGCCTATTTTATATCAAAGCTAATAGTGTGCTCAATTACCCACCACAATATACACTATATACTGCTCAAGGATGATTGAGTTTATATTTAAGCATGATATTTGTACATAAATATTGTCAGTATTATAAGTTTGGATTTAGTACAGGAAAATGACATTTTCAAAATAACTGATAGAGGACTTGAAAAGGTGCAACGGAACACTTATAACGATCATACTTGCATTCAAGGTTGTAGAAATCGCTAGGCGCTAGTTAGGCGATAAAGAATGTAGCGCTACAATTTTGAGGGGTATGAAACACTACTAATGTGTCAAATAAATTTAGTTAAATATAACAAGGATAAACTCAACTTGCAAAAGCAAAATAACGTGGAACAAATTCCAAAGTGCGGGACATCAATCAACATAGTCTCAAATCACAATTACTTAATACAATCTTTGAACAAAATATAACAGCACTGGAGAACTATTAAGAGGCCGGTAGATTGGGTAAAAGGGTGGCGAGCGGGTAGCTGGCGGCGGATCAATCGTACTGCAAATCAGCTATACCTTAAAATGATTTTTTGTTGGAATGCATGAGTTTTTACTCAGTGGGTAAAGCTATAAACTATTAGAAATATTTATTTCATATGGCGGAACTCATAATTCGCTCAAAGGCATATTCCCCCTTAGGTATATTCGCCCTAAGACATACACTTGTAAGCATTCGATGCGAAGACCATTCTTTTTTATCGAAACTCAACCTCGGTACCTACAATAGAGCCGAACTCATACTACATAAATAGTTCAAGAATAATAGATAGAAGTTATCAAAATTCATAATCTGTCCTTATTTGTCGGGTAGCAGTCCGGAAGCCGGGGCGCCTGTGTCGAAAATAGGACCACTTGAAATAAGGTAACTCGTATCATTAAAATAAATAACTAGAGAACAACATCATCATCATCATCATCATCATCATCATCATCATCATCATCATAATAATAATAATAATAACAACTTAAAAATAGGAGAAAACAGGTGTCGCTCCCACGATTTTTTGTCGAATTTTTATTTTGTTTTAATTTTTCAAAATTGCTCTTAAATAAGTGGAGAGTCTCTAAAAAAGGAGAGATATGTGTGCATCCACCTTTTTTGGTGGGTTCTCCTTCAATCATTTTTTTTATTATTTTTTTTCAATCTTTTGTCATCGAAATTTCAAGTTCTTATAATTTTTTCGTCTTAACTCGATTTTTCATAAGAAATATTTCAAATTATTCCTCTTTTGTTGATCTTCGATTTGGCATCCATAATCATATATCGTAATTAAAACATTAATTTTTAAGTGTATAATACCTTTTTAGAATGTCAATGATATATTTTGATTTTCAATTTTTTATATATTTAAATTTTTAAACATTTGCATATAAAATTAAAATGTGATATAATTTCTAAAATGATTTTTTAACGGATTGAAATTTTTAGAAAATTAAAATTATTTACTTTAACTTTACCTTTTTTATCTGAATAATTTTTGGATAGTTTAAATTATTTGGTTTAAAAAAAATCATAAAAACATACAAATTTGTTAGGTTTACACTTAAAAAAAAAAAAAAAAAAAAAAAAAAAAAGAACATTAGATATGTTTGCTAATGTGATTTGTTGATTAAGTTAGTTTGCTTATTATTTTTTTCTATTTTGTGAAAAGAAAAATTATGTTACCTACAAAAATAATAAGTCAATTATTTTTTTATTTGAATATGCCATGATAACATAGTTTACCGCTCATATATTTAAGTAACTAATATGTTTGTGATTTCTTATATTCATATTATATTATTTAATATATGTGGCTTTCAAACGATAATTATGCAAAATATTTGTCATTGTTTTATCTTTATATGCATATTTAATTATTACAATCTGTGTAATACACGCTGAAATAATAGGGAGAGAATGACTCAAATTTCAATTTGTATTTAAAAGTTTTACTTAAAATATCCAGCATCATTAGATCATGCATTCAAATAAGTGAATTAGCAAAATTTATGAAAATATAATTGGTAGTTTTTATTTGTGATAATGAAATGTATTAAAAGTAAAAATATAAAAAAATTGAATAGTGAAAATTTATGAAAATCTAACTGGTAATTTTAATATATGATAATGGAAGATATTAAATATTAAAAAACGTCCACGCGTAAGGTTGGAGAAAGATAATTGGACAAAAATATCAATTCCCAATTTTATATTCTCAAATAATATATAGGCTTATTATTATTATTATTATTATTATTATTATTATTATTATTATTATTATTATTATTATTATTATTATTATTATTATTATTATTATTATTATTATTATCATCATCATGATGGACGTAATTAATTTTCATTTCGTGTTTTCAACCTAAAAATTATTTGCCAGGTGTCGACCAATGGCGTGGACGGTCGTCTATTTAAATGGCGCTGATATGAAGAAAATTGATCAGCGCCATTTAAATAGGCGACGGTCCACGTCATTAAAGCTCCCCAATTAGAGATCAAGTTCAAATTATATAATAAGAATTATAAATTAATGTTATATAGTGGAAGCGGTCACAGTTCGGAACAGCCATTAATCCATTAATAATTCGATTCAGTAGGTCAATTAAGAAAGACCCGTCCACAATGATACTTAAAAGTCTTATCATTACATAAAAGATGATGCTACAAGTATAACCTACGAAGTACTTTGATCAAAACATAAATACTCTAAAATTTAAGATTTTATTACTAAATGTAGAATTAATCTCAGTCTTCAGATTTATTTGAAACAATAATAAAAATCACAAAAGCAAATGTGAAAGAATTATGTTAATTGCTGTCTTACAAAAAAAAATTCTCGTAAGCTTTTGATTATTCGATTTTGCTAAGAAAACAATATCAAAGACTAGGATAATTTCCTTGTTTCCTAAAATTTTAATTGCTGAAAAAAAAAAAAAATCGAAAGGTTATAGCTATGATTCTTCACAATCGATCTCCAGCAAAGGAAAATACAATTAGGAAAATATACAAAAAATATTATACGACCCTAACTATTCTCTGGCCTAGTAGACAATTTTTTTAAAATAGACCAAATACATCCCCAACATTCAAATCAACAATAATATGATTCTCCAAAATATTAAAATAACTACATGAATTTTATAAATACTAAATGAACTCCAGAAATAATTACTTACATTTAAGAATCAAGAAAATAACAACATTAAAAATAAAAAAAATTAAAAAAATTAATTAATAGCTGAAGATAGATCCATTATAAATTATAAAATAACTGGAAATTTTCAGTAACTTATGTATTTTGTTGTGGTTAATTTTACTAAGGGTGTGCACGGTACGGTGTGGATCAGATATTTGAAAATATTCAGATTCATACCAAACTTCGATTATTTAAAAAATGAGTATCCATTACCGATCCAAAAAATCGAGACGGTCCGATGAGGTTATTTATTTTTTCGGGACAGTTCAATTTAGAAGTTCAATTCGGTTCGGTTCAGTTCAATTCGGATAATCGGAGATTTATTTTATCTTTTGAATAATAAATTCAATTGAATATAATATATTGACGTCTAACTAATATAAATAATTTTATTACATCAAATTTGTTTTCAACTAACTAACTTGTGTTATGAAAATTATATGATAATTAAATATGATGTTTTTAAAAATCTATGTTACATAAAAAATAACTACAAAATTATGAATAATTTAATTTTTTATTTTTATTTAAAATAATCTGTTAAGATAATATATTTTTAAATTTATAATTTATTATGTTATTTGGTTATTCGATTCAATACAGTTCGGTAAAAAAAAAAAAAAAAAAAAAAAAAAAAAACAATTCAGTTCGATTCAGAAAAAGTCAGATGGTCTTTTTCGATTCGATTCAAATTTCGATGCAACTTCGATAATCTCTAAGCTCCGTGCACAGCCCTAATTTTTACTTCTTTTAAATAATTTCCTAGCATTCTATTTAAATTATTTTTAGTACTTTCTCTAATTTTCCATATAGATACATTATTTATTAATTGTTTTTTCAAGTTTGTATAGTTACTATGATATCTAGAGATGTTTTATTTATCTCAAATTTAAAAGTTCAAAGCTTATTTAAATTAGAGTGCAATTTTTTACACTTTCCCAATGCATTATTAATACGAGACCCATCTTCTATCATTTGAAATTTAAGGCCCGTTGATCTGGTTCATAAAAAAGACACCGTCATTTCTCACAAAGAAAAACTCTTCTCAGAAACCAAACTAAGCAATCAGAACAGAGCAAACACCATTATTGCAGCATTGCACTCCATCTTCAACTAACCTACACACCCTCCTCAATCAACATTCACATGAAAAACATCTGTTCTCTCTTCCTCCTTAATCTTCGGCACAAACACTTTGAGCACTCCGTTCTTCATCTCCGCCTTGATGTCGCTCGTCTTGTACAGTCTCTCCGGCAGGTCAATCCGGCTAGAGAATCTTCGTCCCGTCTCTTCTTCCTCCGACTCCTTCTTTCCCTCCCCTCTGATGATCAGAGTGTTCTGCTCCACCGAGACCTTCACGTCCTCCTTACCCAGCCCCGGCATGTCCATCCGCAGGTGGAGACCGTCTGCCGTCTCCCTCGCATCCCAGTTACGGCGGATGGTTGACACGACGGGGGATTCTGTGAGCTGGTCCATCATGTTTAGGATCTGGCTTAGGCTGCTCCTTGATGAAAAGGGGCCCATTAGGTCTGCAGTGAAAGCAAATCAACGAACCATTCAGCGCAGTTCTTCGCATATACAGGGGATATGATACTATTTTAACCAAATTTGAAATCCAGGTTTCACACTGTGATTGCTTATGAAGAAAGTATCTCATTCCAAAGGAACAATTTCCAAAATACCACAATCAAACAATTCGGTGCGTTTCCTCACCAAAACAGAGGATAAGACAATATTTGAACCAGATTTGTATTCCAGGGAATAATCTGTAATTCCTTATGAAGGAAGTATCTCATTCGCAAGGAACAATTTCCAACATACCGAAATCAAAACATTAAAGGACAAAAAATTGAAGCACGAACTCTAGTTAACTTCAAGGGTTCGACAATATTTGAATAAAACTCGAAATCCAGGATACGTATTGCAACTTCTTATGAAGAAAATACCTCATTAGCGAGGGCAATTTCCACAATACAGAAATCAAAACGTTAAGTGACAAAAAATTGAGGCATTTTACTGAAAAGATACAGCACAACGATCTCTTCAGAAATGAAAACGTTAACCAAATTAGAAAACCAGATTGCACACTTTAATTTCTTTTGAAGGAAGAATATCATTCGCTAACATACCGAAACCAATACGTTAAAGACAAAAAGTTGAAGCACCGACTTCAGTAAACAGACGCAGGATACGACAATACCTGAACCAAATTAGAAATCTAGATAACACGCTGTAATTTATGAAGAAATTATCTCATTCGCGAGGAACAATTTCCAATGTACCAAAATCAAAACGTTAAAAGGACAAAAACTGAATCAGACTTCACACTAAACAGAAGTAACGCGAGGATACTTCAGAAATAAAGACACTAAAGGATACGACAATATTTGACCAAATTTGAAATCACATAACAAACTGTAATTTCTTATGAAGAAAGCATATATTTGCGAGGAATAATTTCCAACATACCGAAATCAAAACGATAAAAGACAAAAATCGAAACACAAACAGACACTGCACAACGATCGCTCCGGAAATTCAAACGAAAGAACAACTACCTGCGAAAGGGGAGAAGACGCGGCGATCGGGGCGGCGATCGACGTCGACATCGCGGTCGTCACTGTCGTACTCGCGAATGGCGTTAGTATTGAAGAGGCGAGACTGAGGCACAGCGCACGCTGGACGGAGAGACCTGGAAAGGGGAGCTGAAGAGGCCAGAAGCCTTCGCAAAGCGAGTGAGGATGCCATTGTTAGCGTATGAAGTGAGAGATAACACTGAATACTGAGAAATGTAGACGATGACTGCGTAATGCGTGAGGAAATTGTGAGAATAGTACGTATTTATAAGCAGGAAAGAAGAACCGCGAGTTCAGTGTCTCTGGAAGTCGCGAGATTGGATAGCATAATCGAGAAGGTTCCGGAGAAGCACGGAAGCTTTGGGCCCAAGAAAAGGCCGATTTCATGGGCTTGGCCCATTGCTTTCCTATCGGGTATTAACTGAGATTCTGTTAGTAATGGCTCACTTTTTAAATAACCGTCCTTCTAAAAACGTGATTTAAATTAATTTTGTACAAAATTAAAATGAAATAGTATTAGAAAAAAAAAAATCTCGAGTCTTCTTGAAGTTGAATGATAGCAGCATTTTAAAATCATATTTTAAGTGATTGTGAAATTAATTTTAAGTGTTAACACTTCACAATTCACTTTTTAAATACTATCTAATTCACTACACTTGGTTTAATAATATTTGTAAATAGCTCTAGAAAGATCAATATTTGTAAAAAACCTGAGGGTTTAATTACATGAGAATTCAGAAATCAAGAAATAGAACATACTCCCTCCATCCCGGCTTAAGTTTCCTACTTTGACCGGGCACGGAGGTTAAGAAAAAACAAATTTTGTGGAATCTTTGACTTTTTTAAAGGTGGAGATTGAGGGTGAAGATTTTGAGGGTGGAGATTGTAAGAGAAGGTTGCCATTTATGGGCTGGAAAGTTAAGTTGGGACAAACCAAAAAGGAAAGTAGGAAAGTTAGAGTGGGACGGAGGTAGTATATTATAATAAATAAATAAAAAGAAGTATGTAAATTATTTAAATAGACAATATATTATAAGAAAATGAACATAATAATATTTAAGAAATTAAAGCAAACAATATAAACATAAACAAATACTAATAATAAAATTTAATAATATAAAAATATATTCTAAGAAAAAATTAATAAATTAATATATTTTTTATTATAAATATACTTTTTAAAATAAAAAAAAAATAACATTATTGTAAAATAAAATTTTCGTTAAGTAAAAGCAAATCACCAACAAAACGACAATTACGTCCTAAATAATATCAGTAGTAATTATTTTTTCAAACATTAAGTAATAATATATCATTATTTACTATTTTAAAAATCATATTACATCATGTAATATTATAAAATAACACAATATTACAGAGTCATAACGAAATCAAGAATTCAACATTTTTAACTCAAGAAATTACTCGACGCAATAAAATTAAGCAAGTTTTATATATGTATATATATATTATGAGCGTATAATTATTCTGTGTTGATATAGTGACAAAATTCTCAAATTTTATTATTTCTCATGTAATTACCTGCATATTTAATATGATTAATATCGATTAATACCCAACATATACGAATATTTTGACATAATTCCCGCAAAATGTAAAATTGTGTTTGTTCTTTTAATTTATTATTTCATATATTTTTTTAAATTTGTAATCTCTAAATCGATAATAATATATTGTAGAAATTCATGAAAATAAGGATAATTATTAAAATAATGAATTTGTCTAGTAAAATAAATTTTAGTTATATTTTAAAGTGTATGTTTGAAATAATCAACAATGATACATATAGATAAATAGATAATTATTCGGTCTCTGGGTTTAAAATATTATTTTTAAAGAAATAACACAATTCGTCGATCTAATAAGAATCTAGTCTAAAACGTTCTAATAAACAACAACACTTATTAAGAATTATAATTATGGGATTAGTCCATTGAATTAACAGAATAAATAGTATTAAAATATAATATTCAAATACCATTCAAATTAAGGGCTAAAAAAATTCAAGCCTAAACTATGGCCGAATTATCAATTTGGTTCCTAAATTTTTTACTATCACTTCAGTCCCTGAACAATGCGAAACTGTCATTTGCAATCCGTCATGATTATTCCGGCAAAAAATATATCACGTGCCCAGTATACTATACAAAATATATTTTTCAATGATACTTCAGCGCTTGAACAATATGAAACTGTCACTTTGCAACCCGGCTGTTTACATGGATTACAAATATTTTTTAGAACTGCAGGCCTTGTGAAAACTTTTTGGATAAGTGGACTTTAACAAATATTCGTGGATAATTGAGTAAAAGATGCATTTTGCCTCGAAATAGTTATTGGGTGGAAAACTAACAAAAAATACAAAGAAAAAAAAAGAAAAAATAACAAATTACTTGACTAATTCACTATCATTTTCAATCGATATTAAGGTAAATTGAATTCGTGATATTTTTGCTAATTTATTTTTAACATAATATTTCAAACAATTCAAAAATATTTAGATATCAGAAAGTAAGGTGAACTAATACCTTTATTTCTACACAATATATATATATATATGTGTGTGTGTATATATATATATTGAATAATATCCTTTTTTTAAAATGATATTTTAAACATCAAAACATGTAACGATTAAGCTAATAAAAGTTGTTTATGTCAAAATTAAGTGTCACTTGATATATATTTGATTATCAAGGTCTATCTAATTTTATTACCAAACACAATACAAATTGTCAGTCACAATAAATACTTACGTCTAACATACAAACAATCACATATTAAAAAGTTACATTTTTTTTAATATAATATTTAATTTAATATATGCAACATGGTGTCTGATCAAAAATCGTGAAAAGAAGACTAATCTTAGAAATTTTAAAATGAACTAAAAAAAAATATATTATGTTATTAAGAAATTGAAAAAGTTTTCATAAAGAAATAAATAAACCAATTTACACTGCCAATTTCAACCTGTCTTCGAAAAATTGTCGAGAACTACTTCGCCATATATGAGCAGTGTATTACACACACCAATCTCTTTAATTTTGTCCATAATTTTTATTTTTCTTGATTGATCTCATATTTTTGTTTATATAAAAATATATCACAATTAACCTAACAAAAAAATATTTAATATCGTAAATTTTAAAGAAACATAAATAAAAGGTAAAGTATATTTATTTGATTATTAATTTTATTTGCAGTCAGTCACAATATAAAATGTACAGTCATGTCCATAATAAATACTAAAGTCTAACTCATGAAATAATCAACGTAAATTGCATTTCTAATATGATTTATCTTTTAATTATATTCAACAGAGTGTCAAATAAAAATCATAGATTAATATGAGATAAGCAAATTATGAACAAAAATAATAAATGTATTAGGAAATTGGAAAAGAAAATTTTCTAGTAACAGATAATAATTAATAGATGCGACATTTTTTATTATCTATGCAAAGTCCGCCAAAAATCTGTCTACTACATGAGAGGAGTATTACACGCGCACCATTATTTTTCTAGTAAATTTTCCGAAAAAGAAAAAAAATAGTTCCAATATATGACAACATATAGATAAAACATGTGTGATTTTGCTATATACTGATAGCTCCAATTAATTATACATCAAGATTTGACATGTCAATGGAAAATTAACACTAACTTTTAATTAAATTTATGATATTAAAAAATTATATTAATCTAACAAATATATAGTAAAATCCATACCTCGAATCCAACCCAAAAAATTAACCAACAAAAATTTACATTTTTCGATCACAATTTTTATTAATATATATAATTGTGATATTTTCAGTAATAGAGTCTCCACTTATATAAAGAACATATTCGTTATATTTCTTAATTATTGTAATTGACATTAATTTAGGGTGATTATATGGTACCACTGTGAGATAAAAATGAAATTATATAATTTAATGGGTCCCTCATATTTAAATACATATGTATTCTTCTCGCACAGTGATATCGGTACCAAAGTGGTACCGAAGTTGGACTCTTAATTTATATCTATGGCGTAAATCAAGGAATTATTTATGGCTATCAATATATAAGTCAATACTTAACTTAAATATATATTTTATTCTAATTAAACTCACAATCTATTTTTAGATGATTTTTTGGGTGGGAAAATTTTAACAATTCTATTTATAGACGGATGTACTATTATATTAAGTATGATAGTTGATGTATTCGACCAATTTTTTTGCTCCAATTATTAATAGCAGAACTCGAAATCAAGATTTTAGGCATACAGATATGACTATGCCAAGAGTAGGTCTTCAATGCATCCAACACATAATAAGTTTATTGTACACTCCCCAATTTAATTTTGGAATTATATAATATATATATATATATATATATATATATATATATATATATTAAGGGGTGCGTTTGGTTTTAAAAAAAACGTTGGTGGCCTGGCGGTTGGAAACCTGGTGCGTGCGCTGAGATCTCGCACTAGAGCCTTACACAACGTAGCTTTTGATTTTTTGTTTCTTTTGATTCAATAAACTAATAATATATATATGTATGTATACACATATATATTAAGGCATGTTTAATAGCACATAAGAGACGCTTGTCTAGGTGGTAAAGACGCGTGGTGCTGCCCTTTAGGGTGTGGGTTTGAAACTTGCTCTTGCTCAACTTTTTTCTATTATTAATATTAATACAGTGCGCCACCTTTTATGTAACAATATAAGGTGGTGGCGTGGTGGATAAACACCTGTTTGAGCATGTAGTGACCAGGGTTCGAGCTTTATTAAATGCTTCATATACTTCATATGCTATTAAACAACATAATATATTAATATAACATATACTATTAAATAACATAACTCTGACCTCCGCGCGCCAAAACAATGCGAGAGCATGTTCAAACCCCGGACTTCCGCGCACCTCGAAGCTTCAAGGCGCGAAGCCACGCAGCCATATATATATATATATATATATATATATTATTTTATTTTAATTTCAAATTAAATAGGAGAGTTCAAAACCTCGGACCTCCGCACGCCTCGAAACTTCGGGTCACGCCAAACCCCGGACCACCCGAAGCTTCAAAGGCTTGAAGCCAAACCACTGCACCACATGCTGCTGTTGCGAATTCATTCAAACGCGGTCCTTATATATATATATATATATATATATCTTTAATTTCAAATTAAATAGAAGAGTGTACAATAAAACTATTGTGTGTTAGGTGCACAAGTTTTGCCCTATGCGAATATTGTCTAATCCTTTTTAATTGGCCTATTTCTTTTAAGGGAATAATTGCCCTATTTTTGAATATGTCAAAAAAAATC
The DNA here is from genome assembly GCA_958295605.1 of Ajuga chamaepitys. NCBI lineage: Eukaryota > Viridiplantae > Streptophyta > Magnoliopsida > Lamiales > Lamiaceae > Ajuga > Ajuga chamaepitys. Next base: position 50,578,976 of record OY282508.1, on the reverse strand, counting down.
AATTATCTCTAAAGGCCTGTGAACCTACCTTCTTCCTTAGAAAAAGACAAGCAAGCGTTTTCTAGGTCATTAACTGTTGTTAAATTCCTCTGTGATTCCTATGCAAGATAATATAATAATATCACTTTTTCTTCAAAATTCTTACTCCCTCCGTCCCGGCTTAACCTGCCTAGGTTGACCGGGCACGAGAATTAAGAAAAAACAGATTTTGTGGAATCTTTGACTTTTTTAAAGGTGGAGATTGAGAATGAAAATTTTGAGGGTGGATATTGTGAAAGAAATTTGCTATTTATGGGTAGGCAGGTTAAGGTGGGACAAACTAAAATGACAAGTAGGCAGGTTAAGCTGGGATGGAGATAGTATAATTTAATGTCTAATTCAACATCAGAAATCCACACGGTTCACGACCAAGTGCTAATCTTTTTGAAGGAATTTCACATGTGTGAGATGTTGCATCACTTTTTCTCTACAAAATTATTTTATACTCCCTCCGTCCCGGTTCAATTTACTTACTTTTGGCTGGGCACGAAGGTTTAAAAAAAAAAATTGTGAAATTTGTGACTTTTTTAAAGGTGAAGATTGAATGTGAAAATTTTGAGGGTGAAGATTGTGAGAGTTAGTCATTTATGAACTAACAAATTAGATTGGAACAAACAAAAAAAAAAATAAGGAAATTAGAAAGGGACGGAAGTACATTTTTACGTATGTAAAGGAAAGAGAGGAGTGAGTATTAATTAATTGGAGTTCATCCAAAAATATTGGAGCCTTTTAAGTAGAGATAGCAATTCGAACGGTGCGATTCAGTGAGGCCAATCTATCGGGCCAACATCATATGACGGATTGGACCAAAATTTAATCGAGCTTAAAACTAGGCAACCTATCCCATCTTATCCCCATAATATAATAAGATTATCGAATCGAGCTGTCGGGTTTTTACTCATCAAGGTTGGCCTATCGAACCAAAATTTCTATGACCAATGTATCTAAAATATCAGGTCGATGGAACTTGTCCATTGAACGGGACGATTTTGTCAACTCTAATTCCAGATCGCAGCTCTCTTCCTGTTGCGCCACTTGAACCAAACAAATTATTTCTCTACCCATATTTCCATTTTAATAGTTGAACATACCTTTCATTGGCTTTTCGACTAAAAACAGAAAACAAAAGAAAAAAATCAAAATTTTCATAAAACCCTTTTTTGAAGATTTCAACGGATACACCGATACCATTGATGTTGCCAGATTTTAAATGACTCTATTAATGTTGCTACATTTTATTGTAGTTGGTACTTGGTAATCTATTATTATTATTATTGTTAATCACACTATTGATATGCACTACCACGGTCGGATGATTTGAAATGCACCAAATTTACTGCCTCCCCAATGAAGAGGATCCGTATCCGCCAACAAGTCGTAATTTACTGGACTAATTCAGTACGAGAAACAGGAACAATAGCCTAGGGGCAGAGGTTCAAGATTGCCCATTGATGCAATCAAAACAAGAGGCACTCGGGCCGTATCCACTCTATATCTTGAATGAATTAGAAATCAATTCATTTTAAATCCTTATATTTCAAATTCATAAATCCGAACACGACCCCAAGACTCACGAGTCCAGTATTGAGGTGCACTTTCAAGAGGCGGATCCAAGTACCCGACCCTGCAAGTTTTACCCGATCAGGTCAGGTGTTTTATAGTCCAGTTTTTGGGTACCCTATTTAACAAAATCAACTATAAATGTTCAGATCTTTCAACAACTTAAAGAAGCAAACACAAATTCAATCAAAAAAAGTAAGTTTAAGAAAAACCCTACTGGCCGGGTCAGATACTCGTGGAAGTGGTACATGCAAGATCGAATTTTTTTAATGGGTACCCGATGTGGCAGGTACATGACTCGACGACCCAAAACCCGCAAAAACTCGAGCCGAACCCACCCCTAGTCGAGTATATCACATCAATACGAGCAATTGAATAATCCATGTAAAACAAACAGGTTGTCCTTGTCTTTGCCTTCCATATACATCAGAAACTCAGGCACCAACAGTTTAGCTAACAAGAGATTTATGACATACCTTCACCACATAACATACCAATAACCAGAGAAAATTAGAAAGAATCTACCTAGGAAATTCAATGCAGACCTCAACATCCTTTGATCTCGAAATAAAGGCTTTCACGTTGAACGAAATTTCGATTTCTAACATTCACAAAACCAGGTGCACGCTCCATGCTGCTGACCTGAATGTAGTCGCTTCAAGAAACGCAAAATAGCCATAAACCACGAAGAACCACACATTTATCTGTACCCGCAACACAAACAGTACTCGACCCACCATGAGCACAGGCCAGTGTACCCACCGCTGATGTGGCAAATGGGGGTAATTTCATGATCATCAAGATATTGAATTGACTGCACGAAATTAGCGGTGAGCACACTAATATTTACTGATGGTGGGTCGAGGACATTAGCTTAAATCAATATTTACAGAATACCCAATCAAACTAAAGCATTGTTCCTAACACAACCTAGCTTAACTTCCATTACGTATAATCAAGAGACCTGCATAGATCAACTAATTAAATTTACGTGCCCACAAGGCATAAAAATAAATCAGGTCAGAGATTTACCCCAGAAGTTCAAAGCATCATGTGAGTGCAACAGCAAGATCTACAGGAGATCTAGTTTGTGTGTGTACTCACTCGCCAAATAAGCAACAATGACAAGCAAGAAACCATTTTGCAAGCCCTGAGTTACCAGAAAATCTGAACAAACCAAACCGAAGACAAGAAAACCCGAACTGTTGGAGAAAAGGATGAGAAACTCTAACTTGGGGGCAAAGCCTCTTGTTGAAAAAACACAAGACAGTCATAGCAAAACTTGAATAGATAGCATTATGGCAATGAAATGCCTACCTCAACCGTTTCTCCTCTATGGTATAGTCTCAAAAGAGCTGTGAGAACAGAAAACAATTTCACTCATAATGGCAACAAGTTTGAGACTCCCAAAATAGCATACAATAAACTTGGTGGTTTATAAAAGTGTCTACCTCTTCAGAATTTCAGAATTTATTTCTACACAATCCTCTAATATGGACGACCGGGACTCCTGGACGACCTTTTGTGACGGGGCCTGATGGGAGAACGTGATCTGCTTCTGTCATGTTGTCGGTATCGATCCCTACTGCCTTCTCTTCCATTACTAGAACTGCTGTTCTTCCTATCTGACCCTCTTCCCCCTTCCCGGCTTCCCCTACCATTCCTGTCACGATCCCTTTCTCGGTATCGGTCCTTCTCCTTGTCATAGTCCCGGTCACGATACCTGTCCCTGTCAGATGAGCCACTTCTTCTACGTACACTCTCATTTTCTTTTTCCCGCAACTTCTTCCGCTCTTCAGCTTCTTTCTCTCTTGCCAATCTTTCTTCCTCTCTTGCCTTCTCCTTAGCTTCCTGGTGATTTAAAAATGTCACAGGATATCACCTATTTTTAGAGTCCATAAATGCAAGGGGGCAGGCATCAAACTCTCTCTCTCTCTCTCTCTCTCTCACACACACACACACGCACATGCACATGCACACGCGTGCGCTATTACCTTATACTCAGTCAGGAAGTCCCGAACCATGCCATAGCCCACATGCTGCTTGCCAGTAACATGTGATTGAGTTCTCTCAGCAGCATCGTTTGCTACTAGAAAGGAACCACATATTTCACATAACGCCATTTTTTTCTCCTGCGCAACCATCAACAGTTTATCCTGCTGTGGTTGCTGAGTTAGGGCCGTCTTCTCGATATTCAGCATTTCCACCTGAAAGAAAAGGTAAAAAAAATGTGATTTAGAGTCATTCAGGTGTATTATTAGAAAAAGACTCTTCTAAAATTTAAAAACACAAAGTGAGTACAGAAAAGACCTTTCTCATAAGCGCCTCAGCTTCATCAACCTTCCCATCTTCACCAAGAGACTCAACTTGTTCCAGCAAGTTCTTTATCTTCTCTTCCAGCACAGACAACTGCTCAGCCTTTTCAGCTGAAATGGGAGGGGGAGGAGGGACTTCAACATCTTGAGCAAGGCGTTCACGGCCACGTCTAACTCTCCGATCTAAGTCTGAAACCTGGAATAGGATAGAAAGTACTCTTGACACTACGATTACCAATTATATCTACTTAAATGTTTAACTTTATAATTGTTGAAGATGAAAACTTGCCAGCCTTTCACAGAAGTGAGCGAGTTCAGCTTCAAACTTGGGAACATATGAATCATGTCTTGGGGAACTCTCAAAACTACAAAGACAAACAACAGAATGTCATCTAAATCCTAAAGTAAGCTTAATCTGCAGCTAATCTATTAACACAAAATTCATTACAAATCAAAACTAAGGAAATTTTTTAAGCTTATTAATTTTATCATACTGGAAGTGATGTCAGCAAGATCTTTTATGCTATCAAGTTGCCGAAGAGGCATACTTTGACCACATTTTACATGTATATTAATGATTGCACTTCGAATAAAATAGATAATATAGATACAAAAGGAAAACAACTGATGTAGCAGAAACCAAAAGTCTGAAACGAGTTCATGTGAATAGAACTGCTCGGGTGATTAACAGAAAATACATTGGGCATGTTTCTTCTGAGATTCTAGCAGATTGTGGAAATCCGATATTTTAATTTTGGGATGTGAAAAATCCCGAAATAGAGTAAATGTATGTCATTTTGAGATTTATGTAAGGTGGGACATTATTGGTGTATGAAAAAGTATAGAGTTAGCTGATTGTTAGGAAATGAAAAAGTACATAATGGGTAAGGTAATTGGAAAATGAAAAAGTAGATAAATAGTGGATGGTATGTGATGGGTGTAGTAGCTGATGTGAATGTTATGTCCAGATATTCTGAAATCCCTTGAAAAACATACGGCGGATTGCAGAGTCCAAATCTGGATGGTGTGATCCCAAAAGCAAAGGCTTTATTGTCCATGGATAATATGCCAAAAAGAATTAACAATAATAAAAATAATAATATCTTTATAAACTTCACTAAAACATCCATCAAGGATACAAAAGAAAGAATCCCAGCACATAATAGGCGTTGTGGGAGACGGAAAACAAGAAATAAGTACCTAATAAGTTATCCTCTATATTTGTGCTGAATTAAAAACATCAGTTTCTGATGGTAGTAGTAGCTGAAGCCACAACCGAAACAATTTTGCAACTTGTCAATTTGGCTAATGCTAGAAACAACCACATGATGTAACTCAACAAAGTACACTTCAAGGCGCCAAAAGAAGAAACAGTCCCCAACATGAATTAGTTTTGCAGGCATCAAAATCTCTATTCAACAATGTTCTTATCTGTTTCGCAAGGTTGAGAAAATGTTGTGCATGCTTTTCCTTCCAAACCTACCAGTTTTCCATGATAAAATTTAACTTGATCTACCAACTGAGGAGGTCCATTCGATTGAAACAGGATCAGTCTCCATTAAACTAGCTCTTAAATAAAGTTTTTATTCAAAGTACACCCACCACGTAGTTCGAGTTCCAAGAAGTCCCTAATCTGTATGGACTTGTATGTTCTCAATAAAAATGTAAAGTATCACAAATTAATGCCATTAGTTCTGAAGTGTGCTCAACCTAGCCAAAATAAATTCCCATATGTCACCCGTTCGTGCTTCTAGAGGACAAAGAATTATAAGAAACTATTAATATAAGACGACTTTTTAACTAATATACATCATCACTAGAGTAAAGGAACAAATGTTAATTTCCAGTCATTTGCATGAGAAACCCAATTCCTTAGATGAAAGCAAGTTCCATCTCCAAGTTCTTATCTTGACGGCTGTAAACAAATAATTTAAGACAACCGGAGCGACAAATCAGAGAATGTTGGGATCCTGTCTCTACAAACAACCCAATAGTGACCAGCGCTAAAGGTTAGAGACTGAACATCAATTCAAGGTTCAAAAAACTTGAGATGTATGCTATTCTCAGATTTAACTCTTAATTAGAAAAAAAGGAACCGGATGTACTTACTACCAACTAAAAGAAAAAAAGCTTAAGACCAGTTTAAAGTAACCTTAGTAATAAAAACACATGAACAGGGACTGAGAGCTGAATGACAATTTATCAGAGTATTTAGCTACTTATATCTTCAGCCATGAACAAGGACAAGGTCCTTGTCTATCAAGTGTCGCCCACCAGCAAGATTTCCCTATAGGAAAATAAGTATAGCAAGCCCCTTCTTGCCAGGCATCCATGAAAGGTATACCAATCCAAAAGGCACAAATGCATGAAACTATCAAAAAGGCTAGAAGCGACAGACCAGTAGTGTGTACCCATGGTAGTCTTACCGGGGACCAACTCCCCAGTAAGACTAGGAAAATAAAATATATTAAGCACCTAAGAAACGACTTCTGACTGCCAATCCCAAACTAGTATAAACACAGCCAAGAAAGACAGATCAGTGACAAAATGTTCCAGCTCAGTGAACACTTATACCTTTCCTTCAACTTCGAGTCATGAACTTTCGGGCACACCCCTGAGGCAAGAACACGGAACATTTGTAAGCAATATCAGGTACAAATGGATAAAGTTTTGAGAAGCATTTCACATTATTAATTCTACAACTAGACAGTGTTATGATCAAAGAAAGTTTATTTCTGTCATATCTCTCATTCATGATTCACCTAGTAACTGAAGAAAAATACCATATTTAAGAGGCAATATCACATTAAGAAGCTTCAAGACAGAAACAAAATCAAGACATTACCTAAGTCACTCCGAGTGTTGACAAACAAATCATGGGGGCAGAACCGGACCATATAGCATCCACAAACTTCCTTATCATCCCATTTTATTTCCCGGTGCCCTCTTCTCTCTTCTTCAGTCAAATTACGTGCTGCAGAAGCATATGGTATATAAGTTTGGAGATCCTAATCGAAATTTCACAAACTAGGTATCATCATATGTAGTGTGAATAATTTTTTATTTTTAAATTTTGGGATCAGAAAATCCAGAATCAATTTTTCCCAGTTCCTGTGGCATTGGCAGAATTGAGAAGCAATTAACGACAAATGAAGTCGCAAAACTCAAACAACAAAAAATTCAAAAATCGATATCAGAAGTTAGGGTTTAAAGCAATGAAACTGCTGCTAACCTGAGCCCATGAGTTCATCAAGCAAAGCCCTCTGAGCATCCATCTTACGTAGATTAGATGTGGCGCAACTCGAAACAACAATTCTCAATAATCACAATAACAATATATATGATGATTTACAAGCTCTGGATAATTGCAACGCGAAACCCTCGAACGTGATAGACGAGTGCCCGTTTATGATGCAGGCTGGAATTGAGATTGTTGTAAATTAGTAATTAGGGTTTTCTTGCTATTATCGTAGCTTTCTGTGGTTCGGTCACACTGGTGGGGGTGGGGGTGGGGGTGAGGGTGGGGGTGATGGGATTTAAATAAATTAAAATTAAAATTTATAGGACAATTAATGCTTGAGTTTCTCGCTGTGTGAAATTGTTTAAGCAATGTAGGGGTGTGCACGAGACATTACGGTTCGGGGATTTAAAAAAATCAGTATCGTTTCAAAATTCGGTTCTTCTAAAATTTAAGAATCAGAACCAAATCGAAATTTATAAGGATCCGAAACGAACCGTCCCAAAATTCGGAATAGTTCGGTACAATATTTCGCATAACAAATCTACTGAGGGCTTTGGTTGAGTACGACATACTCGGTAATCTAGAGATTTTTCAAGACTTTTAATATCAAAGTTACAGCTGGAAACAAAAATCAAGATACTCACTCCAGAGTTGTAATTAAAATTATAAATTATGTTGACAAAAACATCAAGTTATAAGTAATTTTTTCAAGTAAGGTCGTCAAAAAGTAGTAATATGTGAAAATTATGCACAAAACTTGTAAATTACTTGATGTTTGAAATTATTAATATATTTATATATTTTTGTAATCTCGATTTTCGGTACAGGATGACTCAGGTCAGTTCGGTACAGTTTGGTACGGGTTTCGGTATAAATATTACTAAATATCCAGAACCGTACCATAATTTTTTTCGGTAGTTTGAAGAAAGTTAAAAGTCAACGGTTCTTTTTCGATTCGGTATGTTTTCTGTTCGGTTTTCGGTACAGTTGGGTAAATCCTAAGGTCCATGCACACCCCTAATGCAATGAGTGAGACGTGGCCAATTCAAACAATTTAAATAATTGTCTAAATCTTGTGTTTATTTTAGAATAAAATAATAAAATTTAGTAAAATTTATTAAAAAAAAATGCAATTATTATACTGGAAAGATAATTAAGAAATACTAAAAATCAAATAATCAAGAGATTTAATATAATAGATTTGGACTTAAATGAACTAAGGAACCATAATTATAAGTCATATCCCAAACGTTGTATGGTTAGGAGCCTGGTTTGTTGCTTCACGTCCCACGGTCACGGCAATCCAACCTTTTAGGCAATATTCGAGTTGAATGGATCTTTATACCTACAACCCAGTTTTGATTGTAAATAATCATCTTCATTGTATTTGTCATTACCAAAAAATATTAGTAAATCTCCTGACTTTGTAGTGCCCATGTCATTCTTGACGAATTGGGTTAACATATATGTATTTTTTTAATTTTCGTACTGATTAAATTCTCAATAGTTGCACCATAATTCTTAACAAACGCAAGTCTGGATCAGTCCGTCCTCCCATCCTCGTCCAAATCTGTATACAAACATAATAACTTAAAGGAAAAGGAGAATATAACTGACTTAAAGGGTATTTTCATAAGCTTAAGTTAATCGTTTTTCAGCTTCTATATGGAAAATAGTAATTTTATTATGAGACATTCGAAAATAATTGTGCTTCTAACTAAGTGATTTAAAAAATTCTTTGTGTGAAAGTGAGTATTAGGTAGTATTTCAAAATAAAATAATTTTAATTCAGAATCTACTTGATGTTAGGTAATAGCAGCTTTTCAAAATTGAATTTTAAAGTAATTATGATAATTAGCTTGAAGTGTTCATAAACACTTCAAATCACTTTTTTGCAAATATAAGTGATTTTCAAGCCCCCTAAGTGGTTTGTATACACATGTTTTTGATTCTGCTTACCGTGACATGGTTCAGTTAAAAGTTAAAGTGGATGGAATGATATTTTTTCTCGGCTGCAGGTTAATTAACAAGGTGGTGATGTCATTATATTAAAAGTATCTTATAAAAAATAATTTTTCTCTGACCACTCCAACTACTACTTTTTCTAAGAAAGTGGATGAAATGATGTTTTTTCTCGACTGAAGGTTGATTAACAAGGTGGTGATGTCATTATATTAAAAACATCTTATAAAAATTAATTTTTCACCGGCCACTCTAACTACTACTTTTATAATTTGAATTTTTCTCAAAAATCGCCTAGTATAAGTAATTTTCTTACAAATTTAATGACTTTTCCAAAAGTAAACGTAAGAGAAAATAGCCCCTTAGTTAAATTGTAGGATGGTAAAAAATTAGTTTGATCCAAATAGCAAAAAGTGAAGGCAAAAACTTATATACATTATATGCATGTATTTTTTCTTATATATAATGGATCGACCGGTGCTAACTAGTGTTTCTAATTCTAGAAATATGAATTTTCTGACGAATATTGCATTACTGTTTTAAGTATCAATAAAGTAATCTCCTCCCCTCCCTCCCCCCCCCCCCCCCCCCCCGGAACGGATGAAGTTGAAAATTCCATTGGCCAAGAGGAAACACCTCCAATGTCCGACCGTAAATAGGACGGTGTAGATGTCAGGATCTTCACCCTAAACCCCAATCACATCAATTGGGAGGGAGTCCACCGTGATTTATGTTGTCAACATCTAGTTGAGGTTGAAGCCGTCGCTGGTCTCCCTACTGAACTTGTCTCGAAAATCCTTTCAAAATAATGAAATAGTGAAAATGCTTTCTTTTACCCGTAAGTGCATAAGATATACAGTGGTAGTAAATTATCGATCCACATGAGGATTTTCGTGTGAATTAACCAAGCCATAATACGGAGTAAGTTTAGATAATTGGAATTGGATGTCAATAATCACTAAAATCGCAAATAATAATAAAATGAGGTAAATGACGGAAAGTAGTTCCCCAAAACTTCGGTTTCACCCAAGCAAATAAAATCAATGTTTGAAGGACGATCATTAAAATGATTATGGGCTAATTAAGGTTGGGTTCTTATGTAATCAGTATCCCAACTAAGCACAATCATTAGGATAACGGTTGAGGTGTCGCATCCCCCTAGAACTGGTAAGTAAACAAGGTTCAATGTAAAATACCTACATCGATTAAAGTACTAAACCAACCACCGGCCCGGGGTTTCCAATTACGCAAGACTAGAAAGAACTAGGCTGACTTATCCACGCTAAAGACCTGCATGAGGGTGTAAGAATGGCACGCGAGATTAAATTCAAGTTCGTCCATCCCAATCGATGCCCCACGGGCACTACTCCATCCCTTGGTAAAGTTTCTTCTCCATAGGTCTCCTTTTTACCGATTATGTCCTAATTAATCTAATTATTCGGAATTAACACCCGTAAAGTCTAAGGCGTACTGATTAATTCCTAAGCTCAATTAGGGTCTAGTTCGGGTGAGCCTCGACTGGGTAGCAACTCCCAAGCCGAGGGGCCAAATTATCATTTCCCTAAATGCACAACTCATTAAAAGCGTATTTAAGCTGCTGAAAGTTGAGCTAGCGATCAAACCTATGAACCTAACTACGAGATTATTTAGCTATCATTGCAAATCAAGCCCTAACTCTAGGTTATCAAAACCACATCAATTCAATAATCAATTAAATCAAATATCAACTTTGAAGCTTGAGTTATTTCCCTGCTTCGGGAAACTATAAAGACTACTCAATAATCATTAAAGAAATCCCAAACAACAACATTATCAAGCAATAATCTATATATATAATAACAAAATCCACCCAAAATAGTAACCTAAGAATTTTCCCGAACAAATCCCTTTGCCATTTCTAGCAAACATTATTTTTGGTATAAAGCATTTTATTTGGAGATAAATCTATATATTTGCCTAAAATATATTTAGGCACCATTATCTAAAATCAATAGTAACAGAGAGAGGCCGACATTGTGAGAGAGTAAGCGTAAGAGAGAGAGAGAGAGAGAGAGAGAGTGTGACCGAAATTGTGTGAGAGAAATCTACAGAATTCTCTAGAATCTAAAATGGGGGAAGGGGGCAAAAATTAATGTGGGGAAGGAAGTGGGATGGGAGTAAGTTTGTCGGCAAAACGAAAATTACTATTTTTCTATAATTATATGTATTGTGTTTTCTGTAACCATTCTTCTTCAATTTAATTTAATTTTCACTTAATGTGTCATTTAATTTGTGTAGTATCTATTATGTGTACAAAGAATTTATGGTCAAGTATATCCATACCTAGAAAGAGAAAACAGATAAGTAAAAAATTAAAACCCAAAAATAGATTTAATACGATTTTATCAAATAAACCCCTAATGGTCTTTTTTTTATTTAATGTCAATTTGAATTTTGTTTTATTTTTTATTAATTTTTTTCTTATTAAATTTTTTAATCATATAAAAATATAAAAGTAGAATTATTTAGTAAATATTTTTCAAATTTAAGTTTATAATTTCAACATTTATTTTTTTCCAAAAAATAATCTATTTTTTTTAAATAATTTTATTTTTCATTTCTAATGTGATTTTCTTGTATAATAAATTAAATTAGTCATCTATTATCGATTTATAGTTTGACACCATATTGTATAAATAAATTAAATTAAATTAAAGACAAATAATTATTTGTTGGTTAATTATGTGAGTTAATTATTAGTGTGTTTGTGCTACAAATAAAAATTATAAAATTAGAATATAGTGTTAGTGGTGCTCACGAAAAGCTTTTATAAATTTCTGGAACATTATAATTGAAAAAATAAACTTTTAGATACTTTGGATAAATATAAACGTTTCTCGTAAAATTATAAATATACATATATACACTCTTCCTTTTTACATGATGATCTCCATACAATGATGCTAGAGATATGCATATATTATGAAAAACAAATATCAATATTCTATACCTTACTCAAATTTATAGATTTTTAATTTTTGATACTTTTCATTGATCATTCTTTCATTAACATATAACTTTCCATCTCTTACTATACATTGATTGTAATATTCTATTATATTAAAATTATATAAACTTATAAAATACTTATTATTTATTCATTTACATTTACAAACCATGCATCGCACGGGAATACTACTAGTTCAAGTAAAATAAAAATAGAAAGAGAAAGGAGAAAAAGATGCTAAATAATGATGAAAGTCGAAAATCTTCAATAAAATGTTGTCACTCCCTTGAAGCAATCTTGCAATATTCCACCAAGAACCCTATTTTTCTCCTTGAAGATGAGAAAACCCTAGAAAAATGCAGAAAAAATCATAAGTAATTATAACAGAGAGATTATAGTGGATGAAAACAAAGCATAAGTTCTAATAAAGTGAGGGGCAGGGGTATATATAGACTCCCAATCCGAGCAATGTAAAAAAAGGCTAAAATATGTAGCAAAAGACCCTGTAGTAGGGATAAAATAGTCTATTAGCAAATAGGAGTGCAAGGGGCTTTAAGTTGTTGGTAGCGTCGTTTCCGACTACCAAATTAAATCGTGTATGAAGATACACTTAAACCTTACCGACTACTCTAACTAGTAGAGTGGCAAGCAAGGGTCGATCCCACGAGGAACAGTTGAATAATTTTGCTTTTATGTATTAAGCTATTATTATCGAGAAATATAATGTATATAAGCTAGAAAACAATAAAGAAGTGGGGGGTCAATGAAATAACAATTACACCTAAATAAACAAAGACAAATAAAGAGATTTTTATAGGTTTTTGGTTTTTAAATAACAAAACGATTCACCCTTGATCATGTTTCACCGAGGTCTTGGACGATTTATGTAACTATTGTCAATGCCCTATTCAATTGTGATTCTAGCCCTTATCTCAAGGCTATTAACAAGCTCTAATAGCCTTGTTATCCCTTAATCTCAGTTAATCAAAACAAGCTCTTCGACTAACCCTATTCAGTTTAACCGAATCCTCGAACAAGCTCTCTTAGATTCAATCACCAAATGCATTAAACACTAGGACAACGAGATAAATTCAACATAAAACTCGCAAGCTCGGTTTTAGAGGTTAAACTTTGTGTTATCACCAATAAATAATTATTGTTTGCTACTCGGGAATCGGAAATCCTACAATTACGGATAGTGACCTCCTATTCTAGCAACACATTCACAAATCCCTTAAAGGGTGATCAATCCAATAATAAATTCATAAATGTGAGTCAATAACAGCAAATAACACAAAACACTTGAATACACAATATTTTCGGTAACATTAACCGTAATAATCACATAAATGTCTTGGACTCAAGGTTCCACAATAATCAAGAGTGAACTAAGGGTGCTAGCCACCCATTTTACCTAATACAAAGATAAACTAACAGAAAATTAAAGAAAAACATGAACATAGGATAGAAAGAACCAAAGGTTAGGGGTTGAAGATCAAGATCTTCAACCCCCTTCCATTTCCTTGCTTCCAATGGAGAAAAGTGGCTGATTATGTGTGGGGGATGGGTTCTAGGTTGTTCTAAGTTAGGTTAAATTCGAATGGGATGATATATATATAAGGAGAGAAAGTGCTAGTCAAAAATAGGCAAAATCGCATTCAGGATTTTAAAACAGGGTACTGAATCTCGGCCGTCTAGGGTGTGTCTCGGCCGAGACGTGAAAAGGGGTTTTCAAGGGTTTGTGGGTCGAAAGGCTATCTCGGCCGAGATTTAGTATCATCTCGGCCGAGATTCTGGGCCTTGAAAAACCTTGAAATTCTCTGGCAACATTTCTCGGCCGAGATCTGTTGTGTGTCTCGGCCGAGATCTTCTTTCTGTCCAACTCTTCATAAATGCCCTGGAGACTCATCTCGGCCGAGACTCTCATCCTGTCTCGGCCGAGATCTTCAACTGTCCCTTCCTTTTGTTGCCTCAATCGATCCCTTGACTCCGCGGTCGTTTAATGTTCGATTTCGACCCTTTTTCACCTGTCTTAACACAAAAACAGCACAAACGCATTATTTTGCCCATGAGAATATAAAAGCACTAAATACACGTGATTATGCACATTATTGACACTAAAATGACACTAAAAGTGCCCTAAAGTGCGTGCACGAAACACGTGTACCAGTTGTTGAGTCGAGCCCTTTAAATGCGCTCGACTCGACCTTCTTGGTGATCCTTAGGTTGTCTTGTCTGGATTTGGCTCTCAACCTGTAATACCCGAGCCTCTCACAACTCAATGGCCAATATAGTTCTTACATTCCATGCATTAAACCTTACATTTTCACGTGCTATTTATATTGCAAATTGTATGATTTGTATTATATTTTCAGATTAAATTTTGAGGTGTTTACACTAGTGGTGGAGAAATTAATTCTTTAACCTAAAATATTGAGAGTGTCTATAATATATAAGAGTCACATATGACCAGTTTAAAATGTGTAACCCACTAGATGGCCTGTAGAAGCATTAGAATCATATAAGATGTAATTTATGTTTTGTAAAACAATCAAATAATAGTATTATTGTAGGAGTAGAAAATAGTATATATATATATATAATATAATAATAATTATAACTTCTGCTGCCTTAGTAAGCCGGCTAAGGAAGTAGATGAGGATAAATTCACTTTCTTAATGTTATAACCTAATCGGTAGATAAGAAAAGAAAGAGGGAGAACACATCAGTTGTGCTTCGCAATTTGCTTGACCATTTCATAAATATCACTCATCATCATAAAATTGACATAAAGCCTTTGTGCACATGTTTCAGATTAAATATTCATGTATACTACTAATTAATTCATTTGGTACATTTATTTTGTGGGTAGAAGAATAATTTAATTTAATTAGTTAGTAAGTTTCATTAAACTGGATACTAGTTTTAATTAATACAGGTTTCTAGAATTGAAAGAATAGAATGGAATTTCTCTTTCTTCATTTTTGATTTGTATATTAAAACATATTATTTGTCCAAAATTATTATTGGATTTACTTGCTGGTTTATGATATTAAAATGATAATCACGTAGACACTATTTTATTGAGCAATTATGAAACTAAAATACAATTAAGCTTAAGTTATATGTTGAATGTTTCCCGTACAGTTTGGTACATTAAATTGACTAATTGATTATTTATTAACTAGAAAGGGTTATTCTCATTAGTTGTAGGTCCATAAATATTGTGTGTTGGTAGTATACATGACTCATGAGTCTTACATGGTTGATCATAAATTTAATCAATTCTGCTAGAGGACATAAAATCGGCACACGCATGTTGGATAAATGTTTATAATTTTGTATGATTTTGGATACTATAGATTATATGATCGAAATGTATGAACTTTATTCGAATACGTTGTTTTCCCAATTTCATGTTCTACATGCGACTTTGGAAATTATATGAGAATATTTACTTTACATTTTCGAAATGAATTTTACAAAACAAACTAAGTTTAGGTCTAAAGTTGGTTTGCACAGCTAATTTCTTTCAAATAAAATTAAAGGCAAACTCGATTATATGTCGCAGAATTGATCAGGTCCGCACCTCTCTCATCCACGACGTCCGCAACCATATGCATCCCCCAATTCCATGTCAACACGTGCCTAACCATTAGCCTATAAAATTAAATAATATAAATGAATAAAAACCTCTTCTCTCTTCCAACGTTCATCGTCGCCGCCCATCACCACCAACCTCCGACGCCGCCCACCACCGCCAATACACCCATCGAAACATTCTTCCTATTTTTTTTAAAAAAAATAAGTAGCTAAGAAAGTTATAGACCAGAAATTTTCAAGGTTGTTTGCATCTCCAGCAATAGTTCATTATCAGGACACCAATTAAAGTAAAAAAATAAGACCTCTGCTTGAAATCTTGCTGAACATTTGAAGAATTAATTCCTAACTTCAATTCTCCCCATTCCAATAGCTATCAGTATGGAAGTGAAGACAAGGTGCTCAAAGCAAACAAGAAAAAATAAAATAGATTAGTGTTATAAAATAATTCAACTTTCACCTTTCATCTAAAATGTAAGCCACAAATATACATAATAAAGAAAAATTAGACAAAGATACATCAGATATAGTGAAGAACAACAATTTTCTGAGTTTGTGTCCCTCTTATCTGAATTGCTTCAATATCAATACATCTAGCCTTTTTCGATAAATTAAGAAATCAGAATAAAGAAACAAAAGTAAAAATAAATAAAAAATAAAAAAGTTCTAACTTTTCCATTGCCGCCGGAGAGTAGTGCCAGACGATGGTGGTGATTGCGAGCAGGAAGAAAAAAAACATAAAAGTTTCAACTTTTCTGTCGCCCCCGGAGAGTGATGCTAGACGGTGGTGGTGGTGGTGGTGGTGAGTAGGAAGACGGAGGAGTGGCCGACGGTGGTAGTTTTAATCGTTGTTCGATGCCGGAGTTCTATCTGGTGACATGGGTGGGTGCGCCGGAAGAAGGTGAGGATGGGTATAGATGCAGCGCCGAAGATTGATGGTACTAGATGGCGCAGGAGGTTGGTGGTGGTGGGCGGCGAGAAGAGAGAAAAGGATGCAGGCTGACATTGAATTGCGTTAGAAGGGAGGAGGTTTTTCTTTTCTTTTCTTTTCTTTTTTTAATTTACAAGCTAAAATTAACCAGCCACGTGGTGATGTGCAATTAGAAGATGCTTATTATCGCGGATGTCGCTGATAAGGGAGGTGCGGACCTGATCAATTCTGTTATATGTCGTACTATAAGACCTGTGTACTAGTTTAGAGATTGAAGTTGGAAATGTTTTGTAATTATTGTTAATCATTTTATTCTTTGAATATGTTTTTAATTAAAGAATTAACTTGTGGTTTATTCCTTTATAGTTTTAGATGTAATAAAGATGCATGTATAGGTGTACTTGGCTTGAAGTCATTTTCCATATTAACTCTACGTCGAAGATATTAAAGACTTTTAGTATGTAAAAATTAATGTTAACCTTTATATTTTAGTTGCTTTAAGGTATTTACACAAGTATAGTGCTAGTCTTTAACATGAGAATAAAATAATCTTGTTACTAGAATATTTTATATGATGGTCTAGTCGGTATTTTTAGAATATGTTATCACTTGATGAATTAAATTTTGTGCTGACATGCTATTATAGATTAACTACGCTGGTGCACGAATAGGAAATTTCAAATAGTTAGTATCAGAGAACAGGTAAGTAGAAATTCATCTGCAACATGTGCTTATTATTTGTGTTAATTGATTATTAACACGTGCAGTCGTATATCTCTATATAAAGTGTTTTATTCTATTATTAATAGTAAACTGGTGAGCATATCAATCATGAGCATTAGCATTTGCAAGAATTTACTTGTGTATATGAGAGAAGTCAAAATAGCATAATTTCATAAATTAAAAATGTTTTGGGGTTGGTCACCACTGACACATTGAGAGTTACATATTATATATGGTGTCTCTCGAGATGCTTCCGGTGACAGGCGCGCACGCGAAAAAGGTTCCCACTCCAACACCTTTATGATGATGGGTACGAGAAGAGGTAGACTTTCCGGTGGACTGCGAGGGCAGGCAGGAGCGGACCCCTGGTAGTCTCGAAAGGATAGCCACTTGGTCGTACCAACCATCAATGATGTCTCGGGTGGACTATAAGGGGGGGAGGGGGAGGGACCCTTGGTAGTCACAAGTATAACCAATGCGTGATATTTTGGGGAGGTTTGTGACAGTGACGGGAGTCAATTCCCACCAAATATGATTTCTTTTGAGAAAGAGTTGAAAGAAATGGTTTTATAGCATGCACCTCACCAATACATCTCAAACACGATTTATAGTAAGTTGTATTTGTACACTACTCATGCATGATTTCTGCTTACTGAGCTTTAGCTCACGTAGTTCTTGCATTGTAGGTGAGTTTGACTACGCATGAGCTCGTGGACTGATCTGGCATGCTGTTGGAGTTTCTGCAAGTTTTGGAGCCCCGTGTATATGAATGACGACCTGTGGGGCTAAACTGTGAACTCATTATGCTTTTGCTAGTGTTATAATAATCTTTTTGGACACGTTCAACTCAAGAAACTTTAATATGTATATTTCTGTAAATATGATGTTGAATGGAGTGTGACACTTTTGTACTCGATCTGGATCTATGTAAATATATGTAGGTGGGATTTTGGTGTTGAAGGAGTATTCTAATTTGTTAATTATGGGGAAAAATACATGTTTTGTAAGGCTAAAAATTAGTATAAAATAAGTTTTTAAGGGTGGATATGACAGAGTGGTATCAGAGCCCGGTTTGTGCCCTGTAGACTGTTCATATACATGAGCTTAGAACTTCTGAAGCACAGACGTGCCAGTAAGGTTTACTTTTTCTTAATTTGCATTCATTATTTCATGAATCATATTGGCCTGTGACAGAGGGACAATAAACTAGAAAGATAACATGGAGATCGTTAGGGGAGAAGGTACTGAAGGAAATAACGACCAAGAACTGAATGCACCAGCAGTGGGTGTTGGTTTAGAAGCGATTGTGGCTCGGTTGATAGGATTAGTAGAACAACAGTCGCAACAAATTCAACAACTTATCCAACAAAGGGGTGTGGGTGGACAACCAGGGAATGGTGTGAATCAACCGCAACCTCGAGTTGAGCACTTAGAGGCCATCAGAGAGAGGTTTAGAAAGCTTAACCCACCAACATTTGAGAGTGCAACAGATCCCACTGATTCTGAGGATTGGCTTAGAACCATAGAGAACATGTTTTTGTATAGTAAAGTTCCTGAGGGAGAAAATGTATTGTGCGCATCGTTTATGTTACGTGGAAGCGCGGGACACTGGTGGGACATAATGAATTTTTTTGAGGATGTGGCGATGATGACGTGGGATAGGTTCAAAGAACTTTTTAGAAACAAGTTTTTCACTGCCCCAGTTGGAGTAATGAAAATGAACGAGTTTATACAGTTGAGGCAAGGGGCAATGGATGTCACAGACTACATCGCTAAGTTCGAGCAACTCTCTAGGTTTGCGGAGCACATGGTTGGTACTGATACGTTGAAAGTAGAGAGATTCCTAGAAGGTCTGAGGCCAGAGCTATATAGGGATGTGTGTATGGCTGGTATACATGAAGTAACTTATTCACAAGTTGTTGAACGAGCGTTGATTGCCGAACAAGCAGAAATGAAAATTAAGCGTGCTTAGGAGGTTAGGCGCCAGTTTATACAAAGACAAGGACCGAGGTTTTTAGGAGATAGAAAGAAAAGGCCGCTACCAGTGCAAGGTCCAAGGCCGGGTTCTCAATCAAAACCAGGACAACAATCATGGGATCAGAACAAGCGCCAAAAGGGTGAATAAGGAAAACCACCAGTGACACAACCTACATGTCCCACGTGTGGGGTTCGCATAGTGGAAAGTGCTTTGCAGAGTATCGGACTTATTTTAAATGTGGAAAAGCAGGACATCTTTCCATTGTTTGTCCAGAGAACTCAAACCCTGCTACACAAAAGAAGACGCCAGCTAGAGTCTTTACCATGACCACAGAGGAAGCAGAAACAAATACATCTGTAGTAACAGGTAAAGTTCCCATTTGTGATACAATTGCATTTGCATTATTTGATTCTGGAGCTACACATTCATTTGCATCCACTGAGTATGTGAAGAGGCTGGATAGGAAACCTGATATAGCAGAAGTTAGTTACAATGTAGTAGTCCCCTCCAGAGAGCCAAAACAAACTAACCAAATTCTACGAGCATGTGTTATCTCTATTGAAGGAAAAGAACTTTATGCCGATCTGATCAAACTAGATATGAACGATTATGATGTGATTTTGGGATTGGACTGGCTATCGAAATATGGTGCTACAATAGATTGTCAGAACAAGATAATCACATTTCAGCCGCCTGGTGACATATCTTTTGTCTTTATTGGAGTAAGAAAAAGGTTCAAATATCACACGATATCAGCGGTGAAAGCGAAACGGTTATTGGAAAGTGGTTGTGAAGGCTACCTAGTAAGTGTTATGAGTATGGAAGAGAAGCATTGTCCGACTATTGAGGAGGTAGCAGTGGTGCAAGAATACCCTGAAGTATTTCCAGACGAGCTCCCAGGATTACACCCAGACAGAGAGATAGAGTTTGTAATTGACGTATATCCAGGGACTGCTCCTATGTCTAAGACACCATACAGAATGGCGCCAATAGAGTTGAAAGAATTGAAGATTCAATTGCAAGATTTATTGGACAAAGGCTTCATTAGACCTAGTTTTTCGCCATGGGGTGCACCAGTCTTGTTTGTCAAGAAGAAAGATGGTACTATGAGGATGTGCATATATTACAGGGAACTGAACAAGGAAACAATCAAGAACAAATACCCCTTACCCAGGATTGATGACTTGTTTGATCAACTCCAGGAAGCTGCCATATTCTCCAAGATTGACTTGCGTTCAGGTTATCATCAACTGAAAATTAAAGAGGAAGATATCCCAAAAACGACATTCAGTACAAGATACGGGCACTATGAGTTTTTTATAATGCCATTCGGTTTGACAAATGCCCCAGTAGCTTTCATGGATATGATGAGTCGGGTATTCAAAGACTTTTTGGATAATTTCGTTATCATGTTTATTGATGACATCCTGATCTACTCCAAGAATGAAGCAGAGCATGCTGTGCATTTGAGAAAGTTTTTAGACACTCTAAAAGAGAAACGGTTGTATGCTAAGTTCAAGAAATATGAGTCCTGGTTAGATTGAGTAATATTTCTAGGGCATGTTATATCAGGAGAAGGAATTTCAGTTGATCCAAGTAAAGTTGAAGCAATTAACAATTGGACACAACTTACAAATGCTTCAGAGGCATGTAGTTTTCTCGGGGTTAGCTGGGTACTACCGCAGGTTCGTAGAAGGGTTCTCAAAAATAGCATCTCCCTTAACACAGTTGACTAGGAAGAGTGTAACATTCAAGTGGACAGAGGCTTGTGAGCAGAGTTTTCAAGAACTAAAGAAAAGGTTAACATCAGTGCCTATCCTTTCAATACCAACAGAGACTGGAAGCTTCGTGGTGTACAGTGATGCTTCAAAGAATGGTTTAGGTTGTGTGTTAATGCAGAAAGGCAAAGTAATAACATATGCATCTAGACAATTGAAGTAATATGAGAAGAACTACCCAACTCATGACTTGGAGCTTGTAGCGGTGGTATTTGCACTAAAAATCTAGAGACATTACTTATATGGAGAACGGTGTGAGATCTACACAGACCACAAGAGTCTGAAATACTTTTTCACATAGAAAGAGTTCAATATGAGACAGAGAAGATGGTTAGAACTCGTGAAAGACTATGACTGTGTTATCAACTATCATCCCTGATAAAGCGCAATCCGTTATCAAAAGAGTACCCACGCAAAACAACAAATCAAAAGATAACCAGATGATAAGACACAAGGTATACGTGGTTCGATCCGGGGATCTACGTCCACGGGAAAATGATGTCCCTACCGGGATCTTTTTCTTCTCTTCTTCTTTGTTCGATTTACAAGTGGTTTTTCTTTGATCAAAGTTCCAACCCCCCTTCTCTCTCTAATTTTACTATTTATATCATACAGAAATCACAACCCTAACTACAATCCTACAATTAAGGCCGTAAAACCTGCCTTTGTGATTGAGAGGAGATCGTGGGCTAAATCTTCCAATCCCCCTTGCGCTGCTATCGTAACTTAATTACCAAATTTGTATTTGGGCCAATTACTGGGCCTGCAGCTCTAGACAGCTTGGGCCAGCCTGCAGCCCTAGACAACTTGGGCTGGGTATTTGTGTTGTAACTTTAGGATACTGGGCCATACCTACCAGATGTCCCTCCCCCAAAGAAGCCGAGGCAGAAGGATTCGGCTTGTAGAGTAGATAAAATAGACCAGAAGTGATGTGAAATAGAAGACCGGATTCCCGGAGAAATAAGGCCAAAACACCAGCGTCTATAAGCTGGAATTGAGAAGAAATGACAATCTCGAGGTCACGCAACCGGAGTCAAGAAGAGTAAATCCCTAGGTCCCTCAACCGGAGTTGAGAAAAGGTAAACTCCGAGGTCCCTCAACCGGAGTTAAGAAAAGGTAAACCCCGAGGTCCCTCAACCGGGGTTAAGAAGCTTCTTTAACACGATTGGTGAACAAAACTGAGGCGCGTGACTGATAGATGTACACAGTATTCGAGTAAGCGCGTGTGAAACGACGCATATTGTGGGTTTCGAGGCGCGTGTATGGCACGTGAAGATCAGGACCGTTGATTTTAAACCATCGAATCTGCACCGTTGCTGAATGTATAAGAAAAGGAGGGAAATCAAAACCCTTCACCTTCTTCTCTTGTAGTTAACTAAATCACGCATCAGAGAAATCCACCATTGTGCCAACTTGTGAAGATAAAACACCACATCAACCAACCAAAGAAAACAAGTAAGTATGTCTATCTCATCTTCGTCTTCATCTAGGGTGGAGGAGGTAGGCAAAGAGGGGGAACCTTTTAGAGCACCTCCTATACGGGTCATCTTCCCCTTGAATAGCGAAAGTAGGCAAATTCATCGGGGTGATCTTAGTGAAATCAGAGTGGAGGCAGTAAGTTTTTCCCACTGTGAGGAGGAAGTAGAAGGGTTCGAAGTGGCCGGGGTAAGACCCACCGTAACCGAGACTCAAATTAGGCGATGGATCCCAAATTTTTTCTTACCCTTTGATCTGGAATTTATTATTCCCGAAGATAAGGACAAAGCCTGTTGCCCTCCCAAAGGATTCATTTCCGTATACATAGATCAGCTGGCCATAGGATTGAGGTTTCCTCTGTGGGACTTTAAATTGTTGGAGTACTATGGACTAGCTTTGGGGCAGTTAGGGCCCAATGCTATAAGGCAGGTGGTAGGATTTTTAGTGGAGTGTAATAAGGGGAGAGTAGTGCCTAGTGTTAGTTTGTTTAGGCATTTCTTTCAGCTGAAAACGATGGGGAGAAATAAAGGTTGGTATTACCTTAACCCTAGACCAGGTAAGAAATTCAAAGTAAAGAATCCGAGTAAGATTGAAGGATGGAGGAGCAAATTTATTTATGTTAGGCAAGTGACAGTTCTGCCGAAGTGGCAAATGTTAGAGGTAGTAGATAGCGCCCCTGTGGGGGAACCTAGAGGTGTTGACGTATTGAAAAGAGCCGGTGTTCTGGGGTCCAAATTTTCAGAAGAAGTCCTGGACGGAGCTGGGTTGAGCCCGTATTATTCTAGATGGGCTGCTGGGACTTCGGATTCCCAAGAGAAAGATACCCCAACCGAGACTGATTCTGACAAGACGCCAAGCGTATCTGAGAGAGAGAGATCGAGAGCCGGGGCAGAATTAGAGGGTAGGACGTTTATTTCTGTATAAATTGTGTAATATAAAGTTGTAAATTCACTGAACATATAACATGTCATGTGCAGTGGGTAAGTTCAAGAGTGCCGCGAAGAAGAGTACAGAAGTCAGCTCCGGTGGACGAGATGATAGATCTAAAACCCCGGAGCTACAAAAAAGGGCAGCGGGAGGTGGTCATGGGGATGAGCACGAGGACAACATTCCACTCTCGGGGTTGACTCCGAGCGCCAAGAGGAGGATCACATCTCCAACAACACCACCGCCTCCCAAGAAGGCACACATGACCCCGGCTCACGAGGTATCCTCGTGAATAGTGTGCCATTATTATCGCACAAGCCCATCATAATAGTGAGACAATGCAGGGACAAAGAGCGGAAATAACTGCGGCCGGGACCGAGCTGGAACAACTGCTGGAGCCAATCCGCGGGCTGGTGGGAAGGTTGGAGAAAGAATCTTCCCGAGACAGAATAGCCGAGCTGGAGGCCGAGGTCACCAAATTACGGGCCGGATTCGCGGAGGCCCAGAAGAGTGCCAGAGTAGCCCGAGACAGGGCAGTACTTGCTGAGAGAGAAACAGCGAGGCTACGCGAACAGGCTGTCGAGGTTGTCGTGATTCGGGGTGACTTAACTGCGGCACAGGAAGAGCTGAACAAGGCGATCGTGGGCCAGGGAGCTGTGCTAGAAGCCTTTGCCGAAAAATTGATGCAAACAGAGACGTTCTTGAAGTTTCTGAGCACATTCGTGGCTGCAGGTGACACAGCTACAAAAAGCGAGCTGTTGGAAGCCATATATGATAAATACCCGGAGGTCAATGTTTATGATGAAGACTTCGGGTATAACTATGATGCAGTGGGGAATGAAGATGGGGCATACTTCGAGGCGTTGACGAAGGCTTCGAGGTGGCCACTGATCGAGGCCTTAGCTAAGAAGAACACACTCTTAACTCCCGAAGTTATCAAACGGTGTAATGAAGACCAGGATAAGGACTTCTTGGGTTTTCGCAACGGTTTTTATGAGCGGGAGTTAAGGAACCGAGCTCCCATTCCCCGTAAAGGAGCTGTAATGCCTACCGACGTGGTTGAAGGCTCTGGCAAGGCGATAGAGGTAGCCGGTGACGTTGCAGAGGTCTCGGGTGTAAGAAGGACCACACCTACCCCTGGAGAGGTCAGTGACCTTCCGACTCATGAGCAGAATGTAGAGTAGATGATCTGTAAAAAAGAATTCCGTTGTACTTTCTTGCTTTGTAATGAACAACTTTGTATTTCCAGAGAAATAAACGACGTTGAATCATTTTTATGGATATCAAATGTTGCCATATTCTTATTCGTAACAATGTACATGTATTTGTACGGTCTAAATACCGATGTGTCCCCTTTGCCAGGAAAACATTGAAAACCCGTATGAGGTAATAAAGCAGCTTTAATCATCAATAGTCTGGTTACAGAAAGACCGGGATATTTGGATGTTGCAAGAAGTCCCGCGGTTATCGAAGAAATTAGTATCAGTAGAAAAGAGGTGCGTAGAAGCAGAGAGTTCGTGGAAAGAAACTGCACAACAGATGCGGCAGTATAAAGCAAAGTGCATGCTGAAAGATATGGAGTTGGAGCAGCTCCGCATAAACCAACAAGAGTGTGAGCACTTGCTTATTGATGGCGGACGACTATCAATTCAAGAGATTCGTGCCCGGAGAGCAGAAATCCGGGGAGACGTCCAGCAGCGGAGCGAGCAAGGTGATGCCAATAATCCTGAAGTGATAAGGAACCGATTGCTGTTAGGATTTCTAGTAGAGCTGCAAAAGAAAGTTGAGGCCAGGAATGAAGCTTTAAACATTGCAGAGCAAGAGGAACAGGAACACAGTCGCGGGAAGAAGCATCGGGGCAAGAAAACAAAGACTGGTACTCGAGAGAAGATGTTGTCTGAGGACCAAACTGTGGGTGCAGGGAAAACCAAAAACATGCCCGAGGTGATGTCGGGTGTCTCCCAAGAACCGAGAGAAACACGTGTGGTTGAGCCGGAGGCCAGTGGATCAACAGTTATAGCTTTGGCCAAGGAAATTGATGAGATGCCTGTTGAAGAGTGGGATGCTGTAGAAGGGGCGAACACTCCGGGGAGGAGACGGAGAGCAAACCCAGTGTTTCGGAAAACACCAGAGGCTCCTCATCATAAGACCGAGGAAGACATAACTAAAACCCCTGAGGAGATGGATCCCTTGGCACCACTAGAATGGGGCCATGCGGAATGGATCAATATGTCGGGCCCAAGTAGAAGATCCGGACATCCTGCAACAGATCGGGGTCCTCAAGGGACAGGTTACAGGCATGGGACCGGGGTCCTTGATCGAGGCGAAGTAGAGCGTCGTAGGAACGCGCAAGAGACTTCCCGGAGGACTAGGAGTAGTCGATCAGAGACAAGGCGACGAGGTTTCGCGTTTTGGTTCGGAGAGGACTCCGAACAACGTCAGTAGGGAATAGAGTAGCTAGTAACCAATCAAAATAATGTAGTGACAAAATAATTAGTCTGTTGTAATATATAATTCTTTTTTTTTTTTTTTTTTTTTTTATATCATGTTTGAAAAATAAAAACACTTAAATAGATAACCAAGGACGTGTAAAGGAACTGAGCTGAAGTCCGGAGACAGATTAATAACACCTTGTACTCTTTGATCGAGTGGGATGGAATTTGAACAAAACCCTGAGGTTTGATCATGTAACTTGACTGAGTCAAGGAAGTGAGTAATGGAGTCCGGAGACATGTTTTATATACGACGGATCGAAAACAAATGTTCGGAAACATGTAATATAAGGATATCGGAGCGTCCCCGCGGTATCATAAACAAATAATAGATAGACGAGAATAGTATTGTTTACTGAGCAAAACTTGTCAGAACCATGTCAGAATAAAAACAAATTATGCAAGAGATAGAAGACCGAAGTAAAACTAACAGTGTTTAGAGAAAAAACTTTCGAAGGTTAGTCACATGCCAAGTCCGAGGCACTGGGGTGCCATCGACGCGTGCAAGCTGATAACTCCCGAGGGGATGAACAGTAACCACACGATAGGGTCCTTCCCATGCTGCATGGAGCTTGCCCTCAGGATTGGCCTTACTGGCAGAGTTGCGCCGGAGCACAAGATCACCGACCTTAAATTGTGTGCACCGAACTCGAGCATTATAATACTTCGCTGTTTGCTGTTTATATTTGGCTTGTCGGATAAGAGCTTGTTCTCGGCGATATTCTACCTCGTCAAGGTTGGTACGGAGAGCATCCTCGTTCTGTTCTGGGTTGAAATTCAACATCCTAGGACTGGCTACTCCGATTTCCGCCGAGATGACGGCTTCGGAGCCGTAGGTTAGGCTAAAAGGAGTTTCGCCTGTAGAAGAATGTGGAGTAGTGCGATAAGCCCATAATACCTGAGGGAGGACATCAGCCCAAAGTCCTTTAGATTCGCCTAGGTGTTTTTTGATGCCTTCAACAAGTGTTCGGTTTGTCACCTCGACTTGGCCATTAGCCTGGGGATGAGCCACCGAAGTGAATGCCTGTTTAATGTGTAACTCCTCGCACCAAGAGGGGAAAGGGTCATTCGCGAACTGTTTCCCATTGTCAGAAACAATGGTGCTAGGGATACCGAATCGGCAAACAATGTTCTTCCAAACAAAATTAAGAATTTTTCTTCCAGTGATGGTAGTGAGTGGTTCGGCCTCAACCCACTTGGTAAAGTAGTCCACAGCGACCACTAAGAATTTAAAACCACCTGGAGCTAAAGGGAAAGGGCCCACGATGTCTATGCCCCATTGAATAAAAGGCCATGCACTCTGTATACCTGTCAGCTCAGTTTGAGGTAAGTGTTTAATCCGTGAGTGCCGCTGACAATTCTCGCATTTTGCCACTAGGTCATGTGCATCATTAAAAAGAGTAGGCCAATAATACCCCCACCGGAGTGCCTTTTTGGCAAGAGTCCGGGAACCAATATGGTTTGCGCATGAGCCTTTGTGTAATTCCTTGAGGATGTAATTAGCCTGAACCGGGCCGAGACACCGAAGACTGGGCTGGAGGTAAGATTGTCTGTACACCCCGTCATGTAAAGTGTATTTTGGTGCTTTCAAGGTTATCTGGCGAGCTTGTAACTTGTCATCGGGTAGGGTTCCGTCCTGTAGGTATTGGACAATGGGTGTCATCCAAGTAGTTTTGGAGTCAGTGATTACCAAGACAGGCTGTTCATAGATTGACTGATGAGACATCTCTTCTACAAGTACATCAGAAGGTATGCTTGAAGGGGCCGCGGAGGCCAGTTTGCTGAGAGTGTCAGCTTTTGTGTTCTCTTCTCGGGGAATCTTGTGAATGTCGGCAGAGGCAAATGTGTGCAGGAGACTTTTAGCTAAAGCCAAATACCGTTTCATGGTTTCCTCCTTTGCTGTATATGAGCCATTGATTTGACTAGAAACCACCTCGGAGTCAGTGTATACTCGAATGTGTGAAGCTCCTAAAGTCTTTGCAAGGCGAAGACCCGCAAGAATCGCCTCATATTCAGCTTCATTATTCGTGACTTTGAAGTTGAAGCGTAAAACATACTTGACTTCGACATTGTCGGGCCCATTGATGATGACCCCGGCACCACTTCCCCGTGTAGCGGATGCACCATCTACATGGACATGCCATCGATCGGTTTCGACACTGAGGTCAGTAGGGGAAATGTTTTCAGGATGCGAGTTGGAGTCCGGGCTCTCAAAGGTAGCTTCGGCTAGAAAATCAGCCAGGGCTTGGCCTTTAATAGTGCGACGGGGAAGAAATTGAATGTCATGCTCTCCCAGCTCTATTGCCCATTTAACGAGTCGACCTGAATGATCTGGCTTACTCAGGATTTGACGGATTGGTTGGTTTGTGAGGACGTTTATAACATGTCCTTGAAAATAGGGGCGTAGGCGGCGGGCTGCTATAACCAGTGCCAATATGGTCTTTTCGATGACTGAGTAGCGGGTTTCTGCTCCTTGCAAGGCCCGGTTAGCAAAATACACAACCTTCTGAGTCCCGTGGTCATCGCGGACAAGAGCTGCACTGATGGCTTCATTAGAGGTGGACAGATATATGTACAGGGGTTCTCCAGCAATCGGGGCGGAAATAATGGGAAGTTAGCGGATGTGCTGTTTTAAGGCTGTCAAAGCCTCTTCACATTGGGGAGTCCACTCAAATTTCTTAGCCTGCCTTAAAACCTGAAAGAAAGGAAGTTGTCGTTCAGCCGCTTTAGATAGGAACCTGTTTAATGCAGCCAATCGTCCGGTAAGGCGCTGAACATATTTTTCCTTCTGGGGTGTCTTGAGATCAAGGATATCCCGAATTTTGGAGGGGTTAGCTTGTAGTCCCTGAGGGGAGACCATGTATCCTAAAAATTTGCCTGAACTGACCCCGAAGGTGCATTTTGCTGGATTTAAGCGGAGATTATGGCGTCGAAGTACATCCAGTGTTACAGCAATATCCCGAACACATGCATCGAAAGTTCGACTTTTGATGACTAGGTCATCGACATAGACCTCTACATTTCGACCAACTTGGTCCTGAAAGACATGGTCCATCAACCGTTGATAGGTGGCTCCGGCATTCTTAAGCCCGAAGGGCATCTTTTTGTACGCAAAGATGTCGAAGTCCGTTATAAATACTGTCTTGATAGCATCCTTCTTATCCATGTGAATTTGGTGGTATCCCTTATATAGGTCCAAGAAACAGAGTGCGGGGTGTCCGGTAATGGCTTCAGCCTTTTGGTCGATAGAAGGTAGTGGATAGCAATCCTTCGGGCAATATTTATTCAAATCAGTAAAATCCACACACATTCTCCACGTATTATCAACCTTCAGGACTAAAACAGGATTCGCCAACTAGGTCGGATAATGGACTTCGAAAAGGATATCCGCCTTCACCAATGCTTCAACTTCTGTGCGAATAGCAGCTTTTCTGTCGGCAGCAAATTGTCTGCGCTTCTGCTGTACCGGTTTGACTGTTGGGTCAATGTTCAATTTGTGAGTAATCAAGTCCGGTGAGACACCGGGCATGTCCAAAGGTGACCAGGCAAAGACCTCAGAATATTCTCCCAGTATCTGAACAATGGCACTGTGAAGTAGAGGTAAATGTATAGCACCGACCTTAACAGTTCGCTCGGGTATGTTTGGATCAAGAGGGACTTCTACTACCTCATCGCCAAGAGGTTGAATCGGTATTGATGCAAGTCCGGGGGTATCTATTTGAAACTGGGGTTGAACTGTCTGTGTAGTTCGCGGTTTGAGTGCAACAAGCATACACTGCTTAGCCATCTTCTGATCGCCACGGATGGCTATGGTTCCGTAAGGTGAGGGGCACTTCATCGTTAGATGAAACGTGGAACATATGGCTTGGGCAGGAGTAAGCCAGTCTCGTCCAAGAATCATATTATAAGGAGACGTAGATGATACCACATAAAAGTCAACAAAAACTGTTTTGATTGCAGGATGAGTACCTACCGAGGCTGGTAGATTAATAATCCCTTCTGCGCGAACTTCCCCCTGTGTAAATGTCTGCAGAGGTCCTGGAGCAGGCCGAAGCAGATCCCGAGATATGCCCATTTTTTGGAAACAATCTGAGAAGATAACACTCACAGCCGCACCATTATCAACGTACACCCGTTTGATTATAATATTTGCCACGGTCATATCAATGATTATAGCATCAGTGTGGGGTGTGCGCTCGGGTACAGGTTCGTCCTCGGTAAAACTTACTGTTTCAGTATTGTGGAAACGCTTGTGACGGGGTTCCTCGGGAGGAGGTCTGCGAGCTTCTGCAATAAGAGCTTTGCGGGACACTCCTGATGGCTGTGTACCATAGATCATATGAATAACACTATTAACAACACGAGCTGAGGGGTTGGTCCCTTCTTCTTGAGGAGGAGGAGCTGGCAATAAGCGAGGTTGTTGCTGTTGAGTACTGTGTCTGCTTCCCTGATCTTGTTTTGAGTAGTGGCTATTCCCGGATCGATTATTCGGCCACTGTGACCGACCTTGTTGGAAGCTACGATTATTATGGCCAGCTCGATTCTGGTGCTGGTTTCCACTTCGGTGCTGTTGTCTATTGTCTGATTGAGCAATATACTGGCGAAAATATCCCTGCTTTATGCACTCTTCGATTTCTTTGCTGAGTTCTCGGCATTCTTCAGTATCGTGCCCGTGGTCATAGTGGTATTCGCACCACTTGGTGCGGTTTCGTTTGTCAGCCGGGGCTGTCATGCGAGGGCAAGATTTTAGATCAACCTTGTGGATGGCATGTATTTCGGTTCGGGACCGATTCAAAGGTGTTAGTTGAGGTAGATCGTGGCGAGTGTCGGGTCGCCCACTGCCCAGTCGGTTGAAGGCACTGGTACGGGCATTAGACCCAGATGGTCCTTTATCTGATTATCTCTTAGCAATAGATTTTTCCCTCTTACGCCGAGTTTGCTCATCTGCCTTAGCGAACCGCCCAACCACATGATAGAGAGCTCGGGTAGTAACGGGAGTATTACGGACTAGCTCGGTGTACAGTGGTCCGACTCGTAATCCGTTCATGAAAGCTGTGACAATGATGCTATCTGGCTGATTGCCTACCTTCAAACTTTCAGTCGTAAAACGTTCCAAGAACTGAGAGATGGTTTCTCCTTCTTTTTGTTCCACATTCATCAGGTCGGCCAAAGTGGACATAGGCTTTGCACGTGCTTCGAAACGTGTCCAAAAGTGTTCAGCAAGTTCTCTAAAAGAGGATATGCTATTACGGGGAAGAGAGTCAAACCAAACTCGTGCCTCATCCTGAAGATACTCGGGGAAGATCTTGCAATAGTGAAGAGAAGCGGTATGATCTCGACTGAGCATGTTATGCCTAAAAGCTCCAAGAAAATTGGCCGGATCTCCAGTGCCATCATAAGGTGGGATGGCGGGTCTCTTGAACCCTTCAGGAAGGGGCGTAGCCAGAATTTCTTGGGAGAATGGGGTGATAATGTCTCCATTGGCGTCAAGGCCTAGAATTCTATCTAGTTCAGCATTGCGCTGTACTCGCTCATACTCATGAAGATCGAGAGTATGGGGATTAGCATGACGAGCTTTCTTAGTAACATTAAGTGGACGGCGACGATCAACGTCGGCAAGTTCTTCATTGCGCTGTCTTGACCCGTTAGAACTCCCATGGTCCTCGGGAGAACCGGGTCGTTCTCGTCGGCGGTCCTTTCGCCCATGGTGTACTGGATCTTGTTGGTTGGGCGGGTTCCGACGAGGGGGTTGTGCTACGGGGTTGGTGGTATGTCCAGCAGGGCCATCAGGGTTTAAGCGGTTGGCTGCCCAGTCTTGGAGAACATGAGCATGTTCTTGTAGGAAGGCCTGGAGTAGTTCCGGAGTCATCTGAATATTAACCTGTGGTGTAGCAGCAGGATCAGGATTTTGTATATCTTGTGGAGGTAGAGGTAAGAATTGGTTATCCGGATTCACAGTCGGGCCTTGATTGCCCTGGTGATGAGATGTATCCCGCATTATCGACTGCCTCGGCGGCAAGGTTTGATCCACGGGTGGATCTTGATTGATTTGATCACCTTGGCGAGATTGAGTCAAGCGAGTGGTTACCATGGTATAACAAGTACAATATCAATATTAAAATCCAGTCGTTAGATTCCCACAGACGGCGCCAATTGATAAAGCGCAATCCGTTATCAAAAGAGTACCCACGCAAAACAACAAATCAAAAGATAACCAGATGATAAGACACAAGGTATACGTGGTTCGATCCGGGGATCTACGTCCACGGGAAAATGATGTCCCTACCGGGATCTTTTTCTTCTCTTCTTCTTTGTTCGATTTACAAGTGGTTTTTCTTTGATCAAAGTTCCAACCCCCCTTCTCTCTCTAATTTTACTATTTATATCATACAGAAATCACAACCCTAACTACAATCCTACAATTAAGGCCGTAAAACCTGCCTTTGTGATTGAGAGGAGATCGTGGGCCAAATCTTCCAATCCCCCTTGCGCTGCTATCGTAACTTAATTACCAAATTTGTATTTGGGCCAATTACTGGGCCTGCAGCTCTAGACAGCTTGGGCCAGCCTGCAGCCCTAGACAACTTGGGCCGGGTATTTGTGTTGTAACTTTAGGATACTGGGCCATACCTACCAATCCCGGTAAAGCAAATGTCGTAGATGATGCCTTAAGCAGAAAATCGTCTCAAAATACTATGGTGATGGCTTTGATTCAGAAACAAGAGTTACTAGACTTGCAAAGAATGAATGTCGAGATTGTTCAACTGAGATTGGTGGAGGCAAAACTAGCAGCTCGTACCCTTCATCCCACTTTACTTGATAGAATTAAACAGAGACAAAATGCAGATGAATATTTAGCTAAAGTAAAGAACGGTGTTGCTTCGGGGGACACCATCAGACTTTCGGTTGTTAGAGGATGATGTCTTGCGATCCAAAAGCCACCTATGTGTGCAAAATGTGGATAGCATTCGTAGAGATATTATGACGGAGGCACATTCGACACCGTATTCAGTGCACCCAGGAGCTACTAAAATATATCGAGACTTAAAGTTGTAGTATTGGTGGCCAGGTATGAAGAAAGATATTTCTCAGTTTGTGGAACAGTGTTTGACTTGTCAACAGGTAAAAGCAGAACACCTGCGGGAACTTTACAACCTTTACTGATTCTGGAATGGAAATGGGAGAACATAACAATGGATTTTGTAGTAGGGTTGTCGAAAACTGTAAAGGGTTACGATGCTATCTGGGTAATTGTGGACATACTTACGAAATCTGCTCATTTTCTTCCGGTAGGTACTACTTACTCCATGGATCGCTATGCTCGGATAGATATATAGGAAATAGTTAGACTTCACGGAGTACCATTATCCATCATTTTTTATAGAGACTCAAGATTCCTATCTACCTTCTGGAAGAGTTTACACAAGGCGTTAGGAACACAATTGTCTTTCAGTAATGCATATCACCCGCAGACTGACGGATAATCAAAAAGAACAATACAGACTTTAGAAGATATGCTCAGAGCTTGCGCATTAGATTTCCAAGGACAGTGGAGCAAATTTCTACCTTTGATAGAATTTTCCTACAACAACAGTTATCAATCCACTATAAGAATGACTCCTTGTGAAGCATTATATGGTAGGAAGTGTCGATCTCCTGTACATTGGGATGGGGTAGGTGAAAGAAGACTTCTAGGCCCGAGTATAATACAGGAAATGTCGGAAGCCGTGTCACAGATTCAGGAAAGAATGAAAACTTCTCAGAGTCGCCAAAATAGCTATGCAGATAAGAGAAGTAGAGCACTTGAGTTTGCAGTGGGAGACTTAGCATTCTTGAAAGTTGCACCAATGAAGGGAATAAGGCGGTTCGATAAGAAAGGAAAACTTAGTCCAAGATACATTGGTCCATTTCCTATCAATGAGAGAATTGGAGATGTTGCCTATAGGTTCAATCTACCAGTATCAATGTCTCAAATACACAATGTTGCCTATAGACTCCATAAAATTCTCATACAAAAAGGTAGGGAAACCAACAGAATTAAAGCAGCATCCTCGTCATCTACTTTAATATCAATATTTCACAATTCTAATAAAATTGTGGTTAATTAATCTAAGTGTTCACGAAGTGATTGACCTTTGTGCATAGGCAAACTGAATAGACGTTGCTTCAACAACAACTTATTGTTTACTGACTTCGTCATATACAGACTCTCCAATTTCAACCATAATCCTATCGCAGTTTACTCCTCTGCGACCTCGGTAATGATATCGTCTGTGAGACACAACATGATGATCAAGTGCGTCGTCTCCTTCAACTGGCCATCTTGGCCTCTCTAAGAGCCATCGCCTGGCCCTTCTTATCTTTCGACATCAACGGTGACCATAATCCCTATTGTTTCAACATGGCTCGCATCTTGATCTGCCATAGACTGAAACTGTTCCTCCCCGTGAATTTGTCGATTCTCACGTTTAACGCATACATCATTCTCACTAGGTTGCAGAAACCCTAACCGGGCTCTGATACCAATTTAATATACTGGGATGCGAGACAAATATATGAGAAATAAATGAACACATAACTGATGTGGTTCACTAATAATGTGTTAGTTACGTTCACGGGCAGAAGAGAGGAAACTTATATTATGTGTCAGGATGTTTACAGAGTATAGAATGGCCCTAGGTCAAATAATCGGGTTCAAGGCATTCCAACACTAACAATATGTCTATGATTCCCACAAACTTAAATGCAAGCATGTCATTTAAGTAAGTATATGAACTCAAGTGCTCGGAAACACAGATAAGCATATACTCACATGCACGAAAATTTAATCATGGAAACCAACGACAAGAAAAGATGGCATGAATCAAGTAATTATAAATTATGCACGTGCAAAAGAAATAATTAGAGAGATAGAGTAAAGCAAACTGGGTGCTGTTGGTGCTTCGGGTGAATCTTCCATTGTACTGGTATGAGTGCAGTCAGTTGCTGAAACTGGTATTGTAATTATGTTGTACCGGTGGCTCACTCATTTGAGGTGTTGACTTCTGTATTTCGTTATTTGCATTACACCAAGGATTACTCATCTTGATTTTGGCATCATCAATGCTTGGGGACTTTTCTTTATGATTATGTTATTTTGCCTCCTTAAGTCCCATGGTCAAGTACCAATACACATAACTCAAGAAAACATCAAATCTAATTAAAAGTGATAAAAGTAACGAAATTTAAACTACACTAACTACACAATAAAAGGGTGCTTGAAATGCGTCCCAAGTTCGCTTCTTTTAGATCACTAACTTGACCCTTTTATCTTCTTGTTGTCAAGGAGGCTCTAAGTAGAAGTTCTCCTCCATGCTCTCAAAAGCTACCTTTCGACCATACTCCCAACATGATATCATCTTGGCCCATGCAATTCTCCACTCCAACGTCTGATATTTTCTCCCACTACGGGTACTTCTTTGGAGGCTCGATTTTTATATTTAGGCTTTACCTTCATCTCTTTCTTCTTTGGTTTCCTTTCCTTCTTACAAAATGACCTTTCAACGAGAACAAAGTGTTTAAGCATAGAAAATAGAAATATGATAAATCTAACCAACGTTCCTAAACTCTCTCGATACCCTTTTGCAATAGAGGGTATTTCAATCATAGAACTTATACTCGTTCTTGAAAAAAATTACCCTATCATATGGGGGTGGCTCACAACAAATTTGAATCTTCAAATGGGTGAAAAAGGGATTATTCCTAGTGACAAGAGAAGGAGAATGTCCAACCTCAATCATTTCCCAAGAGAGAACCTCGTTCCAATTCTTAGGAATCGGTGAAGTATCATATGAAACAAGGGATAAGGTTTCATTTTCCATAATGTCATGAGGATGTGCATCCAAGCAAAAGGATATAGAATCTCAGAATATATCCATCTCCTCATTTTCAATCCTTAAAGGCTTAACACACAAAGAAGGGGGGAATTGGATTACATTCTTCATGATTCAACCCTAGACTAACTACCTCCGAGTTTTTACATACTTCAAGATTATCTTCAAATGTAGCCTCATATACACATTTTGATTCAACCTTAGATCCTAACTCACCTTCATCCTCAATTCTCATTCATCGCCAAGGTCATCGTTCTAAGAAATGGAGTTTAGATTCTCGAAAAGAGGGTTCTCATATAAATATTCTTGGTTTGATCTTGTAGAATGAAATGGTTCGAAAATAGGATTGGAATGGCTTGAAAAAAGAAACGATTCCTCAATTGAATGTTCGTTCTCTATAATATTTCAACACCCTCACCAACACAAGTAATCCCAGCTTGCTCAATGTGATCATCAAAAGGGGAGGGGATCCAAAGTACCATATAGTGGATCTTTCGATCTCTTTTGATACCTCAACCGAATCTGTGCATGGGCCCTCATTTGCACTTTTGCTTGGGTCCCGCCCATGTTGGTGATATAATTCTTCTTGGTGGGAGATGTATGTATAGCCCTCAACTTCAGATATTTCGGCGGGAGATTGAAGATCTAACTTGACTGGCCCATACTCTTCTTCGTAAAGTGTTTTCCATATCCCTCGAGTCTCATTTGGATTTCGGTCCCAAGAGAACATGAAAGTGAACTTCAAGTCTTCCCTCATTTCTTCACTCATAGGCACATCGTATCCCTTGTTGTCGGAGATTTCATCTAGCTTACCTTTTTTTTTTAGCTTCCACTATTTTCTCTTCTGACTCTTCATTGGCTAGAAATGGTCCTTCTCTGAATAACGGAGGAAACTTATGGAGGAACAAGGTTGGGAATCCATCCCAAGTACCTAATGTATGAGGAAGTTCATCTTCAAACCATCGCCTTGCCTCACCATCCAAGGACAAGGGTAAAAATTGAATTGCAAGACCATCCTATTACTCCATTTCAACATTGATACACCCAATGATATCTAAATGCTCAAGAAGGTGCTCATAAGAATCTTCTTCTTATTCTCCACTAAACTTGTTCATTTTGGCTATAGCTATCATATTCGGGGTGAGCTTGACCCCCGTGGTTGCTTCTTCCACCTTGCTTCGCACACACTATTCATGAAACATTGATATTGGTGAGGTGTGGGAGGGAGGGCGTTTGTTCCTTCAGAAATTGCAACAAAAGATTGAAGCTCTTTAATGAAACTCTTGGTTGCTCTATCCCAATCTTCGTCGATAGCATCGTATTCGAGACATTCGTCGGGAAGATGTGGTGATGTCAATGCATAAAACATACTCTTGAAGAATTCTTGCCTAGGTCAATCGTAGAGATTGTGGCCTCCTCCACACAACTTCCATCAAAACTCGTCGTCTTGAACATCACACGTAGATGAAGATGATTCATTTCGATGGTAACCATTAAAGACCTAGGGTAGTCTATCACACATACCCATATTTTTTTCCTTATACTCGTATAAATGGCTAGGAAAAGCTTCCGAGCTCTCTCAACCCTGCATTGATATGTAAATTCCTCCAAAACTGTATCCATGGGGACCTAAATCAGAAATGTACATACATATGAAATTAATAATATGAAAATAAAAGTCCAAATCTTACGGTATATACATTACCCGGCTAATTTTCCTCCCCGGAAACGGTGGCCTAGACTTGTCTTGAAAACCCTTTCAAAATAATGAAATAGTGAAAAGGCTTTCTTTTATCCGCAAGCGTACGAGATATATAGTGGTAGTAAATTATCGATTCACTAGAGGATTTTCGTGTGAATTAACAAAGCCATACAGAGTAAGTTTAGCTAATTGGAAATTGGATGTCAATAATCACTAAAATTGCAAATAGCAATAAAATGAGGTAAATGATGGAAATTAGTTCCCCGAAACTTTGATTTCACCCAAAACAAATAGAATCAATGTTTGAACGACGATCATTAAAATGACTATAGGCTCATTAAGTTAGACTCTTACGTAATTAGCCTCCCAACTAAGCAAAACCCTTAGGATAATGGTTGAGGTATTGTATCCCCCTAGAACTGGTAAGTAAACGAGGTTCAATATAGAATACCTATATGGATTAAAATACTAAACCAACCACTGGCCTGGGGTTTCCAATTACGTAAGACTAGAAAGAACTAGGTCGACTTCTCTATGCTAAAGACCGGCATGAGGCTGTAAGAACGACATGCGAGATTAAATTCAAGTTCGTCCATCCCAATCAATGCCCCATAGACACCACCCTCTCTCTCAGTAAAGCTTCTCCTCCATCGGTCTTCTTTTTACCGATTAGGTCCTCATTAACCTAATTATCTGGAATTAACACCCGTAAAGTGTAAGGCATAGTGATTAATTCCTAAGCTTATTTAGGATCTAGTTCGGGTGAGCCTCGAACGGGTAACAACTCCCAGGGGCCAAACTATCATTTCCCTAAATGCGCGAGTAATACAAGTCTAGATTGAACACTAAACGAGCACCCACGAGTGTATGGGGCTAACATAGTATATAGATAAGCACAAGTTCGATCCCATGAGGATTGATATCGATATCGCGTAGGAAAATTGCAATAAACATCAAGTGGCTAACTAGATGATCAATTGGTTGGGTTTTTTATATTTTGAAAACTAAAGTAAAACAAACTAGCAATTAACCTAATAAGATAGACTAAAGAGCAAATTATAGGGATTAAACGATTACTGAGGATAATCTAGGATTAGATTTCAACAAAGAGTAATTAATAATTAATATCCCGACCAATTTAACATTTAAACTGAATGCTATATATTAGGAAACGATCACAATTATATGCAAGACCCCCTCTCGAAGCAAATTACGTGTTGATTGTATATGATTAATTGTCGTCTTCGGTCAATTAATCAAATACAACTCCAGATCGATCCTAAGATCCTAATTCCTACAATTAGCTCAAACTTCTCGGTTCTATTGTCTAATTATATCAATTAATGTGATCTCAGATCAAATCTCCCATTTCGGTTCCAATTTAATCCACAATAAATTGCTAAATAATTGATCAAATCATTTAACAAGCACTATAAACAATTAATCAACTAATAACACAACACGAGATTGAATTAATCGGGTAAAAATCACTAATCACCCATAGTCTACTTCCTAAACCTAGATTAAGAAAATTTAACCAACCATGATCATAATAAATGATAAACGCAAATATATAGACATAATAATGTTCATACAAATATTAAATGAAAATGAAAAGATAAAACGTATTTTAATGTTGATCTTGATCTTCAAGTTGAATCCCCCCTCTTTTGCTCTCTAATTTCTCTCTCTAAAAAGCTATACAAATGATGAATGATATGAAAATCTGAATAAGGAAGGGTTTTTAAACCTATCTAAGGGTTTTTTGGAGTAATGGGCCAAAATGGGAAGATTTAGCGCCTAGCCCATTCAATTTTCGCTCATTTCATGCATGGTCCGTGCAAGCCCTTAAGGTGTTGCATGGTGGGACCATGCAATACCCCAAATTAATGGATTTTCTGTTACATTGCACAGTCCGTGCGGGTTTTTTCATGGATGCACGGTGGGATCGTGCGCGGCCAAAACTGCACCTGTAGTATAACTTCCATGCTATTTTTCGAGGTTCTTGGGTCCGAATTTAGCTTTGACTTTTTCTAGAAAAGTTATAGCCCTTTGAGTTGTCTTTCCAATGCCTCTAATTTAACCTTCATTGGATATGTATATCTCAAGATATGCTCAAAATACCAAAGGTGTGTCAGTTTGAAATTATGCACTTTTGCCTCTTTTCGCTCGATATTTTTACCCCTTGCTCTTCCACCTTCGTTTCTTCGACTCCTTTATGTTCATCATACTTTTAACCTATTTTACCTACAAAATACGAAAAAACCAATTTTTTCGACGAAAGAAAGAAAATACGAATTATATGACAAACGGGAGCTTAGAATGTATGATTCACACAATAAACGTCCTACTCTAAGCATGTCTTTTCCTAAGAAAACCCTGTTCATCATCAACCCATTAAAAATGTCTATAAGCTACCGATCAAGCCTGTGAACCTAACTACGGATCACTTGGCTATCATTACAAATTAATCAAGCCCTAATCCTAAGTTATCAAACTCACAACAATTCAATAATCAATTAAATCAAACATCAACCCTGAAGCTTGGGCTATTCCCCTGCTTCGAGAAACAATAAATAATACTCAATAATCATCAAAGAAATCCCAAACAAAAACATTATCAAGCAATAATTCAAATAAAATAAAAATAGAAAGAGAAAGAAGAAAAATATGCTCAATAATGATGAAAGTCGGAAATCTTCGATAAATCTTCAAAGTTGTCGCCCCCATGAAGCAATCTTGTAGTATTCCATCAAGAACACTAGCTTTCTCCTTGAAGATGAGAAAACCCTAGAAAAATGCAAAAAAAAAAAAAAAAAAAAATCATAAGCTATTACAATAGAGAGATTATAGTAAGTGAAAATGAAGCATAATTCTAATAAAGTGAGGGGGAGGTTGCATATATAGACTCCCAACCCTAGCAATGTAAAAAGACTAAAAGTCTATAGCAAAAGACCCTTTAGTAAGGGTAAAATAGTCTATTAACAAATAAGAGTGCAAAAAGCTTTAAGTTATTGAGTCGAGCCCTTCAAATGCGCTCGATTCGACCTTCTCGGTGATTCTGAAGCTGCCTCATCTAGAATTATCTATCAACTCCAACTGAAAAGTTGTAGATCTTTGAACTCTCTTTGTGTGGTAACTTAAAATCACCCAAATCGAAGTCCGGATGAAAGATATATGGTCGAAAAATGGAGATCCTGTGCTCGACCAGAAGCGAACCCGTGACGGATACGGGAACCCATGAGGGCCGGTACTGTTGCAGGAAGTTGGCAGCTGGACTCCCTCCCGGAGTCGGTACTGCCATCGGCAAATCCTCCAAATGCCCAGCATTCGAACGTCAGGCGTGCAATGTGTTACCGTTGTGCGCTGTCTTATTCCGATGTCTTTTCAGAGCTCTTTCTCTTGTTTTCTCGACTTGGTCATTTCATGACTTTTGTTCGGGCCTCAAAGATCTTCGGATAGAACTTGACTCGGTCTTGATTTGGGTCCATTTAGCCTCGATATGCGGGTCAGAATTAGAAAATGTGTGCAATTGATCTCCTTTTTTTTCGCATTTTTCTAACCTTCAAAATATAACAAAAAAACACTCGAAAGTGCATTAAATCATATAAAAAAGGAAATAAAATCCGATAATGCAATAGAACAAAAAATCATACTTAAACATGATAGATACTCGCAATTTATACAAAAATATGAATGTAAAATATACGAAAAAATGAGTATTTTCACATTTATCACTAACTGTAGGAACACCGTCCTAATTGTGTACGCATCCGCAAAATGTTCAAAATTGGAGGACAACTCAAAGGTGGTGGCCATGGTGGGGGAGCGGATTGACTAACGAATATGTGAGATCAGCGATAGATTGGGGGAGATCTATAAAGGCTTTCCCAATGGTTAATTCCTGATTTCGCCGCGGTGGGAATTAGAGTTTGATGAGTTGGTAGAAGAAGCCGACTCATAATTATTTTTTTTTTGTTTTTTTCCTTAAATTCCACCGTGTACTCCGTCAGCCATGTCGGCGAATATTTTACATAAAAATTAGCGAAGGCTATAATTGTTAAAATTTCGATAGGCTGTTATTTAATAAGCATTTATTGAAATATTGTGTTATATTTGTTAAAATTGTGAAACTTTTAAAGTAATCCAACTATTTCTTTCAATTTCCTGAAAGTTTAGATCTCTTCCTCTTTCTTCTTTGATCCTCTAATCATAGGAGGAT
This sequence comes from Ajuga chamaepitys, assembly GCA_958295605.1. Taxonomy (NCBI): domain Eukaryota; kingdom Viridiplantae; phylum Streptophyta; class Magnoliopsida; order Lamiales; family Lamiaceae; genus Ajuga; species Ajuga chamaepitys. The sequence goes on along the minus strand of OY282508.1, from coordinate 50,537,172 downwards.
GGAGGAATACTTCTAACATGTTATTGATTATTTATTTTGATTTTTGTTTTGTTTCATATTGGTTTTTGTTTGTGTTTTCTTCTCCTCATGTTTACCTTTGTGAGATTTTCCTTGCCTTTGTGCATTTTTCTACGCCTTGTGCGGCATCCGATCTCTGTTTTCAGATGGATCTTCCTGCTGGTCTCATCCGATTTTCTATGAATTTTTTGGTTATGAAGGTGAGCGGCTTTATAGAGTCTTTGCTTGTTGTGCATACAGTCACAGAGCAAGCAAATTCTTTAAACTATTATGGAGTTATTGGATGAGATTTAAAATGTATTAGCGTGATTTTTACACAATTTCTCAAATGTCTAGAGACTGTTATGGTGTTGCGCATTGTTTGACTCTTTTTTTTTTACTTCTGTCAATCCGTCTGTTTAGGTTGGGCCAGATATCCCCTTTTTGGGTTGAGAATCTTGTACATCAAGACTCTTAAGTCATAAGATTCTCTTATCAAGAAAAAGTAATCCAACTAATTAATAGTTGAATGCAATTTATGAGTAACAAGTAGAGAACTTATATAAATTTGAATATGAAAAACTTATATAAACTGTGATAGAAAAACATACTTGTTAAAAACACATGAATTAGTAAGTTTTCTAAAGATATAGAATTTGAAGTGTTTACTAAATAATCAATTCTAAGCTTAATATGTCAAATCAATATTCATCGTACGTAAAGTATGTGTTTCAGGGTGTGTGGTGAGTGATTTGAAGATAAACTAGGTAAAGTAGAAAGACCGATATGAGAAATTTTTAGATCAGTACCATTGCTTATGAGCAATTCGGATTCTTTGTTACATTACTTGTTGCATCATCTGTTTCACAGTTTTTAATACACGACACGTGTTAATTAATGACATCATTCATACACATGTCGTAGGTAAATGGAACACAATTAAGGTAAAGAACAAGATGAAACATATATATAAATGAAATATGTGATCTCATGGGGCTTATGTGTAACTTGTCCTTTCTATATTAATCACCCCGAATGTCCAAATTATGGATGTGGAACCTCTCCATTTATTTTTGTCAATTTATTGTCAAGTAAGAGAGGGAAAGATACATGACAATACAAATATTTATTTATTTATTTATTGTATTTTTCTTTCTCTAATTTAATAGAAAAAATTGATCAAAATAAAATGGATTGGAGGAACCACATCCCAAATTACTCACCACCTGCAGTTGTCAGAAAAATTCTAATTGTAAGTAACAACATTTGTTTAGCGTTGTGTAATGGAGTTAGTAGAGTGAGAGTGATGGTTAGGTAGTTACAAATTACAACTGGTTGAAATTGGTTATAACCCATTTATAATTAATAAATGACTAATCTACCCTTAACTACTTTTGTCTCTAACAGATATATTCAAGATTTAATAAGCACGACCTCCGTCCCGACCTAATTTGTCTATCTTGATCGAGCATGAAGGTTAAAAAAAAACAAATTTTGTAGAATCTTTAATTTTTTCAAATGTGGAGATTGGGTGGAGATTTTGAGGGGATAATTGGATTGGGATGTCCCCATTCGGATGTGGCATGGACCATCCTCAACGTATTTCGTTTTACACCGGATGGCCCATCCCTCCACATCCACACCCTATTACCTTTATCACTTTGTACAATTTCCAATATACCTTTTACAATTTCCAATACACCTTTTACAATTTCCAATACACATCCTACCCTACTATACCCTTAAACTAAAATACCTTTTTAGATGTCTCGTCCGTGGATGTGCCCCATTGGACGTGATACATGCCACTACATCTCAATCTAATTATCTCATGAGAGTGGAGATTGTGAGAAAAATTTGTCATTTATGAGCTCAAAAATTAGATTGGGACAAACCGAAAAAAAAAGTAGACAAATTAAAACGGAAGGAGGTAGTACATTCTTAAAGAAGATTTAATAAATAGAAAGCTAAGCAGGTGGTATATTGGTGCAACCTACATTGTAACAGTTACTAGAAGTTAGTCATATGATGTACTAAAGTTCAACAAATAGTAGGGATATGTTTGACAAACTCATGATTAGGCGATGAGGAATTGAACAAAACACATAGACGTATAATAAGAAGCTAGCGTCTAAACAAGGACTAGTCGAAACTAGTCGAAGATTTTTGCAACGAAGGAAAGCAAGTATATTTTTTGTTATCATGTAAGTATTTGGGTAGAAAAAAAAATTGGAATTAAGTGGGAGACTTGAATTTTAGAAAATGTGTCAGTAGGGCCTAGGGGCCTTGATTTTGGATGTTGTCAATTGGGGACTTAAATTTTATCACAATAAGGATATAAATTTTAAACTTTGTTCTCAGTTCAACGTTTATATCGTGAAAAATAAAAAACATCATCCGACATATACAAGAAAAAATATTTAAATTTCGATATATCATATTAAACTTTTGATCGATAATGTACTTTATTTTTTAAGATGCAAGTGCAAAATTGAGAATGCAAAATCTAGACCTTAAGAAAAACTCAAAATTGAAGTAAAACTCCCCGAGTTAGAAATATTTTCTATAGTTCAGGCATATTAGTTAAATTTTCGGAAAAATGGATTTCGACACGCGGAGATATTTGATTGGAGCTAGCAACACAAACACGTGACTGCAAAACCGACTTGGTTATTTTCTACAGAATTTCAATTTCATTTTCAATTTTCTATACTAAATATTCAGCCCAAAGTCTACTCCACACTAGTTTTGACTAATCTCCTGCAAACCAAAATTGCTAAGTATAGTCTGTGTTTATGTGGATTTTCTAGTTTTTCATTCGCTTTCTTCTGTTCGTGTTGTACACTTGTTGGATCTGCTTCGAAATTTGCGGTTGTTTTTAGATCTTCTGAAGGATGTCGGAGGAATTGAGTCACCAATCGCGGTATGTGAAATTGACCAAGGATCAAGCGCCGTTGGAGGACATTAAACCCGGCGAGCTTAATCAGCCCATTGATGTACCTCAGGTTCATTTTTTCTCTTTTTAATTCCATATTTGGCTGTCTGTGTTTTGTCTACTGCTCGATTATTTCCTCTATGTGTGTGGATATAGTTGACTGGTACGGATCTATTGCGTTTGCGTATTGGAAGGGGAGGAGTTTTCTGAGGGGTTATTTCTGCCTTCGAGTGACTGGTTTAGACATTATTAACAAGTTAATTTGGTTTCCTCATACAGTATGAAGCTCATGGACGAAAATCATGGGTTGAACTTAAAATTACGTGTATATTGTTCGACATTTGTGATCAATTATTGAAATTCGCTCTATTTTTAGGAATTATGTCGTTCCTTCTTGCTGATCTTTTCTCCATACTTGGAGCACCGACTTGTAGAAAGTTTCACAGGTAAAGAGAAGATTTAGATAAGAAACTCCGCGGCAGCTGACTAGTATGGGTTGATGCCTGGTCATCTAGAAGTTGTGTGTTCATGAGCTACAGAGGAATAATGATGCATTGTTCTTTTATATTCGATTCTTTTTTCGCTGCCTGGGAATACTTTATCTATGTTATTGTAATTTGATAATGGCTCTATTTTTTTATTTTAATCACTCTGGTCTGTTCTGTCTGGAAATTTTTCTATCATGCAAGTGTCTCTTGAAAGACTTTTTCCTTTTTCTGAGGGGGAGGTGTCCAGGGCCGGTGGTGGTTATGGCATTTAGAGTGAAGCTGACTGCTAATGTGCGTAATCAGGGATGGGGGTGGTTGAGCTTGATGCTTTAACTTTCTGTAAGATCATGGATAGCAATACCTCCAGGTTTCATTATGTAGACTAGGCTAACAGTCTGTAGCGAAACCCAAAATCAGCCATAATGATGGTTTGGTTAGACATACAAATGTGTTACTACTGAACCATGGTAAACCATTGAAAACCAGAAGAACAGGGAAATCAGACAAACTGGACAACCACCACTTCTAGGCTTGTATTTATTAATTGATTTATCTTATTGCTATTTTCTGTTGGCAATGACCTATGAAAAATGGTGGTGGTGCACACACTGCACCACATTTTACTGTTCTGGTTTATACACAGAGGTTCATTTTGTGAGTGTTGCAAAAAGAGTCTAGGAGGCTGTCTAGTTGGTCTGTGTCGGCCTGTTTGCCGCCTGGGCACCCATGATTCTTAACTTTTTTTTCAGCAAAACAGCACTCCAAATTGTATTTTTTAAACCCTGACATTATTCCTATCAGAATTCGTTAGATCTGCTCGGCTGTTGCCCCTTCACAGTTGCTACACTCGACCCGCCACTCTCAAGTAGCCTATACCTCGAAACCGCTGCCACCCCTTGATGTGGAATCATGGATCTGCCGTAAATTGGCGCCGTACAGTTTACAGTTGCCCCATTGTCTTCATTTGTGTCCATACAGCTCTTTTTCTTCTTCATTTGTCCTGCACTATTCCAAGTCTACCCTTATTTTCATCTATCTTGCTTGTCAAAATGTTATCGATTGGATTATGGAAACCAGCTTCACTGAGAAATCTCAACCATCAAAACATTTGGGCTGGATGTATGGGCTGAGATATTTTCCCCATAAATAAGAAATGGTCATGGCCCATATAACAAAAGGTTCTAATAAAAAGAACTTTGCACTATTATGGTATAACGATTTTTGCAACACACTGTGTACTAGAATAGAATGTTTGTTTCTGTGTGTAGTTTAAAGGTTATTGAAGTGAGACCAGGAGTGGCTATAGAGAACTAAGGCCAGGAGTGGCTGCTTTCTGTGCAAAGGTGCATGTGAATGATACTGAAACTAGAATCCTAATCTATTAATGTGCTTGATGAATAATGGGAATGTGCAGTCATCAATTGGATTTAGAAGGATAAAGAAATTTATAAGTTTTACAGCTTTCAGTTATTATTCAAACAAGTTATTGGTTGTCATCATTTAAACTCTTCAATATATCTTGCTTGATTGCAGATTATTTGGATTTCTTTAATATTGCCAGCATGCCATCTTTATAATTTATATGATTTTATGAGTACTTAAATAATAATACATGTTGTTATTTATGTGTATATTTAGCATATATATTTACTATACATATCAATAATTTTACGCTTAAAATTTTTATACTAATTCTTTAGATTCATTTGACTTAACTATTTTCTGAATTTATCCAATTGAGCTAACCAGTTTTAGTTGTTTGTTTGACTTCATTACAAACATTATTATAAAGAAAAAATGTTTTTCATTAGAATAACTTTTTACATTTCACCCCTTCTCTTGAAAATAACCATACATACACACACACACACGCGCGCATAAATACATGCATACATAGTCGAACTTTTTTTTTAATCTTCCAACAGTAAAAACTGGTACACAGTTGTTTGTTCAGCTCAACATTTGATCCATGATTAAAAGGATTGGTTTTCGGTCATGCCCAAGTTTATTGTCTAAGACATATTTGAATCATAGTATACATGCTTTATAAAACTTACCTTTCGGATATACCTTCTGTTTTTTGCCTCTTATTTCATGTGCTCATAACTGAGATGCTACTTTTGTGGTTTATGCAGCTGCATGTTCACAAGTGCAATGAATGTGGCCAGCCTTTACCAGAAAGCTATCAAGCTCCTGCTGATGAACCTTGGAGTACTGGGATATTCAATTGTGCAGAAGATGCAGAGAGTTGTAAGTGTTATTTATGGTTACTGAAAAAGAACTGCAGTTTCTGAGGTCTAATAATCAGCTGTATGCAATTGCTTTCTCAACTGTTTTGAGTTGACACTTATCTTTTGACTTACAATGCGTATTATCTCTTCATTTACTTAAGAAATTCTGGACTATAAGATTGTATTGGATATTGGTTTTCACATATATAAAGAAAGAGCAAACATCCAGTATCTTTTGGGGGAAAAAAAATTGCAATCTGAGGAAAATGCATTTTTGCCACCCCCCAACAACAAAAAAAAAGAAAAAGAAAAACAAGCTGAGAGCAAAATTTAAATTCAGAGGTATATACATTATGGATAAGTAGTAGGTTTTGTACTTGCATTAGTAGTTCTTTCATATGTGCTAGATGACTGGTGATTGTGGGACTGCGTATAATGTTCCCGTTCTTCACGTATGAATCTTAACTGTACAATGACGAAATCTATATATAATCATATTTACCCAGCTGACCAATGTTCTGCAATTGAACCATTCAGAATAAATATGAAAAGTGGATGTTCCCGCGTGAATCTCAGCAATCACCTGTTATCACTTGTTATTATTCTATTGCTGACCCTCCAAATGTGCTTTCTTTAAGCTTGATCTAAGCATTCACATTGTCTGCTGTAGTAGATTAGAGCTTCTATTCTGATAAACTAGTAACAATTATTTCATTTTTTAATATGACTTTCATCTCTCTGATCATTTAATTTTGTTGATGATGGAAGTTTGTTATTCTATTGACTGTCAGTAACATTAATAGAAACAACTCTCTATTTCAAATTTTAATTGTTATTTCTCAAAACGTATATATAATATATTTTGCTCATAGGAATGTTGGAGACTACTTTTATTAACAGCATTTTTGAAATGATAAAGTATAACATGATACTGGAGTATAGGATGCTTTATCTAATTGGTGTGAAGGGAACTACTCTTAACACCACCCTATCATTTTCGATACATAGAAACACTTAACACCACCCTGTCATAGGCATTATTTACCTTGTTTTATCTGTGCCTGTTTTAAATGCTTGGTTTTCCTTTCCTGAATATCTATGTATGGGTGGATTTATGATTCTGAAACTCTTTATTTTAATCTGCAATAGTTAAGACGGGACTATTTTGCCCATGTGTCCTGTTTGGCCGCAATGTCGAACAAGTGAGAGAAGATACTCCATGGACTGGAGCTTGCATTTGTCATGCAATTTTTGTAGAGGGTGGGATTGCCATTGCAGCAGCAACAGCAGCCCTACATGGTATTATCGAACCCAGGACAACATTTCTCATATGTGAGGGTTTGTTTTTCGGTTGGTGGATGTGTGGAATATACACTGGCTTGATAAGGCAATCTCTGCAGAAGAAATATCATCTGAAGGTGACCTTCATTTCTTCATGTTAATTTCTTTTGAATGAAATAGTTAGATTTTCAATTTTTACTTATCCCATTATACATAGAAGAATAATTATTACTGTAGCTTGAAGATCATTTAACTGTATCAAATATCTGATAGGCAAATTTGTCTCTGTTGTCTTAAATATTTTTGCAAATAATTGGTGTCTCCCGCACATTCTTTGAAATTTATACGAAAGTTACGGTTAGGGGAAAAAGGGTTGTCTGCCCCTGAATGACAACTTTTTTACTTTGTATAAAAGCTAGAAGTCAACTTTTTAAATTTACCCTAAAATTCAGATGGATTTTGTAACTGTATTGATGAGCTTTGGGAACAGCTTAAGAATTAAGTTAACTGGTACTCAATTTTTGGATGCTTGTATTTACACAAGTCACAAGGAAAACTTCATATTACAGTATCATTTACTGAATTACCAGATGACCCCTAGACAGAGCTCGGAAGGGGATACTGTTACACTTTCTGGAAACATCTAGAGGGTGAAGGTTGGAAGAAATCCAGAAAACTAGACATCTTTCAGATTTCTTTGTTTGTCTATATTATAATGTTAACAATATTAACTCACAAAGACACTTTATCAACTCACACAAACAATATATCAAACACTTTGTGACCACAATTCCAAATCAAGGTCTAATTAAAAGAAACTAAACTAAGAAGGCGAATCTTATGTGGTTTGGCAAGATGCCTAGGTTCACGGGCCAGGGAAAAGTTTTTACCAACACAACAAGGATTACAAGCTACAAGAATCAAAAGTCTGAGCTCGTACACACCTATGGCTCTCCAATCCTCTTTTGATCTATCTATCCCACTTTTCTCTCTCTCTAGTGTAGTTAATGATAGAATAATCTGAATACAATCTATCTTAACCAACTAATACAACTGGAGATGAAATAGGGCTGAAAACATAACAAAATCACCAAGATGCCATCTGAAAACTGCATGCAGAATTGGACGGAACACGACATATGGTTCTGCTTCAAAACGACAATGCATGGACAACGGTTTTGACAATTAAGTTAGTTAAAACCGTTGTCAAAGCCTCTGAAACAATCCTTGCTTTATTTCCACTTCTTAACAGCTTATTTCAAGCTGTTTCTTCCAACTGCTTCTACACATCTTTTCTGCAATTCACTTGGTTAATTGTTTAGACACATCAACCCTCTTCAACATATAACATTATCCACATGCAGAAATCTATATAATCCTCGTTTTGTTTTGCAATAAAGTCATTGAGGTCTTCTCTTTTCCTTTTTTCTTGTCCATTCGTCCAATAAAATGATTCTCTTTTTTGACAACTTAATTTGTTGTGGAAATATCATATTTCGTAGTCATGAGTCTTTATCCTGCATTCATATTATAACTTAGCCACACTTTTGAGACCTCGTTTGTAATGGAAGCTTCATGTGTCAAGGATTTCATGATGCCTAATTCTTATGTCAATTATATATGTTTGATATTAGCCTTTCATTGGACCTTCTGCCCTAAACGAAGCTTTTATGTTAACCTTTGTTGTTGGAGGCTTTTCCTAGGATATAACTTAAGTGAATAATTCTACCATTGTCTTTTTTCTTTAACCATAAAAAAGTTTAGGGGTCTTTTTCCTTGCTTTTGCTTTTAGAAAAGTGATAGAATTAGAGATTATGGGAAAAAACACTTATAAGTAAAAGTAGATAGTGTTTGAGATAAGAGTGTTTCTAACCAAAAAAGACTAAAAAGCTGTAAAAGCAAGTAAATACAGCTTCTAGATTTTGATTAGAAACTGTTTTCTATAGCTTTTCAAAGCTAAAAGTTAAAAAACTGCTGCAAAAAAGTGGGGAAAAACACCCCTTTTGCAGCTCTGAAATGGAACGTTGAAAACATTGGCGACACTACTTCACTTGTTCATGAAGCCTGTGACGCAGAAGTTTTTTTGCTTTACTCGTTTTTGGTGGAAATATCTCATTATTAGCTCTTCAAAATTCAGCTCTTGTTTTCCAAATTGTCTCGACCCCCTGTTGCATGTTGTGTCAGGGCTTGTTAGTGTCAGCAGTGTACTATCTGAAAGTTCTTCTAACATTGCTTGCTTATGTCGACATGGATGCAGAATTCGCCATGTGACCCGTGCATGGTGCACTGCTGCTTGCATTGGTGTGCGTTGTGCCAGGAGCACCGGGAGATGAAGTCCCGCCTTTCTGACGACTCTGTCATGCCTATGACCATCGTCAATCCTCCACCTGTTCAGGAGATGAACACTGCTGGTGAATCCCGAGATTCAGCAGCATCGACCTCTGCAAACGGAGGGGAGCAAGTTCATGTTGAGATGCAAGCTCTATAATACAACTTCATTGGCAATAGAAGGAAAAGACAGTCTTCATATGTTATATATCTCTTGTACCTTTTAAAGCTGAAAGTTTTCATTTGATCTTTTAGGAAAACGGCGACTTTATACAGACTTTTGAGTCGCAATTCAGATATTCTACAGCGATTGGTGCAACATCTTCTGCAACGGTTGCACCAATGCATGAACATTATCCATTTTCAATGGTTGATATTTTGTTCAGGTCGCAATGGTAATTTGAGCTCTATACAGGATGGAACATTATCCATTTTCAAAGAATGTTTTAAGTCTATTTTTCCACTTTTCTTCCAAAATATATCTCCTGCTTATTTTGGTATTTGTCAATTTTATATAAATCTTATTTTTCTTTTCCTACATAAAATACAAAGATTAATGTTATTATTTTGTTTCGGCTATCATTTCAGATTTGGATGTCGTCGCATCGAGGCATTTTAGTATTCCGTCATCTAATAAACTATAAAATACCTAAACAGTAAGAAAAGAGATGTTTTTGTTTTTCTTTTTTCTTTTGTTGTCAAACTTTGGATTACTGTCTCATCAATTTCGTGAATGCGGGTCGTTTTGGCATTTTGACAACCGTTTCAGTTGTTTCAGGGCGAAACGGTAAAAAAAATTGCATAACAAAATGGAAGCTTGCTGGTTTTGTTTTTCTTAATGAAACTGTATTGGAATGCCTTGAAATCTAAAGGCGAATATGTTATGTTTGGGTTGATTTTATGTTTTGGATCTATTATGAGGCTCAGGTGGTTACGAGTTATAAATAGTCCTAATATTTGACATAGAATCATTTTGTACTCTGAAAACATCTTGATCATAATATTCGTTTTCTCTCTTCTACCCGTGGACGTAGTTAACACATTGTTAGTGAACCACGTAATTCTTGTGTTCGTTTATTTTTCGTTTCTACCACGCAATTTTTGTGTTCGTTTATTTTTCGTTTGTTTATCTTTTTCACATCCTGTCACAACAGAAACAAAATATTTCAATCATATCGATTATCGAGTTGGATCAACTATATTGGCAAAACGTGGAATATCTTAGCCTCTTCAGTTTGAATGAGTTTTAGGGGAGAATTTCCGTCCTCATTTTTTTCGGGGAATTCCCGACCCAATATTTTCGGGTTCCAATGAGGACGGGGCCTCGTGGGATTTTTTGCCATCCCTAGTATCGAGTTGGATCAACTATATTGCAAAAAGTGAAATATCTTAGCCTCATTTTGAATGAGTTTTAGGGGAGAATTTTAGTAAAAAGTTCTGAATTTTGAAAATATCTTAACAAGGATCTAAATATTGGAAGTTCTTAACTCAAAATTTGAATTTTGAATTTTTATTAATTAAGGGTCTAAGTTTTTATTTATTTTCATTTTTTTCAAGACTTACTTTTAAAAAAATGGGAAAAAAATATTCAATGTACGAAAGATTCAACATTGAGTAGATTAAAATTTTCAATTTAAGAATATTAAAATTTTCGATTTACCGTAATGAACATTCCATACTTCATATAGTGTGTCTTAATTTTCAAGACGTAAGTTCTGAATTGAGAATAAAATGCAAAATATAGTCCCTAATTGAGAAAAATTCAAAATTCAAGTTCGGATTAAGAGCTCATAAAATTCAGACTTTAAATTGAGACATTTTCATTTTAGTGAAACAAATAAAATATTAATGAAAACAGCATATGGAATCTTTAACAACTAAAGAGTCAACCTTCTCCTGGGAATCTGCTATTTCAGTGATTTGTCATCATCAGCAAAGAGCAATGTTGTGCTAGTTAGGCAGAAGACAGGGATAACATACAGCGGCTAATAGGAGCCGTCCGGGCATTAATCAGAGATTTTTACAATAGAAACACAGGGATACAACAAGAAATTCAGAGCCTCAAACACAGTTAAACTGATCCTTTAAGCTCCAACAACATGTACTTTGGTATAACATCTAAATAAGCGTACATACAAAATTCTCAAACGAACATATAATTTGGAAAAGGAAAACTATCCTCATCAAACCTATTTAATATAAATAAATAAATAAATAAATCTGGACATGATTCATGAATTAAAAATCATTGCTTGTTGCCAGGATTTAGAAAATTGCATTTTGCTAAGTAAAAAATGAAAACAAAAAATACAGAACTACAAATAATTGCATATGAGCTATGATTTTCCCTCAACTTCTGTATCTACTACCTTTTCATCCCCACCATCCTCGGCAACATTCTGCAATTCAAGTAACTTGTGCTGTTCCTCGTCAGCCGGCCGAGCTTTATCGTCTTGTGCCGGCTTAGGTTTGTTGCTCGTAGATTGTTGGTATAACACACCACCGCCCATGCAAATCAAGAGCCCCACAGTTCCCACGAGTGTCGAGTGCTTATCCCAAACGACTAGATTAATCACAACCGTCAGTAGCTTGTTCACTATCCCAAGAACAGTGAAACCCGTGGCAGAAATCGCTCTACGGCAAGAGAATCCGAAAAAGGAGATCGCCAAACCAAATATACACGAAAGCCCTACAGGCAGAATCACCTGGAACGAATACCAATCCGTCTCATCCGAAATGTCATGCTCTATCTTCTTCAATTCTCCCATTATAAGCAACTCCACAGGAAACAACAGCAAAGCCTCTAGATTATTATACAGCACGAGCCCCCACGTGTTCAGTCCGATAGTCATGACTACGTGCTTAATGTAAACAAAATCTATAGACATGCTCACCAAGTAGGCTAACGCCCAGCTATAAGCCGTGAGAGTAAACTGATAATCGGTTGTGACATAAAGCACGCTTCCAGCAAATATAGTCCCGAGGGAAAGCCAGGTCTTCAACGCGGGCCAAGGTTGGTGCAAGAAGACGGTCTCGCCTATTGCAACGAAAATGGGGACTGCTGATCGGAAAACAATGAACGTGTCCACATTGGCATGAAGGAGGAGCTCACTGTTGGTAAACAGAGACAGATAGAAAATGATGGCCGCTGGTAAAAAGCGCCACATGGTAAGAAGATCGAGCCTATCATGTTCAAGCAACTTGAGCCACCCGCAGAGTATGACTCCTAAAGCACTGGTGAAATACTGCAACGCGGTGAGGGCTCCCGGGTACGGAAACTTCATCACTGCCCATTTGTTGATGATTGAGAGCAGTGAAGCTGATATGCAGTAACCAGCTGCAATGCCGTAGATGGAAGCTTGATGGAGGAAACTCGAGTACCAGGACGATAGAGTTCCACGAGACGATGATTGAGCATCAGTTAAAACATTTCCTTTTTCAGGATTTTCCACATCATTGGACATCTCATCTGAATATATATACACACCAACAAAAAACAGAATTACCCCCAATTCTGGAAATCAGACACTTTACAAGTCTTTGCGTTTGCTTATTTTAAGCAAGTACGTGATTATAGCTCAATATCAGCTAAAAATAGGCTTCAGTATATACCTGGAAGCTAAAAGTTATAAACAACAAGTTTGTCATTGCTTTTAATTTTGAGAAAGTGAGATTGTTGGAAATTGTTTTAAATCAAAAGTGGGTAGCATTTGAAGAAAAAATAGTTGTAGTAAACTCATAAGTTAGAGCATTTGCCAAATAATCACTTTTTCTAAACATTTGTACTAAGAAGCAGGTTGAAGTAGCATATCCTTGCTTCAAGATTTTAAATACGTGCTAAATTCCAGTCGAAGCAGAAGAATGCACACTCCTTTTTGCTGAGCTTAAGCCAAAAGCAAAAAATTGCTTAAAACAAGCAAACACAAACACTGCCTCAGTAAATTAAGAGACAATAAGCGCTTATTTTTCAAACACTTCAATTTTAAATTTTGGTCAAAATCACTTAATTGTCAACACTACTCACGTTACATATAAGTGATTTTTGCACAAGTTCTATTTTAATCACTCCTTCAAAAGCAGAAGTAAAGGAATACACTCCTTACACATACGTACATATATAGGTGCAGATTACATACAGTTTCATATTCATTAAGAATTAAGGCTACAAATAAAATATTTCCAGGTCCATAATTGACTTCATTTTATTCATTTGAGACAAAATACAACATGAAAATACAAGTATTCCCATTTTAAGGGTCAAATAAATTGAAGTTCTTTTTCACTTCCATTCGTTCAATCGGGAAAAGGAAAGAGCATAAATCAGCAACAATTCAAAAGCATGCTCAGACATGAACGAATTCTGATCATCATATCATATTGAATAATAAAACACAACAAAATACTAAAATTTCAGTAAAAAGCAGAGAAATTGTACCAATTCGGACGAATATCTGATGCCACGGTCCACCACTTAGCGAATTTTAGGGTTCTCCGATAACGATGTGAGATGAATTCAACGGTGAAGGAGCTGTCGGCGCCGGAGAGCAGTGTCGGTGCAGCTAAAGTTCTCTGCTGTTGGGGAGTTGGATTTCGGATCTAGTGAGAGCGTGTGCGAGTGTGTTTCCCTAGTGCGGATCTGAACCCAACCAAAATGAATCAGTATCTCTCGCGCTAAGTGAGAACGCAAATACCACATTTCTAGGTGACAATTCGTATTATCGAGTTAAGTTCGTGTTCAATTTTAAATCGACCTAAATTACATATTATAATTATTATACTTTAAAATAAATGATTGCTTTTAAGTCATTAGAGTACCTACAATTCAATTACAAATGCTACCTGAATTACAAATCGACCTAAATTACAAATGATTGATTTTAAGTGGTGGACAGTGTTCAATTTGACACGTCAGGCGCCACAGCAGATGGACCGACACAAGTTTAGGCCCAGTTGGATTCCTTTTGTGTATAGAATTAGGTTTTGGGGCTTATAAATAAGCCTATTGTCTTTGGAATTTGAATTGGTCAGTCAATTGAGTGAATTGATTGTTTGATCAGTCGTTGAATTTGATTTGAGAGACAAGAGAAAGGTTGTCTATTGATTTGGGATATTATGGAATTTGGTATTTGTGAGTACTTGGTACTCTTTTGGTCTAGAATATCCAATTTGGATTTGGGACTCTATTTTCGGGTTTAGAGTCGTTTGGTTATAGAGTGTGGAGAGTTGTTTTGGTCGAGTATCAATTGATTGATACTCGAGTTTGTCTCCGTTTGTTAGGATGAAGTCTTTGTCCTACGTTGTAAGCACTCTGTTGAATTTGATTGGTTCCTCTCGTTTGGCCGTGGACGTAGCTAACAAGTACGAACCACGTTAAATTTGGTGTCTTTGTTTTGGCTTTGTTGATGGTTCTCGTTTATCGTTTGTTATTATTTGTATTGTTCGTAATTTCCCAACACTTATATTATCTCTTGACGTGTCTGTTGATACGCAAATTTCGTATCCAATTAAAATGGGCCACGTAATAAAATATATGTTGAATATCAATTTTATATTGATTATTTTTAATATTAGGAATTGGGTAAATAAAATTCCTAAGTTAAATAGTTAATTTAATTGGTGATTTACTATATATTTTATTGGTCAATGTGAAGCCGCCATGTGTCAAGATGATGCAGATATTACTAAATTAAATTAAATTAAATTAAATTAATTTAGTAATTATCCAAGAGGATGAGGATAAACATCAAATCATGGTTGACCAATCAGAATGCACCATGTGTCAAGTTGTTGCAGTAATTATTAAATTAAATACAATTAATTTAATAATTATCTTATGGATAATGATATTGTGAAGGATCAATCATATCACTCCATTCAGACTCAAGCCCATTAGGGTTTTCCCATCCTACAACTATAAATAGGGTTCATTCTCCACCAAAATGACAACAACACAAGTCAAGAATCAAGTGAAGAATTCCGGTACAAAGGAATTTCAAGCGAAGAATTCCGGTACAAAGGAATTTCAACGTTCTTCGGTGTTCTTAGACGTTCTTCGAGAAAATCGACAACAAGATAAGCTCAAGAAAGGTGGTACAAAATCAATCTTGAGCTTAAGGCGGTACAAAGCCAAAATCCGACGTTACAAAACCAATCCGGTATTACAATCCGGCATTACGAAGCTAATCTTGAGATTTTTTCAAGGCGGTACAAAGCCAATCTCAAGATTTTCAATGTTTGATCCGAGATCAAGGTGCTAAGCCCCTCCGATCGGCGTTTTCAAGTCAAAACTTCGAAGGTGTTCTTCGTCGTTCGTCAAGATCTTCGAAGACGTTCTTCGCATATTGAATCAAAAGTATCGTTTAAGTCAAAATCAAGCTCACAAGCCTTTGAATTAACGTTACTCAAGTCAAAGTCCAAAATCGGGGAAAATCAAAGTCAACTCCGACATCAATCAATCGAAGAGAAGAATCAGAGGAGAACTAGAGATAGGATCCACAAAGTTGTAAACATTATCCATTTAATCCAAGAAATCCGATCTTGTAATTCTTTTTTGTGTTTATTTATTTATACACGAAATTTGTTATTACAGTGTCACATGCTTGGACAATCAAACAATTGGATGTCAGTAATGTCTTCTTACATGGTAAGCTTGTTGAGGAAATTTATGTGAAACAACCTCCAAGTTCTGAGAAGTCACCTAATTCTGTTGTTTGTAAGCTGCAAAGCGATTTATGGCTTGAAGCAAGCTTCTCGAGCTTGGTTTCAAAAGGTTAAGTATGTTCTCTCTTCCCTTGGTTTTCAAAGTTTAAAGGTTGATCATTCTTGTTCTTCCAATTTCAAGGACAACATCATATTTTTCTCCTCATCTATATTGATTACATTCTCATTATGGGTACTCACTATGTGGTTATCACGTCTCCCATTCATCAGTTGCAACAGTTTTTCTCTCTAAATGATCTTGGGCCAACCCCATCATTTTCTTGGGATAGAAATTACAGATGCAGCTCAAGGCATTCACTTGAGTCAAGGCAAGTATATTACAGATCTCTTTTAGCGGGCCAATATGGTTGATGCTAAAAGTTGTGCTACCCATATGGTAACCTCTCTTCCTTTATCCAAGAATCAGGGCAACCCTATTGTTACCAGTCGTCACTATAGGAGTTTAGTGGGTGGATTTCAACAAGATCAGATAATATATGGTTGAGCCATTGGACTCTCATGTGCGTGTCTTGAAGAGGATTTCACAGTATCTTTCTGCCAAGGATTATGGCTAGGGTGGGCATTCGGGAAAACAAATTTTGAATAATTTGTAAAATCAAATACCGAATCAAAATATATTATTTCGGTTCGGTAAAAATAAAATATTTTGGTTTTATGATTCGATTTTCGATTTAAAATCGAATTTTTCATCACTCAGCACTTCAGCAGCGAGCAAGCAGACAACACTAGGCACTTCATCAGTGTTCCTCTATTCTCTAATTCTCCTCTCTCTATTCCGTAACTCGTAAGTTAGTGTGAAGTGAATCAAAAATCAATTCAACAAGTAAAGGCTTGGGCCAATTGACCCAATTCTATGATTGACTGAATTTGGGCCGCCCAATTCATAGAAATATTGGGCCATTAAAATATATATATATATATATATATATATATATATATATAGCTATCTAGGTTAGTATTTGGTAAAAACCAAATTACAGTTCGATTTTTACCGAACCGCACCGAAAACCGAAAAAATAAAAAAATGAAAAACTGAATACCGAACCGAATTTGCTCGGTTCGGTTTGCACCGAAATATCGATTCCAGTTCAGTTCGATCGGTAAAATCAAATTGTGCCTCCCCCTAATTATGGCATTCATCATGTTAAATCTCTCATTCCAATTACTAGATTCTTAGATTCCAACTAGGCTTGCAATATCAATGACAAACGTTCTGTTACTGGTTTCTGTGTCTATCTTGGTCAGAATTTGATCTCTTGGAGCTCCAAGAAACAACATTTCGTTTCCCCATCTAGCATGGAAGTGGAGTATTAGAGTCTTGCTCATGCTACAGCTGAGGTTACTTGGATTTCTTATTTGTTAAATGAGCTTAAAATGTTAAGATCACGAAAGCCTAACATTTGGGTAAATAATCTCAACACTATCCCTCTTGCTTCGAATCCAGTTCTCCATGCTCGTGCTGAGCACATCAAGCTTGATTTTCACCTCGTTAGAGAGAAGGTTGCAGCTCATGAGGTTTCCATACAATATGTTCCTTCCATAGCTCAAGTTGTTGACTTTCTTACCAAACCATTAAGCTTCCAATTTCCGGTCAGCTTCGGAATAAACTTACTGTTTCTCCCTTAGCCTCCCTCGAATTGAGGGGGATATTAAGCATGCAAGATAACTTCCACATCAACCTGCCATGTCAGCAAGACCATTCATAGTCAGCATGAAGAAGATAAATCCAGCTTGTAGATAAAACAAATAACAACTCATTGTGGTCCTCACAAACACATGAATGCAAAATGGAACACTTGGTGTAATTCGGCTGTAGTATAGAGCAAATGGGGGTTCTTACTAAATATGACGTTTTAGTCAATGATGCCTCACTTGTAACCCTAGCTAGCAGCATGTAGCATGTATAAATTGGATGATTCACATTCTTAATTTCTTCTCTTTCCCGCTGTCGTCTTCCCTCAACGTTAATTGCCATGGCCAGTCTCTCTTCTTCCGATTCTCTTCCACTTGCCACCCTCATACATATGATCACAGTAAAGCTTACCTCCAATAATTATATACTTTGGCGTAACCAAGTTGAACCACTTCTCATCTGTCAGGATCTCTTCTCCTTCGTCGATGGCACCACTGATCCGCCGTCGCCAACCCTCCCTCCGACTGACGGCTCGATCATATCTGCTCCCTTGCCGAACCCGGAGTACAAAGTCTGGCTGTCCCAAGACCAACGTATCAAGAGCCTTCTTTTATCCTCCCTCACAGAAGAGGCTCTCGCTGTCACCATCGGCTCCTCCTCCTCCCGCGATGTGTGGCTAGCTCTCGAAAATTCCTTCGGCCATGGCTCCCAACAGCGAGAACTCCAGCTTCTCGATGAGCTTCAGTCCTTGAAGAAAGGCTCACGTACCGTTGCCGAATATGGTCGTCTTTTCAAACATCTTTGTGATCAAATTGCAGCTATCAACTCTCCCGTCGCTGCTGCCCACAAAACTCTCTGGTTTCTTCGCGGTCTCGGCGAGTCGTTCGGCCCCTTCTCAGCCGCTCAAATGGCAATTAAACCACTGCCCACCTTCTCCGACCTTCTGCCCCAGGCCCAGAGTTATGAAATTTTTCAGCTCTCTTTATCCGGCACAACCCCGTCCTCAGCTGCCTTCTATGCTAACACTGCACGCTCCAGTAACAATTCTACCTCTTATCGTGGAAATTCTGCACGTGGTGGTAACTCCGGACAGTCATCTCGTGGTTCAAATGGGGTTGGTCGTCAACCCACTGTTGTCCCCAAAAACCGTCGCCCTCCTCACTGTCAACTTTGCCGCCAAGACGGACACTACGCTAATAAATGTCCCGATCTCGGACGTTTTGCAAATGCGTCTACTGAGGCAAACCTTGCAGAGGCTTTTCACGCCAATTGTGCAGTCTCAAAATCTGACTCCTCCGACTGGTACCTTGACACTGGAGCTTCCGCCCATATGACTCCGGCGCCAACCTCTTTGGACACATATGATCGTTACTCCGGCTCCGATAATGTCATTGTTGGTAATGGTGCTCTTTTAAATATTTCGCATATTGGTTCTCGCACTTTGTCTTCTAACATCAAGTTACTGGATGTCTTAGTTGTGCCCAACATTACTAAGAATTTGCTATCGATCAGTAAATTGACCCGTGATTATCCCATTGATGTTATCTTTTCTGATCATTCTTTCACTATTCAGAATCGAGCCACAAAGGAGGCTCTGGCTCACGGAAGGCGTGAAAATGGCCTTTACATTCTGGAGCATGGACATTCTGCTCTCGCTGCGGTTTTAAATTCTCGGAGTTTACGTGCTTCTTTCCATCTTTGGCATTTAAGATTGGCGCATGTGCCATTTTCTGTTATTTCTGATTTAAACAAACTGGGACATTTATCAGTTACTTCATTATTACCTACTCCTCATTTATGCTCTTCTTGTCAGTTAGCAAAAAGTTAGCGCCAGTCTTACACTATAAATACCAAACGATCTTCTAATGTTCTTGATCTTGTTCATTGTGACTTGTGGGGCCCTTCGCCCATTTGTTCGCGAGATGGGTTTATTATGTCATTTTTGTTGACGATCACACTCGGTTCACCTGGCTATATCCTTTGCGGCGTAAATCAGAATTCTTTGACATATTTCGGCAATTTTATGCTTTTGTTACAACACAATTTTCTCGCAAACTCAAAGTGTTTCAAAGTGACGGTGGCACCGAATTTGTAAATAAATTTGTTCGCGAATTTCTTCAGCAAAATGGCATTCACCACAATATCTCCTGCCCTTACACACCATCTCAAAATGGACGTGCCGAACGCAAGCATCGGCATATTACGGAGACTGGCTTGGCGAATTTGTTCAATTCCAAATTACCACCTACATTCTGGTTGGATGCTTTTAGTACCGCGGTTTATACCATTAACCGACTTCCCACCCCTCTATTGGATGGTATGTCTCCTTTTCAGGTTCTATATGGTGTCTCTCCAAATTATGCCAATTTTCGACCTTTCGGGTGTCGCGTATTTCCATGCCTTCGCGATTATGTATCCAACAAGTTGCTTCCGCGAAGTTCACCATGCATTTTCCTGGGATACAACTCTCACTACAAGGGATATTGTTGCTTTGACCCGTCTCATGGTCGAATGTATGTCACCCGCCATGCCCAGTTTGACGAGATGCTTTTTCCGTATGTCTCCTCGGGTGCTCCTGCCTCCATCTCCGCCTTGGAAATGAGTTCATTTCTGGAGCCTGGTCTCGTTCATAAGCCTCCTTCCTCATCTACTCCTACAACAGCAGCTCCCGTCTCATCTCCGTCCACTCCTCCATGCGTTCTTTGTCCGTCAGACGCCATCACGCCGTCATCTGATCCACCATCATCACCTCCATCGGGTGCTCTCTCCCCGCCACTACCATCTGCACCGCCTATGCAGCAGCCTGCTCCATCCATTTCTCAACACCCCATGCAAACTCGGGCTAAGTCTGGAATCTTTAAGCCCAAATATGCAGCTTATCTCGCCCCTACCGCATTATATGCTGCTCTAACTATTTCCACTGAGCCGCGTGGTTTTAAATCAGCTCTTAAACATCCTCATTGGACTGCCGCTATGAACGAAGAAATGCAAGCTCTCAAAACTAATAGCACGTGGGACTTAGTTCCTCGACCTCCTGGGGTCAATATAGTTGGTTCGAAGTGGGTCTTCCGGACCAAGTATCA
This sequence comes from Ajuga chamaepitys, assembly GCA_958295605.1. Lineage (NCBI taxonomy): Eukaryota > Viridiplantae > Streptophyta > Magnoliopsida > Lamiales > Lamiaceae > Ajuga > Ajuga chamaepitys. The sequence goes on along the minus strand of OY282508.1, from coordinate 50,516,476 downwards.
TTCTGATGGCACTATTGACCGTTATAAAGCCCGTTTGGTCGCCCAAGGGTTCACTCAAATTCCAGGCCTTGACTTTTCTCATACTTTCAGTCCAGTCGTCAAAGCAGCTACTATCCGCACTGTTATTGCTCTCGCAATTTTACGTAATTGGCCATTACATCAGCTGGATGTCAAAAATGCCTTCCTTAACGGTTACCTCACCAAACCTGTTTATATGGAACAACCCCCGGGCTTTCATGATCCAAGGTTCCCCGACCATGTATGTCGTCTTCGTAAGGCTCTCTATGGTCTCAAACAGGCCCCCCTTGCTTGGTTCGATCGACTTAGCACCTTCTTGTTCTCTCTTGGCTTCTCTCGGAGTCGAGCTGACACATCTCTTTTTATATTTCATCGAGGCGCAACTTTGCTTTATTTGCTCGTTTATGTCGACGACATCATTCTCACTGGCAACAATAAATCTCTCATTCCCAGCTTTATCTCTCGGCTACACAAGGAATTTTCCATAAAGGATCTTGGTGCACTCAATTATTTCTTGGGTTTGGAAGTCACGTACACGCCCTCTGGTTTATTCTTAAGTCAATCCAAATATGCTCATGATATACTCACTCGCGCTGCTCTTCATGAATCCAAACCCGTCTCCACTCCCTTGGCCGTGGATTCTGCCTTGTCCTCGTCGGGTTCGCCACTTGCAGACCCGACTCACTATCGATCTCTCGTGGGGGCTCTTCAATATCTTACAATCACTCACCCCGATCTGTCCTTTGCTGTTAATCAAGTAAGTCAATATCTCCAATGTCCAACCGATGATCATTATTGTGCTGTTAAACGAATTTTGCGATATGTTAAAGGCACATTAAATCATGGTCTTAGCTTCTCTCGCGATGATTCATCTAGCTTAATCGGGTACTCCGATGCTGACTGGGCTCGCTGTCCCGACACTCGGTGTTCCACTTATGGATATACATTCTTCTTAGGAAGCAATTTAATATCTTGGAGCGCCAAGAAACAGCCGACTGTCGCTCGGTCCAGCTGTGAGTCCGAATATCGGGCTCTTGCGCATGCCTCCTCTGAGCTCCTTTGGCTCACTTATCTTCTGCGAGAGCTACGGGCGGTCCCCTCCACTCGCCCGATTCTATATTGTGACAATAAGAGCACTATTTTTCTCAGCCAAAATCCGATAGCCAACAAACAATCCAAGCATATCGACATCGACTATCATTTTGTTCGCGAATTGGTTGCTTCGGGTACTCTTTCCACTCAATATGTACCTTCTCATCTCCAACTCGCCGATGTTTTTACCAAAAGCTTGCCTCGTCCTCTGTTTGAGTTCTTCCGGTCCAAGCTTCGTGTCTTGCCACACCCGACTCTTCGCTTGAGGGGGGATGATAAAGGAAATAAATCATAAATATTCTGTTTAATTGCTTTCCTTGTATATTTGTATCTTTTCCATGATTTGCTGTAGTCTATAAATTAAGGTGTACATATATTCTATGTAATCACATTGATAGAAATACAGAAACACAATATTATTCACACTATTGTCTAGTCATTTTCATGCTTTTTGAGTTGTTTCTTTCACGTCTAACAAAAAGAAGAACGAAAAAAGAATGCATGGAATATCTTAGGAGAAATGTATAATTTAATCTCTAACTTTTACAAGTTTTTATAGTTCTCGACAAAGGATTAAAATTTATCGATAAAATATACACAACCTGTGAAAACAATTATAATTGAATCCAACATCATAAAATTTATTTGTAGAGACGTGAAGTTTGTAGTTAATTAGATACCACCATATAAAGGTAGTAATCCGAACGGCCCAACCCGACTCAGTTCACCGGACTAATATCGTATGTCTGGCTAGATAGGATTGACCCGAACTTTTATCGAGCCTACTCAGCCTAGTATTAGGCAGCCCATCCCAGTTCATTCTCCTATGATATTCGGGTTGACCCATCGTGTCGGATTTTTGCATCGAATCAGGTTTGTCAGGCCCGGTTGTACTTTGGGCTAAAATTAATATGACTTAGCCCATCTAAAATGTTGAGCGGACTAGACCGGCCAATCTTCCCAGACCACCACATATTAGAATCTTGCAAATATTATTAAATTAAATAATATTCATTTATTAACTATTCCTCCGTCCCACAAAGATATGCTTAAAGATTTTTATACACAAACCATAAAAGAAGAAGTTATTATAGTTAGGGCATTCAACTTTTACTTTATTTAGTAACAAGATACATTAAATAGGGGTAAAGATGGAAATGGAGAATTAATGATGTGCTAAATATAGTAACAAGCCTATTTTTATAGGACAACCAGAAATGGAAAATAAGCATATCTTTATGGGGCGCAGTTAGTATTGAAATAGATGATGATGAACCAATTAGAGGGCTCTACATGTCAATGTGTTGCGGAAAATTATGAAATAAAATATAATTAATGTAATAATTATTTCAAAGATTTGGGTAGATGAGAAAGTGAGAGTGACTCATCATATTTTCCCATTCTAATTTTAAATCCATTAAGGTTCTCCATCTCAGAGCTATAACTCACAAACTTATGGGATATTGCATATTGACTCTGTAACCAGTAAATCATAACCACCTAAATTTCATGGGTCTGGTTAAGTAAATCGAGACCGTTGGTTACTGCAACAACTTCCTATAAAGAAGTACCAAGAAACGAACTTATTTATAATTAGTATATACCTAACCAACAAAGGATCGTAAGAATTGATAGTTAGTAATATATCTTTAAATACATATAAGTAATCCCTACATCCTGCTCCACAGGTTTTTTATTTTAAAATCACTATTACTTGTGTTGATTATGAGACCACATTTATCAACAACCCACCACAACTCAATCTATCAATAAAATATTCATTTCTCTCGCATCCACATATACAACCTACTCCACAACTCAACTCCAATATTTTTACACTTTATCAACCAACAACCCAACACAACCCAATATCTTAATAAATATTAATTTCTTTTAGAATTACATGGAAATTAACTAAAATAGTACACAATTGAAAAACGTAAAAGACAACAACTAAAATGAGATAAACTATACTACATGAAAATAAAATAGATTCACTCTCCAAACACCATTGCCATTAGACTTCGTGCCATCTCTTCGTCTTCCGAGGATAAGTGTTCTTTCGCCAACAACGTATCCAACATAATTGCTTTCATCTTCATTTCTTCCTTTGTTCTTTTTTTAGCTCCAATTTGATTCTAGCGTTTTCCAAGTTGTTCATTACTTCAACTTCGTTGTCTCTAATGAGTCTCAATGCACGAATTTTTGTAGCAAATTCATTAGTAGTAGAAGATTGTAATGTCTTACCTTTCCCTTTATTTTTCGTCTTATCTCTACCAGTAGGATGAGGAATACTTGAGCATCCACTACTTGGAGTTTCTGGATTGGAGAGGATAGAATGTTCACCATCTTCATTAGTTGTTGAAGAAGTGCATGTAAATGCTGATGTGGAAAAGAAAGCTGAGGTGGAGTGTACACATGGGAAAGGAGCTGGAAAACCAACATATGCAGTTGTGCTAATAAGAAAGAGAGGAAACAGTCAACATGGCCGTTGAGACCAAGAGGAACAAGACAACATTCCGGAAATAGAAAATGTAGTGTTGGTACAAATATTGTCCTTATGTTTTACTTTAGAAGAAGTAGTTAGCTTGCTTTGTTTGAATATGCTAGATAGGGCAAAGGTAGGTGTTCTATATATGTAATGCTGCAACATGCATCAAGAAATATATCAATGAAACAGTAATGCTTTGAGCTCCAAACACTCTGTCCAAAATGTCTTTCTTGTTAAATATTTCTTTCATATTTTGTCACTAGTCTTTAATCTTTTTGAGCTACCACAACTTTCTCACCCTCTTCATCTTCGGGACGGAAACGTGCTGAACCACGATCTAATTTTACTTCTCACTTGGGGTGTTTACATATTACTTAATTAAATACAATTATATCTTAAAACATGTTGCCACCTGCTTCAAATATTATATGAGGTATGGCTCATACCGCTCATTTTCCGACTATGTGCTTACTTGCAAGCCGCAATCCACTTGTTTCCAGTTTCATTTAGTCATTTAAAACGACCTTTCAGTGAATCCACATTTCTTTCTTTGATATGTTCAAGATTTTTCGCTCGAGCTTCAATAAAACATTTCATGCACTCGTACCCACATTGAAGGGTCCTTTTGATTTTTGTCATACACTCTATCTTCACTAATGAAACACCAAGATGAAGTGAGAGCAACATCTTCTTTCGCACACCAACTAACCTTTTGAGAGTTTGTTTGTCGAATATTTTGGAACAATTCTCGGGAGATATTTTGTCAGGTTTGAATTGGTTCGGAGATAGGAACTTGATTGAGATTCAAAGAAAATTGAGAGGATTGATGATATTGAGAGTTTTGATAATCTTTAGAATTTATAAAAGATTCAAGTTTGGATAATCTTGGGAGTTTGGATAATTTTGTGATGGTTTGGATGGTTTGGATCCATGACATGAAATGATAGAAATTATGTGAGAAAAGAGAGAACATTAGGCTCAATTTATAGAGGGAAAAAAACTAAAGATCTCCAAATTTTAATCCAAAATATGTCAACATTAGACTCTATTTGTAGATAAAAAAATAATAATAATAAGAATTTCGATAATCTTTTTTTTAAATAAAAATTATGTCATTTACTTATCATTAAAACTATATACTATTAATAATTAATACAACCAATAGGGAGTTAACATATGGCAGGTTGTGGAATGAGAGTTGTGGAATGAGTTGATTGACCAACCCAATCCACAACCAAGTTGTCAACTTTAATATCACTTCTATTTTTTTTTGTTGGCCTTCCATTATCGTGTTCCCACGACCTCAAGTAGAAAAGTGCAGATAAATATAGTCTGAGTACACACAACTTTTACGAACATTATAAGTAATTCCTACATCCTGTTCCACGATTTTACCCCAACAAAAAAAATATATTGGCTACATTTTTTATTTATTTATGGATTTGTAGGGTAATGATCAATAAATAAATATTAACGAGTGTTCGGCTGCATGCTGCAGCTACCTTTTTTCTTCTGGTTTTTTCTTCATTTATCTAAAACTTATTTTGTTGCCCCCCCCCCCCCTCTTTCTCTCTCCAAGCACTAATTTTATTTACTAACTTTGTATTTGTGCATTATCACAAGTAATTTAGTTTATTGTTTCAATTTTAAGCATGTGGTGCATATGTTATGAAAATTGAACAATTTGGGACATGGAGACAGAATTCAAGGTTAAAATTAATTGTATAAATAAGCCATACGTAAAAGTGAAATCATAATGCAATGAAAAGGATTATGTATAGCGGAGCAATCTTATTTGAGTAGGTTTAGGCAGCTCCTTTAATACCTATGTGGATAAATAAATTTTGTGTCCAATCAAATAGCGACACGTGAAAATTAATTAAATATCAATAAAAAAATTACTATTCATGTCTTGAAAATTTAATTAAATTAATTCCTAAGTTATAGTATAATGGATATTTAATTTGGGCCAAAATAAATTATTTACCAACAGTTTGGTAAGATGGCCCAATCAAATCAAGAAAGGCCCAATCAAATCAAAAGAGCGTAATCCTACAAGAAGGCCCGACCAAATCGGGCCTTGTCTAGCCAGGCCCAACCAAATCAGGCCTAGCCCAATCAAATCAGGCCTAGCCCAATCGAAATCAGGCCTAGCCCAACTAAATCAGGCTTAGCCCAATCAAATCAGGCCAAGCTCATCAAATCAAGAGTGACCAATCAAATGGCGCCACTTGGCAAATGAAATATGGAAAGAGCTCTCCCCTACACCTATAAATAGGAGCCTTTCTTCATTCAAAAAAACACAAGTGTAGAGCTTCAAGAATTGGAAGAACTCCAAGAAATTCAGAAGACTCAAAGTTCTCGAAGATTCGAAGACATTCTTTAAGATTCGAAGACGTTCTTCATCAAATTCGTCGAGAAGTAGCGTTCAATCCGGAATCAAGTCGGTCGGCCTTCGGACAACGTTATTGAAAGACAACAAAAGCGGCGGAGAAAATCAAGAAGTGGATTTTACTCCAAAAATCCAAATTCGAAGAAAACATTCGAAGAGAAGAATCAGAGGATTGAAGAATAGAGAGTGTTACCCATAAAGTTACTCATTTTGATCTAGTTAGAATTAATTTGTACAGTTTTTTTGTGTTTGTTAATTCCATACGCAAAATTTGTTGTTACAACCTCCATGAGAACAATTTTTCTACTTTATTTGTTTCGTCTTGAGTGAGTTTAATGTTTTTTATCTTGAGTCCTTTGAGTGTTGTGAGTTAAGAGAGTGCAAGATGCAACCTATCGAAGAATTATCTTAATTAGTAAGACATATATGCTCTCTTTAAGCTCTCTTTTTATTGTACTTGTAATTCTAATCGTATTTTATATTTGTATGTATATCACATCTTAAATGATATTTACACTTACTTGCATTGCATTTAAAACTATATATTAATATGGAATTGGTGACAACAATTCTATATACACTATTAAATCTATATGTTAGCAATTAATCCTCAAGAAAACACAACAATATCACTCACACACTTTATCAAATAAGTGGTGATCTCTTTCAATACAAACTCAAGATTAAAACAAAGAAAAACAATCACAAAACAAGAGAATTATGTGGTTCGGCAATGGCCTACATCCACGGGCCAGGAGGAGTTTCACTAGATCAAATATGAGTTACAAATTTGAATTACAATCAAGAGTTTGAACTCAAAAATATATGGCTCTTCTCCCTCTCTTGATCTCTCTTCTTTTTCTCACTAGAATGACAATGAATATGGAATGTTATGTAACAAACTAACTTCCTCAACTAAATAATCCAGCTGGAATTAGTTTTGAAACAGTAATCGAGCTTGAAAATCAAAACTGCTCTCAACTAACTGCTGCAGAAAACGACTCAAAATGACAACAGATGATTCTCAAAACGACAGCAGATTTGCAACGATTTTGGCAGTTAATTCTGTTACAAACCGTTGTCTTTCTCATTTTCCAAAATATAAATTTCTGAATCTGATTTCCTTCAACTGCTTTCTTCAAGCACTTTTCTTCCAGCTTTAATCTTCAAATGTGAACAGTTTTGATGCTCAATGTTTGGACAAACACCCCATCTCAACATTCTCCACCTTGGCTAAACATTTAGCCACACAAACAGCAACTCAACTCCTTATATAGCAATCCTCCACCTAACACCTCACAGCTCTTAATTCAAGAGTTGTTCTTCTAACTCATCTAAGATATTTGAACCAGCTGCATACAATATCTGAATTTGTTTGCAGCTAATGTTTTAGTCAACATATCTGATGCATTATCTTCAGTTCAGATCTTTTCCAATGTAACAGTCCCTTTTTCTGCTATATCTCTCACAAAATGAAGTCTAACATCTATGTGCTTACTTCTTTCATGGAATACCTGGTGTTTTTCCAGATGTAATGCACTCTGGGAATCACAAAACACTCTCACTGATTTCTGAACAACTCCAAACTCTTCCAGGATGCCTCTTTCACTGCCTCTGCAACAGCAATATATTCAGCTTCTGTGGTTGACAAAGCAACCACAGACTGCAACATTGATCTCCAACTTATTGCTGCTCCAAACAAAGTAAAAATATATCCAGATTGAGATTTCCTTGAGTCTAAATTTGCTGCATAATCTGAGCCATTGTATCCCTGCAGAACATCACATCCATCATCACCAGTTGATTTCTTAAACAAAATACCAACACTGCTTGATTCCCTTAAGTATCTGAGTACCCATTTTAATGCTTCCCAGTGAGCTCTTCCTGGATCAGCCATATATCTGCTGGTTACACTTATCGCATGTGCAACATCAGGCCTGGTACAAATCATTGTGTACATTATACTTCCTACTGCATTTGCATAAGGAATTTTCCCCATTTCAGCTGCCTCTTGATTTGTCTTTGGTTTCTGTAGCTCAGACAACCTAAAATGTTGTCCTAGTGGCACTGACACACTCCTGACTTCATGCATATTGAACCTCTGCAATACTTTCTGTATGTAATCTTTCTGATGTAGCCACAGAACCCTACTAGTCTTGTTCCTTTCTATATCCATCCCAAGTATCCTCTTTGCATTGCCAAGAACCTTCATATCAAATACACTATGTAACTCACCCTTTAGATATTTGATTTCATCTCTGCTCTTACTTGCAACCAGCATGTCATCCACATAAAGTAACAGAAAAACCAATACACCTTTCTCAGCAAATTTTAATTACACACAACTATCATACCTAGACCTAACATATCCAATTCTTCTCATGTGTGTATCAAATTTAATATACCACTGTCTTGGACTTTGCTTAAGTCCATACAGTGATTTTTTCAGAAGACAAACTTTGTTTTCACTTACTGGCATAACAAATCCTTCTGGCTGAGACATATAAATTTTATCCTTTAAATCTCCATGTAAAAATGTTGTTTCAAGCTCCAGGTAAAATTGAGTTACCAAGGCTAGTAGTATTCTGATTGAGCAGTGTTTAACAACTGGAGAGAAGATTTCATTGTAATCTATCCCTTCTCTTTGAGTAAAACCTCTTGCTACTAGTCTAGCTATAAACCTGACAGATTCAGTATGAGTTACCTCTACTTTCCTCTTGAAAATCCATTTACAGCTAACTAGTTTTTGCTTGTATGGTTTGTCAACTAAAATCCAAGTGTTATTCTTCTCCAGTGAGTCAACCTCTTCACTCATAGCTAATATCCACTTATCTCTGTCACTACTCATCATTGTCTCTTTATAATCCCTTGGATCATTACAAACAATATCCTCGGCTGCAACAAGAGCATATGCTGTAAGATAATCATCAGCATATCTTGTAGATTTCTTCACAGTCCTCTTTTCCCTGTCCCTTACCAGCTGATAGTTCCTCAAACTATCATTTGGACTTGTTTGTTGTTCTTCCTCAGAGTCTTCTGATGATTCCTGTTCATCTGACAATGGCTCCATCTGAGCTAGTAGTTTATCTCCTACTGATTCTGAAACCACCTTCACCCTCTGATTTTCTTTGAGAGGCATAATCTTCTCCGAAGACTACATCTCTGTTGATTATGATCCTTACAACACCAGACTCTGTACTCCATAATATGTATCCCTTCACCCCAGGAGGATATCCAAGCATCACACATTTTATTACTTTTGCTTCTAATTTATCTTGTTTAACATGTGCATATGCTCTACATCCAAAAGTTCTGAGATGTGAGTAGGATGGTGACTTTCCTGTCCATTTATCTTCAGGTGTTAACTGATCATTTGCTGATGATGGACATCTGTTAATAAGATATGTAGCAGCGGAAGCTGCTTCTCCCCAAAACCTTTTATCCAGACCAGAACTGGACAACATACACCTTATCCTTTCAAGTATTGTTCTATTCATCCTCTCCACTACACCATTTTGCTGTGGATTTGCAGGTACAGTTCTGTGCCTTTTTATGCCTCTGTCACTGCAGAATTTACTGAATTCTTCTGATAAGAATTCTAATCCATTATCAGTTCTTAAACACTTGACCTTGACATTCTTCTCATTCTCTACCTCATTGCACCAGCTTTTGAACTTGTCAAATGCTTCAGATTTATTCTTTAACACATAGATCCAGAGCTTTCTTGAGAAGTCATCAATCAAGCTTAAGAAGTACTTTCCTCCTCCAAGAGTTTGGACTCTTGAAGGACCCCATAGGTCAGCATGAATGTACTCCAAAACCAGAGTTGAGTTGTGTTTTCCCACTGGATAGGACTGCTTCTTGTTTTTACCCAGTATACAGTCTTCACACACCACTTTTGAGACACTATCTTCTTTGTAGTCAATCAAGTTTTGTTTTGCAAGCTGAGTTAATCCACTTACACTGACATGTCCTAATCTGGCATGCCAAAGCTTATTACTATCCTTGACTACATTCTCAGATTCACCAATTACTGCAGTGCCAACTAGATAATAGAGACTGGATCTTCTTATCCCTTTCATAACCACTTTGAAATAATTTATTATATCTAACTGGTCATTTTCAGACTGAAAACTGCACCCTCTCTTTTCCAAAGTTCCCAAACTAACAAGATTTCTCTTAAGTTGTGGTATATATCCAACATCCTTCAAGATTTTAACAGAACCATCATGCACTTTGACCATTATATCACCTATTCCTTTAACTGAACATGATTGATCGTTTCCAAGCATGACTAGTCCAGTTTCTTGTTCTTTAAAATCTTTAAACCATTCTAGGTTTGGACTCATATGAAAACTACATCTAGAATCCAAAATCCAGTTCTGTTCAGTCTTAAATTCAGAAATGTTGAGTACCTGAGGTTCTTCTTCTGCAGCTTCAACCACCTCTGCTGAGCTTGAGGCTTGAGTTCCTTTTTTAGCCTGTTTCTTCTTCCACTCAAAACAATCCTTCTTCAGTTGGCCAGGTCTTTTGCAAAAATGGCACTTCCTTGTTTCCTTGTGACCAGATGGTTTTCCCTTATTGTTTCTTGATTTCTTGGGTTGATCATTGGTCTGGTTTTACTTCCACTTGAAATTCTTGCCTTTCTTTATACTTAACCCTTCTCCTACACCATCTGTCTTGTCCTGACTGAGCTTTTGCATTTCCTTTGCTTTTAGGGCAGACTGAACTTCTGTTAATATAATATTGGAATCCCTTCCATACAACATTGCATCCCTCAGATGATCATAGGATTGTGGCAGGGAGTTTATCAGCAAAATGGCCTTGTCTTCATCATTCATTTGGGCATCAATGGCCTCTAGATCATCAAGTGTCTTGTTAAAATCGTCCAATTGATCCTCCACTGATTTTTCTTCAAAAAACTTACAAGAGAACAATTTATGTTTTAGATATAACCTGTTTGCCATAGATTTGGCCATATACAGGTTATCCAGTTTCTGTATCACCTCAGAAGCACTCTTTTCTTTGGATACTTCCCTCAATACTTTGTCAGACAAACAAAGAATCAATAAGCTGTGAGCCTTCTCCAAGATATCCAACTTTTGAGCCTCCTCCATCTTTTCTAGAAATGCTTTCTCCCCCTTCAGAGCTGCACCAAGCCCTTGCTGAACCAACAGTACTTTTACCTTGATCTTTCATAATCCATAGTCATTCTTCCCATTGAATTTTTCTGTCTCAATCTTTGAAATAGACTTTGTTGATTATCAAGAATCGAACTCCTCTATGGAACTTCCCACAGACGGCGCCACTTGTTAGCAATTAATCCTCAAGAAAACACAACAATATCACTCACACACTTTATCAAATAAGTGGTGATCTCTTTCAATACAAACTTAAGATTAAAACAAAGAAAAACAATCACAAAACAAGAGAATTACGTTGTTCGGCAATTGCCTACATCCACGGGCCAGGAGGAGTTTCACTAGATCAAATATGAGTTACAAATTTGAATTACAATCAAGAGTTTGAGCTCAAAAACATATGGCTCTTCTCCCTCTCTTGATCTCTCTTCTTTTTCTCACTAGAATGACAATGAATGGAATGTTATGTAACAAACTAACTTCCTCAACTAAATAATCCAGCTGGAATTAGTTTTGAAATAGAAACCGAGCTTGAAAATCAAAACTGCTCTCAACTAACTGCTGCAGAAAATGACTCAAAACGACAACATATTTGCAACGGTTTTGACAGTTAATTCTGTTACAAATCGTTGTCTTTCTCATTTTCCAGAATATGAATTTCTGAATCTGATTTCCTTCAACTGCTTTCTTTAAGCACTTTTCTTCCAGCTTTAATCTTCAAATATGAACAGTTTTGATGCTCAATGTTTAGACAAACAACCCATCTCAACACTATATCTATATAATGACAAAATCCATTCAAAATAGTAACTTAAGAATTTTTTTGCTCAAATTCCTTTTGTCATTTTTGGAAAATATTATTGTTGCTATGAAACATTTTATTTGGAGATAAATCTACATATATTCTAAAATATATTTAGGCACAATTATCTCAAATCAATAGTATTGGGGTATTTGCAATCACTTTTTCGAAGTATTTTTTAGCTTATAGTTTGGAAAAGTTGTTTTGGAGTGTTTGGGAAAACTGCTTCAACTCTAATAAAAGTGATTACAAGCCAAAAACTAAAATTAAGAAAAGTTATTTTTCCAACTTTTTGGTATTTTGGTAAATAAATAGAATTTTTTTGTCTCACTAATAAGCTAAAAGTTGTTTAAGCATCAAATACTTCACGTTTTTATTTGAGCAAAATCACTTGTATTCTCAAACACTATCTACTTTTAATTTTAAGTAGTTTTACCACAATATCTACCTTTAATGACTTCTTAAAAAGTTAAGCAAATGAAAACACTTCCTAAGTCTCCCACAATTAGCTTAATTTGTTCAAGTCTATAAAAGAAGACACTCGCGCAACCTTCCAAAAAAGATCTGAACCCTTATCTCACATAATCTATTCTGCACAATCAATTTATTTTTTCATTGAAATCGGCATTAATCAAGTCGTTAATTCATCCAAATTTTGTGTCTCCTTCTAAATTTTGTTCTTCTTATAATTTTATTTGCTATGAAGATTAAGAGATTCAAAGTAACTTAGGAAGAAGGGATGCGACATCACCACCCACCAGAGCAATAGAGAGAAACAGACATTGTGAGAGAGTGTGAGTCAGAGTCTGACTGAAATTCTGTGAGAGAAATCAACAGAATTATCTAGAATCTAAGATGGAGGAGGGGGCAAAAATCTGGAGAAAGGAGTGGGATGAGAGTAACTCTATCGGTAAAAGCAAAATTATTATTTCTTTTGTTTCTAAAATCCTTTGTATGCTGTACCCATTATTCTTCTATTTAATTTTATGTTCACTTAATGTGTCCTTTAATTTCTGTAGTATCAATTATGTGTATAAAAAATTATGGTCAAGTATATTCATACCTAGAAAGGAAAAATAAATAAATAAAGAACAAAATTAAAACCAAAAAATAGATTTAATATGATTTTATCAAATAAACCCCTAATGGTCTTTCTTATATTTAATGTTAATTTGAATTTTGTTTCATTTTTTTTATTATTTTTCTTAATTTTTTAGTCATATAAAAATATTAAAATTGAATTATTTAGTAATATTTTATAATTTCAGTTTATTTCAATATTTTTTTTTTCAAAAAAATATATCAAATTTTTTTAAATAAAAAAATTATTTCTAATGCGATTTGCCTTTATAATAAATTAAATTAATCATCTATTATTGATCTATAGTTTAACACCATATTGTATAAATAAATTAATTAAATTAAATTAAAGACACAATTTTTTTGTTAGTTGATTATGTGAGTTAATTATTAGTGTGTTGTGCTACAAATAAAAATTAATAAAATTAGAATGTGTTTTTTTTTTATTATAGAGAAGTGTATTGTCAAAAATTTAGAATATAGTGTTATTGATACTCATTAAAAGATTTTAATAAATTCTTGAACATTAAATTTGAAAAAATTAAAAAAATATCGATATTTTGGATAAGTATAAACGTTTGCCATAAAATTATAAATATACATATGTACATTCATCCTTTGGACAAGATGATCAATATTACCACCTCCATACAAGCACTACAAGAAATATTATAGATAGTGACTAATTTTAGTGACGGACAATTTCCGTCACAATCTAATTACGGATTAGTGACGGAATACTCACGGATAGAGACTACAAGAGTGTTTGATTATTAGCGACGACTTAGTAACGGAATTTAGTGACGGAAAAAAAAAATCCGTCATTAAACCGTCGTAACAAAGGGCACTAAAAATGTGGAAATAAAATATAAAAGGTTGTGACGGAAATATTCCGTCATTAATCTTGTAATGACGGATTAGTGACGGAATTTTAGCCGTTGCTATGTAGTGACGGAATATTTTCGTCACTAAACTTGTATTGACGGATTAGTGACGAAATTTTAACCGTTGCTATATAGTAACGGAAAATATTTCGTCATTAATCTTGTATTGACGAATTCGTGACGGAATTTTAGTCGTTGCTCTATAGTGACGGAAATATTCCTTCATTACTTAATGTCCAAAAAAAGAAAAAAATACAGGAGTATTGTAGTGACGAATTAGTGACGGAATTTTAGTCGTTGCTATATAGTGACGGAAATATTCCGTCATTACTTAATGTCAAAAAAAAAAAAAAAAGATACAGAAGTATTATGTACAAGCAAAATTCGAACCCTAGACCTGGTGGTATTAACTTGAGTAGCTTACCGCTAAAACACTTAATATTATTGAGATGAGTTTATTTATGTTTTACTTATTTCTTTGACAATCGAAAAAAATGAAAAACCTAAAACTGACTTCCCTCAAATTGAAGAAAACCTCCCCAATTGGCGTCGCCCGCCACTCAGCTGCCACCGTTCTTCTGCAGATTGTGAAGAACTAATGCTGAAGGGAATGTTAGGTTATTGCAAGGTGCAACATCAAGCTATATTTCACTCGAATTTCTGCGATAAATCTGTTTCTATTTCATAATTGCAATTTCCTTTTTCCTTAATTGATAGGAATTTGACGAGATTCTTATCGCATACGAGGAGAAATCGCGCGGATTAGGGCTACGTTTTCCATGACGGTAATTCATCTGATCTGATCTTTTCCTTTTTTTAGTTCTGTAATTTCTGCAGAATTACAGCCACACAAATTTCATAGTTTTTATTTTTTTATTTTGAAGCCTCGTAACTTATAAGTGCATAGTTTCTTTCTGCAGATTGTGAATTCGAAAGCTGAAACCGGGCAGCCTCGGACGCCATTGAACAGGCAGCGAAGCTGTTTCCAGCGGCCCCAATCATCAACAAATTTGAGGATCCAACTTACAACAGAGTCAGATACACGCTGGTTTCGGAAATAAGGTGTATATGGGTTGGTCATAATGGTTTTCTATCTACTCCTGCTGTAGCAGTTGTTACATGTGAACGAGTAGCTGCTGATGTGAGTAATCTACTTTATTACTCCATAAGTAAATTCTTATTCCATTAAATAGCTGCTGCTGCAAATTTCTCTCTTTGAATGATGTTATTCTGATGCTCAAATTGTTGGTGGACAAGGTGATTTATTTTGTCATGTTTTCTTTTGTTGACATGCTTTATTTTGCCTTCAATTGTCTATTAACCTCTTCCATATGAATGTACATTCATCGAATGTCATCTGCTATACATCAAACAAAGATTGCACAAATAAGAAAGTATTTCTACGTTTATTTGCCAATTCCTCCCCCCTAATTACATCTTTGTTTCGATTAGTTTCGCTCAAGCTCCAACTAATCGTTAGACTCAATCCACCATTTAATTAGCGTCTAGCGACATTTACGACCTTGCCGAATAGACATGTGACAATTAAATTATTAATATGTGTGTTATATCATATGTGTACATGTATCACACATGAACCTCATGAGGCTAACGGGGTTAGATGGTTTGTCTCTGTCTTTTCTAGTTTTATAATAATAACATTATGAGGACCAAATAATATTATAATATCATCAGAAGAAATAGCTAGCTGCTTCTCAAACTCAATAATATAGAAATTAGTTTATTTTATGGCACGTACAAATCCATTTTATACACACACAAAAAAGCCAAATAATGTATGTTATACCTATATATTTATGTGTATTTCTCTTTTCTATTTATGATTTTCAATTTCAATGTATTTTACTCTAATTTGATTGGGCAATTTAATTATTTACTGATGTTTGCTCTTGATCTTCTCTTTCTTCTCCCAAAAACTTTCGAAGCCACCTACTCTGCCTCATTAGGTTGCTTTAGAAAGACGGAAGAAGCTGGACCATATTTTTGTCCAAAAGGGTTAAGCTCAAGACCTAAATTTCATCGTTTTCTTTATTATTCTTTTCCATTTTCTTTTCAATTTGAAATGTATTTTATAAGACTGCATGCAATAATCTTTTTTAAAGGAAGACTATTAGTTAAATTTGCAATATATTTGATTACCATGATTGCATAATGTTGTTAATTTGTTTATTGTCATGTACCTTTTAATAGAATATTAATTAGATTAATATGAATTTTCCAAGGGTTATCAATTACGTCAATTTTTTAATAGACTATTTACAAGGTAGGAATTCGGGTGGTCTGGTCCGATTGAGACAAAATTGTTGGACCAACACTATATTTAGAGTTGGGTCGGACCAAATAATCTTCACATTTTTTATTTTTTTTTATATTTTAGAGCTTTGACACGGTTTCAGGTTAAAGATGCTCCTGCATATCTGGCTGTGTCTTCAAACACCTCCGGTTCTACTGCAAAAGATCCTTTTGATGATGTTATAGAGGACCTCGAGAAACAGGTAGTTGAGTAGGCTATTTTTCATGTACTTGGTACATTCTGGAATTTATACGTAGGGATATTTATAGCTACCTGAAACCGATAATATAGTATGCTGACACTGTTACAGTTTCTGTTTAAAATATTGCCTTTTCTTATAACATCAACATGTTTCATGGGTCCTCAAAGTTTGGATGATGGAGGCAAGGATAAAGTCGACAATAGAAACTGCTTTATCCTTCCACATACGAATGAAGCTCATATCCATTTTTATCTAATTATCATGGATACAACCCAAACCAAAATGTATTCTGTTATATGCAGACATCTTCTGTGAATGTAGGTAGGTAGTTTCAGGAGGGGGAAAAATAAATACAGTTATGACTCCGTGGTTTAGTGTCCTCTTTGTTTATTTAATTTTTTTTGTTAGAGTTATAATGGCTACGTATGATTGGAGCTTGTGAATATTATTAGTATCTTCTTTTTGCTTGTTCGAACTTCTAACTTTCCATAGTTTTACTTTTTTTGTCCTTGTCTTTCCAATTTCTAACATAATTTCTGAGTATATAGTGAAACATATATTGGCTATATAAAAGATTCTGCCATGCATCCTTTAGAGTTTTTAACTGCAAAACTAGAAAAATTCAAGAGTGAAAGAAAGAGAAACTCTTGAGATTGTGGTTTGAGTTGCATATCCAATTTGTGTTGTAAACGTATCCATTTTATCAATCACTAGGAGTGTTAGTTCACTTGCATTTTATCATCAATCATTGGGAGTTAAAAACTGAATCACATTCCACTACGTGTGCAGGGCCGGAATGAGCGGCGAGGTGGCCAATCAACCACTACATGTTCCGGTGGTTCTACCAAAGATTTCGGGCCACTTGTACAACCTGTTTGGGCAGCGTCTAAGGAGCCTGATCTCATGTTGAAAAGTTCAAGCCTGCTTCTTAAAAAAGAGGAATTGTTGAAGGGTGGGCAGCATATTCCGATGAGTTCCTAAACCATGGCTCTGAAATTGGTGGTATCTGTAGTTAACACCGTAGTTGGCGCCCTTCTGGAAGCTCTCGATCTTTGCTTCGGTTCTGATCCGGCCACACAAGGACGGTGCGGCAGCTGCTGTTTTCCCCCGCCCAGCGGCGGTGGCTAGAAAGACGACATGAAAGATGAAGAGCTCGGAAGCATGGTGATGCAAGAACACATTTTAAACAAATCGGTAACAATCCATTAATCACATGTAATAGTAAGATAAAATGAATAATCATTTAACACAATTCTTGTTAATTTTGATCCAATGTATGTTGCAGGTTCAAGAGCTGCACCACCTATACAATCACCAGAAGAAGCTAATGAGTGAAATCAGAAACGGATTAAAGCAAGCTACTGATAGTTGATCTTGCAGGATCTGAGAGAACAGAGAAATCAGGTTTGTCTTTTACACTTCGAACAGACAAAGGTATTGTCTAGTGTGTGTGTAGTCATGGTTTGATTTTGCACAGCTAACTCTTATCACTTCTTCAATTTAACGCTGGAAGGCATATCTTCTGCTGTTGTATCAAAGTCCAAGCTATGATTTAGACTTGCGACAGAAGTCAATTAAGCTTGAGAGATAGGATCTGCCATGGACGAAGACATAGGTGATTCCAAAAAGTTATTTTTGGTAGTATCTTGTTTGCGCACTTCCTTCCTACCAGAAATAGAAGTACATTAGGTCGAATCAAGTAAGAAAGTCTCGTGTGATGTCATTAATTAGAGAATGGAAATACTTCCAATTAGAGCAGTCAATACTTTTATTTGTGTTTCCAATCTGAATATTACTGTTACCCATATGAAGGTGGTTATTTTTCTCTGCTTCCTGATGCTAGTCTTTTATCTATTCCTATCTCAGCTAATGATATTAAAATTACTATATTTGTGAATAGATAGTTCCTTCAAAATATAGAACCACCATCATGTCTACAAAAATTGAAGTAAGGCTTGCCAAAGCAAATGCTGTAAACTGGAACTTGAATTTCAGAGGGACGTCATTGTTTACCGAAAGTGAATGTATCATCATCAGGTACTCGTTCTTTTGGAATCGCCTAACTCTAACTTGAGCTCATTTCTTTCTTCATTGTGTTTTCCATACTGTATATAATTTCCATTTTTTATCTTTAATGTGATATTTTGGATCAACAGGCAATCAGAAACCCACTTATCCTTCCTCCAAACCCAGAGGAGTAGATTGGGATAAACTGGAAGCTGAAGTCAAGAAGGAGGTAAAACAAAAACATCTTTGTTCATTAATCCCTGTAGTCATGAACATGCCTTAGCTCTTGAAAATTAGCCTAACCTTAATCACATAACTTACTGGTCTTGTCCATATCAGGAGAAGAAGAAAAACTTGCTGGTGATGAAGCTTTGAACTTGTTCTTCAGAGACATATACAAGGATGTTGACCAGGACCTAAGAAGAGCCATGAGCAAATCCTATTAAGTTATAGTGTAGTTAGATATTCTAATGATTCTTTTTTGTGGTTCCTATAATATTGTTATATCTGCAGTTATTACTCTGTGAATTACTTCTCTGTACAGTCTCTTCCATCATACATTGCGATTCATGTATAAATAAATATTAATACATATTAAGTGTAAATTAATTGTCATAGCAGGTTCTACGTTAAAATATAAATAAAATTATAGAAAGAAAATCCGATAGCATAATGACGGAATAGGGACGGATTTTATTTTTTGTAACGGAATAATTCCATTACTAATATAGGCAAGATAGTGACGGTAAATTCCGTCATTAATTTGTGACGGAAATATTCCGTCATTAATCATGTAATGACGGATTAGTGACGGAATTTTAGCCGTTGTTATATAGGAACGGAAATATTCCGTCACAACTTTATGACGGATTTTTTTTTGGATTGTGACAGAATTTCCGTCACTAAACTAGTGACGGAATAAAAAATTCGTCATTATTGGTTTAGTGACAAAGGTTTTTGTAACAGAACATTTCCGTTAGAAATCCGTCACTACTTCTTCATTGTGACGGAATTTCTCAGTTTAGTGACGGAAATTTCCGTCGCAATGGGTGATTTTTTAGAGATATCATACATTAAGAAAGATAAATATGAATATTCTGTAACTCACTTAAATTTATATATTTTTAATTTTTAATATTTTTCATTGACAGTTCTTTCATTCAAATTTATATATTTTAAATTTGTAATACCTTTCATTAACTATTCTTTCATTAACATATACCTTTTCATCTCTTATTACATATTGATTGTAATATTTTATTATATTAAAATTATATAAACATATAAAAAAAATTATTATTTATTCATTTACATTTACAAATCGTGCATCGCACGAGAATACTACTAGTATTAAGTATAGTACTAAAACATACTAAATATAATATATACGTAGTGACATGTGGTGGCTCCAAGGAGCTCGAAAAATCTTATATGTCAACACTTGAGAGTGTACTTATATCTATACAAATTATTTTTCTGAGTGCTTCATTTTTTTTCTTGAAAAGTTAGAGTAAAACGTTTGTATCCATATGCATTATTTTTTATGTGTAACTCCAAATTTTCGCTCAAATAAAAAAATCGGATTTTTCGCCATAAAAGTGGGTTATTTTGAAAAATAAATGTGATAGTTCATGTGTTTTTCTATAACAAAAATAATATTAGTTTTTCTCAAAAAACATTAAGCGACAGGAAATAGACACTAAATTTTGTGAGTGCCTTTTCTCGAGGTCCATTCGGGTCAGGTCAATAAGATGGCGAAAGTTCACTCAATTGCCCTAATTAAGGTATTATTTTTTATTCATTTATAAATTGATAATTTTATTAAAAAAAATATCTTAATCAATTAAGTGATATTTTTTAGCAAAGAAATAATATTTATAGAATCAGTATAATCTATTATATAAAAAAAGCTCCATACATATGACGTGTATAAGTTTTTGTTGATTCTTCACTCAAAAACTTTTGTAGGTATATGTTTTTTGGTATCTCTAAAAATCCCCCTATCTTTTTTATTCTTTTATTTTCTTAACCACGTGTATGTATATATATATATTAATTTAATTTATTAAAATTAAAATTTCGAGCATCCACTAATTCCTGTGAAAATTTTGAAAAATAATCGAAACAAAGCGGTAATTAATTATTAATTAATTAAATTTATTCAAGACAAAACAAAATGTAAGGATTTGGCGCTCAATATTTGAAATCAAACCGCCCTTCCTTCCCCAACCGTCGCACTTTCTCCAACTGCTTATAACTCCACAAAATCCCCAGATCTCACTCACTTTCTACTCCAATCACTCTCAATTTTCTCCAATGGCATCACTCAAATCTCGCCTGCAACACTCCATCACCCGCGTCGCTCTCCGATCGTATCTCGCCGAGTTCATCTCCACCTTCATCTTCGTCTTCACCGCTCTCGGCTCCACCATGGCTGCTCGTACGCATCTCGCAATCTCTATTTTTTCTCTTCTTCTAATTCGAGAACCTACGCAATGTGTTTGATAAACTGTGTAAACGAATGTTACAGGCAAAATGCTGGGGGCTACGATATCTGATCCGTCAAGCCTCGGAGCAATTGCAATGGCGCACGCGTTTGGCTTATCAGTTGCTGTTTATATAGCCGCCAATATCTCCGGTGGGCATGTTAATCCTGCCGTCACCTTCGGAATGGCGATCGGAGGCCATATTTCTGTTCTCATGGCTATCTTCTACTGGATCTCGCAAATGCTTGGCTCTGTCATGGCTTGCCTTGTTCTTAAAACCACTACAGTTGGACAGGTATAATTAATGAAATAATTATCAAATTATTATAATTTTATGCAGGATATGAATGTTTTTTAAATTTTAATCTCGCTTTGATGTTCAGTTTCTAGCAATAATTGTTTAAATAAGTTTTAAGTTCTTCTTTATATGTTTGTCTTTTTTAAATTTATTTAATTCTGGAAATAATATTCATCTAATTTTGAATATCTTCCTATAATTGTAAAAATATAAATGACCTAATTAAATTGTATATTTTCAAAATGTCTGGACGAATAAATTGACGTCTGATTTTAATTTTACCGATAATTATTGAATTATTTTGCTAAATTTGTGTAAAATGAAATTCGTTGGAATATGTTTCTATATTTACCTATTTCAAATTATGATTATAAAATATTCATTTTCTTTAACATCCCCCAATCTCTTAAAGTTTTGGTGTCTATATAAATAGAGAGAGTTCGTAATTTCATTCTTTGAAAGGCATGCGTCCAAACACACAATATTGAACCACAAAAGGCTGTTGTTTTTGTGTTGGGGCAAAAAAAGGGCGTCATCGTATTATTGTCCAACAATGTGTTGGGCACTGCCTAGCAAAGGATCCTGACCCCTTCCTTATGTTTGGTTGTATGCAATCACAGCATTTGGTGTCAAGACAATGTTGTTCTGGCTCGGGCACAAACCGTCGTCATTTTGATTTTGATTAAAACGAGGTCATTTTGTGGTCGTGTGTTGGCAGAAAGTAGATATATCTTAATTTTCTTTTCTTTTGGGTTAATGACGTGTTTGGTCGCATGCAATCACAGCACGTCCCAGTCCACTCAATACCCGATGAAATGACTGGATTCGGAGCAGCAATACTGGAAGGAGTAATGACATTTGCACTCGCTTACACAGTGTATGCATCTTCAGACCCAAGGAGGGGGGCCACGGTCGCCATCGGCCCGTTGGCAGTCGGGCTTATTGTCGGGGCCAACGTGCTGGCATCGGGCCCTTTCACAGGCGGGTCGATGAATCCAGCGTACTCATTTGGGGCGGCCCTCATTGGAGGGAGTTTCAAGAATCACGCGGTCTATTGGATCGGGCCTTTGCTCGGGGCAGCCGTTGCGGGAATTTTGTATGACAATGTGATGTTTCCTCTTGAAGCTGTTGATTCTTTGAGGGGTGTTTCTGATGGAGTTGGGGTTGTGTAATTTAAACCCGTACTAGTGTCCGAAATTGTAATTTTAGCTTCTGTAATGTATTGGTTAGATTTGTAAATCAGTATGTTGTAAGTTAATGTTTCTAATCAAAGGTTTCTTTGTTTCTTGTAATCTGTTGTTCTTCATCATAATCAAAGATAGAATATCATCCTCAATTTATATAATATAATAAAAAATGTGGTAATTTAAATTACGGGTGAGTTTTAAGGCACGGGTTCGGGTATCCAAACCTACTCATGCGAGTTTTACTCCAATCGGATCGGATCGGATATTTTCTAGTCTAGCAGGTTTCAAGTTATACCCAAACTAGACTTACATCTGTTGGGTCTGTTTTTTTCGATTCTTCAGACATTTCAATACCCTTGGGGCATGTTTACTAGTGGATAAGAGAAAACCCAATGAACTTTTAGGACGATATCTACATCTTCCTTAGCTGGATAGGTGAGAATTATCAGGCACATACCTCTTTTGATAGAGATGAACACAAGTACTGCAATATAACATATCCAACACATACATACTCATATTTTACTTTAGAGATGAACACAAGTATTGCAATCTAACATATCCCACACATACATACTCATATTTTACTTTAGTAAACCTAAATTGCACCCCCCACCCCCCCCTTCACCTTTGCATACAAAAGGTACATATCACAAAACATACCAGAAGGCTTAAATGCGAAACAACTCAACCCCTCGCCTCCTCAACAGAGTTCAGCCATTCAAGAGCTAAGTTGGTGCAAAAGTTAAAGACAATATCTCAAAGAATCGACAATCATAAACGAAAGATTATTGGGAAAATAAAAAGGAGGAAATCAATTGTAAGTTAGATTTACAGATCGGGAGAGGATTAATGATTCACCAACGGAGAAGAGGAACCCTCGCTAAGTCCGTGTTATTATTCACGAAAACTAGAGATGACGTTTACCTTGTTGTGGCTGTATCGGAACGCTCTCTGCGAAGCCATTGATGTTCGTTGTCCAGGCTCAAAGACAGAATTGACAGTGATGAACTTTTTCAACCGGATTAGCGATGTTGCTAAGTTCAACCGGATTAGCGATGTTGCTAAATTTTATAGTTTATGATTTTAAGGACATAGAAGTCATTACAGTACACAACTTAAGGGTGAATTTGTAACATCACATATAAGTGATTTAACCAGAAAGAGGTGACAAAAGAATCACACTTCATGCAGAAGGATACATATCCAATGAACAGTAGCAAAAAAACAAATTAATATCGGGCCACTTGATACCTCTATCCTTTAAAACCAAGATAGTAAACATTAGACTAGGTAGTATGATTTAATCCCAACCAGGGTAGTACTTGGAGGTAAACATGCCCTTAAAGAAGCAAAAACATATTGAATCCCAGAAAAATAACTGAGAAAAATCCAACTCACCGAGTTGAATACCCACTCGATACGAGTGGAAGATTGGTTTCTTTTAACGGGTACTAGACCCCATAACCTGAAAGCGCAAAAACCCGATCCGAACTCACCAATACTTTAAAGGATGAATTATAGTCCAATTTAATTTGAAAACATAAGCAATACCATATATTCTGCATAGAGGATGGAATTATAATAGATGTAGAAAATCAATCAAAAGTAGAAAACATAAATAATGTACAGAACTAAATCAAATCAGTTACAAGAGATGTGTTGGGGTCCACCCCATGTTTCACCTTTGACAATTGAGGAAGGTAAAAATGGTAGAAGCCATGTGCCCACAAAACATGGAATTGACAAAAGAAGCCTAAGGTGGTGTAGCCTCAAATTGTTGAAAGAATGCAGCAGCAATGCATTAATTGCAGAAGAAAAATGGTGCAGCAAAGATGGACTTTTGTCCTTCCATTCCTCTATAAATAGAGGAGTTCTCCGTAGCAAAACATAACAACATAGCAGTGCAAGAGTGCAGCTGTTTGTGAGACACGAGAGTGTTGTGAGTTCATTTTGAGAGAAGAAACAGTGAGAAAAATAGCGAGTATTTTTCTATCCCTCTTAAAATAGATATTGAGTGTTTCCAAGTTATTGAACTTGAGATATTTGTATACCCCTATTAATTTAGGGAGAATTTTGTAAGCCTACTATACACGCATAGTGGAAGTTTTTCTAGACGAAGGTCTGGACCCGTGGTTTTTCCCGATTTGGGTTTTCCATGTAAAATCCGTGTCTACATATTTTATTATTCTGCACAAATTAATTTTCTTGGTTTGGTCCTATTTTTAATCCAGCTAGTGGGAAAAGATTTATCTCAACTCCGCTGTGCCAGTGTCATTTATTTTGACACTCTTTCCCAACAAGTGGTATCAGAGCCCCAGGTTCACTTGGGGTGTCTAGAATCATACTACTGATTCAGTTAGCGAATCGAAAAAAATGGAGGAATCGTCGTCGCTTGGCGGTATGTTCAAATTGAACGGATCAAATTACTCAATTTGGAAACCAAGCATGTTGGATCTTCTCTACTGTAAGGATCTCTATTTGCCCTTACATGGTGATGATGCCAAACCAAAAGATACGAGTGATGTTGAATGGAACATCATGCATAGAAAAACTGTTGGATACATCCGGCGCTTCATTGAGCATAGTATCTTCCATCATTTTGCTAATGAGGAAAATGCTGATGTTTTATGGAAGAAAATGGAAGCTATGTTTGAGAGAAAAAATGCCTTAAATAAAGCTTCTATCATCAGACGAATTGTTCGATTGCGATATGCGGATGGTGCCAACATGACGGAGCACCTAAATGCATATCAGGGTCTTATCAATCAATCCATCAATATGAAGATCTCTATTGATGATGAAGTTGTAGCTTTATTGCTACTCAGTTCGTTGCCGGATAGTTGGGACACTCTTGTGGTGTCAATCAGCAACTCGGCTCCAGACGGAGCACTGACCTTGCAAATGGTCAAAGATTGTCTTCTCAATGAAGAGTCCAGAAGAAAGGAGCAAAATCATTCTTCTGAGACAAAGGCGATGGTTGCTGAATACGTTGATCGAGGGAGAAGCAAAAACAAAAGCTCTATATACACTAGAGACAAATCCAGGGGGAAGTCTAAACCTAGAAAAGACTTCAAATGTCATTATTGTGGTGGTCCAAACCACTATGAGAGAGATTATCGAAGGAAGAAGCGAGACCAGAAGAATGAGAATAATGACAACCAGAAAGATGACAGAGACATAACCGCTGCTGCAGTCGATGGCGATGTTGTCATCTTTTGTGATGATGCTTGTGTTAGCTCATCGTGCCAACAAACAGACTGGATCGTTGATTCAGGAGCCTCATATCACATAACTCCAAGTCGTGATATGTTTACATCTTACACCAGTGGTAGCTTTGGCAAAGTCAGGATGGCCAATCAAGGTGTAACGGAGGTCGTTGGTATGGGAGATATTGTCCTATATACTAATATAGGATGCAAAGTTATTCTCAAAGATGTCAGACATGTTCCTGATATCAGGCTCAACATTATTTCCGCTGGAAAGCTCGACGATGATGGCTATGTGAACCACTTTGGTGAAGGAAAATGGAAGCTCATCAAAGGTTCTCTTATTGTTGCCAAGGGTAGAAAGCAAAATTCACTCTACCTGACAAATGCTACTATTTCCATTGGAGACGTGAATGTTGTTGTCAAGAATTCCTCCATTGAGCTGTGGCATAAAAGGCTTGGGCATATGAGCCAAAAAGGTTTAGAAATTTTGGCAAGAAGGAACCTCCTCCCTGATGTAAAAGGTATGCAATTGGAAACCTGTGTTGATTGTTTGGCAGGAAAACAACATAGAGTTGCATTCAAAAGCTTCTACCCCTCAAGAAGAGCTCAGCCTCTTGATTTGGTGCACACAGACCTGTGCTACATGAAAGACAGGACTCTTGGTGGCGCACTGTACTTCGTCACTTTCATTGACGATTTTTCGAGAAAAGTCTGGTGTTTTGCTTTGAAAACCAAAGACCAAACGTTGGAGGTCTTCAAGCATTTTCAAGCAAAAGTCGAGAGAGAAACCGGAAGGAAACTGAAGTGTGTTCGTGCAGACAATGGTGGCGAATACCAAGGGCCGTTTGAGCAACACTGCAAGAACTATGGTATCAAGCTTGAGAAGAGCATCCCAAAGACTCCTCAACACAACGGTGTGGCAGAAAGGATGAACAGAACAATCTGTGAGCGAATCAGATGTATGCTGTCACATTCAAAATTGCCAAGATCTTTTTGGGGTGAAGCTATGAGAACTGCAGTTGATTTGATCAACCTTTCTCCGTCAACTCCTTTGGGTGGTGACATTCCAAATAAAGTTTGGTCAGGGAAAGAAGTTTCTTACAAACACTTAAGAGTGTTTGGCTGCAGAGCTTTCGTACATATTCCAAAAGACGAAAGAGCCAAGCTTGATGACAAAACCAAAGCATGTATCTTCTTGGGATATGGCCATGAAGAGTTTGGTTATAGATTATGGGACCCAGTTAACAGGAAAGTCATCAGAAGTAGGGATGTTGTATTCCTTGAAGATCAAATTCCCGATGATGCCAAAGAGAAGTCTGAATCCATTTCAGAAGTTCCTGTTAACTTAGATCCAGTTCCTTCACCGATGATCCGGGATTACGGGGGAGATACCCAACCAGAGCATAGTGATGCGGTTGATGATGAAGCAGGTGACGATCAGAATCCACCAGTACAAGATGATATCCCTCCAGTTAGAAGGTCAACCAGAGAAAAGCAACCTTCCACCAGATACAACCCACGTGAGTATGTGATGCTTACCGATAGAGGAGAGCCACAAGGTTTTGCAGAAGCCATGGCGCATGACCAAAAAGAGAAGTGGTTAGAAGCCATGAAGGAGGAGATGAACTCCTTACAGGAAAATCACACCTACGACTTAGTGAAGTTGCCAGCGGGAAAGAGACCACTGAAAAATAAGTGGGTCTACAGGCTGAAGTCTAAGGAACATAGCTCACAACCAAGGTACAAGGCGAGGCTGGTTGTGAAGGGTTTCAGTCAGAAGAAGGGTGTTGATTTCGAAGAAATTTTCTCACCAGTGGTGAAGATGTCCTCAATCAGAGTTGTTCTCGCGATTGCTGCCAGTTTGGATCTACAGATTGAACAACTTGATGTGAAGACTGCATTTTTGCATGGAGATTTAGACAAAGAAATCTACATGGACCAACCTGAAGGTTTCGAAGTCAAAGGGAAAGAAAACCTTGTATGCAGGTTGAAGAAGAGCTTGTATGGCTTGAAACAAGCTCCCAGACAATGGTACATGAAGTTTGACTCCTTCATGTTCAACCATGGCTACAACAAGAGAAGCTCGGATCACTGTGCTTTCTTCAAGAAATTTTCTGAAGGAAACTTTATAATCTTGTTATTATATGTGGATGATATGTTGATTGTAGGCCATGATGTCAACATGATCCGAAAGCTGAAGAAAGAGCTTAGCAAGTCTTTTGCGATGAAAGACTTAGGTCCAGCTAAGCAAATCCTTGGAATGAAGATCTTCAGGGATAGGAAAAGCAAGAAGCTTTGGTTATCTCAAGAACAATACATTGAGAAAGTTCTTGAAAGATTCAATATGAGCAAGTCGAAGCCAGTCAGCACTCCACTTGCGGGTCACATGAAGCTCAGCTCCGTGCAGTGCCCTACAAGTGAGACAGATAAGGAAGAAATGCAAAAGATACCATATGCTTCTGCAGTTGGCAGTTTGATGTACGCTATGGTATGTACTAGACCAGACATTGCTTATGCAGTTGGAGTGGTCAGTCGGTTTCTTTCCAACCCCAGAAAAGAGCATTGGGCAGCTGTGAAATGGATATTTCGATATCTTAGAGGTACTCCTAAACTATGTCTAATATTTGGAAATGACCAAATTGTGTTAGACGGGTACACAGATGCAGATATGGCTGGTGATGTTGATTCCAGGAAGTCCACATCCGGATACCTGATGAGACTTGCAGGGGGAGCTATCTCGTGGCAATCAAGACTTCAAAAGTGTGTGGCGTTGTCCACAACTGAGGCAGAATTCATAGCCATAACAGAAGCCTGTAAAGAGATGTTATGGTTGAAGAATTTCCTACTGGAGTTAGACTTGAAGCAAGAAAGGTACACGCTCTACTGTTGAGTTGTGGAGCCAAAAACAGGGGAACAGGGGAGTTTCTCGCTGGAAAGTAATCTCGGCCGAGACGGGGAAGGATCTCGGCCGAGACGGGCTGTCGAGTCATCTCGGCCGAGACAGAGAGTGATCTCGGCCGAGACGTGAAGGCAGGCAAAACTGGAAGTTTGCCCTGGAGAGTCATCTCGGCCGAGACAGAGAATGATCTCGGCCGAGACATGAAGGCAGGCAAAATGGAAGTTTGCCCTGGAGAGTCATCTCGGCCGAAACAGAGAATGATCTCGGCCGAGACGTGAAGGCAGGCAAAACTGGAAGTTTGCTCTGAAGACTCATCTCGGCCGAGACAGAGAGTGATCTCGGCCGAGACGTTAACACCGACTTACTTTTTGCTTTTGAGAGTCATCTCGGCCGAGACAGGGACTGATCTCGGCCGAGATTCTTAAACCGTCTTACTTTTTCAGGCCTCAAGCTGAGGTCAGTTTTTTGTATCCAAGAAGTTATTAAAATAGGTTTTTTCCTTCATTGTTCATTGTAACTCCTAAAAATTCATCACTAAGCAAAATATCCTGGCTTGGTATCGCCCCGAGACATAGTTACTCTTCGTAACGAACTGGGTAATCAAATCGTTGTCTTGTTGTTTGCTATTGTTATTGCGTTCTTTATCCGATTGTCTAGTCGTTTCGTGCTTGGAGGTGGGATAAATTCCTAACAACTGGTATCAGAGCTTCGGGTTAGTTTCCTGGAGGATTCACGATGAACGACGGAAAGATTACGGTGGAGAGATTCGATGGGACTGATTATGGATTCTGGAAGATGCAAATCGAAGATTACCTCTACGGTAAGGATTTGCACCAGCCCCTCAAGGAGAAGCCCGAGAAGATGTCCGCGGAGGAGTGGGAGCTATTGGACAGGAAAGCGATGAGCGCGGTGCGTCTGTTGCTGTCCAAGGAAGTGGCCTACCATACCACAGGCGCGAGGTCTACATGGGAGATGCTGAAAACCTTGGAGGAGATGTATCAAAAACCATCGACGATAAACAAGGTTCATCTGATTAGACGGTTGTTTAATCTGAGGATGACAGAGGGAACACCAGTGAGGCAACACTTGAATGAGTTCAACATGCTAACCTCACAGTTGGACTCGGTGGATATAAAGTTTGATGATGAGATTCGGGCCCTAATAATGCTATCTTCTCTGCCAAACAGTTGGGCCGGTACAGTGACAGCTGTTAGCGCCACAGACGCTAAGCTGAAGTATGACAGGGTGAGGGACTTGATGATCGGGGAGGAGATTCGGAGAAACGAATCAGGATCAGGACCAGGATCGTCCTCAGGGTCAGCACTGAATACCGAGAACAGAGGCAGACAGAAGGGAAGGCAGTTTAAGGGGAGGTCAAAATCCAGAGGGAAGAGTCAGACGAAAAAGTGCTGGAATTGTGACGAGGTTGGTCATTTTAAATACCAGTGCAAGGCGCCGAAGAAGAACAAGGGGGATCAGGCAGACAGGAAGACAGCAAATGCAGCCACGGAAGAGGATGATGGCGATGCATTGGTCTTGAGCGTGTGCAGTCCCATGGAGTCTTGGGTCTTGGATTCCGGCGCATCATTCCATTCATGCGGTAACTTTAGTATAATGCAAAATTATGTTTCCGGCGATTTTGGACAGGTGTATCTGGCAGATGATGAACCCCTGAAAATCGTGGGTAAGGGAGACGTAAAGGTTGAGACATCAAATGGCTCAAAACTGATATTGAATGGAGTGAGACATATCCCTGGATTAAAGAGGAACCTACTTTCAGTTGGACAGCTTGACAGGGAAGGTTACGTAGTAACGTTTGGCTGTAGCAACTGGAAGATTACCAAGGGAGCTATGGTAGTAGCTCGTGGTAAGAAGGAAGGAACGCTGTACATGACCAGTAACTCGCAGGATTCCCTTGATCTTGCGAGTGGTAATGGTGATGCAAATTTGTGGCACTGTCGGCTGGGCCACATGAGCGAGAAAGGGATGAAAGTCATGAGTTCGAAGGGTAAACTGCCTAGTTTATAAACCGTGGAGGTTGGTATGTGTGAAGATTGTGTCTTCGGGAAACAAAGGCGAGTGAGTTTCTCGAGGAGTGGCAGGACCCTGAAGAAGGAGAAGCTAGAGCTGGTCCATAGCGATCTATGGGGACCAGCTCCGGTGGCGTCATCGGAGGATCGATGTACTACATGACGTTCATCGACGATTCAACCCGCAAGGTATGGATCTATTTTCTTAAAAATAAGTCTAATGCATTTGACGTTTTCAAAAGGTGGAAGGCCTTGGTTAAGACGGAGACGGGGTTGAAGGTGAAGTGCCTGCGTTCCGACAACGGTGGCGAATATGAACTCAAGGAGTTCAAGGAGTATTGTGCTGATAATGGGATTCGTACAGAGAGGACTGTACGTGGAACGCCCCAGCAGAATGGTGTGGCCGAGAGGATGAACAGAACTCTAAATGAACGAGCGAGATGCATGAGACTGAAGAGCGGACTGCCTCAGTCATTCTGGGCGGATGCAGTGAGCACAGCTGCATTCCTGATCAACCGAGGTCCATCGGTTCCCTTGGATAATCGGATACCCGAGGAGGAGTGGACTGGAAAGGAGGTAAATCTATCTTACCTGCGTATTTTCGGTTGTGTTGCTTACGCTCTTTTGGATTATGTTGTGAGAAATAAGCTAGATGCCAAGTCCGTGAAGTGTACGTTTGTTGGTTATGGCGGCGATGAATTCGGCTATAGGCTATGGGATGAGCAAAGCCGAAAAGTAATTCGCAGCCGAGATGTGATATTCAATGAACAGGTTATGTACAAGGATAGAATGAAGGATTTGGGCACTGATAGTGGAAAGCTCCGCACTGTTGAGTTACCCGATCTAGACTCGAGTGGGAGCGAAGAGAGTCCGGTCGATGAGGAGGTTCATGATGACGAACCAAGAACACCACCACCACCTCAAAGACCAGTTAGAGAACGAAGGCCACCAAATAAGTATTCACCCTCTAACTTTTACTTATTGTTGACTGATGGTGGTGAACCTGAGAGCTTTGCAGAGGCAAAGCAGGTTGGTGATAAACGAAGTTGGATGGCTGCCATGGAAGATGAAATGGCATCACTTCGTGTGAATGGCACTTGGGAACTGTCCAAGCTTCCCAAGGGCAAGAAGGCGTTGCACAGCAAGTGGGTCTACCGAATCAAAAATGAAGCCGATGGTAGCAAACGCTACAAAGCAAGGTTAGTCGTGAAAGGATTCGAGCAACGGTATGGTATTGACTATACGGATGTGTTCACTCCTGTTGTGAAGTTGACAACGATTCGCATGGTGTTGAGCATGGTGGTTGCGGAGAATCTACTGTTGCATCAGATGGATGTGAAGATGGCTTTCCTTCATGGTGATTTGGTGGAGGAGTTGTACATGGTACAGCCGGAGAGGTTCGTGGTAGACGGAAAGGAAAGTCTTGTGTGCAAGTTGAAGAAGAGCTTGTATGGGTTGAAGCAAGCTCCGAAGCAGTGGTACATGAAGTTCGACAATTTCATGTTGGAGATTGGATACCATAGATGCCATGCTGATCATTGCTGTTACTACAAAAGGTTTGACAATAGCTATCTCATCCTACTACTATACGTTGATGATATGTTGATTGTAGGAGCAAATCCAAGGGAGTTGGAGAGACTGAAGAAGCAATTGTCTGAGAGGTTCTCCATGAAAGACCTTGGAGAAGCGAAACAGATTTTGGGTATGAGGATCGAGAGAAAGGCGGCAAATTTATTGTATCTTTCGCAGGCGGACTATATCGAGAAGGTCCTTGAAAGATTTAACATGGAGGTTTCGAAGCCGGTCAATGTTCCCTTGGGGGGACACTTTAAGCTGTCGAAGAAGGAGTCGCCGAGTACCAAGGAGGAGCGTACTCAAATGATGGATGTGCCATATGCATCGGCAATTGGGAGTATCATGTACGCCATGGTTTGTACTCGTCCGGATATTGCGCATGCAGTGGGAGTAGTGAGCCGGTTCATGAGTGATCCGGGCAAACAGCATTGGGAAGCGGTAAAGTGGATTCTAAGGTACTTGCGAGGTACCACAAGTAAAGCTTTGTGCTTTGATGGAAGAAATTCTGAGTTAGTTGGCTACGTTGATGCGGACCTAGCATCAAACGATCTTGATGGAAGAAAGAGTACGACCGGGTATGTATTTACTTATGGTGGTACGGCAATTTCCTGGACATCTAAGTTGCAAAAGGTGGTTGCACTATCCACCACGGAGGCGGAGTACGTTGCCGTGACGGAGGCAAGTAAGGAGATGGTGTGGTTGCAAAGGTTCTTGGGTGAACTTGGAAAGGAGCACGGAAATAGTGTACTCTACAGTGATAGTCAGAGTGCAATCTTCTTGGCGAGTAATCCGGCATTTCATTCAAGAACTAAGCATGTTGAGTTAAAGTATCACTTCATCCGACACTTACTTGAGATGAAAGCCTTGCGACTTGAGAAGATTCTCGGGAGTGAGAATCCTGCCGACATGTTTACTAAGGTTGTAACCTTAGAGAAATTGAAGTTGTGCATAACTTCAATTGGCCTCGAAACGTGAAGAAAAAGAGGAGATGGTGATACCAAGTAGGAAACGGGAAGGAAGAAATTTGCTTTGAAGGTGTTTTAGTCTCCAAGTGGGAGATTGTTGAGTTGTGGAGCCAAAAACAGGGGAACAGGGGAGTTTCTCGCTGGAAAGTAATCTCGGCCGAGACGGGGAAGGATCTCGGCCGAGACGGGCTGTCGAGTCATCTCGGCTGAGACAGAGAGTGATCTCGGCCGAGACGTGAAGGCAGGCAAAACTGGAAGTTTGCCCTGGAGAGTCATCTCGGCCGAGACAGAGAATGATCTCGGCCGAGACATGAAGGCAGGCAAAATGGAAGTTTGCCCTGGAGAGTCATCTCGGCCGAAGCAGAGAATGATCTCGGCCGAGACGTGAAGGCAGGCAAAACTGGAAGTTTGCTCTGAAGACTCATCTCGGCCGAGACAGAGAGTGATCTCGGCCGAGACGTTAACACCGACTTACTTTTTGCTTTTGAGAGTCATCTCGGCCGAGACAGGGACTGATCTCGGCCGAGATTCTTAAACCGTCTTACTTTTTCAGGCCTCAAGCTGAGGTCAGTTTTTTGTATCCAAGAAGTTATTAAAATAGATTTTTTCCTTCATTGTTCATTGTAACTCCTAAAAATTCATCACTAAGCAAAATATCCTGGCTTTGTATCGCCCCCAGACGTAGTTACTCTTTGTAACGAACTGGGTAATCAAATCGTTGTCTTGTTGTTTGCTATTGTTATTGCGTTCTTTATCCGATTGTCTAGTCGTTTCGTGCTTGGAGGTGGGATAAATTCCTAACATCTACTGTGATAGTCAGAGCGCAATCCACTTGAGTAAGAATTCTACATTCCACTCAAGATCGAAGCATATTGATGTGAGATACCATTGGATTCGGGATGCACTCGAGAAGAAGTTGATGCAGCTTGAAAAAGTTCACACTGATGATAATGGTGCTGATATGCTAACCAAGTCTTTACCCAAAGATAAGTTTGAAACTTGCAGGTGTATAGCGAGTTTAACTGAATCCCCACATGTGGTGGAGGGGGAGAATTGTTGGGGTCCACCCCATGTTTCACCTTTGACAATTGAGGAAGGTAAAAATGGTAGAAGCCATGTGCCCACAAAACATGGAATTGACAAAATAAGCCTAAGGTGGTGTAGCCTCAAATTGTTGAAAGAATGCAGCAGCAATGCATTAATTGCAGAAGAAAAATGGTGCAGCAAAGATGGACTTTTGTCCTTCCATTCCTCTATAAATAGAGGAGTTCTCCGTAGCAAAACATAACAACATAGCAGTGCAAGAGTGCAGCTGTTTGTGAGACACGAGAGTGTTGTGAGTTCATTTTGAGAGAAGAAACAGTGAGAAAAATAGCGAGTATTTTTCTATCCCTCTTAAAATAGATATTGAGTGTTTTCAAGTTATTGAACTTGAGATATTTGTATACCCCTATTAATTTAGGGAGAATTTTGTAAGCCTACTATACACGCATAGTCGAAGTTTTTCTAGACGAAGGTCTGGACCCGTGGTTTTTCCCGATTTGGGTTTTCCATGTAAAATCCGTGTCTACATATTTTATTATTCTGCACAAATTAATTTTCTTGGTTTGGTCCTATTTTTAATCCAGCTAATGGGAAAAGATTTATCTCAACTCCGCTGTGCCAGTGTCATTTATTTTGACACTCTTTCCCAACAAGATGGTGATACAGAAATTAACAACAAAATAAA
The DNA here is from genome assembly GCA_958295605.1 of Ajuga chamaepitys. NCBI lineage: Eukaryota > Viridiplantae > Streptophyta > Magnoliopsida > Lamiales > Lamiaceae > Ajuga > Ajuga chamaepitys. The sequence continues at coordinate 50,481,672 of OY282508.1, read as the reverse complement.
ATCAGTTACAAGAGATGGTGATACAGAAATTAACAACGCGTTTAGAATGTGTGAGACTCAAGGATTTGAAGTGGTGATCTATAGGAAGGGTGCAAAGATGATTTCCAGTCACAAGAAGATTTGTTGAAGAACTTACTGCCCCTCCTACCGATGCCCGTTCCAGCAAGATTAGCCGAAAGCCGGGCTTTTGTATCGGGCTCCCATTTCAATTTCTTGAGAGCTGCAAATACAACACTCGGATTCACTTCTCCTCCATCTTTTATACTGCTGCACGACTTCACCGCAAGACTCTTAAGCTCCATCCAATGTAAAATTACGGATTCCAGACCGTGTACAGTAAGCAACGCGCATCCTTCTAGAGTTAGAGACCTTACCCTCCTGCAGATATGAGTGAAAAATGAGCACAAGAAACAAATATAGGCAGATATGAGTGAAAAATGAACACAAGAACGACTATAGGCAGGTACGAGTGAAAAAATTAGCACAAGCAACGAATGTAGCAGATATGAGTGAAAAATGAGCACAAGGAACGAATATAGGCAGATACGAGTGAAAAATAAGCACACGAAGCGAATGTAGGCAGATACGAGTGAAAAATGAGCACAAGAAACGACTATAGGCGGATATGAGAGAATAATGAGCACAAGCAATGAATAAAGGCAGATACGAGTGAAAAATAAGAAACCACTATAGGCAGATATGAGCGAAAAATGAGCACAACAGACGAATATAGGCAGATAGATATGAGTGAAAAATGAGCACAAGAAACGAATAAAGGCAGATATGAGTGAAAAATGAGCTGAAGAAAAGAATGTAGGCAGATAGTGAAAAATGAGCACAAGAAACGAATAAAGATATCACACGACGAATTAGGAGAAACGCAGTACCTGAAAACACTGGCTGTACTGAACATATCATCAGTTAGACCCCAACAATTTTGCAGACGTATTTTCTTGACATTACGACAGACTAAAAACAAGGCCTTCAAACTGTTCTTATCCCGCAACTGACACTTATCCATACACAAACTTGCAACACGAGGACAACACCCGAAATCCTCATCATACGGACCATCCAATCCACCACCATCAATGCTCCTACACGAAACAAACCTTAAACTCTTCAAATTCTCACAGTAGGGAAGACCCAAGAGCCAACCATCCTCCATTTCATGATCAGAAAATGTCAACTCTTCGAGCAAATTACAGCATTGCCCTACGGCTCGAATCCCCTCGTAACCCCCTCTACACCCACTCAATTCAAGCTTCATCAGCCTCTTACATCCCTGAGCTAAAATGGTCAATCCAATATCCGAAACCAATGGACCGTAAAGCCTCAATACCTCCAAATTCTGGAACGCGGCGATTCCGCGCAGAACATGATCGTTACACATATGCAATTCAAGTTCTTGCAATGCAGGACAGTCCTCAGAGACACCTAATAGTCCTAATTCAGTAGCGTTGGCCACCGTTAATTTCTTCAAATTAGGGAAACCACTAGTTAAAACCCCCAAACCCTTGTCCACTTCGTTAGGGTTTAAGTTTAACACACAAATCTCAGGAAAAAACGAATATCTACGAGAAATATCGTTGTTAGAGATAACAACACCGGTGTTTTTTGGGGGAATTAAACAGCAATTGACCAAATCGATATGAATTAAGTTAGGAAACCGTAAGAACATCCTACCAGAAACGAGAAATTCCCAATCAAGTACCTTCACGGAACTCACAAGCCTGCCTTGCAGATTGAGCCACCTCTTGGACACGAGAAAATTGGCGTTCCGTTGAGATTTCGGGAGGTGCGCGAGGATCTTGAGCAAGATTTCGTCGGAAAGAAGTGAGATTTTGTCGGAGATAACATCAGTGAGAGTGCAATCTAAGGTTTTGGTTGTGAGCGGTGGTGAATACGGCGCCGTTTTAGGAGGGAGGCGCATTGCGAAGAGTGCATTGTTCAAAGCTTTCCTGGTTTTGAACCATGCTGAGTGGTCGTTTTCTTTGTCAGGTGAAAACGACATCGTTTCGCTGTTCCTTCTCCTTCTTCTCCAGCTACCAAGCTCTTCGTCTTCTGTATCTGTATCTCTCTTCTCTATCGCGCTGTATGAATGTGAAGATCTTATATCAATCTGAGAAGATTTATTTCTAAATCTGATGGTTTTTTGTGGTTTCAATAATCAGTGGGTGTTTATGTTATTGTAGAAAGGAATTGAAGAGTTGGATTTAGCGGCGTAACGGGTAGATTTGAGAGTGGGGTTCTGTCTGGGAAAATAGAATTCAAAAATGGCCGTTGAGATGGTTGAAGAATTTGAAATGTACTATGTACTACCCGTTGGCTCTTTTTTCCCCCCTTTAAAAGATGCTAGTTGGGTGTAAATAAGTCGAGCCAAGTTAAATATCGATTAAAGAGCTGGCAAAATCAATTTAATTTGATGAAGAGTGCAAGTTGAGCCAAGTTAAGTACTGACAATAGAGCTGATAAAATCGATCCGGTTCGATGGAAGAGTGCAGTTTGTAGGACATATTAAATGTTGGGTCATAGAAATCTTGGCTCAAAGTACTGTTTGATTCGACATGCTCGACCTGATGATCCAAAGTCCGACAACTCACGGACCGATCCAAAAATCTTGATATATTATAGCAAGATCAGTTGGGTTACGCTCACTAATTTTAGGCTCAATGATTTTTTGAGCCGCCAAGCCAGTCCAGCATATAGCGTTTGTCCGAGGGTTGGACTAGGTCAGGCCGTCCGAACTATCATTTTTGAACTAGCAAGTTCGAGCTCGACTGAAATATTCAAGACTCGAACTCAATTCGCGTTCGACCAAATTTTTTTTTTCCAACTCGAGCTTGATTCGATAATCTTACTGAATTCTAAAGCGACTCGATTTTTATTAAAAAAAAACAAAAAATTATAAAAAAATGTTTATGTTAATGATACTTCTAACTTCTAAGAACTGCTCAAAATAGAATAGGGAGGTAAGGAATTCACCTTCATTATTTTAGGTTTAATATATATTTATGAGGATGTAAACTACAAAGGTTAAACTATTAATTAAATTAGTGAACCTATCGAATTGAGTATCAATGAACTCGAACATAAGAACTAATCAAGTAGTTTAATTCGAGTTTAGACAAATCAATTTCAATATTTTTACAAATGGATTCTGAGTTTCTCGTGAGTTTTCTCAACTCATTTACACCCCGAGAGTGAACATAGTACAAGGATATGTCTTTCTCAACTTCGATTCTCAAATCCATTTTAATATTTTTCCACGATTAAACAAAATTTCGATTAATAACATTATTTAATTATATAAACTCGATTCTGAGTTTCTCGTGAGTTTTCACAGCTGATTTGCGCCCCCGAGGTAAACACGGTACAAGGATATGCCTTTCTCAACTTCGATTCTCAAATCCATTTTAATATTTTTCAACGATTAAAAAAATATTAATTATTAACGTTATTTAGTTATACTTGGAGTGCTTAACATCACACCTTGCTTCAATTGACCACTCATTTATATGGAATCTGGATTTCTCCTCCTAATTGTACAATATTTTCCATAATAATGGTACTTTTTAAATAACACGTGTATTAACATCCTTAATATATTAACGACAATTTTATATCATCCAGTGATGCAATTAATATTTTTCATAATAACGGTACTTTTAAATAACACGTGTATAATATAACATCCTTAATATATTAACAATTATATATCATTCAGTGATGCAATTGTTGTATAAGATGTCGCGTAATTGAGAGGAAAAGATTCAGATTGCATATATGTGTTTGTTGTTAATTTATTACTCCACGTCCCATTAATACAAGTCATGTTTGACAATGTAGTACAATATATATTTTGTTCAATTTGATGAATATGACTTTTTTAATCATATTTTACCAATTTGTGTAATTAAATATTTTGATTTTGACATTTATTTTTGGCTTAATTGCGAAAATAAACGTTGAACTTTCATTAAAGTGCAAATTTAACATAACTTTTCAAATTTTGTAAAATAAATCACGAACTTAATATAGTTTTGCAATTTCAATCATTAGTCATTTTTCAAAGATAAATTGTCAATATGTATAGCTATTTACACCATGTAATGCGATATAGGATGTAATGTTGAGCTACAAAATAAAATTAAAAAATAATTAATGAAATTACGGATCAAGTTGTTCTTGATTAGACCTGAAATCGCGACGAACTTGTATTCTCAACTTAATACCTAATTTATCATTCCTTATTGATTATTTGATACTAAAAATCACTTATCTTAGAGAAAAAAAATCACAAATAAAAAATTATGTCATGTTTGTGATAAAGCGAAAAATAATTTTATGACTCACGTATACAACAATTTTTAGTTCATATAATCGGATAATGCTCATTGCATTTGTAAAGAGAAAAAATGATTCGAGTTGACAAGAAAAGTCTATTACTACTTGTTCAATTATGTACCACTTGATCCGGGTTCTTATTATTTTTTTTAATTTTTATACCAACATGACATCCTACATGGCGTAAATAATCAACATGTAGAGAATTTATCACTAGAAATTGATTGATGATCAAAATTGCAAAAGTTTGCTAAGTTCGTGATTTATTTTACAAAATATGAAATGTTATGTTAAATTTGCAATCTGATGAAAGTTAGTGTTTTATTTTGCAATTAAGCCTTTATTTTTTAAACATGATTCTTATTTTGGGATAAAAAGTTTTTTGAAACGTGACTCTTATTGTGGGGGCGAAGTGAGTAATATTATAAGGATTAATTTCTGAAATTTGATTTTTTTTTCAATTACATGTTTTCTGTCATGTAATTTCGTCAATACTATAATTATTGATACAGATTAATGAGATCACTGTACATTCGTAATCTATTTTTATCATTCATTGTTACAATTGTGTAATGTCATCTACACTCAATTAACAGCGGTGGAAGCATCGGACCTAGGATGAGTGTTAAAGGGGCCCAATATGATCAACTATTATTATATACTCCATCTATCATAAAAAGATTCCGGTTTATAAAAAAAAAAAAGTCCAAAATATATAGTTTGATTACAAAAGTCAAAGTCTCATCGTATAAATGAGAATTTGCGCGTTTTAAGTTTTAGAAGCTTGTAGCGTCATGTAATTGAAAAAAATGAACTTTTGTCGACTTTTTTAAAGAAGGTATGTTCAGAATAATATACTTAAAATACAATTGCATCGAACAAGTATAATCTATAAATATATAAAAGTAAGATAAAATTGACTTATTTACAAAAATATCATTTTCACGTAAAAAATAATAATAATAATTGTTTGGCGTGAAATACTAGCAGAGATGAGGACCAAATGGTCGTGAGAGCGGAAAAAATCATAACACGTCCCACAACTTTCTAATTTAACGAAATCAGTCACACAGGTTTAGATTTTTTCAATTTAACTTTAGTAATTACTCAATTTAAGGTCAAATTTGGCAGGAAATTATTTTAGGAAAAACCGACGAGGCCTAATATGTGGCTATCATACGCCTAATTTTTTTTTAAAAAAATAATGACACCTCATTAATTGACTGCCACATCAAATAAGAACTAAAATGCTAAACACATCGCTTTTCTAAACAAGAGATTTATCCCAAATTAAACAAAGAAAAATGAGGAGAATTCTAAATATTCTCTTGTCCCGTAAATGCCCAAATCAGCCATAGAACATCTCACTGAATCACACCGCACTGAAATACCTACATTTTTACAAGGATCTATAAAGTCTGAATGCTTATTTATATGGAGCAGAAGGCAAAGGGGTTGCGAAGTGAAGATGATTTTTGTCTGAAAAAAGGGACGACGTGTCATTTTTCTTCATCTTTTACGGATTTTGACTTTCGTACAACCAATAGTTGTGGGTTATCTTTCTGATTTTGTGCATGTTGAGGGTTGGGGGAGATAGGGACATGAATGAAATTGTTTTTTTGTGAGTGGGAACAGGTATAGATAAAGTTGTTGTCCCTAATGTTTTCTTCTTTTCAAGACGTCACCACTGGCGAGCTCAAACGACAATGGCACTCCAAATCCAACTGCAAACTCTCACTAGACGAAGACATCGCGATTGAGATTTTGGGGTTGAGTAATTAGGGTTCTTCAATCCTCAATTCTTTGGTCTGAAACGCATGAACATGTGAGACTTAGTTATATTAATAGGTTATTCACTTTTTTTAAGATGCCTATGTGTAATATTGAAATAAAACTAAATGGAAAAGAAAAATCACATACTATAAAAATTGCCACATCAAAACAAGTGGCCGGAAACCCTCAAATTAGAGAGGCACGTGAATAGCGCATGTCAATTTTCTGCAGATTAAGTATTTTCCGACCAAATTTGACATTAAATTGGGCAATTATTAGGGTTACGGAGTTAAATTAAAAAAGGCTAAACTTATGAGACTGATTTCGTTAAAGCAAAAAGTTGTGAGACGTGTTGGCTACATGCACAACATGGACTATGGAGATGGTTTTCAAACACTAGGATGATGGGCCATCAATTAATTAATTTTATTTTTACTTTTATACGAAATATTAAATATTTATAAATTTTTCATCTCACTTTATTTTTCGTGAAAAATATTTTAAATTAATTCTCGTTTCATAATCTTTAATTTGACATTTATATTGCATAAATACATAAATAAAATATTAATTTATAAATATAAATAAGTTTTTATTTTGTTAGCTTTTATAGATTACGACACATAAAGAATTTTAAAAAGTATGATTATTTGAGAAAAATGTTTTTTTTTTTTTTTTTTGTAAAGAAAGATTATCTAGGTTACATTTTTTCTGTCTTAATTTTCTTGTTTTGGTTTACATATTTTTGTTGTAAAATAAGTTGATAAAAATAAATAAATTTATTGAATTTGCATTAATATCTTGTAAAATGTAATCGAAATAACCATATATGTTTATCTTATTTTATGGAAAAGATTGTGTACAACAAAAATTACAAGCTCGTAGATTTAATAATAACTATTTATGTGTCTAAGTGAGTTATTATTACTAATAAGTGTATTAATTAAAATGTTATGATTATAATTTATTTGATATGCGATACCAATAAATAATAAATCTATTTGTTTAGCTTGAGAAATAATTTAGAAGTTGATTGTAACTAGTAAGGTCAATATTATTTATTTTACTATGTAAAAAGACTTAATTAATAATAATTATCAGAATTATTTAATGTTGTTTTGTCTGTAAATAAATATATAATTATATTAGGATTGATAACGATATATCCACTATTAGATATTATAGGTCGCGCAATGCACGGTAAACTACTGGCTAAATAGGTGTTGCACGGTAAACTACTAGTAAGAGCTAGCGGGTACTTATCAATAATATAAGGAGCTTGCTAAATGAGCAAATTATGCTCTGCTCAGGTATACTTTTTTTTGTTTTCGTCAATTTTTTTTCCGATGATCTTCTAATTAAAATTACAAGGATAATTGATAACTACCACAAGACGAGATTTAAATGTTAACTATTATTTTGAAGCATTCTAAAAATTTGCATCTTTCTTAAGTTTTTCTTTTTTTTTTTTACCCGTAATCGAGTGCTAATGTTAAAAATTTAATTTCCGTCGTAACAAATAATTTTTCATTACTAATTTATAATAAATTTATAAAAAAAAAAACTAAATAAATAAAAATAATCTGCCCGTACAAATGGTGGCTGCTGTAATTAGGTTATGGGTGTATTTCGGCTGGGTAGTTGTGGCCCATTAACGTAACGCCCCAATTTCTTAGAAGGTGATTATTACATCTACATTAAAATATTTTGATCTTATATTGTGTTATAGTGCGATGATTGTGACGTTTAGATGATGTATTTTTATTTATTTTATGTGCTACTATGATATAATATTATTATTACTTGTGCTGGATTACAGCCAGAAATATAAGAATTTTGGTTACTAAAATTTGAGAGTTCATAATTCCAGCGTCATATATTTGAATCCCAAAGCCTATATTGTAAACGGTTATATTGTGTGTATGTGTGTTATTTGATTTTTGTCTCTCATTTTTCTCAATAAGGTATTTGGTTGTCAGTTAATGTTATCTTGGCCTAGATGTTGATATTGATTGTCTTTATCTTGCCTGGAAGTTGAGTAAGTTTAAAATTCTAGCAATAATCTGTGATTTCTTTTTCTTTAGTTAGATATAATATTGGAAAGTTTTGAATGCAAATTCGAGGAAACATAGGACTAATGTTGCAAAAGTCGTCAAATGCTAGTCGGATTGCAGATTAGGGCCTAACACCTAATCGGGACCTAAACAAGATTAGACATGGAGGAATCGGAAAAAAAAACTAAGAAAAAAGTCGATAGAAGCTTAGCACACGATAAAAGAAATAAACAAGTATTTACTTATTCGCACAGGGATAGAGCAGGCAAAATCAGTCCAGCCCATCCGACATTTTAAATGGGCTAAGCCATAGAAATTTAGGCACGCATGACCATTGGACCTAACAGACCCAACCAAATAGACCAAAAGCCCAACGAGTCACGGACCGATCAAAAAGTCTTTGTATATATAAATGATATGGGCAAAGCTGGGCTAAGCTCAATAGTTTTTGGCCCACGGGACTGATCGTACCCAATAATACGGAACAACTTATGGTCTTGGCTCGATGGACGGGCAAGATTGCCGCCTCTACCATGTGTAAATCATATGTCCACCCATAGTTGCATATATCTTTACCTCGCCCTACTCAAGTACTAAACTTCACACTTGTGCCACCTATTCAAAGAGCATCTCAATTGGATCCAATGACATCTAATTTCACAACTAAACATTTTCTCTGCAACAGTATACTCATCCAAAGTGAACTCAGATAACCAAAAGCTTGTACAGCAGGCATACCAGGTCAACAATGTCGTCGATGTTCAATACGCTTGCGGGTCGGTGATTTCACGGCTTCTCAACGCAGATTCAACGAGTTTAACCTTCTTGCTGTTCTCGCTGTTCACCAGCGACAGTTTCGCCAGCGAAGATTTAAGTTGCGATACATCATCGTCTTGAACCCTGTTCACCCTTCTTCCCAGTCTCTGATTTGGCGAATCAGACTGCCTGTGTCGTTTCAACCGCGCACTCAGTGCCTCAATTGACGACTGCAATGCATCCAACTCCAATCCTACGAATTTATCTGCACCGTGTTCAAAAGAAAAACTGTAAAACTGAACTGAAACATGCAGTTATTTTACTTAAGCTCCACCGAATATGGAGTCAGACAAGGTCGGCTTTTACGGAAATATCGGTGAAATATCAGTTATATGGAAATATCGATGCATTTTTTAGAAAATATAGGAAATGTATTAAACTTTAAAAATTTAACACGATATTTTTCAGATTGTTATAACTAATTTAAATACACATTTATCTTAAAATTTTATACAAATTGACATGTTTACAAACTAATGTATAAATATTAAATAATACAAACGCCGTATGGCAATATGATAAACGTATATTGGATCTTTGCCTCCAAAATGTCCAACATTAGTAGAATGGACATCAATTGCCACATCATCAACTCACCACCATTTAAAACGAAAAAAAAAAAGGGTTGAAATTAACCAATATTTATTCAAGACAACTGATATTTAGCCGAAATTAATTGATATTTCGGCGAAAATACGACAAAATAAACATGGCAGCCACCGAAACCGAAATTGGTCAAAATTTTACTGAAATTTCCTGATTATTTGACGAAATTTTGACAGAAATAAATTATACCCCTTATTTCATTTCGGGAGGTAAAAAAAAATGAAAATTCGGAGAAAAATTGCAGAAATTTCCCCATTTTTCCATCTCTGGATTCAGATAATCGTAATGGGAATTCTAAAATAAAAATGTGTAAGAAAATTACCAAGTTCTGACTTGAAATCTTTCTCAGCTTTTGAAAGTGGTTTTTTGTGTGATCCAGGTAGGCACCTCAAGTTTTGTAAGCGCTCTTCTAGAAGAGTGTGAATCGTAACAGCTCGGTGCACGCGATCCTCTGTCATTTCCTTCTTCTTTTCGACTTCCAGAAGCTTCTGCTGCATTTCGCGTAACTGAGAATGCTGGTTATCGATTACTTTTTTCAACTGAGGTGCGTGATGCTGGAGTTCAAAGTACACCTACAGACAACAGAACAAAACTATCTTACATTGATAAAAGTATATCAATTGCATAAATAAACTAGAATCTTTTGCCACATCCAAACACTTGAAAATCAACATAACAACTTTCTGATATTTATACTCCCTTAAGAGATTTAAAAAGGAAAACCAAAAGGAAAACCAAAAAGAAAACAATCTGGACCCTAAACGAGTAAACAACCTGGGCTCCGTTTACTTTGTAGGTTGGGATTATATTGTATTGATAAGGAATTGGGATAAGTGGTGGGATAGTGATCAAATGTATAATTTTGTCAAGTGTTCTTTGATGGATTTGAGAAGGATAATGTTATCCCCATTTCATTAACCAATGTTTACTTTGTAGGATATGGTATAAAATTGATGCAGAATACCAAATATGTAGTAATTTTGAAATGAAAAGTAAGGACACATATGTAATTACCTGATAATCAAGAGAGGCATGATAAATAATCACTGGGGTGAATGTGGGATTCATATCCCACATTTTATCCAGATTTTGGCAAAAAAAATCCCGGGCACCTTGGATATTCAGCAACAAACCATCCCATAAAGTAAACGTCCCATTATTTTGGATAAATAGTCCTAAACTAACCTAATCATACAAAGTAAAGAGCCTAGATGAAAACGAAAAGGAACACAGGGAATAATCCCGTCAGCAGAAGCTGCCCAAGCAAAAGCTCGATACAAAGAGACTAGCCAAAGCTCGATAAAGACTAAATTTCTGCTTGATGTAATGCTCATCCCCACCCCCATTGTTATATAATAACATCCCTAATCTTCTGCCCCTATATTAGCTAGTCATATGCTGATAACAGAAAAGGAAATTATCTCCAAAATTAGCTCTATCCAGTGACCACATATTCACGACAACTAATGAAATTGTAACACATACCTTGTGAGCGTACTCGACATAATTTTCATGAAACAGCTTGAAGTACTGGTGAAGCATGGACCGTCCTTCAATGGAGTCAGCAGTCACCGCACGTAAATTTGGGCCGGAAGGCGGCAACAGAACTGCCTTCGGCCCACTCAGGAGTTCTTTGCTGATTATCGTGGGAGTATCAGTCTCTTTCACCTCCTCTCCCTCATATGTCATAAAAGCTTCCCTCATTTTATCAAAAACATCAGTAAGCAAGATGTTCCACGTCTCCATCTGTAGCACTACACAGTCGTTAGAAGAGGTAAGCCCCACAATCCATGAACTTCCAAAAGAATCTGACAAAGCCATGTAACCGTGGAGAGGCGATGGAGATGATGAGTCGCCGGGGCAAGTGGTGAGTACGGAATGCACAGTCGGAGTTCTCATTGGCTCTTCCTTCCTATTAGTGAAAGGGAGAGAATGCAAGACAATCGAATCTATCCCTCCAGAATGAACGCAAAATATTCTTTCGCGTAGAAGAGGATCGGAGATCATACCGATTAGAGAACTACTTTTACTAGGCAAAGCTAAATCTACGTTAGCCAACCTCAGCAAAGGAGGTGGATGGCCCAACCAAGCAGGCTCATCAAGCGTCAAAACGTAAGGATCGCTTGAAGCAGATTCACAAATCATAGCAGCAGCAAGAAGTTGATCGGACGAATCAACACAAATACGGGGTGCACTTCCAGATTGCCAGACCGGCTGAATTTCATCAGCTAAAGCATCAAGTCGCAATTGCCCACCGCTCCATGCAGTCACAAGTATTGTATCTTTGCTTACTAAATTGTAAAGAAAACTGACTGCACGTCCTTCACGCGCTCCTTTTTGAACATCAGAATCTTCTGCAGTGCCGTCACATAGATTATGTAGAGGTCCCTGAAATCAACGTCATTGATCTTTAAGACATGTATAAGTATGAAGAGAAGCAATCAAATAGGACTATAGACAAGACACGAGGGAGAAAATCAACAATGCACACTTTAAGCATAAATTGCACTAAAAAATAAATATCATCAATCTAGGAGAAGCACAAACAATCTACACAAGTATATGAATCCAGACCTAGGAACATGTTCCAATCGAATAAAAAAAAAAAAATCAAGTCTTTCAATATTAGAACCAGGATATTTATCAGTCGAGAGGAAATACACGGATGACAAGGAATGCAAACAGATACAGGGGAAGAGATTACAATTACCTGCAATGAAACTGATGCATCCAATAGAACAAACGGCTGCGCTTTAATTACATGCAACTGTCCACAATCTCCAGCTTGACGGACTAACTCAGGAAATGTTGCCTCCAGCCAAGAGATCGCCATATTAGAATTATTAATAGCTTTCGCATTTGCAGATTTTAGCCCAAATGTATGCGCATCGTTATACATGTCCAAAACCGATTCCCATTTATATACACTGATTGAAAGTAAAAGACAAAATCAGAACTGTGAAGATTGATAGAGGAAAGGCATAAGAGAAGTTGATAGCAAACACAATAGAGGGGGAAATCCCGGAAACTGTTATGATTTAGCATTTTGTCTGGGAGGCAGCATTAGCATCACAAAATATGCAGACACCATAACAGCAGGAACATAAAGTATTTTTGGCTATTCAGGGATCACCACAACAAAGAAATTTGAGATTCCCCAAAAGCCAAAAGGATAATCACTAGACTATATACAAGACATACCTTCCAAATGGAACAACTGGGCAAATTACGTAAGTGGATCCATCGCTAAACAAAATAAAAACCTGAAAAACAAGCAGCACCATCAGCCTTCTCATCTCTATATCAAAAATTATTTCAAAAATATTAAGTTACTCAGGGTGTCTATTATGTCAAGCAGCCAGCACTCTTACACATTCCACTACGGGTGCTCAAGGCCTCAAACTAAAACCGAGAATAGTAGCATGGGAAGATAAGATTCTTACTGCTTTACAAAGAGTTGACAAGCGACTGATTTAGAGTTTTGAATTCAGAGAGAAAAAATGAACAAAAAAAAAAAAAAGAATAAGGGGACGAAACAGTAAACTTTGAGTACAGGACTATAGATCACAACTGGTTCTTAGTTTCTTACAAAATTGGTTAGATTTTTTCATGTCAAGGAAGCTATTTTCAGAAGCAACAATCACGTTATTTTGTTCAACTAACTACTTTTTTGTGAATTCCAAATATCTGTGGGACACTGGAGTTTGGACAACTAGATGATAATTTCATAAAAACTAAATTTTGGGAACCAGCTCGTATGAATTCAATAAGGTTATGCTAATAGTAATATAAGGAACTATTGTGATATTGTGGTGTACAAGCAGAGTTATAGGAGGAAAAAGAAAAAGGATCTGAAGTATTATTGGTATTTGTGGAGTAAATATCCTAAAATGAGATTGAGGTGCAAGGACACCTTATAACATGAAAAGAAAATATATAATCCCTAACAATCTAAATATGCAATAGTCATGGGCATAGACATATATGATATCATAGTTTCACAACAAAACACTAAATAATATCACGAACAAATTTCCACTAGTAGCCAACAAAGAGTGCTACTTACACTGAATTTATCCCACAAATGATCTCCCCCAAAAGAGAAATCAACTGGACGTGAACTGCCAGGTTCTACAGGTTGTAAATAATATTCCTGCTCTGGTTGCTCAGTATCTGCAGACAAATCAAAAATTCTGCACACAGATCAAATCAAATGATTAATGCATACTTTTGGAGCTCTCACAAACAATGTTGAGATTTTTTGGAAATAAATGCAAATTGTTTTATTAGCACATACATTTTACAGAAGAATCTCCGTGGAAAATCTCAGCATATCAAGATGAAGATTATTTCAATGAAAAAGGATAGTTAAACAGACTCCCTGTGCAAAATTGTCTTTCTTAAAATAGGAGTGGACATGCAGAAAACAACAAAAATTTTAATGAGTGTATCATTAATGACAATATTTTTATTTTTTTAAATAAACTCCAGAATAGGTTGTTTTCAGAATTCAGAAAACAAATCACAAATAGTCAAAGTACCAGTTTTCACAAAAATAACAAATGTATAAGTTCAACATTTGAGAATATACAAACCAGATAATACAGATTGATTCAACAAATGGCAATAGTTCAAAGATATGTTGAAAAGAGAACCTATACCTAAAAACGGAATCAGAGGACAGGATTCCCAAGTGTGTATCGCTGTAAGGATGCCAAGAAATCTGCACAACGCGTATGAAGTTGTTTCTGTTGAAGTAAATTTCTGAACCAACCGAAACTATCCTGTAAAACGTTGTAACAGTGTCATTTCAGTTTTGATAGAAATTTATAACCAAGAACGTACTGTCCTTATTTTTCTATGCAATTCAGCTAAGCGATAGCACAGAGTTAACTATCAAATATTATAAAAGCTATGTACTTTCACTATATAAGAAATTGGATGAAATTAGAACGTCAAAACTTCTTCATTCATAGCCAATTACTGACCGAGAGCTTAGGATGCTGGATAAGTTTCCCGTACAGTACAGTCATGCATAACATAGACCAAATGAAACACCAGTTACCCAACTATATTCATCTTTACATGTTCAGAGCAACCATATCATTCTCATTATCTTTTTACATGCTTAAAAAATAAATCAATAAGAATGACTCAGTAGAAGAAAAGGGGTCAAACAACAATGGAGTCTCTTGTTAAAAAATAAAATGTAATGGGTTCTTGCTGGTTCTGAACACGTTCTCAATAAAATGATTATGGCCACACATCAACTTTATATCAAGAATTTGCATTCATGAAAGGTCTTCTTAATATATAAACACCCTTTCATGTACATGTATGCAGCAAGAACAAGAGAGAATTAATTTGATCAGAGAAGCTAACATTACATACCGACAAATAGTGGTATTTTCTTCTGATGATGAGCGCCCATAAAGGTACATAACACGTAAGCCCTCCAATCCAACTAGGAGCAACGCTGATCTATTTCTGTTAATGGAGATCCTATTGACCTCAAACTTCATCTGTGTTTCTGCTCGCAACACCTACAAGAGTGCATAGTAAGTACAGGGATGGTAATTCACACACTACATTTTCCTACAACATAAAGATGACCATGCTCACGCGACATACTAGAGGATATGATGTTGAAACATGAAAACACATCTTCCATTCATTCCTGTTGCTTAACAGAAATTCCACTAAGGGGGTGTTTGCAATTGTTTTTTCAAAGTGCTTTTGAGCCTATTCCTGTTGCTAAACACAAATCCCACTAAGGGTGTTTGCAATTGCTTTTTTTGAGTGTTTTTGAGCTTATAGCTTGGAAAAAATTGTTTTGGAGTGGTTGCAAAACCAACTTCAACTTTAAAAAAGTACTTCTAGGATAAAAGCTCCAAGCAGAATTTGATTGCTTTCTTCTTCAAACACTAACTACCTAAGTACAAAATTTTAACTTAGGTACAAAATTGTTAAATTTTAACTATAAAAATTCCTCATGTAGCAATGCAGGCCCTACTCTATATATGTAGCTCCCATTGAATCATACCCTAGTTAAATTTCTCTAAGATATTGAAATTCACTTAATAGATAAACCCCTCATAAACCCTAATCAAGGAGGAAGGGAAAAACCTTGGAGGGCGAAGCAGCGAGAATGGAGGTCGGGTCGGGTTCACCCAGCCGAATTGAGACTCGGTGGAGGCATTTTTTGTCCAAATCCCAGAAATAAAGCCGAGAATCACCGTCCCAGGCCATGAGATTGGGCGGCATTCTTTCAGCGGCAGGGGCCGGTGTAGCGGCGACTGAGGAGAAGAGAGGGTGGTTCTGGAGAGGGAACCATTGGAGCTCAGCTTTCGGGGTTGAAGTTGACGACGACGGCGTCGGAGATTGACGGCCGTCGGGTTCTGCTACGTCGAAAGTAAACCTCATCTCTGACGCTGAATGAATGTCGGATGCAAACGCAATACGACGTCACGCGTGGGCTCTTCGCTTGCAGGGTGCTGTTTCAAAGATTCAATTTCGATTTGCAGTTGCTCGAAGGTTCAAATTTTCTCATCAAGCTAGTAGAAACTGTTTGGTTGGTGGTATTAGAGGGGTTACCGCCCAATTTTACTTGACACATGAGGGGATACTTGGATTGGTATGGTGCCATTCGGATTGGACATGGTCCGTCCGCAATGTATTTCACTTTCCACCGGATGCACCATCCCTCCACATCCGCACCCTATTACCTACATCTCCTTTTACAATTTGCAACACACCTTTTACAATTTTCAATACACCTTTTACAATTTCCAATGCACATCCTACCCTACTATACCCTTAAACTAAAATACCTTTTTGGATGTTCCATCCGTGGATGTTCCCCATCGGACGTGGCACATGCCTCTACATCCCAAACCAAGTATCCCCTAAGTGTTACATTAAAAGTTAAAATTCACTAAATTTATAGTTATTTCTTCATAATTTTCCAAGGTACAAATTGCATTATTTAAAAATTTCATATTAAAACTACTCACATTATTTTCACATCTTTAATTCAATAAAAATCTTATTTACGATTTTCACATATTAAATTAATTTAATTAATAGTCATAAAAAAATTATAAAATTACATTTTCGTAAACAAGAAAAATCTTTTTTTAAAAATAGTAATGAATTTTAGTTCATTTTCTAAATTTCGTAACAACAATAAAAAATTAAGTTCGTTTTTTTAGTTTTTTTACACACTATTATTACAAAAGTTGAAATTTGAAAAGGGAAAGAACAATACAACTCGGAATCGAATTTTCAAATAATAAATGTGCTTATTCAATCTTGAAATATAACTAGCTAGTGTTGCGTTGTGCCCATATGTGCTCAATCAAGTCGGCTCGAAGTTGATGATGTTTTTTCCTTATCCCGTAAATCGGCACCTCTTTGTATGTATTAATTGAAACATCCGATGGAACCTTGGAAAAATTGAGTAGTTGTGTTGTTGTCGATGTTAGGTTCGTCCATCCAATTGACCGTTGATTCGCCTCCTCTTCAACTATCATGTTATGTAAAATAATGCAAGTATACATGATATCTTTTAAATTAGTCTTGAACAAAAAACGTGTGGGACCTTTAATTATTGTCCAACAAGTTTGTAATACCCAAAACACTCGCTCGACATCCTTCCTTGCGGCTTCTTGCATTTGCTTGAAATGGCCTCTTTTCGGATCAGTTGGACATTGAAAGATCTTTTTGACGAAATATGCCCATTCACGATATATTCCACCAGTTAGATACTACCCTCTACTATAGGGCGTACCATTTGCTATGAAATTTACCTCCGGGGCTTGTCTTCGCAAAACGTCGTTGAATAAAGGTGATTGGTTGAGCACATTGATGTCATTATTCGAACCTGCAACTCCAAAAAATGTATGTCATATCCACAAGTCTGCAGATGCAACTACTTCAAGCATGATTGTTGGAACTCCATGATCACCTCTGATGAATTGATCTTTCCAGTCAACTGAGCAATTCTTCTATTCCCATGCATGCAATCGAGACTACCCAACATTCCGGAGAACCCATGTCTCTTCTCATGCATATGGATCAAACGTTGACAGTCCGCAACAGTAACTTTTCTTAAGTATCTTTCATCAAATATGTCGATTATGCAGCGGCAGGTTAAACAAGCATTCGATACCTGTAGTTTCTGCAACCCTTAGATACTCATAAAAAATGTCGACTAGACCACCATATGTCATTTGACAAATTGCGGATGTGCATTTTTATAGTGGAGAGAAACGTTTTATTCCTAATGCATCCTCCCTAAGCTGAAAGTAAGAATCATATGCTTCCAATTCATCGACTATTCGAATGAATAAGTCTCGTCTCATCCAAAAACATTGCCGGAATACGTCGTTATTATATGTTGGGCTATCACAAAAGTAATCCTTGATGAGGCGAAAGTGTGCTCCTTCACGATCTCGTTGCATGTATCTTCTCTTTTTTTGGTGGGTCGGATGAGCCTTCTACAACATCTAGCAACATCCTCTGTTGATTTAAATTTGAAAGAACATGCTATCATCAGCATCATCAACACAATGTTCGTCGATTGTTGCATCATTTTCAGTATTACTTGTGTTGTGGGGATTTGAAGACATTTTTCAGCTAGAAATGAGGTAGAAGACGTTATTAAGCGAAGTTGTTGTTGTTGGAGTTCTACTGCAAATGAAGTATGTCATTCCATTTATAGACCTAGTTTGCAAAAATTAGTTTGTGTTGACAACTTTTTTAAAATTAAAATGGATAACTTCTTACATATAACGTACACGGAATAAAATACATAACAAATAACACTACAAAAATACAAGAAATATATAACAAACAACAAAGTAGCATATTGAAATTTTAAATTACGAGAAATAACTACGTTCCCAAGCCCCATTTCTTCTTGATTTCCTCGCACACTTGATAGTGCACGCGAAGTTGCTCCGGAGTCATCCTTGTTGTGTCTCTCATGAATATGTTGTAATCTTTTGCTTAGTTGAGGGCTTTTAACTCGGCTATTTTTTGCTGCGAAATAGTCATACACTCTTCCATATTGTTGTTGATAGTCGCTTTTATCTCTTCGTAAGCGTCAATTTTTGCCTTGCTTTTTCCCTTTGATGCTTTCTGACCAATTGAATTACTGCGTTTTGGATCGTCGTCTCTGTTGTTGGAAGATGATGTGTGTGCCCCCGACTCAGAAATCATTGTCTTCTTTTTATCGCGATGATCACGGTCTTGCTGGTTAACCCATTTAGGATAAAAACTAAGAACCTTCCACATGTCAAGATGCTTGTTGAAGTCCTGGCCATTGTTAGTAGTTTCCCACTGCTGCAACGCCTCCATCAGAATTTCAGCATCATTGTGTCCGCTTCCTCAGTTTTCCTTTAGAGAAATATAATCTGCATTAAAAACAGACACGAATCTCTGAGCAATATAAAAGTGTGTCTTCATCAGGGCCCAATCTCACTTTGGGAAGCCTGCGGGACGATTCTTGTTATATTCGGTTGTGATTCTTTTCCACATCTGCTCTAACGTTTGAGTGTTGCCGATTGTTGAATCTTCGCTAATATTCACCCAACACCGATCAAACAACTCATTTTTCGGTCCCTTCAATCTTGGAGAATATGTCGTCTTTCTTCTTTGTAAGACGTTGTCTACACCTTCAGAATATGCATCTTCAGCGAGGTTAATATTCTTGATCCCTATAGGAGGTGAATGTGGTGGGAATAGAGAAGTTGTCCCCGAAGATGGAGTATTACACTCCCTATCAGTGTTCGATCCGTCTATGCTAGCTCTTCTGGACGAGCTTGGAGGGATCGTTGTTGGACTATGAGGAGGAAATCCATAAGGAGGAGGCGACATGAAAGGATATTGAAAGCTTTCATTGGAATACATAACATATGGAGCACCCGGGGTAGCCATCAGATTCATCTGAGGATACAGATAGATTGGGAAATTTTGAGATGGTATCATGTTGGATCGCATGGTGAAATTTTGGGAACCAGTAATAGAATTTCAAGGACGGGGATTGAAATTTGGATCCGAATCAGAAGAATTATTTAACCAAATTTTCGTCCAAGATCTTCCTTCTATTGTCGAAGAAAATTTTTACCAAATTCTTCCTCCGTCCCGGTTTAACTTTCCTACTTTGATCGGACACGGAGGTTAAGAAAAAATAGATTTTGTGGAATCTTTGACTTTATTAAAGGTGGAGATTGAGGGTGGAGATTGTGAGAGAAATTTGTCATTTATGAGCTGGAAAGTTAGGTTGGGACAAACTGAAAAGGAAAGTAGGAAAGTTAGAGCGGGACGAAGGTAGTATAAATATGAAGAATTGCTAGGAGAAAATTATAGAAGTTGTTGAAAAAACTAAAAATATTTCCATGTATTTATAGGTGATTTTTTTTCAAATTAATTTGCCAACGGTCCTCAACTGTATAATTGGTCGTTGGCAACAGTATTGCCAATCCTTGTTTCAGGCTATTCCTCAATATATTCACAAACAAAAAACAATAAATAAAAAAAAAACGAAATTGGTGATGAATGGTGGCCGACAACCATTTAAGGCACGGGCCCACCACTATCGCGCGCATTGTGGGCCACGCGCCTCAGGATCCCCTTTTGCTCCGCGTTTGAGCCGCAATCGATGCCCCCCTCCCCCTCACTCTCGCCATCTTTTAGGTACAACAGTTTGTACCCCAGCAAAATTAATTAATTCAAATTATACCATGTGCTTCCAATGAGGTTGTACCTGATTTGGGGGTACAAGTTTTTAATCTGTACCCCATTGTCGATGCTCTAATAGGTTGTTTGGTTGATAAGTAAGCCAAGTTTTTTTAGCTGGCCGTGTAGCTATTCATGGAGCCCGTTTGGTTGTCCGTGACAATAATTGGGTTGATAAATTAAATGGACTTTTGGGGTGATTACAAGTACTTAAGTTGATTTATTAATTTAGTTGGTTGGCTGGTTTATCCGGGTTAGTTTCACCCAGGATAACTTATAACTTGTTTGGTTCACATATTAACATATGCATGTTACAATTTGTACAAAATTACTTCTATTTTAACTGAAAGAAGGGGGGCTTTTTAAAAAGTTTGACAAATATGTCATTTAATCGCATTTTTCCTCTCATTTAACAATCTCCGCCTGCATTTCGCATTTTTCGCTATATACTAACTACTTTGAATAACATAATTTATAATTTTATGGCGTAATCAAAGTATAAAGTTCTAAAACGAGCTATATGTCATTGTGATGTTATTTAAGTTATTTGTGATTTTTTCTATGGTAATGTTGTATCAGTGGGCTCTGAAGATGTGTAATTGTTCGATTAGTTTAAAAATACATTTGATTCTTGATGCATCAACCTATTGAGATAGTTAGCATTGTTTAGTTTTGGGGATTAAATTAAGGTATGGTGAACATTTGTGTTGAGCTTTGTGCATATTGTTGGTTATTGGGATGTCTTTTAGCAGGTTTCGGTTTCCATGGTTTGACTAGGATTTTGGTATTTATATAACAGGGGTAAAATGATAAATTCATATAAACCCATTCTTCATGTTTAATTCCAGGTTTATACAACTCACCCCTTCCATGAGTTGCAATCTATCGGGCTTTGCTATTATGAAGGACGAACTTGATAATAAAATTGGGTTGTCATATGGGTAACCAAACATGTTAATAAGTGGATTAAGACTTGCAATATGACTTTAACCCACCAACCAAATAGGCCCCTGAAGTATGGTTCTAAGAGCCCACTCACAAATTAGGTTAAAACATACTAAACTACTAAATCATCCGAATCAATCAATATTTTCATTAGAGCCAGAAAAATCAATCTGATTTGATGGACTGGCCCAGTTCGTCCGATATTTTAGACAATAGTCGCTTTCGGAAAAGTGCGAACCATACATCAATAGAAGTGAGATGGATTAGACCATACAAATCTAGGTTCGTAGGACATTGGACCCAACGGCCCGACCCGAGTGTCAAAAGCCAGACGGGTTATGGGCGGCCCAAAAATATTTTTTATATTTAAGGGGGATGGGCTGAGTTGAACTCAATAATTGTTGACCCATAGGATCACCGACTTATAGTCTTGGCTTAATGGATTGGGTTAGTCGAATTGCCACCTCTAATTTTTACTAATCCCTAAGTAATTCTCCCTCTGTCCCGATCTAACTTTCCTACGTTGACCGAGCACGGAGGTTAAGGAAAAGCAATTGACTAGTACTTTGGCTGACTTTTTGCTTTTTCAACTTTTTATTAGGAGAGGGATTAGTGTGATCAACTTTCCCTCCATTTTTCTAATCTATATGTACAAAAACAGTGAGAAAAAAACAAAATTGGAATTTTATACCCTAAACTGGTAACCTGAACAGTGAAATTCCAAAAGAATACAAGTCCAAAAATGTTCAAAATCCTTATAAAACGAGGGGAAAACTTCCCACCAAGCCAAAACATCAGATTTCCCTCTCCAAAATTTTGGAGGGTTACATTAAAAAAAAAAAATCACATTTAAACTTGAATTTACAACATAGTAATCCTATAAATATGACAAAAATGCATTGAATGCATTTTCAACAACATTTGTCAAAAGATTCAGAAATTAAAGTTACAACATGAAAGGCACTAAACAAGGGAATAATTTGTCTCCATCAGAATGACTCTACATAGCTCAATGCCTTCTTCTAAACAACACCAATGTTGTTTTGAAAAACAGCGTCAGTAAGGAGATCGCAACATCATTTGGAGTTTCGTCTCAGACAGTTCGATTTATATGGCAAGCTGCAAAAAAAAAAAACAGATTTGAAAGGGGCTGCCCATTTCTTTTCCAGAGGTAAGGCCTCGACCACCTTCATCTCATGTTCAAAATTTGGATGAAGAAGTCATGAAGGCTATACCTTTCAACAAGAGAGTTACAATTAGGCGACTAGCTAAAAAGCTAGAGGTTAGCAAATCCCAAGTGGAAAGATGGGTCAAAACTGGAAGAATTAAAGCTCACACATATGTAATCAAACCTGCATTAACAGATTCAAACAAACTGCATAGGTTGAAATATAGTCTGTCCTACTTGCAACAAGACAGCAATAACAAAATCAGTTTTACAAGCATCCATAACGTTATCCACATAGATGAGAAGTGGTTCTACATGCAAAGAGCATCTAAAAGGGCATACAAACTAGATTTTGAAGATGACCCATATAGGGCATGTAAGAGTAAGAGGTTCATCCCCAAAGTCATGTTCATGTGTGCTGTGGCAAGGCCATAATACACGAATACAGGGGATGTGCTCTTTGATGGGAAAATTGGCATTTTCCCTTTCACAATACAAGCACCAGCAATCAGATGCAGTGCAAACAGATCAAGAGGTACTATGGTTACAAAACCAGTCGATTCAATAAATAAAGAAGTGATTAAGAACTGTCTTTTGGAGAAGGTAACTCATTAACTATCAGATAAATTTCATCATTTAGTTAATGGTGTTAGTAAGGCTCCTATTTCCTGAAATAGGCCGAACGTTTTAAAAAACAATCGGGCTGATTTGGTGACATTACTAACATCATTTTTTACTGTTTGTTTCATCACATGGCACCAAAAACCAGATAATTCCACCAATCAAGACAAAGTGGCCAACAAATATAAGTAAATTGATCATTATTCAGCAAGACAATGCACGACCACATTTAAGCAACTTAGATGCAAATTTCAGAAGGGTTGCCATATCAGATGGGTTTGATATTAGGCTAATGTGCCTACCACCTAATTCACCGGACACAAATGTTTTGGATTTAGGCTACTTCAGAGTCATTCAATCATTGCAAGTGGAAACAAGAAGCTACAATGTTGATGATTTTGTTTCAAATATTCTTCAGTCATTTGAAGAACTTGAACATGCAAAGTTAAACAAAAAAATTCTTAGTTTACAAACATGCATGGTTGAAATCATGAAAGTGAAGGGTGAGAACAATTATAAGCTGCCTCACATAGGGAAGGCAGTATTATAGGCATGTCAAAATCGATCCGCCCCGCCCCGATCCGCTCCGATCCGAGGTCCTTGGGGCACGCCCCGCCCCGCCCCGATGAAGAATGGGGCACGCCCCGCCACGCCCCGTCCACGGGGCGGGTCAGATGCGGGTCATGACCCCTGACCTGCCCCGCCCCGCCCCGCTCCCTCCCTTATATATATATTTTATTTTAATTTTAAATATATATTATGTAATATTATATAGATATATATATATATATATACACACACATAAATATTAAATATGTGTATATATGTATTTATAATATCAAATTTTAATATATGATATGTTATATATATGTCATCCTAATACATTAAATTATGATTAGAATAAATTTAAATAATCAAATTTCATTTTCTAATAATTAATTTTACAAAATATAAAAAATGTTAAAACAAAACTAATGTAAACCTAAAAATTAAAACCCTATTAATTTCAATTATAAAAAAAAACAAGGTTTTTAATTAAAAAAAATAGTTTTTATTTTTAAAGGAAAAAAAAAAAAAAAAGATAAAGGCGGGTCGGGGCGGAGCGGGGCAGATCATGGGGCAGATATTTTTGCCCCGTGACGGGGCGCGGGGCGGGGCGGGGCAGGGCAGGGCGGGGGCGGGGCAGGTCAAAAAATCCAAAAATCCGCCCCGCCCCGCCCCGTTGACATGCCTACAGTATTAGCAAGGACAAACACACTACCAACAATTATTGAGTTGAAGAGCAGCTTGTAAGGGAGACTATTGTTTTTGTTTTATTTTTTGTTTGTTTTTTTTTTGTAATTGCAAATGAAGAAGCAATAGAACACTATGACATAGAATGATAGAAAGGGATTATGTCAGATTTAGGGTACATTTGAAACTATTTTAGAAAGACCATGCCTTTTGTTTTATTATTTGTCGTGCAAACACATGTGAAGTGTTCATTTTGCTTGAACTGCAAACAGTATGAAAACATGACGTTTTAGAAAATTCATCATTTTGTGTTTGATTTATTTTTATCCCTCAGAAAACTATCATCACTAGGATTAAGCTTATACCAACCAGGTTAAGCTGGCAACATTAAACTAGCCTTAATGGACTAGTTTAAGCTACTTCAAGCTTAACCTTATCAACCCAATTCAAATGTGGAGTTGATAACAAATATTATCTTGAGCAACTGCAAGTTCAATCAGTACATACACCACATCATTTTGAAGGGATACCAATTCAACAAAATCACCATTCACATAGCACAGTTCATTCACTTAAACAATATGATCACATTGGACAACCACATAATTCAAACTAGGTAGCAACATTCAATTAGGGACAAGTAAAAAAAAAACATCACTTTGAACAAGCCATCTACAGCTAATCAAATTCCAGATCAATCAAATTACTGACCCAAAAATTAGGACTTGCAAACAAATTCACACCAGAACAAATGCCAAACATCCAGAAATTAGGGCTTTCAAAAAATTTCGAAGAATCATGCCCAAATTAGGTGGTCGAGAAACAGATCAGACTACGAAAAATGCCAAAACATATGCAAAACATCCCGAAATTAGGGCTTTCAAGAAATTTCGAATAATCATGCCTAAATTAGGGGGTCCACATCCAGATCAGAATATTGAACAACCACAACATATGACAAACTTGCAAAAATTAGGGCTTTCAGAAAAAATCGAAGAATCATCTCCAAATAAGGGTTTCCAGAAACATATCATACGATAATCAACAGTCAACAAGCAACGACACAAAAAAACCTAAACCTAATCAACAAACATAAGATCCACAGATTTAAAAATACCCACAACATATAAATCGAAATAAGGATCCAGAAGCACATAACCTTTTAATCAAAGGAACCCAAACAACCAGACAATCGAAGAAATGACTTCGCATTTCTGGGTTGTACAACAAATCGGAAGTGCGGGAGGAAACCTCAATCCCAGTTGGGAGAGCACCCTCTTCCACTTCATCCAGATCAGATTTCCGCAACAAAGGTCTCCTCGGAGTCAAACACAAAACCCACTAAATTTCTCAACGTAGCCCACTTATTTAATATGTTAAAATACTATTGTAAATGGCTAGAACACCCTTATTAATAACAAAACTTAAATAATTAAAACTAAAGATTTTTTGTTTTTGTTTTTCTGTATCATCTTCAACCACACCGTGTTTATTTTTCCCAAAATTCCATAAACTTAGTTTCTTCAAGATTTGATGAATTAAGGGCCTCAATAACAACAAATAATCAGGCAAACACAATATACCAATAGTTCCGTACATGAATCTCTTGATCCAGCCACAATGAGCGGATCATAGGGGGTTTCCTTAATTTAGGCCCGACAGTCCCTAATCCTTGGATCGCAAACCGGATTTCAATAGTAATTGCTCATCGCATCAGATGAGGTATGGCATTTGCAGTGCAGGTACAATTTTAAGAGTTTCCTGTTTTAATTTCATACAACCAAGAGGAGGGCTGAACACCGAAATCAAGTGACCCCATTCAATAACCAATCATCGACCTTGGAGAGTAAGGGTTGACAAGATTCAAACCCTCCAATTCCAATTGAAAGAATGGGATAGAGTGGTGCAACTGAACTCCATCTTGTCCTTAGAGTGCTCTGCGAATTTAAGAATATCACCATGGGAGTTCATTTTAATGCATTTTAAATATAATTTAATGGAAAAGGCCAAATTACATTTTTATTCATTTTAAATATAATTTAATAGAAAAGGGCAAATAAGTGGGTTGTATTAAGAAAAATTGTACTAATTTTTTAAATATAAGTGGACTGTATTAAGAAATGAACTGCGTTAAACAATTTTGTGAGCTGCGAATAGTCGCCGCCATTCTTAAATTGTTTCTTTCTTAGACATTTTCATATAATATGTAATTTTTACAACTAATAAATATTAAAACTCAGAAATGTATTTTATAGCTTATGCGGGTTATAAATGAGTTAATAAGTTAACACATGAAATTAGCGGACTGGGTACGAGTTTTGATTTCCTGATACGTTTAGTAAATGGGTTGGGTTTGGGTTTGAAAATTTACCCATGAACCCACTACCACTCACCCTTCAATATGAACCCAAATCCATATTGCCACTCCTAATATAAAGGAAAAAATTATATAATTTTAGAATTTTGAGTAAATAAAGTAAAAGTAATTAAGGACTTCATTTTCCATTTCACTCCCTCCTTAATTTTTAAACTCTATGCTAAAAGAACAACTAAGTGTGTGTTTGTTTTAGATTGACCTCAGTAGCTTTAAAGGATCGAATCCCAATAAAACATATTCATTAACTTCCTCAACCATGACTCAGCCCTCCCCAAAATTTCAGCCTTAAGCAAACAAACCTTAAAAGAAACAGAGATAATATTATTTATAAGTTTCAGGTTTTTTTTCTGTTTCTTTTTCATATGTTACTTATATATTATATAAGTCGTTTACATCAATAATAAAATTCAATAACACTGTTAATTAATACTCCCTCCGTTCGATTTAATTTGCCTAATTGCTTTTTAATTTGTCCCAAATAATTTTATCAGTAAAAAATTGAAATTTCTCTCACAATACCTACCCTAAAACTATCCACTTATTTACCTATTTATCTTTTTAATTTATTCCAAATAACTTTGCTAGCCAAAAAAAAAATCCCATTATAATTTATCAAATGCATCAATATGGGTGGAGGCATAATAAGTTGCAAATAGGACAACAAAAAGAGAGTATAGAGGGTTTTTCTTAAAGGGTTTTTCTTGTTGAAGAATTTAATGGAACAATCCCTATATCTTAGGGTGGAGAATTTGATCAGCCATTAAAATTGGGGAATTGTAGGAAGTCAAAATTCCGGTGCTTACGGAATAGGAAAATAGTGCGAGAGGAATGGCAGTCAGATCTTTTTGGCGCGCCAAAACCAAGCTGCTTTTGGCGGCTACAGCGGCGGGAGGAGCTGGCGCCGGCGCCGCGTCCATTGCTAACTCCGAGGACCCGGCCACAGCACTCAAGCTCGCCACCGCCGTCCCCGTCCGCCTCTTCCGCGATGCTGCCACTGCCGCTGCGATCGCTTTCGGTACGATTAACGTCAATTGTTTCCAATTTCGCACTAGCTAACTTGAACTTATTTTCTACTACATTAGGTTTTTTCGTGGATGTTTTATACGATTTGGTAAATCAGCTGCTTCAATCGCCTTCGGTACGATTGACGTCAATTGTGTCCAATTTCGCACTAGCTAACTTGAACTTAATTTCGACTACGTTAGGTTTTTCCTGGATGTTATATACGATTTGATAAAGTCGTGGAAAAGCAGCTTGTTTCGCTGTTTGTTCCGAAGTTGTGTGTAAGTTTTTGGCTGAATCAACCTGCTTCTATGATAGAGCTGACGTTATTTTCTTCCTTTAGGTTGTGGTAAAATTGTTAAAATAAAAAAGTCACAGTGTTTGAGAATAAAATTAATTTTGGTCACATATAAACACTGGAGTTCTCGATCCTTAAGCACCTTTTAGCTTATTAGTGAGAGAAAAAACTACTATTTATTTACCAAAATACCAAAAGTTGGAAAAACAACTCTTCTACTTTTAGCTTTTAGGCTAAAATCACTTTTATTAAAATTGAAGTTATTTTCCATGCACTCCAAAACATAATCTGAAACTATTTTCTCAAACACTTCAAAACAGTTTTTTCCTTTTGCTTTTGGAAAATTGATTCAAATAAGTGATTTTGGAAAGCAATAATTTTTAGCTTGCAACTTTTAGCCTAAATCAACTTAAATTTAAGCACATTTGCAAACACCCTTTATCTTTCATCTGCAAGTACAATTGAATGAGAGAGGATTTATACTCGGTGAAGTTTCTGCTATGGATTTTATCTTTCATCAAAATTATTAACAGCTGCCTTATGTAATATATTTAGGAGATATTGACAAGTTCTCTAGAATTGGATGTTGTTGCCTTATTTATGTAATGAACTTATTGCTGAATTTGATATCATGCTATGTTAAGGGCAACGCCTTGTTGGATAATTGAATGACAAATTTCTTGAACTTACTGGATAGATGAAATCATTAATTTTTGGTTATCCTCGTGACTCAATGGACTTAAATCGTTGTTTTATTTATTTATTGCAGGAAGTCTCATCTTTTTCGTACTACTTGCTGTTTCCTTGCAGTTTATCAAATTTAAAATGAGAATTATGATTGAAATGAGAGTTCTGTTTGACTATATTTGCAAATTGTTGTTGCCTGCCCTCAGATACCTCGTTGATTCTTTATTTTCTCTTTTCATATAAGAAGATGTTTAGTTTCTGATTATAGGCTGCCTGGCGATATGCCTGCAAGTTTTTAGCTAATAATCATCTGAATTCCTATTCAGAATTGATTTTCTGTTACCTGTTGAATTAAGCAAAATTGTTGCTTCGAAAAATCAGATAAATGATGTATGCATTTCATATTTGTAGCTCTAAATATTGACAGTAGAAGGGTGATTAATATTTGAAGATTGATTGTCTTCATGCTTTGTTATTGTGCTTGCTCCAACCTCCATGCCATTTAGCCAATAGGATAAGGGCTCCAGTTCTTTGATAACTTAATGGGTTTCGAATTAGGAGGCTACAGCATCAGGGTTACTTTAGAGCAGAAAATCCTCTGGAGGAGGGTTATTATTCGTCAGCTTATATTATATGATTAAATACTTCAAGAAAGTTAACTACTAACGGGGAAGAAAGGGTTGATTTTGGGTGACCCTGGAGTAATGCTGAATAGCAGTTTAAAAATTATTTGAAAGAGATGGGGGTGAGAATTAGTGTGTGTTTGTGATCATTGCAGAAAATCCGTAAGGTTCTCTGTTTGAGTAAGGTTAATTGCAGTTCTTTCATCATTTCAGTTGCTAGGATTCAATGACAACTTTCCTTAAAGTAAAAGGATGGGTTTTTTCTAGATTCACTTCTTAGAAACAATTTATGTGGTTGGAAGGGGCGAACATACTAAAACTACAATATATGAGCTGGTGTGTAGGATATGAGTGGAAACTCAACACAGGTTTTGTAATGTTAGTCGTAAATCCGGATGGAGCAGAACTACATAGAGTAAAATATGAAAGACTGTTGCCAATATCAAGTTGCATTTATGGCTCTGCGGGGCAGCCAGGTCGATCATAACTGTGGAGGAATAGCTCATGTTAAGGCAGCTTCCTCTTACTTTAATGTCTGACCTGAATTACTTTTTGCGCTGTGCGGGTTATAATTCGTTGATTAGTATGGAATATTCTTTTACTTTCAACAATGTTAGTGACATTTGTCTCAAATGTTAGTACACGATTATGATTATGAGTGTAAGATGATTTAACATTTTATTGCCTCTTAAGCTGCCTTGAGTGAGGTTAAGTTCACTTGAGCTTTTAAGGTGGAAGCGGTTAGGCTTGAGCTGAAGCTGAAGTATAAAAGTCCCCAAAACTATAAGCTGGTCCACAAGCGTAAAGTCCAAGAAGAGGGAATAAAGATGGATAAGTGTTAAAAGAGTCGGGTAATCTAAAAGAATAAGAAATGTGAGCGTAATATAAGAGAGGAGGAATGAGAATGCCCCTCAGCCTTTGCTGGTTATCCAGATAATTATTGCCTACCCATTTGCATATATGAGGGTATTATCTATAAACTAGTACATAAATGTAAAATAAGAAAGGAGGTTACTCTACTTCATATAGGGATCCACATATATGCTAATCGGTCTCCCTAATTTAATGCTAACTAGAGATCCTGTAAATCATGTTACTTAAACCTGCTTATTATCCTCCCTTCCAAAAGTAATTTTATTTCAGTTGATTGCTTTACTTTGGGAATTGGCTATTTTCTTGAGCTTCTACGTTGTTCCACTTGTTATTTTTCTTTTAATATTCTTATGTTTTCATGTAAATAAGTGGATGTTTTTTAATAATTAAGTATGGCGCAAAACTATGATAATAATATTCTGAAGAATGATTGACCACAAAACGAGCTTGCAAGCTTTTGAACGAGCTCAGGCCTACGTAATTTAACAAATATCGAATTACAACCATTAGCAAAGAGATTTCTACTTGTATCTGAAAGACTGATCTGGTAGCTTATATGGACCTTCTGCCTAATAATTGCAGCATAATATTGGAAATCTTATGGTATTCAATTACTTGTCAGATTATGAATACTCGCTATTGGGACTGCGGGATAGCACGGAGCGGGAGAGTGTCAAACGTGAAGTTCATGCTAGAAGTGCACTTAGGCTTCAAGAACTCTGCTTCAAAAATGGTGGAATATACATCAAGCTAGGTCAGCATATTAGTCAGCTGGTATGCTATTGATTGTTTGTTATTGTTTTTCAGATGAGGCATAATGCAGGACTTCACAAATTTGCTTTGTTTCAGGAATACTTGGTGCCGGAAGAATATGTACAGATAATGAGACAAACAATGTTGAACAAATGCCCAGTTTCATCATATGATCAAGTGCTTGATGTTTTCAAGAAAGAGCTTGGAGGGACACCTGACGAGGTAAGCGCCATCCTTCATTTCAAATAGCGTTGCACCACTCATGGTTCTCCAGATAAACCAAAACTATCCTTTCATAGTAAAAGTCCACTTACCATACATTCTTTATTCTCACAGATCTTTGATGAATTTGATCCCGTCCCCATAGCAAGTGCTTCTTTGGCACAGGTTCACACTGCGCGAACTCGTGACGGACAAAAAGTTGCGGTCAAGGTGTCAAAAACTTCAATCTTCATGCTCTCTGGTGTTAATGTTTACTAAGTCGAGTAACCGTCTCATTTTATTCTTATTTGATGCCACCTCAGGTTCAACATACACACATGACAGACACTGCAGCAGCTGATTATGCTACTGTGGAGTTGATTGTGAATACTTTGCATCGGCTCTTTCCTTCCTTTGATTACAGGTTTAAACTGAATTTTGTTAAGACAATTAGTTTTTGCATTTTAAGTGCTGTTGATGCTCTGCTGGGCTTTAGTGTATAAATAATGTTGTTGATATTGGATGTATACGTTAGCCATTGTACGATGTTATTTGCTGTCTAAATGTTGTTGCTTTTCTTTTCCCTTCTAAAGTCAGAAGAGATTCAAATTTTGTGCAGGTGGTTGGTTGATGAAATGCGGGACAGTTTACCCAAGGTATGTTGCTGAGCTGTACAAATTTTCTGGTTTGCTGGTATGTCAGTTGAGACTTGTTTTCTTAATTGTGTTACGGGATTTTCCTGGAGCCACATGTTTATGGTGGAATGGTTGGGAGAAGAGGAGTTCTGTTAGCAACCATCCGTCCTTAAGTCTATATACCGAAAAGTATTACATATAGATATGTCGAGTTATAAATATACCCGTCAACTCCACCAAATGCTGTTTAGATTACTTTTTTATGTGTCTGAAGATACCAATGTATCCATAAAAGTTCCAACTTATCCCCACAGTTATAATTCCTGGCTTGTAATCCCCACAAGGCTGCACTGTGAGGGTGTTTGGTTAAGTTTATTTTAAACATTTTATAAACTAACATCTTATAAATTCTTCAAAGAGTTTATAAGATGTAATTTTTTAGGAGCTTATAAGTTAATAAAGTGTTAGGATAAAAGAGCTTCTAAGGCTTGCAATTGAATAAAGTGACTTATCTATGTAGTGCGTGTAGTCTATGAAATGTGCGTAGTATGTGAAAAGTGTGAAGTGTGTGTAGTGTGTGAAGTGTGAGTAGTGAGTGAAATGTATGTAGTGTGTGTAGAGTGAGTGTGTCTAGAGTGAGTTTGTGTAGAGTGTGAATGTGTAGTTTGAGAAATGTGTGGTGTGAAATTTATGTAGCGTGTGTGAAATGTGTGTTAAAAAATGTGTGTAGTGTGTGTATGTGTGTGAATGAGTGTAGTGTGTCGTGTGTGAAATATGTGTGAAGTGTATGTGTATGAAGTATGTGTATGTGTGTGTAGTGTGTGTATAACGTGTGAAATGTGTGTAGTATGTGTATAGTGTGAAATGTGTGTAGTGTGTGTATAGTGTGAAAGTGTGTGAAGTATGTGTAGTGTGTTAAATGTATGTACTACATTTAGTGTGTGAGATGTGTGTGAGTGTGTGTATGTGTGTGTGCGTATAGTATGTGAAATATGTGTGATGTGTGTAGTGTGTGAA
The DNA here is from genome assembly GCA_958295605.1 of Ajuga chamaepitys. Lineage (NCBI taxonomy): Eukaryota > Viridiplantae > Streptophyta > Magnoliopsida > Lamiales > Lamiaceae > Ajuga > Ajuga chamaepitys. Next base: position 50,448,903 of record OY282508.1, on the reverse strand, counting down.
ATGTGTGTGTAGTGTGCGTAGTGTGTGTGAAGTGTGTGTAGTGCGTGTAGTGTGTGTATGTGTGTGTAGTGGTGTATATGCGTATGTGTGTGTAGTGTCTATAGTGTGTGTATGTGTGTAGTGTGTGTTATAGTGAGTGAAATGTGTGTAGTGTGTGTTATAGTGTGTGAAATGTGTGATAATTTATGTAGTGTGTGTATAATGTGTGAAATGTGTGTAGTTCCAACTCGGATGAAAGGATTCGAAAGATCATTGCCGCCCACGCCTTTCTATATCTATATGTGTATGTGTGTGCAGAATGCGAAATGTGTGTAGTGTGTGGAATGTGTAGTGTGTAAAGTGTGTGTAGTCAGTGAATGTATGTGAAGTGTGTGAAATATGTGTGTATGTGAAGTGTGTGTAGTGTGTGAAATGTGTGGTGTGTGTATATTGTGTGAAGTGTGTGTAGTGTATGAACGTGTGTGAAGTGTGTGTAGTGTGTGAAATGTGTGTGAAGTGTATGTAGTGTGTGAAATGTGTGTAGTACGTGTATGTGTGTGTAGTGCATGTATGTGTGTGTATAGTGTGTGTAATGTGTGTAGTGTGTGTAATGTGTGAAATGAGTGTAGTGTGAAATGTGTGTAGTTTGTAAAGTGTGTGTAGTGTGTGAAAGTGTGTGAAGTGTGTGTAGTGTGTGATGTGTCTGTATGTGTGTGTAGTGTGTGAAATATGTGCAGTGTGTGAAATGTGTGTACTATGTGCAGTGTGTGAAGTGTGTGTGTAGTGTATGAAATGTGTGTAGTGTGTGAAATGTGTGTGTAGAGTGTGTGTAGAGTGTGTGAAGTGTGTGTCTATAAGAATTCACCTATCCCAATAACAAAAAAACCCGATTTGAATGTATAATGTGTGAAATGTGTGTAGTACGTGTGTGTAGAGTGTGTGAAATGTGTATAGTGCGTGTATGTAGTTTGTGTAGAGTGTGTGAAATGTGTGTAGTGCGTGTGTAGTGTGTGGAATGTGTGTAGTGTGTGAAACATGTGAAGTGTGTGTGAGGTGGGTGTATGTATGTGTAGTGTGTGTATAGTGTGTGAAGTGTATGTAGTGCATGAAAGTGTGTGTATAGTGTGTGTGAAGTGTGTGTGGTGTGTGTAGTGTGCGAAACGTGTGTAGTGTATGTGAAGTGTGTGTATAGTGTTGTAAGATGTGAGTGTAACTTATAAGATTTTAAAAAATAAGCAGAACTAGAGGAACTTATTTTTTTTTGGAGCTTATAAGGTCTAAGAGCTTATCTACATCTTATAAGTTGTCTAATAGCTTATTTTGCCAAACACATTACAAGAGCTTATAAGCTCTCAAACATCTTATAAGATGTTTTGAGGAGTTTATAAGCTTAGTCAAACACCTTCTGGGGGTATTTGTAGGGTGATTCAACCGAACTGAACGACAAGAGCCGAAATCAATTTTTTTTATTTTTTCTAAAATCTAACTGAACCAAACACATATTCTCAACCGAACCGAACCGAAAGATTTCGGTTTGGTTCGGTTCGGTAGCCGGTTTAGGTTTTAAATTTTTAACATCTTTATTTTTTAATTTGTTATTGCAAAAAATCTCGATTTTCATGATAATTTTTCTCTAAAATAGGCAAATTAAAGAAGAGACAAAAAAATAGGCTTAAGTTTTAATTTTCATGCATGGAACAATGTGAAAATTACTTATATATATCAATTCAATCAAGAAAAAGAATATACAATAAATAAATAATTGAAAATGTGAGTATTTCGGTTCGATTCGGTCAATCGATTTTTTTTTTTTTTAATTAAAAACCGAACCGAACCGAATTATAATTCGGTCATAATATTTGGAACCAGACCATACCGATTGTATATAAAAACCGAATTGATTCGGTTCGGATCGATTTTTCGGTTTCGGTTCGGTTTTGCTCACCCCTAGGTATTTGGATTGGCATTGGGCAATCTGGACTGGGGATGGCCCAATCCGCTTTTATTTCACTTTATGGATCGACCATCCGGATTACCCATCCCTCCCCATCCACCTCATATTATCTACATCAACTTTTACAATTCCGAATTCACCTTTTATCATTATTTAACATCCTACATCACCTTTTACAATTCTTATTACACCTTTTACAATTTTCAATACACATTTTTATCATTACCCAATCAACCAATCATTACTTACATCACCTAAGACCTATTGATGTGACATCTATAGTGCACATTCTACCCTATTACATCCTTAAACAAAAATACCTTTATGGATGGACCAACCGTGGAAGTGCCCCAGCGAACGGGGCACATTCCGTTACATCTCAATTCAAATATCCCCTATATGTCTCCTTTTTGAAACGGCAAGTTCCTAATATACTTATCTAGTTAGAAGTTACCTTTCTTTCACTCTCTTCTGCATTTTCAAAATGTTAAACTTTTCTTTTATGATTGATTGCACTGCTTTCTTATAAAGTCCCGCAAACATGCTGAAAGTTGTTTTAAGCTTTGTCACGCTTTTGTGTTCATTTTGAAAATGATGTGGTCAACTGATAATCATGCTTATATGGCATCTGATTAAACTCTGAATAGCACTAAGACTTTCTTGAATCACCGTGTCTTACATTTATCTTCAGCTTGATATACTTGACAAATTAACATATCACAGCCTACCGAGTGCAATGATTGGTTACAATCATGCAAACTGCTATTTGAATTTCCCATTTTACGTTTGAATTTTTAGGTTCGTCTAGCCAATAAGTTTGAAAAAAGATCGTTGCTACCAACATTGAGAACTTCACTTCTTCAGACTGGTAAACATTGCGCATCATGTGGGGTCTGTTGTCCTTATTGGCAGTTTGCTATGATTCTAATTCTTTTGCACTTGCTGGAATCCTTTTCTGCTTCAGTTTCAAGGTTCTCTTTTTCCCCCAATTATCTAGGCAGAAACCCATGCAAGTTTGGTTAGCAATTTCTAAACATTAATAGTTGCACATTGCACATGCATTGGCTAGCTCATACATAATTTATTTCTAGTTCCTATTTCAAGCATATCTTTTACATTGGTCCAAAAAAAATCTCATTCTAAAGTTGGATTTTTTGTTGCTGATAGTTTATTAATATTATTCGAGCGGATCTACATGTTTTTCATTCGGTATTATCACCTGATTCTGTCAATACTAGGTCGCTTTCTTTTATTTTAGTTTTTGTATTTCCTGTCATTTTTGTGTTTCCACTTTCCAGTTTTAGGAAATGGATTTATTTCTTTTTTTTTTGATCCCATAGATTTTAATCTCTTTGTTGAAGGTCATATTCATAATCCACTTCTAAGACAATTTTTGATCAGTCACGATGAACTTCTCAGGAGTTGGATTTCATGATTGAGGCAAAAAACAGCATAAAATGCATGGAAAACTTTCGGAAGTTCTCTCCGCATATTGCTGAATATGTTTATGCACCTAGAGTATATTGGAACTTAAGTACGTCCAAGTTGTTGGTGATGGAATATATTGATGGAGCACAAGTGGATGACTATAAGGCTATCCGGAGGCTGGGTATTCAGCCAAGTGATGTTTCAAAGTTGGTAAGTTAATTCACTGTGATATTGCCACAAAAAAAAAAAAAAAAAAAACATTATAGAGATCAAGCATTTTTTGTTGGAAAGTTATCTTACCATTTAGCATGTCCTCCCTCCACAACTGTATATGACAGTTATTGCAGCTGTATTATGGACGTCGATCATCCATTATGGGTTGACAGAAAATATGACCATATATATGGCCCAGTTATCGGCCTAAAGCGCTTGAAATGTTTTGCCTGTCGCCATCTTCAATATGCTAAGTATTCCGTCTTTGTTTTGCTTATATATTTTTTATATCATCTGCAGCTAAGCCACGCTTTTGCTGAAATGATGTTTAAACATGGTTTTGTGCACTGTGACCCACATGCTGCAAATGTGCTAGTTCGCCCTTTGCCTTCTGGAAGCAGGAGCATCTTCAGTGAGCATCTTAATCTTTAGTGTTATCTACATGACAATGCATGCTTGTTTCATCTACAAATACAGTAGTTGATTCAATTTAAAATTCTTTACGTGTAGTAGCAGTATCCTGGTATGATGCTCTCTTAATTCTTGTATTTGATTGCATGAAATCTGAATATGAATTGTTTTGATGAACCTTTTGGCTATAGGTTTGCTGAACTCTCGTGTTTTGTTCAGCCCAAGTGCCCAACACATTAAGATGTAAAAATAAGCTCTTAGAACTTGTAAGCTCAAAAAAAATAAGTTCCTCTAGTTCATCTTATTTTAAAAATTTTATAAGTTGAACTCAAATGTCACACACGACACACACTTCACACATACTACACACACTACACACACTTCACACACTTCACACTATTCGCACACTTCACATGCTACACACACTTCACACACACTACACACACTTCGCACACTTCACACACTTCGCACACTTCACGCAATTCACACACTTTACACACTTCACACTTTTCACACACTACACCATTTCACATACTATACACATTTTATAGCTAAATCGCTTTATTCAACCCTAGACTTTCCTTTTCTCTGATAGATAGGCATCTATTTGTAGTCCCTTGTGCTAAAACCATGCAAAAGGACATATCAATTACCATAACTGTGACGTGTATTTGAACATGTCACTTTCAGCAGCTTTTTGCTTTTGGATAGTCACTTGTTGCTCAAAGTCTGTTGGTAAATAAGAATGTGTACTTACCGTTGTTTGATTCTTCAAAGTCTTGCACTTTAAACTGCATTTTGCTTATAAAAAATGGTATGTATACTTGCTTATAACTTCTTGATTTTCAATTCTTGCGTTCTTACTAGTAACATCAGTTAAGTTAAATTTAGCTTATCAACTTCAAGTCATTTTAGCGCCTCTTATGCTCAGGAAAGAAAAGGCCACAGGTGGTACTGTTGGACCATGGTTTATACAAGGATCTTGACGACTCAATGCGAATCAATTATGCTTCCTTGTGGAAGGTGCCCGATATTCTGTATTTCTTTTTCCTATTGTAGTGTTGTAATGCGAAATCTTATTGGTTACAAAATACCTTAACATATTTTTCAGGGTTTGGTATTTTCCGATGCAAATGCAATTAAAGAAAGTAGTGTGAAATTAGGTGCTGGGGAGGATCTCTATGTGCTGTTCGCTGGTATCCTTACGATGAGGCCATGGAATAAAGTCATTGATCCAGCTGTGGATCATCTGGTTATCCAGGGCACTGATGGCGATCGTTCAGAACTCCAGGTGACCATGTGTTATATAGTCTCATCTTGAGTAGCAATGATTTCTCTAAGGAAATGCTTTGAAGTTCTATTTTTCAGTTTGAACAGATCTGGTTTTTGTTAATTGAACTAATAGATATGTTAGCAAACTAGTTGATATTTCCTTCTTATGCTATCTATAATTGTCTCTCAACTGAAATTCTGAATACAGTAACTGATAGGGGTGGGACTGGATCGGGTTTTCCTGGTTTCTCGGGTCGGGTAACTCCACATCGGGCACCCGAAATAGAACCCGATCTTCCAACCTGATCTTGTGGGTAGCCGACCCCGACGGGTGTCAAAATTACTTTCTATGGTTGAATAATTTTTTTGCTTCTTTAAGGTTGTTGAAAGAGGTGTAGGGTTATGGTTAATTTTATTAAAATAGAGTATCCTAAATAAACCAGACCTGATCTTAATCCGACCCAAGCCAACCCCTACCCGATGGGGTAAAACCCGCGGGGCCGGGTACCCATACCCGATAAAAAATTGCCCACCCCTAGTAACTAATGATGCAGCTTGGTGAAGTTCTATGGTGGGGGGATGGGTTCAGCATTTTATTTTATTGTAGATGCTTTAATCTTCGTTGTAGTTTCTGACGTATAGTCTTCGTTTCCTTTGTTTTCTGTGTTATCAGATGTATGCTTCACAATATTTTCAAGAAATCACTGAGCTTCTGAGGAGGCTGCCTCGTGTTATTCTTTTAATGCTAAAAACAAATGACTGTTTACGTGCAGTTAACAGAGCACTGGTAAGGCAATTCCTTTAATTTTTTAGATAAATATTTTAATACTCTGCAATCTGCATGCATATCAAATTCAGTTAACGTATCAATTTCAGTTCAAATATATTCAACGGAAATTAGATTCACTAAGGGTGTTTAGCTAAGCTTATTTCAAACATCTTATAAGCTCTATCATCTTATAAGTCATTTCAAGAGTTTATAAAATGTAATTTCTCAAGAACTCATAGGTTAATTAAGTGTTTATAAACTTGTAATTGAATTAAGTGATATAGCTATTAATTTGAGGATTAATATGAAAGCTACTATCAAACACACATTTCGATTAGTGTGCAAAGTGTGTATTTTGTGTGTGTGCAATGCGTTAGAAGCATGTATGAAATGCGTGTAATGTGTGTAAAAAATGTGTCGTGTGTGTAAAATTTAAGTGTCGCTTATAAGATCTTAAAATATAAGATGGACTAAAGAAACTTATTTTTTTTGGAGCTTATAACTCTAAGCGCTTATTTTTAAATCTCATAAGTTGTTTAATATCTTATTTTGTCCAACACATTTTAAGTGTTTATAAGTCCTCAAATATCTTATAAGATGTTTTGAGGAGCTTATAAGCTTTAGCCCAACACCTTCTAAAGCACATTGTTTTTGCGATTTACAAGCACCGATTTCTGAGGTCTGTGCTTCAATTGCTTCCCACTTTGTATAAGCTTTTGGTGTGCCACGGAAGACAAATTCTAGTGAACAGCTGCTCCTCTCTGTTCTTATCATTCTTACGAGCGCTGATATATATTATTGAAACAGATGGAAGGATCTTCTCTGGAGACGTTTCTTATTGTTGGGAGAATCTCTTCGGAAGCAGTTATCAAGTCAAGATTGCTGCAGAGCAGGTCCCTTTTGTCTCGGATTCATGTTTGGTTTGACGAGTTTGTATTATCTGTTCGCTTGTTTGGATTGCAAATTGCACTTTGGCTTTTGAATACGCGGAAAGCTTTGACTCCATGAATTAGGAATTCGGGACGCTTCTGTTCGCAGGTTCGTTGATTCATTTTGTAGAACCACTATTATTTGCAGGAGAGTTTACATTCTTTGCATTGCAGCCAATACTTAGGGACTCAACATTTGTTACTTTTTGTTGCTGCGATGCTACAAAGGCCTCTGAAATAAGTTTGTAAAATGCAACATTTGTTAATGCAAAAGAAATATCAAGTTTGAACCCAGCATTTGTCTTATGACATATGGTTTTTATGCAGCAGCGATTGTTTGTGCTCTTCTAAAGACATCTACAAAGTTCTGAATTCAGATGTATTCTGCTACCTTCTGAAAATCATCCAGTCATCCCCCTATACTAACCTTAAGTCTACCTTAGGCAAAATGCCCGGCTGATTGGCTAGCCCAACCCATCTAACATTTTAGATGAGCTAGGCCGCAGGAATTAGGTTTGGAGTACCATCAGGCCCAACATGCTGATGTGATGGGCTAAAAGCCCGACAACTCATTGGCCGGTTCGAAAATCTTAGAACTTTTAAGGGGGAAGAGTTGGGTTCAATAACATTTTACTTGATGTAATTCTGGCCTAGCCTGATCCAACCCAACTTATGGTGTTAGATCCAATGGGATGGGTCGGCTCGGGCCTGTCCACTTAAGTCCATTGAAAACTTATTTCCTTTAGGGCGTGTTTACAATTTACATAATATATAGGATTAGAAAGGGTGTATATAGCTTTATCGAGGATATATTTATCTTGTCTAACGTCTACTATGAATGATGATGTCCAATCCCTATCCCTATCCCTACTTAATATAAAAGTAGGATAGTGTAAGGTGATGTGTCTTTACCACCTTAATTCTAGGTTTTAAATTAAATATATATATATATATATATACACATATATATTAAAAGGAAAAAGGGAACCAACCAACATAGTGGTGGTCCAATCTATTTGTCCCTCTCTGATCTTTTTTTTTTTTTATTATTATTTTTTTCAACTATAATTTAAATTGCACATAACTTTTTCTTTCCTAATCTATATTCGACAAATAATGTATCAAATTAATATTCTTTCTAGGATCTTTAGTTTGACACCCATATTAAATATATAAAAATCGATTACTTAAGAACAAAATAGTAGACCTAAAATATGAACTATAATTTTTGTAATATTGAATTATTTGTTTAGTTTTGTAATATGTACATAATTAAATTATTTTTATGAGATTGAACTACAAGTTTTTAAATTATTAATTTTATAATAAAAAATCATCAGATCCTTAAATTTATAATATGACTGTTCCATTATAATATTTTTTAATACGTGGCTATTTATATAAATTTTGTTTATTAACAAAAATTGTAAAAAAAATTCCTTTACTATTAAAGTAAGAGGAACACACATCTCATTTATATAAGTCCTCTATCAGGAAAAAACATGTGTCAGTCACACAGACTGTAGGGTTTTATTTTTTATTAAAAAAATGGACGTACCAATCAATAAAATTTTCTCTTCGATTCTTTTTCTTTTTAACTTAAAATTTTGAACGTTTATAACTCTTCATATGAACTTAATTCTTGATGAAAAAATATATCGAATTAATGATTATTTCACGATATTCAAATAGACATCCATATTGCATATAATAAATTTGTTGGATTTACATTGATCAATCGTAATAAAAATGTATGTTGGAAAAAATATAGGTATTTGTTTCCAATAACTTATTTCATGTTAGAAAAAAAGGGCATATTACAAATAATTTATTTCACTTTTTGTGAAATTGAGTTTAAAATTCATATTACTTACATAAAAAAATAAATGTTAATATTTACTCAATTTTAATATATAAAATATAGTAAAATATAGTAGAATATTTTGTCCCGTGCATCGCACGGACGAACATCTAGTTATTAAAAAGGGACAATCTCTATCCTGTATTTACACAATTATTAAAAAGGGACAATCTCTATCCTGTATTTACTCGTTTTGTTAATGGGATAACTGCAATTTTACCTAATTAATTATCTCATATTTGAAAAAATATAATAAAATAAAAAGGAAAAATTAGATAATAATTTTTTGTACATATTTTATATTTATGTAAAAACTGTAAAAGTTGTTAGCGAGTCGGGTGGTAGATTTAGGTCTAGGGAATAGTCGGGATCTAGGCGAGGCTAAATTAAACATGCACTATTAGGTGTGGAGGAATTGAGAAAATAACACATATATATATACATATACATATATATATGTATGTATAAATACAAAAATATGACAATGAAATTTAAATATGTGAATTATTGAGCAAGAAGAATATTAATAACCAAATGCAAATACCATTAAAATAATAAAACTATTTACTACCAAAAATTCTACTATCCACAACCAATTGTAATTACTACCAAAAATTCTACTATCCAAAAATTCTAATATTAATGAATATCTTGTAGACCAGTGTGGTATGAAGACAAGCTCTTCTGATCAATAAAGGATGCCGAAGTAATTTCACTTTTTTATTTTACAAATGGTATAGCAAATCTCACCCTCACGCATGGTTGCAAAAGGCGAAAAGTGGAGGCGAAGCGATTTCTGGCCGCTTAGCGCCTAGAAATTATATATAAACATATATATATATAAGATAAGATAATTATGATATTAATCAATTTGTTTAATATTTTAAAAAAGCTTATAATTTTTTTGTTACGAAGGATTTTGATTAAAAAATAAAATTCAAATATATAAATGTTATTATAAGAAGCCAACATAAAATTAAAATAAAAAGAGATCAACATAAGTCAATTACTAAATCCAAAACAATTAAACAAGATAATAATGTCGGCAAGACATAACAATAACATAATATACTAAATGAAAACGATGTCGTTTCGAGCTTTTTTTTTTTTTTTTTTTAAATAATAAATAAAAAAATTCGAAAAACGCTCAAACCGTCTTGACCGCTCAAGGCAAAAAAGGTCCAGAGCAACCGCCAGACTTTAATCTGGGCGATCAGGGTTACCTAAACCGTCTTTTGCATCTATGCTCAGAAGAAACGATTTTTTTTTTTTTTTCTTTCTTTTGGGAGAAGCCAGGAGGTTTACCTTAGACAATGTTCCAATCCCAGGTATCCGGAACATAAGTACCTTCTTTCCATCAATTCAAGTAAGTGTCCGATAAGCTCCTATTAGTCATTTTCATTTAGGACAATTTCATGAAGTAGGGGACTCAAACTTCTAATCGAACTTATTGCTGAAAGATATGGACTAGATTAGGATATGTGGACTTTATTAATTAATAAGTCAGACTAATTAATTAATTAAGTGGACATGGATATTAGGCCCATAAACCTAGGGTTATATGGTACTATATATACATATTCTCTATAGTAGAGAATTAAGGGTTTTTATCAGATAAAAATTGGAGGCGCTATAGAATTTGATAAGTGATTTCCTAGCGATCACTTATCGAACAATTGTACCGAGGATAGTTCCTGCGGCGGACGATATATACGCGTGGATACCTGAAGTGGTGAATCAATCGCGCAATTCGGTCCGATCAATTACGCAACAAGTAAGTTGTTCCAACTTTAGCGTAATTTATGCTCAACGTGTATATCAATTATAAATCACGATCAATATTCTCGATTAGTTATTCCGCTGCGTACATTAGATGTAGTCGAGAATTACTAACAGTGGTATCAGAGCCCGGGGCTCGATTTATAATTGATTTAATTTAATTATATGTGGATTAAGATTAATAAAAATTAAAATTCTGAAAATTCTGATTTAAATTAGTGGCAACTGCATCGGAATTTGGTTGCTCATCTTGAAACCTGTTATAAGTTATAACACATGTTTTAATTTCTATGTTTTTGAAACCTGGGTATACCACAATTCAGAAACAAAATTCTTCGAAACAAAATTGCTTTTGCATATAAACTGTACGGCCGCTGCGCTGTTGGTGTGGGTTCCGGCGGCGGAGCTTTCGCTACTGCTGCACTGTTGCTGCGTGCCGATCCACGGCGGCGGCCGCCGGCGGTTCGCTGTTACTGCTGTTGCGACGCTTGGCGGCGGGGACAGCAGCTGCGGCGGGAGACGGCGGCGGCAGGATGGTGAAGTTTCCAGCCTAAAACCCTAAAGGTTTTGGGCTGGGCCGATTCAGCTGGGCTTGTTTTAAGAGTGGGCTTGGACTGGTGTTTTGGACCGGGGGGATAAAAGGCTGGGCTATTAAAACTGGGCCCATAACATTTTATGTTATGGGCTGTCCTATAAAAAAAACAAAAAAATAATAATTTGATTAATTAAATTAGATTATTAATTAGACTAATTCATATATCCCAATTACAATATTAATTTGATATTTAGATTAATAAATCTTATTATTATTTTTTGAATAATAATAATAGACTTATACATTTATGTTAATTTGGAATTAACATTAAAGGTATACTTATATTAATTTGGAATTAATATATTAATCTAATTGACTAATATTAATTTATTGATTAGATTAATAAATTATAATAGTATTATTATTTTTGAAAGAATAATACTAGACTTATATATTTATGTTAATTTAGAATTAATATAAAATGTATATTTATATTAATTTGGAATTAATATATATATAATTTTAATCCACATTTAATTAAAGAATAAAATTTTGATTGGATTAGTAATTTTATTCGTTGAGTTTTTATTTGATATCTTATGTGATAAGCAATTATTTGATTTTATGCTTATTTCATTTACTATAGTAGTTAAGTCCGCGTTATGTTTGGGTAGGCGGCGCCCAATACATGTAGTCCGCAAAATTATGTATGGGTAGGCGGCGCCCAATATTTGTGGTCCGCATTTCTTATGCCTGGGTAGGCGGCACCCAGTAATTGCGTTTAATTTAATATTAGATATTAAATTTAACAATTAGTATCACATATAAAATCCCCAAATAAAACCAAGTCTTATTTAGAAATAAAAGCGTCGTCCATCATAATTGTATGAAATTCTTGATCTCTTCGTCCACGAGTTTTACACCAAAGTGTTTACTCTAAAACAACGAGGTCGGGGCTCATACATAGATGCATGGCTGGCATCGTGTGATGGAATTGACTTGCTTAAATTATTTTGAGACGCCAAAGCAACCAAAATAGTTTGAGGACGCAATATTAATTGGATTAATAAACAAATAATTGCAAATTGTTGTTGCAATTGGCTTAGAGGCCTACCTAGTGATATTATTGTAGTCATCAGCCAAAGCAGAGGCTGCAGTAATATAGACTTGGATCTTGGACCACTAAGATTTATAATTGTTATAAATCCGTATTTTGTGTTTGGGGGCGCAAAATATGTTAAAATTAGTGGGAGCTAATCATTACAATAAACTCTTGTTTTGATTAGTGATACTAATGTGATCTTTGTTTACTTTATTCTGATTTATTTTCCCATTTTATTATTTTCTCGTCAGATAAAATGTCGTTTTTGGCTTATAAATGTTTGATGGAAACAAACAAGTTGACTGGGTCAAACTTTACGGATTGGCTCTGTTGTTTGCGATTGGTGTTAAGGCAAGACGAGATTGAGTATGTCTTGGACAAACCAATCAGTGTCATCCCTGACAAGAATTCTCCTGAGTACGCTACGTTTGACGAAGAAGCTCATAAGAAACATGTTGAGGATGCCACATCGGCTCAATGCTTAATGTTGTCCTCTATGAGTATTGAACTGCATAGGCAACATTGGAACATGTTCTCTTATGAGATGCTGAAACACTTGGAGAGTCTGTACGCTTCAGAAGCTCAGACCATGGAGTATAAGATACTCAGAGATCTCTTCAAGTGTAAGCTTCATGATGGGGCCAGGTCTCTGAACATATATTGAAGATGATCGGATTGATTGAGAGGTTAGAATCGATTGGAACGAAGCTACCCTCAAGTGTCTCAATAAATCTGATTTTGCAGTCTCTTCCAAGTTCATTTGAAAACTTCATAGTGAATTTCAACGTGAGCAGCACGAAGGCAACACTGCCAGAGCTTCACAACATGCTCAAGACCTACGAATCATCTACTTCTAAAGGCAACTCTGTGCTCATGGTGAGCTCTTCTGTGAGATCTTCCAAACAGAAGAATAAGCAGAAGAAGAGGAAGAAAGCATCTAAGGATGCGGCCTTGATGCCTAAGAGTGGAGGGGTTCAAAAGAAGCCGAGAATACCAAAGGATGAGTGTTTGTTTTGCAATGAGAAGGGGCACTGGAAGAGAGACTGCCCGAAGTTCAAAGCACATGGTGCATTGGATGAGAGCTTAGGTAGTTTATTTTGTACATTGAAATTAGACTGGATTAGATCTTCCTTCGGGATATAAATTAGATTTATATAATTGATATTTTGTTCTAGAGATTTCAAAGAATATTATCTCCATTCTAATATTAGACATTTATGACTTTTTCTTTCTATTTTGCAAACAGTAGATGCTTGTTTTGCGTAATGGATTGTTTTAAGGAAATGTCTTTCGTTCGAATGGATTCTATATGCTTGAATATGAACAAAATATTCTCAATGTACAAGAACAAACGACCTAAGCTAAGTAATACGGATAATAAAACCTACCTGTGGCACTGTAGACTTGGTCATATCAATGAGAAAAGAATAGCAAGATTGAGAAAGTTAGACTATCCCACATTATTTGATTTCGAATCATATGGTGCTTGCGAATCTTGTCTCAAAAGAAAGATGACAAGTTAACCACTTTCTGGGAAAGGGTTGCGTGCCAAGGTTGTGCTCGAGTTGGTCCACACAGCAGTGTGCGTACCATTCCAACTTAAGCAAGTGGCGAACATTCGTACTTCATAACTTTCACTAATGATTTTCAAGGTATGGATATGTGTGTCTCATGAAACACATATCTGAGGCCTTCGAGAAATTTAAGGAGTTTAAGTTAGAAGTTGAGAAACAACTTGGGAAAAGTATTAAGACTCTTCGATCAGATCGAGGAGGGGAATACTTGAGCCGAGATTTTCTTGATTACTTGAAATCACATGGAATCCGGTCAGACTGGACACCTCCAGGTACACCACAGATGAATGGAGTATCTGAAAGGAGAAATCGAACTTTATTGGATATGGTTCGATCCATGATGAGTTTCACCAGTCTCCCTTTATTCCTTTGGGGTTATGCCTTACTTACCGCAGTTTATATTCTGAATAGAGTTCCTCTTAAATCGGTCACGCAAACACCATATAAGTTATGGTGTGGCAAGAAGTCAAGTCTTAACCATATGCGGACCTGGGGTTGTCCTGTTTTGTTAAGAAGATGACGACTGATAAATTGGAGACTAAAAGTGAGAAATGCTATTTTGTGGATATCCTTAGGAAACTAAGGATATGAATTCTACTGCCCTGGAGATCACCAGGTGATAGTTCCAAGAATGTGGCGTTTCTTGAAGATATTTATATCTCCGAGGAACAAGGTCACAACAAGGTAGATCTTGAAAAGATTCAAGAACCACAAAAATAACATAGAGGATGAGGTCTTGTCCAATGCAATGGACAAGAACTAAGTGGGAGTTTTCGATGATCTATTGGGAGGGGAAATGACTCTTAGAGGGTCACCTCAAGACAATGAGATGCATCAAAACAAGATATTGTATCAAACCCGCAAGATAACATAGAGGATGAGGTCTTGTCCAATGGAGTGGACAAGAACTCAGTGGGAGTTATGATGATCTATTGGGAGGGGAAACAACTCTTAGAGGGTCACTTCAAGACAATAAGATGCATCAAAGACAAGATATTGTATCAGTCCCACCTCAAGAGAATCATAGTGAAATTCTTGAGAATATTCTAAAATGTTGAAAACCAACTCACGATCAGAATAAACCGAATGAACCAACGCAAAACCAACTCAATAGGTCTCAAAGGAATCGTCGTGCACCTGAAAGACTAAATCTATTGTTTGAGAACCAAGATGATGAGGTTGATTCAGAAGACGACGAACCTAAGACCTATATCGAAGCGGTGTCAGACACCGATTCGAAGATGTGGCTGGCTGCCTTAACATCTGAAATGGACTCGATGTACCTCAATCTAGTCTGGGAACTAGTTGATTTGCCAGATGGGGCTTGCCCCATAAGCTGCAAATGGATCTTCAAGAAGAAGAGTGATGCAACCGGCAAGGTACAAACCTACAAGGCTAGGTTGGTGGCAAATGGTTATAGTCAACGCGAGGGCATTGATTATGATGAAACTTTTTCGCTAGTCGCTAAGATCAAGTCCATTAGGATATTCTTGCAATAACTGCATACTATGACTTTGACATTTGGCAAATGGATGTTAAAACTGCGTTTCTCAATGGAGAACTCGAAGGCACTGTGTATATGTCACAACCTGAAGGTTTTATATCCAAAGAAAAGCCGAATGGAGTATGCAAGTTAAAGAAGTCCATTTATGGACTCAAGCAAGCATCTAGGAGTTGGAATATTTGTTTTGACAAAGCTATCAAATTGTTTGATTTCGTCAGAAGCAAAGAGGATCCATGTGTTTATAGTAAACGTAAGAATGAAATGTTGTCTTCCTTATCATATATGTCGACGATATACTGATAATGGGAAGCGATCGTTCCATGTTGCAATCCGTGAAAGAGAAGATTTCAGCAAAATCTCGGTAAGGAATACTGGAGAACTGTCAAGGCTATTCTTAAGTACCTTAGAAGGACTAAATAATATTTCTTAAAGTTTATGGTGGGCAGCTAGAGTCATCAGTTACTGGGTATACTGATGTTGGCTTCCAACGGACCATGATGACTTCAAGTCTTTGTCTGGATATGTTTTCGTTCTAAATGGTGGTGCAGTGTATCGGAATAGTTCCAAATAGAGTAGAACTGTCGATTCCAGCACTAAAGCCGAGTATATTGCTAAATCTAAAGCTGCCAAAAAGGGGTTGTTGCTTTGTTAAAGTTCGTAAAGGAACTAGGTGTCGTTCCAAGTGCCAGCAGTGCAATACCGTTGTATTGTGACAACGGTAAGTGCGGTTGCTCTAGCAAAATGAACCGAGAGCCACGAACAGAAATAAACATATTCCCTGTAGATATAATCTGATTGGAGAATAATAGATAGGGAGATGTGAAATTAGATAGAGTATCCACTGATGATAACTTGGTTAATCCTTCAACCAAACAGTTGTGTATAGCTAGACACAACAAGCACTTTGAGAGCTTGGGTGTTAGACACGTTGGTAGTTGGTCTTGATTCAGTGGGAGTTTATAGTTTGTATGTCTTAGAAACCTTTTCGTTTGAGACATTTATTCTTGATCACATTCTATGACATTTTGATTGTCTTTTGAGTTTATGCATTTATTAGAATAATTATTTTGATGGTTTGTTATTATTCTTATAACTGTTCCCTTGAATCATGACTGTTATTTATGGTGTGAGACATAAATGATAAAGTATGATTCTAAAATTGCCATAACCAATGGTCATCAAGAATGGGATATTGATGACACGCGATAGGTTAGCATGTGGTCTGCATCACATTCTCAGAGAATGTAGTAGGTCTCACGACTACGAGATATTAGATATCCGTGATGGACACATGGGTACTTTCGAGAGTATTGGTATACCCTACTATTAAACAGTTTGTTTTCAGTGTCTACGGTTTATTAGTGTGTGGAGTATGTAATGATCCTTTGACCTGAGGTCAATACTCATTTTGTTTGTTAAGTGGTGAACTTTGACCAAGTACAACGCTTGCCTCCCAAAGGAGGATAAGACACGTCTTGTGTTGGGTTCATCATGAGGCAAATGAAAATGGTAGTTGAGCCAAGAATGAGATTCATTCCTCGATTGAAACTCGAGAGAACACTCATATTTCTCTATATTATTTGACAATAAAGTCATTGGCCAATGCAAAAGATATATTCAATTAAAGTAATTGAATATGATCGAATGAGTCATATAATAAAGATGAGAAAAATGATTGAGCTATTTGGATAGACACATGGCAGATCATAGGCTCAATCAGGTGGTTCGTGAATGAAGGGATATTACATAAACTTCATATAAAGGTTTGTTTACTAGATTCACGTAAACGTCCTTCATATATCGAGTTCGCTGCGCAGCGCAGTCTAGGAGTTTTGTGCAGACTTTAATTAGATTATCGTCGATAATGGGGGCCTGAAGGGTCACACTTTATGTGTATTATTGTTCCGATCAAGGGTACAAGGTTAGTGCTTCGAATTATATCTAATGCTAGTCCAAGTGGGAGATTGAAAGATATGGACTAGATTAGGATATGTGGGCTTTATTAATTAATAAGTCAGACTAATTAATTAATTAAGTGGACATGGATATTAGGCCCATAAACCTAGGGTTATATGGTACTATATATACATATTCTCTATAGTAGAGAATTAGGGGTTTTTATCAGATAAAAATTGGAGGCGCTATAGAATTTGATAAGTGATTTCCTAGCGATCACTTATCGAACAATTGTACCGAGGATAGTTCCTGCGGCGGACGATATATACGCGTGGATACCTGAAGTGGTGAATCAATCGCGCAATTCGGTCCGATCAATTACGCAACAAGTAAGTTGTTCCAACTTTAGCTTAATTTATGCTCAACGTGTATATCAGTTATAAATCACGATCAATATTCTCGATTAGTTATTCCGCTGCGTACATTAGATGTAGTCGAGAATTACTAACAATTGCAACCTAATATATACCGTTATTCGGAACAAGTAATACTTTAAGTATAAATATTAACATTAATATATTTTTAACATGATACATTTACCTAGATTAAGTAATACTTTTAAGTATAAACATTAATGTATTTTCATCCTGATACATCTACTAGGAACATGTCATACTTTTAGGCATGTATATTAATGCCTTTTCACGAATCTATGATTAATGTAACTGGTGTACAAGAGACATATTCATTATTTTGTAATGTTTTAGGGAGTTGTAAATGTTATCTTTTTTAGTTTCTCTAGATTGATCTGATTCGTCTTGGCATATCAGATTATGCAATTAATAAGACTAAACTCTACAGCATGTCTCTTATTGGAAAACTGACTTATGCTCAACAGATTGTTCAGTAAGCCTTTATACATAGAGACATTGTAATGTTAACCCTGCCTTTTGTGTTGGTTCAAGTGCCTATAGTGCTTCCTTTAGGGTTGTCTCCAAACATCTCCTTAGGTTCCTTGCACTTCAAAGACTCTTTATTGTCAGTCAATACGGCTATAACCAGTGGCGTAACCTCAAAATATTTAGTTTTTTTTTTTTTTTTAAATTTGTAGGTAGCAATTTTAGGCATTATTGTCATGTTGACGCAATGGTAGTGCGTAGTTGTAGCCTTAAATATTTAGATTTTTCATTTATAGGTAGCATTTTTTGGCATTATTGTTATGTTGGCGTCGCGGTAGCGCGTGTGAACCCTCTTTCCATCATTCGGAGTTTGAATCTTGTTGGTATTTATTTTCGTTTTTATGTTTTGATATGATAGATTTATATAACATTTCTGTAAAGTATATATCGTATTCCAAGTTTTAATTCCCATATATGCCACTGGCCATAACATCCGCTATCATGTACCAAATGTCACTCTTTCGCAACTTGACATGCAATATATTTGGGTAGACTTAGGTATCTATTTTTGTATGAGTCCTTGGGTAATAGTACCTTTGGAACAAAATGACTAGTTGCTCGATGATGTTTACCGACTTAATTTTGTGGTAAACGACACATTTAGGCATTTTTTGGGCCTTGATCGACTAGTCGCTCGCCTCGTCAGCTGTGGCGGCTCAATTAATTTTTTAAATATTTCTTATATAGTTTTCAATTTAAAATTTATACATTATGTTATATTAAATTACAATTTAAATGACACAATAATTAAAAATTAGAGTTATGATATAAATAAAAAAATTAAACATAAAAATAATTAAAAGTCGGTGGCCACCTAAACGTCCTAGACGTTATGCAGCTCTATAAACGCTAAACTATTAATTTTCGAACCTTGATATATACTCCCCATAAAAAAAAAAATGTTATTTTAGCTAATTTTGGAGGAATTATGAATTGATATTTAATTGATATATTTTGTGAAATAAGGAAATAATCAACTAAATTAAGTATGTTGTTTAAGATAATATTGAAAGAATTGTAATTTTTTTTGGTAAAGTGACACTTATTGTGATTTTTCAAAATGTCTAAAATGACATTCTTTTTTATCATGAAATTGTTTTCTATTAATGCGGAGTAAAATGGAAGGCGAACTGTAGAAAATTTTCGGACAGAAAAGGACCCGTGATCACTTTAACAAATGTAAATTTTAGAAATAGATCCTCTGTTGGACAGACGCCCCATTATACATTGCTGAAAACTAAAACGACTAACAACGTTGAACACCAAAATGATGTTACTTTGTTTACGATTAAAATAATGTTGTTTTATATTGGAGTCAAGGTAACATCATTTTAAGGTACAACACTAGGAGAGGACCAATGAAATCATCTGTTTTATATTAGTTGTGTTTTATTTATCCACGACATGCGATTGAATGATGATACTAATTAATACGTATCGTGTATTAAATGTTGTGTAATAGGAGATGTAACATGTAGTTAGGGCCGGTGCTAACAATTTAGGGGCCTGAGTCAAGTTAAAGAAAATGAGGTCCCCAATTTTCTATCGTACATTGTAAAAATACTTATGAATCAATTAAACTTTTACTCGAATCCTATTATGCTTCATGTATTAAAAAGAGGGGCGACAAATTAAATTAAATATGCCGAAACCAATGTTCATTACTTGGACTCTAAAAAAAATGTTCATTACTTGGTTATTATATTATCTAATTTAAGTTTCTCACCACTAGAACATATAGCTTTAAATGTCATTTATTAAATATATATTATATATCTTGTATTTGAGAAATTAACCAAAAATTGCTACAAAAGCTAATAATAGAATTTTAATTTTGGTAGCACATTTCCTATACACAACACTTTACCACCAAAATAAATATGAATAGTTTTTACATTTATAGAATTATAAAAAATTGAGGGTTCCTAAATATTATATTTTTTTTGGGACCTGAAGCAACCACCTCCTTTGCCTCGTGAAAAGAGCAACCATGCATTTAGTACAACTGAGAGTCCAAATTGAGGAGAGGAACCTAATCCGTAAATTCCACGCGAAATGCTACTGTATGAATAATACGACGTCGTTATCGAACATTGCCTCGTTGGCCAAAAAGGTCAAAGGCCATTGCACTTTTTGAGTATTTTATTTTTGATAAATATCACAGGATATTTGTGCTCCAACTTACAGTGACAGTCCTACTCTCTCCACAGCGCGTGCACATGTCTTTATTTAATAATGAGAATCAATTCCTGAAAACGAAAAGATTTATAGAAAAAACTACGAAATAAATAAAGTGATGTATCGTTACAGAAATGAACAGATATATATATATATATATACATATATATATATATATTTTTTTTTTACCGAGCTTGCGCTTGATTAATTCTCGAAATCACCTGAAATTATTTTATGTAAATTTTTTAGTACCGATAATTTTTAGTTATTTATATGTTATATATGCTTATTTTCCCATTCCAGAAATATACAAATTATTACTTCATCATTCCGAATTTTTTTTTTTTTAGATATATTAAGGATGGATGGAAAAGACAAATGTATCCCTATACTGGAGAAATTTCTTTCACCACAATGTTTTTTTTCCTAAATTATGATATTTTTGAGGGGTAAATTATGATATTTTAACATTGGACAAGTTATCTTTTCACTTTAGAAAGGACAAATTAGAGAAAATTATTTACAAACTGTCAGATTTTAGAGAAGCCGAGTCGGAATATGTTTAGGGGAAACATTTGAAGAATTGCGAATTTTATTTTGCAAAAATGACACTTTTCTTGAACAATTTATCTCATGTAAACTGATACGACCTCTTTTTTAGAAGTCTTTTTAGGTTTGGACAAAACAATTAAAGAGTATGAAAAATGGATAAATAAGCCTTCAACTACCTTATATATATATATATAGATGAATGAGTCTGTGTGTGACAATCTCAAAAATTCAATAATTAGAGATTTTTAGGGAAAATTATAAGGGTAATACTCCCTCTATTTCTTTTTAATTAATCTTTTAGTTTCTAAATAAATTTTCGAATTAGTTGATCTTTTAATTATTTTTCATCATTTCTTTCAATTTAACCCTTCTATCAATAATAAAATATCTCTTACTTTTCAACCTATATTTGAGATAAATGTGAGAGAGAAAGTAGACTACCTGAGATATATTTGGAAAAAAATTGAAATCTTAATTCTTCTAAAAAATCAATTACAAAGACACCAATGGAGTATTAAAAAAATGTGAAAAAAAACTATTTATAAACCAAATACAAAATCTAAAATGATATCTAAAAGAAAACGAGGTATTATTATTTTTTTGGAAGCATGGAGTAATAAATTTCACTTATGTAAACATTTCACTTGTTAAAATTTATTTATTTTTATTTAAAAATGTATATAAAATTTCTGTATTTCAATATTAGAAACAACGTGTACGAATCCTACTGGATCAACATCCGAGTCAACTTCACACGATTAGAAATCGCGTGGATGCTAATGTCACCCCTGCCTATAAATCCCCCAAGGCAACTGCGCTTCAAAATCGCCGGAAACATGGGCGACAACTCCTCCGATAACCGCCGCCGCTCCCCCAAATCCACTTGCCCTCTCTTACCCGACGAACTTGACGGCGGCGATCCGGCGGTTTGGGCCGCCTTCACCCAAAACTTCCGCCAGGTGCAATCGCTGCTCGATCGGAACAGAGTCCTGATTCAGCAAGTCGATCAGAACCACCAATCGAAAATGCACGACAACATGGTGAAGAACGTGGCGTTGATTCAGGAAATCAATGGCAACATTGCAAATATCGTTTCGATGTATGCGAAATTCGCGGCGAATTTCTCGGGGGTTTGTCAACAGCGGCGGAGCAACTCCGGGGAGAAGGAGTGATATAAGCGATTATGGTTGAAGTTCGCAAGTGAAGTTCAATTGCGTTTCTGTTTTTACTTTTTTTTTTTTAGGATATTTATCTTTCTTCTGTATCTCCCTCATATTTATCTCTGTGTATTGCTTGGAATAATCTATCTCATAGTTTATGTGGTTTTTTGGGATTGCTATTACTTTTGAAAAACGTGATTGAAATTAGAGATATTAAAAAATTACTACTTAATAGAAAGAATTGGTAGTGTTAGAAGACAAAAATAATTTAAAATAATTGAGTACATGAAAATAATAATTTGGCTTTTATCTTGAAAATATCTTTTTTAAAGTTGAAGTTGTGTTCGCCAACACTCCAAAATATTTTTTTCCAACAGATAAAAAACATTTGAAAAAAATAATTGTAAACACAAAAACAATAAGTTCTACTTGGAGCTTCTTGGAACTTTTTGTCTCGGAAGTAATATTTTTTTAAAGTTGAAGTTGGTTTTGCCAATACTCCAAAATAAATTTTCGTGAGTTAAAAGTCACTTGGAAAAAATTATTGGAGAAGCAGCGATGGTGATTGATTGTGGTTGAGGTTCGCAAGTGATAGTACTCTTTGTTATTGCTTTTACTTTTAAACAGTAATTGAAATTAGAGTTTTTAGAAAAAATATTTATAGAAAAAGTACGTAGTGTTTAAATAAAAAATTGATTTTAAATAATGAGTAGAGAAGAATAACAAAATTCTGCTTGGAGCTTTTGTATTGAAAATACTGTTTTTAAAGGAGAAGTAGTTTTGCCAACACCTCAAAACATCTTTTTCCAACTATAAGGTAAAAGACACATGAAAAAGCAATTGCAAACATAAAAATAATAAAATTCTGCATGGAGCTTCTTGGAGCTTTTGTCTTGGAATTACTTTTTTTTTTTTTTTTTTTTTTTTTAAAATTGAAGTCGGTTTTGCAAACACTCCAAAACAACATTTTCCAAACTTCTCCCTCCGTCCCACTTAGATTAACACACTTTCCTTTTTAGTACGTTCCACACCAATTTGCACACTCTTAAAAATGAAATTTCTCTTACAATCTCCACCCTCAATCTTCACCGTTGAAAAAGTCAAACAAAAAGCAAAAAATAACTTTTTCTTAATATACGTGTTCGATCCTACGTGCAAATTTTAATGAAACGGAGGAAGTATAAAATAAAAAACACTTGAAAAATAATAATTGGAAACAAGAAAACAATGCTTGAAACTTTTGTTCTCATATTTTTTTCTAAAGCTAAAGTTAATTTTGCCAATATTTCAAATAAATTTTTCCAGATTATAAACTAAAAAAACACTTAAAAAAGCAATAACACACATCCCTACATCTTCCTAACACATTTCAATTTTATGCTGATTAAAACTACTGTATAATTAAAATATTTTCTTGGGTTTATTACCAAACACAACCTGAGGTATACCTGATTTTACCAATTGCTACCTATTTTAAATTTTGTTGCCAATTGCAACCCAAATTAATCGCGTGTTACCGATTACAACCTAAACGCGTTTTTTAAATAATTTCCGGCCAAAATTAAGCGCGTGAAACTCACGCATTTTTTAGCTTGCCTAAATCACACCATGTGCCATCCACGTGCCTTTCTTTCTAACTGAACCCATTTTGCCCTAATTCCAAAATTGACGCCGCTCCCTGCCTCACAAACCACCAAGAAATCCCTAAAAAATTGATGCTCAATCTTTGCAGTTGTATGTAAAACGCGATTCATCACAGGCTTCAGAACTTGGAATCGGATTTGGAGGGTGAGGATGGCACAGGTGAACACACAAATATCTATTGGGGTGTACCATTAATGGATTCTTCGGTCCTACTGGCTGCTGGAAAGCCATCTGTTGATGACCAACATGTATGAAAACACAAGTAAACATGTGAGGGTTAATTCTGTATTTGACGACATGGATAGCTATGCCATCTTGGGTTTGGAGTAAATTTCACATTTATTCTAGAAATCAGCTGTGTGGGTATATTAGGTTTATAAGAACACTAATTTGGTCAGAATTGAAGTTAATTAATGGGTGTTAGTCAGACAATCATAGACACGGTCCTATTCAGTTTAGTTGCTTCATTTGAGTAAAATTCTTCTGTGTTCAGCTTAAAATAACTGAATATAGGTGTCCTTTTTTGTAGTGTTCTTGCTAAAATACTTGTAATTACAGCAACTCCTAGAAGATCATCTCGGATTAAGACTTCTAGAACACCACTAGCTGTTGCCAATGCCGTATCTGAAATGGTTGAAACGACAACTAAGTTAACCCAATTAGATTCTTAAATTAAACTTCGTAGTTTTATTTCGAATTAGACATGTTGATGATCCCTTTTTTATGATTCTAGTTGCAGAATCAGAATGTTCGAAAGCACAAGAGCAGGGCTGCGTCTGCTGTTATTTTAGCAATTTTAATAGGGCAAATGATGGAAATTTACTGAAATATACACTCACCCGATAGTCGTCACATGAAATGTATCTCCGTCCTGGATTGTTATCTGTCTAAGACGTCCTCTCTACGAAGAACCGACCGCAGTAGCAGCGTCAACTCATGGTTCCGGCTCAATTTCGCGTCACCCCTAACCTTCTGCAGCTAACAATGGAGTTCTCTAGCTTTTTTGCCCTAGACCCAATTCATAAAAGAGAGAAACAAGATTATTACCGTTAGGCGAATACTGAAGGAGAGGGCATGATTTCAGTATAGACACGCTAAAAAATGCGTGTGTTTCACGCGCTTAATTTTAACCGGAAATTATTAAAAAAACGTGTTTAGGTTGTAACCGGTAACACACAATTAATTTGGGTTGCAATTGGCAATGAAATTTAAAATAGGTAGCAACTGGTAAATATGGGTATACCTCATGTTTCATTTGGTAATAAACCCAACCTTATTTTCTTAATACATGCTCCCTTTATCCTCTAATCTCATTCATCGAACATTACCATTGATATAAGTTTGGAAATCAAACTAAGCTATTCAATACTTGATTCGAAATTGTTTGTTTAAAGTTTGTGTTTGATTAAAAATATTAAATAGACTTGAACATTCTTTTACGCTAATAAAATTTAAAGCTCGACTGAAGTTTGAGTTCGATAAGTAAAAAGATTATTAAAACAACTATAAAAAGGTCAAACTACTCAAGTTTGACTCTTCGTTCAATCTCGATTCAATTAACAATCAAACAAGCTCAAAATATAATATTGAAAGCTCGATAATGTTTCGAACATACTTGAACAATGATATATTTGGCTCAACCCAAATCATTTACAACCCTGTCGGTGTTGCATATATATTTCAACTTTTATAATGTATATATATTGTTTGGGAATCTCGATGTGGAAAATGGCTAAAGAAAATAATAAACAAAAAAGACAAATCGAGCTCTATGTTAAATATAATTTCCTTGTTCTCTTAAAATACTTTTTGCTGTCGCACAGTGCTAAAAGATATAACGAACGTTTATTTCTTATACAACGATGAAAACTAGTAGCAATATACTGATCTAATCTAAATTAATTATGTTGCCCAATGCACAACATAATTAATATAGATTAATTTAGGGCATGTTTACCTTTTGGACTAGGATATCATTATGGGCTCTTAGAGTGATATTCAATGGACTTTTGGTGTGATATGGATATATTTAATAGACATTAACCAACTCATACTGGTTGTACTATCCCGTGCAGTTAAATTAATTTTTTTTTTTAAATAGTAGAAAAAGAGTAAGTCAGGATGATTTTACAGGAAACAGAAAAACTAATTATGTTTATGTATTTAATCTAATTATGCAAATAATAGTAATAATATAATATATATATATATATATATAATAGAGTATTGGGGGAGTTGATTGAAATTAAGTAACTATTGCAGATAACAAGTAAACTAGTAATTTAAAGATGAATTCAAATCTAAGAAGGTATTCTTGCCTTTAACCTAGTATCCCATTAATTTGGATTATCCTCGTAAAGTCGTAATTAATGAAATTGTTTGAAAAATTAGTTCTGAAACCACTACCCCAATAATTAACAAGTACGTTCTGCTAACCTTGTTACAATTTAGGTGTAATTAATTTGTCTGATTAAGTGGTCTTAGGATACGATCTCTAAAATGCCGTTAACCGAACGCAGAGGGTACCAGGGCAAAGGAATAGGTACGGTATTGTACTCACAAGCTCGGTACAAGTGACCACGACTTATGTTATCCTAACGAATGATTACACTATTTGCTATTCGTATACATAATTTAGTAACAATTACGGATTATGATTTATGGCCTAGCAACGATTATGTGATTACTACCCTAGCGAGCAATCCAAATAACATAACACATAAAAGATATAAATAAACCGAATAACATAAATAATTCCAGGACATAATTCAGTCAAACAATTACTATAAGAACTACAAAAGCATCCTCCTAGGGTTCAACATCAGTTAAAGACGGAAATAAAGGAACTTAGTTGATCATAGCGATGACTAAAAACCAATGTAATAATGAAAGATATGAAAATTAATCTAGAAAAATTTGAGACGATGAATCTTGATTCTTCGTGCTCTCCGAAATCCCCAAGTCCAAGCTTCAGAGCCAATAATAAACTCTCTTTTTTCGGACTTGGGGACTTCTTTATATAGATGGGGATGAAGTGGGCTTGAGATGAGCTTGAAAAGGCAATCTTCGAGCAAATTACTGTGTAAATCGATTTTGTGTCTCGGCCGAGAGTCATGTATCAAATTCTTGACCGAGATACCTCTTCAGCTGAAATTTGACTTTCCAGCATACTTTTGTCTCGGCCGAGACAATCGTGCTTGGCTAGATTTTGCTTCGTTTTAGACTTGCGAGACTTGTTTCTTCGTCCATCTTCAGTCGAGTTCTACT
The DNA here is from genome assembly GCA_958295605.1 of Ajuga chamaepitys. Taxonomy (NCBI): domain Eukaryota; kingdom Viridiplantae; phylum Streptophyta; class Magnoliopsida; order Lamiales; family Lamiaceae; genus Ajuga; species Ajuga chamaepitys. Next base: position 50,421,937 of record OY282508.1, on the reverse strand, counting down.
TTTCGGTCTAGATTTACCCAAATAACTTCAAAACAAGTCAAACAACGTCAAATTGCCCAATAATGTAAATATGAACAATACACGGTCAATTATGCATGCAAATGTTACTAAATAAACACTTAAATCGACTTAATATGCATGCATAAACACGTGTACCAAAATCTCCAACCTTAAACCTTTGTTCGTCCCGAACAATTTAACACAAAGAAGAAAAACTAAAGTACACGTGTTAAGGACAATTTAAGTGGCGAGCACAGTTTCAAAAAGATTTATAAAAACAAGACAACATGATAATCCGAGCATATATGATATAGCAAAATCAACTACTTTCGAGACTCGATACTTTCAACAAGTGATCCTCACTGGTTAAGTGTATCACTCATCTCTCAAGTGTATAAGGTAAATTCAATTTCACTCACATTGATGGACTATATGCAATGTCTACCATATGCTTGCTAATCATCTAAATCAGAACTCCTACTTGATATGTGTGACAAAGGATAAAAAAAGGCCTTTTTTTTTTTATTGTAATGTAGGTTTAAGGTAAGGTGGGAAAATTTTGGATAAAAGTGACTAATCTTTGAACTAATCGAATTATTCCTACTCAACCACCCCTCAGTACAATCACTCAATCCTCACTCTCCAAATTTTAGCAAACCATCCCGCAAGAAGGTTTCTTCACCCCTGAAAAGTACTCACAACCTATGTTCTTTTCACTCTTCACTTGGGTACCATAATTTGGGACTACCCGATTTCTCTAATCAACTAAAGCAATATAACACTTTTAGACTCCTAACCTCTCCTTAAACAAAAACAATAGAAACACTTATGTACAACATACTCTTTCTTTTCTTGTCTCTTTTTTTTTTTTTTAAAGAAAATAACTTCTAGTGAAAATTACAACTAGGAGATGCTATTCATTCTCGATTTCTTTGCCTATCAATTCATATCCCTTTCTTTCTTCAAACATTCTCTTACTTCACCCATATTGATCCCAAAATATTTCCGACTACCTTCCAGTCCTCCTCCCTCATACCCATTTAGTCCAAAATTGGGTCAAAGGCTTAAATCGAAAAGTTTCGGCTTGTAAAGTAGGGTTATCAAATAAAAAATTACAAAGCTCGAATAGGCTAAATACGGAAAATTTTCAACTTTTTGGTCAATAGGAGAACATATTCAAGCTCAAAAATAGGTTGGAAATATAAAACCGCCTAAGATAATTTCCTAAGTCACAACATGTACTGAAATATTCACAAAAAAGAATCAGGACAAGTTCTAGATACGACCACATATAACCAAATAATTCACACCGAAAGAATGCATAATTTACTCTAAAGATGGGAGAACAAAACGGCTCAAAAACTCACAGTGTAATATTTGATCACAAGTCTCAAGTGCAAGCTCAATTTCATCTCAATCAAAGATTATGCTCTATCATATGTCAAATTTCAAATTTTAATCAAGAATCATCATCATCACTAACTAGTCGCACACTTATCATTTCCCTCATATCTTGTCCTTAGACACACATCAAAGTCAAAATACAATCTCGTTTTTTTTTTCCAACTGACTCAATCCTAAACTCAATTAAAATGAAAAATACATAACAACTACTCAATTTTGAACTAAATTGAACTAAACATGTCTGCAGACACAATTCATGGCTACAGGCTAGACAATCAACCAAGCAATTGGCTCACAGGCCAACAAACAAACAAGCAAAAACAACTAGCAGAAAGTATAAATACAAGAAAATAAAGCTCAAAGCGACCAAGTCGTCCCACTTACACCCCCTCTTCTAGACTTGGTTGAAAACTAAAATTTGTAAGGAAAAGAGTGGTACGACTCGGTGCTTACTTACACCGCTACTACTCAGATGGTGATACAGGTGGGTAACCCTCTTGTCCCCAATAAGACTGCATTTGCTGCCACTGATTCTCTTGTTGCTAATGCTTATTCATTTTGCTGCCTTTGCCAGGCTTTAGCTGGTCATATTAGTTCCTACGTACTAATCAACCCTAATAAGAAAACACATCAAACATGAAATAACAATAAAATACAAAATTTTAAAGCAAAATACGATAAACGCTGGGTTGCCTCCCGACAAGCACCTTTCTTTTACGTTGTTGGCTTGACCGATTCGATTCCCTTTAACGTCTGTACCAAGGTGGTTTCCAGGTTGGCCCTGACCAATTTAAACACTTTCCTTCCTTTAGCTTCTCACTTTCCTCTTTCCGATGCCTCAAATATGTGCAAATCTTCAACTTATTCCTGCACCTCATCTTAAATTATCTTTCAACAGGAGGGTTAATAACACCATTAGGGACAACATAATGGAATTTTTAGAGAATTTTATCGCATCATAAATGTTAAACTTAACAGTGTGTCCATCGAACTCCATTGTGAGGGTTCCCTCACGAACATCTATCTTTGTTTGAGAGGTGTTCAAGAACAACCTCCCTAACAAAATAGACGTAGAAGTTGATGTATCACCATTCATATCTAGCACATAAAAATCAGCAGGAAACACTAACTCACCTACCTCCACTAGTACATCTTCTATGACCCCATTAGGGTATGAGTTACTACGGTCATCTAACTGTTTAACTATCCTAGTTTCTTTCAGTGGCCCAATATTATAATGCATGAAAACTGGAGTGCGTCATAACATTTATGGATGCACATAGATCTAGCATAGCTCGCTCCATGGTTCGATTACCTATCTTACAAGGGATTACGAACATACCTAGGTCCTTGCACTTTGGAGGGATCTTCTTTTGTAGGATAACTGACACATTCTTCCCCATGATCACTTTATCGTCCCCTTTCAACCTGCATTTTTTAGTACATAAATCTTTGAGGAACTTGGCATATCCTGGGATATGTCTAATTGCGTCGATTAATGGGGATGTTTATCTCGACTTTTCGAAATACCTCCAAGAGCTCATTTTTCTTATTATCTTTCACTGTCTTCGCGAGTCGACTAGGAAATGAGAGTGGTTGAGTTGGAACAGGTGACGAGGGATGCTGTTTTTTTTAGCAATGTGTCTTAACCGAGACAGGTGGTTCTCGGGTGAGATGGGTTTGCAGCACGACAAAGATTTCTAGGGGGCTTTTGTCTCGGCCAAGATACATTGCCGAGACAGGTGGTTCTCAGCTGAGATGGGTTAGTAGCGCGACAGAGATTTCTAGGGGACTTTTGTCTCCTTGTCTTGGCCGAGATGGGTTGCTTGACTCCCCCCTCATTCTTCTCGATTTTTGCTTCAACTTCCTTTTCTGAACTTTGTCTGGGCTTTTTAGGCTCTCCAAGCTCAGTTCCACTCCTCAATGTAATAGCACTCACGTTTATCGGGTTAATCTCCGATTGGGCTTGTAGTTTACCCCTGTTCGTACTCTCCAAACGACTCATGACAGTAGCTAATTAACTCACATGAGTCTCAAGGTTCTTGATGCTCGACTGCATATCCTTCTAGAACTGAACAATGTTAGTTGCTAGGGTTTTGACGATGACTTCTAAGGATGGACTGGGAGCTTGCTCAGTCGGTTTCTTCTGTTGGAACATGTCCCATGGGAGGCAGTTTTGGTCTCCTAACTGCTGCGGCTGATTTTCATACCTCAAGTTGGGATGATCTCTCCACCCCGGATTGTAAGATTGGAAATTGGGGTCATACATTCTTTTCCGGAACTTGTCTGTGCCAACTGCGTTAGCATGGATGTCGATCTCATCTCCTAGAACTCGACACTCGTCTGTTGAGTGCTCCAACGTCTCACAAATACGGCATGGCTTGATAACTGCCTTGCCCCCTGAAACGACCTTCTTTACCAGATTCGTTAACGCCTCAATCTTATCATCAATGGACGAGTCGATTGCCTCTCTCACTGACTTGATCGGTGCATCCCTACACCCAAATTGCTGTAAATTAGCTGCCATCTTTGATATCAGTTCTTTGGCTGCAGTTGAGGTTTTATCCATTAGCACTCCCCCACTAGCTGAATCTATCATGTTCCAGTCCGCCAGTGATAATCCCTAATAGAATTACTGGAGTAGCAGTTGATCGATTATCTGATGTTGTGGCCAACTCGCCACCAGTTTCTTAAACCGCCCCCAATACTCATACACATTCTCGCTGTGCATTTATCGAGCTCCACTTATCTCCTTTCTGAGGTTCATTGCTCTAGATGCAGGAAAATATTTTTCAAAAAAGTGTCTCTCCATCTCCTCCTATGTAGTGATGGAAGCTGGGGGAAAGATAGTAGAGTCAATCCTTGGTCAAATCCTTCAAAAAGGAGGGAAAAGTCCGTAGTTCGATCGCCTCTTCACTAACATTAGTGGGCTTCATACTCGAGCAGACAATGTGGAACTCTTTCAGATGTTTGTGGGGATCTTCGCCCAATAGGCCATGGAATGAGGGCAAAAGATGGATTAGCCCGAATTTCATTTCAAACATGGTGTTCTCTCCCAAGTTAGGGAAAATGATGCATAAGGGCTGGTGAGTAGCGCCAATGTTGGCCAGTTCTTTCATAGACTTCTCCTGCCATATCTGTTTGTTCGCTTTCTGATTCAGATGGGATGGTTTCAGTAATAGAATATAACATTCCAGTTTTCTCTTGAATCTCTCTCGTTTGTTTCCTCAGAACTCGATCTCTTCTAGTAATCTCCAGGTCGAATTGCAAATCTTTGCTACTGTGTGAACGAGTGATCATTCACAACTGTAATAAGATGCAAAGGAACAAGTGAGTGCCAACTGCCAAGTATATAATAATAATAATAATAATAATAATAATAATAATAATAATAATAATAATAATAATAATAATAATAATAATAACAACAATAAAACTAATAATGGTTAATACTAAAAACGCAATTAATTTCAATCATTCCCCAAGCAACGATGTCAAAATTTGGCCTAATATTTTTTTTTTTAATCCTAGCCTTCCTTTTCTAAATAGTAGAAATGGTAAATCAGGGTCGATTTCACAGGAAACATGGAAACTAATTATGTTTATGTATTTAACCTAATTATGCAAATAATAGTAATAATATATAATATGTATAATAAAGTATTAGGGAGGGGGGTGATTGGAATTAAGTAACTATTGCAGATAACAAGTAAACTAGTAATTTAAAGATGAATTCAAATTTAAGAAGATATTCTCGCCTTTAACCTAGTATCCCCCTAGTCTGAATTATCCTCGTAATTACTGCAACTGTTTGAGAAATTAGTTCTGAAACCCCTACCCCAAGAATTAACAAGTAACGCTCTGCTAACCTTGTTACCCCTAGGTGTAATTAATCACAAGTATGCTCTGCAATTAATCTATCCGATTAAGTGGTCTTATGATACGATCTCTCAAACACCATTAACTTAACGCATAGGGTACCAGGACAACAGGTTAGGTACGGTGTTGTACTCACAAGCTCGGTACAAGTGACAACGACTTATGTTATCCTAGCGAAAAAATTCACTATTTAATACTCGTAGACATAATTTTGAAACAATTACGGATTACGATTTATGACCTAGCAACGATTATGTGATTACTACTCGAGTGATCAATCTAAATAACAAAACACATAAAAGGTATAAATAAACCGAATAACATAAATAATTTCAGGACATAATTCAGTCAAACAATTACTGTAAGAACTACAAAAACATCCTCCTAGGGTTTAACATCAGTTAAAGACGAAAATAAAGGAACTTAGTCGATCATAGCGATGGCTAAAAATAATGTAATAATGAAAGACATGAAAATTGAACTAGAAAAATCCTAGACGATGAATCTTGATTCTCGTGCTCTCTGGAATCCCTAAGTCCAAGCTCCATATTCAATAATAAACTCCCTTTTTTCGGACTTGAGTCTTCTTTATATAGATGGGGACGAAGTAGGGTTAAGTTGGACTTAAAAAGATAATCTTCAAGCAAATTACTGTGTAAACAAACTTTGTGTCTCGGCAGACAAGGTTCATCTCGACCTAGAGTCATGTATCAAATTCTCGGCCATGAAAGGTTGTCTTGACCGAGATACCTCTTCAGCTGAAATATGATTTTCCAACATACTTTTGTCTCGGCTGAGATAATCTGTCTCGGCCGAGCACGATTTTCTCATGCTTGGCTTGATTTTGCTTTGTTTTAGACTTGCAAGACTTGTTTCTTCGTTCATCTTTAATCGAGTTCGACTTTTCGGTCTAGATTTACCCAAATAACTTCAAAACAAGTCAGACAACGTCAAATTGCGCAATAATACAAATATGAACAATACACGGTCAATTATGCATGCAAATTTCACTGAATGAACACTTAAATCGACTTAATATGCATGCATAAACACATGTACCACATACCTACATGGTTAAATTTGGTGTGCTAACTAAGCACGCTTTTAGATGCACTTATATTACGTAAATACCGTCTCCTCCATTGAGAATTAAATTGGTTTCCTCCCCTCCCATTCTTTTTGTTGGCCAGACTTCGCATACCCTAGGCTACCACTGACTGCGTCACCGATGGAAGGTTAGCGAACTCCATTTTTTAGACTCCTCTGACTATAGATGCCTTACATGGTCGTGAGAATCACCATTGGGAGAAGGATAACAAGAAGGGAAGAAAAACCACAAAATCAAATCTAGGTTTGCAAAAGGGGCTAAAAAATTGCAGTGTCGGAGAATCCAACAGAGTACAGGGACTTGATTACGTTTGGAGTGTTGAAGTTTAGCTACCTTGATGTCGCCGACCTCCAGGAACAAACTCTATGCCTTAAGTTCTATTCGCTGTCGAGGACTCAACAGAAGATTGGTAAAGAATGAACATAATACATTGGATTGCTGAGGCTGTGAGTTGAAATTTTGATGATCCAAGGGCCTGCAGGTCATTAAAGTACACATTTTTAGGGGTACATAGGTAATTGGACATGTAACTTAGTGGGGGTGATAAAAGATTCACACCTCTTTCAGTAGGATTCATATCCCATAAACAGTATCCAAAAAGTAGAATTGTAGCGGGGCATATGATAAGTGTACGTATCATTTCTCTTCATGATAGTAAACATTGGAATAAGGATGATAATTTAGTCTAATCCAGGATAGTAGTTAGAAGTAAACATACCTAAGGAACAGATTGAAGATTGAACCCACTAAAGAGAAAGATTAAATGTCACAAGAACTTGAAAGGTAAGGAAAAGAATGAAGGTTGAACCATTGCCTTTGTTGGACATGCTAAAACATGATGAAAATCGTTAGCAAAATAAAAGAAATCAAATATATGTCCATCATTCAGTCTTTTCTTTTGAGACCGGAGAAAGAAAATCCCAAAGAAACAAAACGAAATTACTGGAACAGTGAAGAAAATTCTCACTCCATAGATTGAGATGGAGCTTCCCGCAGATAGTGCCACTATTGTGCTCAAATAATTTCGGTTCAGGCAAATATAAAGTAAATGAAATTACATCTAAAACAGGATGTGAATGAGTCGCAGTGAGTTTCCTAGATGATGATTGGCTTCGTTCGTGATCCTGCACGAAACCAACACCGGAGGAAGTCTCCTGTAAAGGGCCTTCAATGTTCAAGTCAGCATTGGTGTAATGAGAGAAAGAAAGTGAGAAGGCAATGGAATAGTGTGAACACCTACCTTGCAAATGAAGTAATAAAGGAGTATTTATACTTGATAGAGCTAAGGGCAAAAATGTCTTTCCAAGAAATATCTGTAAAATCCTAATCCGAGTCATCATCACAAACTTGCACTTTTTTAGGAACACGTCAGTGGTTCGCTCTTTACTTTCAGGCAGAAATAACGGATGTCAGTGCACCAGAAGTAATTTACTGAGTAATGAACTTGCCACGTGCTCCTCTTTGTATTATGCTTGTTGAAAACGTGTTTCAGGTTATCTCAAATTTGCGTTCCGGGTTTATATCTGAAATGCTCATCAGTGAAGTGGTATGATCATGATTCTAGAGGTTCGGGTCCTTAGTTGGTATTCACATTTGATAGGACCGTAATGTAAGATGTTACTAAAAAAGACAGCTATAAAAAAAGGGTAAGTAGTTATGAGGGTTACAAGAATCGCGTTTAAGACATGATGGTTTCTTATTATGGCACATCAGACCATACCTAGGAAAATACATACTCCCTCCGTTTTATAAAGAATGTCATTTTAGCTATTTTTGGAGAAATTAATGATTGGCATTTATTTGGTATGTTTTGTGAAATAAGGAAATAATCAACTAAATTAAGTAGGTTATTTAAGATAATATTGGAAAATTTGTAGTTTTTTTGGTAAAGTGACATTTATTGTGATTTTTTTAGAGTGTCTAAAATGACATTTTTTATGAAATGGAGAGAGTATTTTTTGTTTCCTTTTATTTTGAACGCTAATCTTCCATTTACTTCCGACATTGTTGCAATAGTAAAAGTTCCTTCCCATTACTTTGAAGCGATGCGGTGTCGTATTCGGACCTTGACCCTAGTCCAAAAGCGCAAAAGTTCTTTGCACTTTTCCAGCTTTTCTTTGTTTTTTATCATAAATATCCTAAGATATTTTTGCTCAAATAGTCTTAGTGCCCTCTATAGCGCGTGGCTCACTCGAGGATGGAAATATTTGTGAACGTATTTGTATTCATAGAAATATCAGATTTTCTTTTTTCAAATGTTGAAAATTATATTAAAAACTTGGACTTTTACACAGGCTATAACTAACTTAAATATAAATATTTATCTTAATTTTTTCTACAAAATGATATGTTTATAATTAATTTATAGATATTACCTTATATGAACGTTGGTAAGATGATACACATTTAAAAGTTGAGTAATTCTCTTTACATCAGTTGCACGAATTTTAAATCTGATTTGCCTCATGAGCAAAAGGTGCGATCTCGGGTCATGGGCAATGGTATTAGTTTTTTTTTTTTTTTAAAGATATTACTTATTCTTCCTCCAAAAAGACTTCATACCAATGGAGATCTATCTTTCCTTATAGACGATCATTTTTTCCTTATATGTCTATGATCATTCCCTTGTATATATTTATTGTGGAATTTATTTAACTATCCTAACAATTTTCCCCATCAAACAAAGATCACTGAGCCTCCCTCGAACGACAATCTCCAACGAGTCGGCAACCACCATCACTAAGCCTCATTCCCTATGACAATCTCCATCAAGTTGACACCAACCATCATGGTGCCTTGGGACATTTATGTTAGTGAACACCTGATTATTTTGTTTACGAACATCAAATAAACACATTTTTTTCCAAATTTACGTACAAATAATAAAGTAAACAAATTCAAACAAAAATTGTTGTTTTTTTGTTATTTTCATAAGAATATTGTATTATATGTAGCATGTATACTACTACTACAATAATTATTATTATTATTATTATTATTATTATTATTATTATTATTATTATTATTATTATTATTATTATTATTATTATTATTATTATTATTATTATTATTATTACTGTTATTCATTGAGTTCCGAACAAGCTTATTTGTGCACGAGTCAATCATGCTCAAGCTCAATTTATTTATAAAATGAGCTAAAAAAATCTGCGTTATTCAAATAAATAAGTTATTTAACGAAAGCTCTATTCGTTTACATCCTAAATAGAGCTTTAAATGAACAGGGTTTTGAACAGTCGTGAACAATCTTGTTTATTTGAATAAATAAATAACATTTTTAGCTCGTGTTATAAAGGAAAAAATCTTGGACATTGATTGACTTGTTCATTAATAACCCGTGAACAAGCTCGAGGTCAACTTAATAATAATAGTAAGAAATAATCTATATATATATAAAAGTAAAATGGAGGGCATTCATGTAATTTTGGCTTTCCCTCCAAAAATTTTAGACAAAAATTGGTAACTTTTTCTTATCTTTGGTAAGTTCATAACTTTCTTTTACTTTTCTAAAATACAAATAATATTTTCATTTTTAATCCGATTTTTATGCATAACATACCAAATTATTTATCTTTTCAAGACCTTCGATTCGGCATCCATATCACATATATTAGATTTAAAAATAAATTATTTATTGGTTAATTATTTTTGTTAGATTCTGGTTAGTTGAGTTTTTTTAAATTACAAGAAATTTATTTATTTTATTTGACAAGAATTTCTAATATATTTTCTTTATCTAAGTAAAGCCCAGGATAAAAATCATTATTTAAATAATGAAACTCTTATTTTATTAAGTTAGAGGAAAAATTAATATTTTACAAACTATTTATTAAATAATTACTTACATCTACTAATATACTCCCTGAGTTTCTTTTTAATTGATTTTTTAGAAAAAAGTGGAAGAATTAAGAATTCAATTTTTTTTTCAAATATATCCCCAGTAATCTCCTTTCTCTCTCACATCTATATCAAATCTAAGTTGGAAAGTAAGAAATATTTTGCGAATGAAAGAGGGAGAAATTCAGAGAAATTGTAAAAAATTGCTAAAAGATCAATTAATTCGAAAAATCATTAAGAAGCTAAAATATCAAATAAAAAGGAACGGAAGGAGTATATTATTTATAATAACAATGTATGTTTGAGTAGTCACTGAAGCATGGGAACTTAGAGCGAAAACATATTTATATATCATAATTATTATTTAGGTTATTCTTTTAGTACTAATTCATATTTTCATAATATGTATTTCGTTAAAATTGTTTTGTTAAGTGAGTTACACTTTGCAACCTAAATTATGACATTTGTACATCTTTCAATCTTTTTTTAGTTGATTTTTTTACGTGACTAACCTCACCTATATTTTTTTTTTTTACACTTTTTAATCTGTAAAGTACTTTGTCACACTAACTAAATTCAACTGTTTTTTTTTTTTTTTTTTTACTTTTTGTAACCTAAGCAATAGTTTTTTCATTAATCAATTTTATATACAAATATAAAATTTATTTGAATAAATTACGGTACAAAATAAAATATAAATATATTTAAGTATTTTCTAGAATTCACACACTTTATATTGTTATTCGAATTATGAATAACTTTTGAATTTTATTTTGTTAATTCTAGGATTTATTTAGAAATATTTTGGGTATATCTGATATCATCAAGTAAAATATTATAAGTTGCAAATGAAAATCTAATTTTAGAAAGGAACAAGTAAATATTTATAGTTAGAACTTGAAAGTTTATGTAGATATATTACAAAATCTACACATATATATAGGTATAAGTAAGTTAAGATTGTAAATTGCATTTCCCAACCATTATATTTTGTGTTATTTATGGTTATTTGTACAAATGCGAACTTTTGATTTTTTCTCCTTCTTTCTAAACAAGTACTTTTCCAAAATTTAAATACAAATAGTATTTTGTATCATAACAACTTTTTACATATTATATATAAAATTAATTATCTTTTCATGATCTTTAATTTAACATACATACTATATAAATAAAAGTGTGATATTTAATAAAATAAAGATAATTTTATATTCATTGGTTATTTGGTTAGATCTTAGTACGTATTGTGCATTTTTATTTGTGTCAAATTTAGGCTGAAAGAATTAGTTAAATATTTTTTATAAAAAAAATCTATTTTTAAATACTTTAATTAATTAATTTATTTTATGTATCTTTCTATCTTAGTTTTATTCGGTAAATAATCTATATATTTATATATACTTATATACATATAAATATTCCTTTTTGTCTAATTAAATAAAATGGAGCCAAATATGTAATAAAGAAAATTATTTTCCCCTCCGCAAGTTGGATATTTTCAAGTGTATTATTCATGTATTTGTCCCTAAAGAGTTGTTGTGCTATCACCATTCTGTCAGTTTTTTTCTTTCTCAACAATTTTTTTTTTTTTTTTAAATAATAACAAGTCTTTGTTGTTTCTAATCTATTTTTACATATAGTATATGAAATTAATAATTTTTTCACCTACTTTAAGTTGAAGTAAGTTTTGACTTTTTATTATGGATTAGACTATTTAATCAATTGACTATTTTTAACAATAACAAATATGAGATTATTTAAAAGAAAAATATAATTTTCTTATAAACTATTCAATTTATTTTTTATTATCTTATAATTATTATTTTAATAAGTTGGCCTGTTATTATATTTATATTTATTTTACATATGTAATTAATGAGATTATTTGTTATTATTCGCATAGGTAAGAAGGATACAGGTTGCCTACAGTAACATTTGAGTTAAAAAAATAATTTTTTATATATAATAAGTATATATTCAATCCATAAATTTCACGGGAGAAATTGATATTTACACTATTTAAAATTTTACTATATGATAATTTACATTTTGAATTATTTATTTTATCGAGTGTACAAGGTTCACATTTTAAAAAATAACATCATATAGTATTTAATTTTTGTTAAAATATATATTATAATGTTAACATACTTCCGTGCATCGCACGGGAGTAATACTAGTAATAATAACAAGAAAAACAATAACTTTCATGTTACATATAACCTAATATTCGTATATTACTTGTTACGCTAGCAAGTACTCCCTCCGTCCTGGCCTAATTGTCTAAGTTGGATAAATATGACAAGTTGGACAATTAGGCCGAAACTGAGGGAATATTTGATTAAATTAGTTTATTTGTATGAAAATTTAGTAAAATATGTGCTTATATGATATTGGTGAGTAGAGTAGTTAATTATTCATACGCACAAATGTTCACGAACATTTCATGAAAACGTTTGTGAACAAAATTAAATATTCTCGAATACTGTTCGACTCAGCTCTGAACTCGATTTAAAATAAATAACCAAACATAAACACCTACTAACTCGGCTCCACTCAATTCATTTATAGCCAAATCCTAAATAAAAGCCATAAACCAGGACGAGTTAATCTCACGCGTCCCAGATCGCATGGCAGCAAAAAGCTGCCTAATCTATCATCTAGATAAGCTAAACCCTCCACTCTAGAAATAGCAAAATCCAGTCTAGCCATATCTGAAATCGCCGGCTAACATGGGAGACAACTCATCCGACAACCGTCGACGCTCCCCCAAATCCAGCGCAACTGTCCAAACCAGCAGCCCTCCCTCACCCGACGAGTTTGACGGGAGCGATCCGGCGGTTTGGGCGGCTTTCACCCAAAATTTCCGGCAGGTGCAATCGGTGCTCGACCGGAACCGCGTCCTGATTCAGCAAGTCGATGAGAATCATCAATCGAAGATGCACGAGAATATGGCGAAGAACGTTGACTTGATTCACGAAATCAATGGCAATATTTCTAAGGTCGTTTCTATGTACTCGAATTTTTCGGCTAATTTTTCCGGCGATTGTCGGAGAGAGAGGCAGCGGTGAGAGAATTGTGGGTGAAGTGGAGAAATTACATAATACCCCTGACAGTATTTATGTTTCTATTTCGGATTCTTTGACTTGTTGGAGTTATGTATTTGCTTTTTATTCATCTTTTATATGTTTCTACGCGAGTAATACTTCACCATCCCGAATGAAGTTGGAATTCTAAGTATGCTTACATATTAAGAAAATTTAATTTTTGCTTTTATACCAATTTTTGAAGAGTGGATTGAGAGTGAAGTTATACCTTTAAGGGTGCATAAATATTAAGAAAATATGCGATTTGCTTTTATGTTGAATTTTTCAAAGGTGGATTGAGGTGGAGATTGCATGTAAAATTTTTGAGGGTGGATGTTGAGAGATAAGTTTTTTTTTTTTTTTCTTTTTTTTTTTTTAATGAATGTGTAAATTATAGGTAATTCTATAGTACCACAGTGGTACCGGTACCACTGTGAAATAAAAATGAAATTATATAATTTAGTGGGACCCTCATATTTAAATGTATATGTATTCTTCTCTCACAGTGATATCGGTACCATAGTGGTACCGAAGTTGGACTCGTAAATTATTGTGGAACGTACTGAACTGATGGTGTACAACTTCATTAGGGACGGATGAAATATATGTTATAATATTAATCATAAGTAATGTAAATTGTAATAATGTTATAAGATATATACATAAATCATAATTTATATAATGGAGTAGTATTTATGTAAAGACTGTCTGGTTTCAAGTATAATTTCTTCTTTTTTTATGCATATTGTGTTGGCATTCTCTAAATGTTGTCTTTGCCGAATAATAAATTGCATGATATTTTAAAGTGGGTTTTAGAGCATGAATCTCAAATAAAAACGTTTGACCCACTATAATGTCAAACAATATATATAAACATATATATATATATATGTATTTAAACCAGTCAAAAGAATATTAGCTAAACCTCAAAAAAATATATAAGATATTTTATTTATATTTGTAGCTCAAATCCATAAAATAATTCAACCCATTAGTTAATCGAATAGAAAAAAAATAAAAATTTCAACCAATAGAAATTTATAGTCAATAGTCCATGCAATGTAATATTTTATTTTAGACAAAGTCTCATGTGCATTAATTGCAATATATGCAATATGTTAGAAGAGAGTTTCATTTGGGGGCAATCTTCACATTTGCTTTGATTCTATATATTTAGCCTTCTAGCTTCGTTTTAGGATTGCTTTGAATATAAATATGTTTGGTTTGCTAACAATTTATGTGTATAATGATATCAATATATCCAGATATATAATTATTTTATTCAGTATGCAATATTTGAAGTGATGTCCTTCAAATGTATCTATATATACTCTTCGGAAGTCATATAAGTATTCATATAGATAGACATGCCCAATCGATTCCAACCGTCAATTTAGATTTTTTATCGACGCTTCTAACATTAAGCATCCCTGAAATTGAAACTGAACTGTTTATAAAACAATTTCGATTATCACGAAATTGTATGTAATGTCTACTTTAACTTCTTGTCCGCCAATGTATGGAGCTGAAACAATGTATTGATTTCTAGAATCCCAACAATGCACAAATTGGGACTGAGTTCATACAAGTTCTAATTATAGCATGCTCTTCTATTATGATTGTGCAATCTAGTGTATACAGGAAAATGTAATGGAGGAATTGCTTGTTGCATACCAAATTGCCTTAATACCCGATCATGGTAATACAACTCAACAATAGTATAATGAGTCAGTCCGCATTGTGATATTCATGTATCAATAATAGTAATAATGCCACGATCAATGTATGTTCTCACCGCCTATGGGAGTGGCTCATATGACCTCCAACTAAACTGTTAAAAGAAATACTAAGAAAAAGTTTGTATATCTCATTTGGCGTTTGTTTATCTGAGTACTCTCTAATAGTCTTTACATTTTTTTTAGACTATAAGTAAAATTATGATATTGTAATCATTTAGTGTCATATGGGGCGACTAGTTGAGGTTCGTCTACACCATCAATTGGCTCTGTATCAAACCTTCTTCCAACATTTTTAGGCCTCATAAAATGTAATATGCGACCAAGCCCAAACCTAAACATATAGCAGTGATAAAGGCTAATAGTTAATAATCCAATTTTATAACAGTAAATTAGGTAATAATATAAAATCTCCCAACTTAAATTAACTTGGAAGACATAAGAATATAATGGGTAGAGGATTAAGATGAACTTGTAGTAATAACATAGCCCCACCAATATCTGAATACCTCTAAGTGCTGCATTACATAACTCGTTGTATAAAAACTCAAGATTGCTCTCCCTCGACTGTAATCGTATCATTTTGAAATATTTTCCAATTCAGACAAGTACAACAACGATCCATATCTTCATGAAGTATCAGGATACATAATGGAACCCGGTAAATAAAAGCAACCCCACATGCATATTGTTCAACTTGAAGTTGTGGGGTCTCATCCGTCACAGGGTTGTCGCTCAGATGTTTACCAAGTGCCATTAGTGAAAACCTTGAGCTTTTAAATCACTTTCATCGGGTATCCATCCAAGTAGATATCCACAATGTGTAGTCCAGCACTCTATGCCCGACCCTATATCCTCATTGATAATTGGCTTCCTGTTAACTTTCAATCCCCAATAAAAGTAACGTCCTGGAGTATGATTGTAGTCTCTCATTATCTAAGGTGAAACGTGTGTGGTTCTGGCCTCCACCTCTCAACCATTGCAGTGATTAAGGATCGATTGATCGGGTAATCACCGCACCTATAAACGCCATAAAATCCCATCTCAAGTAATAACGATATAACTCGATACTGCAACCTTTGATTTTGTCTAAGTCTATCACTGTAGTCATCGTCATCGCCATCATGGAAGTCACTAATCCTCCAAAAGATACCACTTCCATGACTGCATTTCAATACTGAGGAGACATCTTCCTCAAACACATCTACATGTCGATGTTGGTGCAGTTTAGTCAAGACCCTACTGTCAATAGGGCCATACTCCCCAAGGTAGTCCCATCCCATAATAAGATCAAGTATAAAAATATTGCATCAGATATCACAATAATGTTCCCGACTACATGACTATACACACTTCAACACATTAGATGTACGTCAACACATTAGAATTTACACAACGGTTTTATTAATACACAGATGTCTTACATAACGAGATGTACTAGTGACATAAATATAACACAAAATACTTACACTTGACCTTTCACAGTTGAGGTGTACTTTCGATCACTCAATATTCATGCCTTGCTACACAGACTGAGAAATCTTTGACGAAGACTGGAGGTTCTTCTTACCTTTGAATACCACCCGTTTAGCAAGTACCCCTTCATTAGCATAAGCTTGAGTTTCTTCAATCCGTCGAAGGAGTCAAAAATATTTTTGGGCATGATGCATTGAAAAATGGGATGATAGGATGCATTGCATATTCTGCATGGTTGGTTGGTACCGAAATTTGTTCGCCAGATGATGTGCCCTATGCGTGTTGATTATACAAATTATGGAGATCTTCTACATTAACATCATATCAGTCTTTATTGTCTGAACCACTACTGTTTGATTCAGAATCTTCGATTTCATTAGCACCAAAACCATCAACCAAAGGGTCGTAAGTCTGATCCTCTGATTAGTCCTCTTCACTGAAACTTATTCCACAAATTTGGGCATCATGGTGAGTGCGATTTGAAGGGCCGACGGTAGAATCATCAACACCAATGCTGGAGAGGCCTTGTGTGATGAATACATGACTACTTGGATCTTCATTTCTTAAATAAGATGTATATTGGTGGTAGTCATCACTTAGTGAGACGTTTGTTGTAGTGTTTGAGAGTGGTTCTATACTATCCACATGAAGGTGCACGTAACGATTTCTGACATCGAGGGCAAAGAAGAACCATAGATCATCATTATTGATAAGGATTAGATGCAACGCGCTATTTCACATAGCGTTGCGGAAACCTTTACTATCAATATTCATCATTTGGTATAATACTGAAAGCATTCCAGAATAACCAATGTCACGAGATATTCTTCTGCCACCAATAAGTGGCTGATCTGTGCCACATCCATATGATGCATGACAAGTCCGACTTTTTTCAGTAACACCATTATCTTCAAATGACAAGATTTTAGATTATAACACAATAATAGTGTGATTAAGTCTATAGAGATTCGAAAGTGTTCCAAGTCGTCAAAACCCGTTCTGTTGAAAGAAAAGAGATTCATATTCTGTAAATGTAAATGTGTTTTTCTTGTATTATTTCTGAATAGTTTACAACAGATTTTATAGTACAAGGTTGTGTCTAATTACAGAAAGAATCAAATCAAGATCCCTTAATTGAGGGAATTACTACTAATCAGCTAATTAAAGAAAAAAGGAAGAATATCAAGACTTATTTTTTTCCTAATTCTACACTCCCCCTCAAGTTGGTAGGTGGAATATCCCACATGCCTAACTTGCCAAGAACTTTGTGGAAGGCTCTTCCAGAGACAGCTTTTGTTAAGATGTCAGCAAGTTGATCTTCAGATTTGACAAACGGAAGAGTGATGTCTTCGTTATCCAACTTCTCCTTGATGAAATGTCTGTCGATCTCTACATGCTTGGTTCGATCATGCTGCACAGGATTATGTGAAATGCTAACTGCCGCTTTGTTGTCACAGTAGAGTTTGAAGGTTCTGGTTTCTAATAGGCCCATTTCAGTCATTAACTTCTTTATCCACAATAATTCCGTAATCCCCTTCACGATCCCTCGAAATTCTGCTTCTGCACTAGAGAGTGCTACCACCTTTTGTTTTTTACTCCTCCAGGTCACAAGGTTACCTCCTACGAAAGTGAGATATCCAGCTGTAGAACGTCTATCTGTGATATTTCCTGCCCAGTCGGCATCAGTGTACCCGAAAACATCCAAGTGTTTGTTCTTTCGGAAGAATATCCCTTTTTCCGGGGATGATTTTAGGTACCTTATGATCCTTATGGCTGCATCCATGTGTTCCACCAAGGGTTTATGCATGAATTGGCTTATGACTCCAACTGCGTATGCGATGTCTGGTCTTGTATGTGAAAGGTAAATCAATTTACCAACAATCCTCTGATATCGTTCCTTATCGGTTGGCTTATTGCTCGAATCCCCTCTTAGCCCGTGATTGACGGCGATCGGTGTTTCTGCTGGTTTACAATCTAGAAGCCCTGTTTCAGTGAGAAGGTCCAAAATGTACTTTCTCTGAGACAGGAATATTCCTTCCTTTGATCTCATCACTTCTATCCCGAGGAAGTACTTCAGCCCACCGAGATTCTTCATTTCAAATTCGGAGAACAAATTCCTTTGAAGGAGTTGAATTTCTTCTTCATCATCTCCTGAAATAATCATGTCATCTACATAAATAATTAAGCATGTAATTTTAGAATACCTCTTTTTCAGGAACAATGTGTGATCTGAGTTGCTTTGAGTATATCCGTATTTCTTCATCGCCGAAGTGAACCTTCCAAACCAGTCTCGAGGTGATTGTTTCAGCCCATAAAGAGACCTCCTTAATCGACATACTTCTCCTTCTTCGAACTCTTTTTCAAAGCCCGGTGGAATTTCCATGTATATTTCTTTGTTCAAATCTCCATGAAGGAACGCATTCTTCACATCAAACTGGTATAGAGGCCAGTCACGATTGGCTGCTACTGAGAGTAAGATTCTTACTGTATCCAATTTTGCCACAGGGGAAAAGGTTTCTGCATAATCAATTCCATACACTTGAGTGTATCCTTTAGCGACCAGTCGTGCTTTGTACCTTTCTACTTCACCGTCTGGATTATATTTGATGGTGAAGACCCATCTACAACCAACTGGTTTCTTCCCTGGTGGTAACTTGCTTTTATCCCATGTTCCACTTTTGTTGAGAGCTATTATTTCGTTGTTCATTGCCTCCCTCCATTCTGGATATTTCTGTGCTTCTTCTGCATTTCTGGGTATCCATGTAGTGGATAACTTTTCTCTAAAAGATTGAATTTTTCTGTTTCCTCCAGAAATAAAGTTGGCAATGGGATATCTGGATTTCTTCGGCTTGTATTCAGGACTGTACCTCTGAGGAGGAATCCCTCTGTTCTGCCTTGGTGGGAGAGAGTAAGAGTTCTCGTCTTGACCTGTGATGTTAGGACAAGATACAGAATTTGGAGGACAATCATAAGTCTCAAGATCAGAATCAGAATTTTGTACCTCCGAGATATTCGGTTCGAGAGATGTTGGGCTGTGGTTCATTGAGGTGGACTGTACTTCTTCAGAATGACTCGGTTCCCAGTTTTCAGTAAACAACCAATCAGAGTGTTGACCTGTGTTCTCCCCCTCAACACCTGATTTATTAGAGACGTAATAGTACTCTGTTTCGATAAACTTGCAGTCCATGGTAACGTAAATTTTCTTGGTGATGGGATTAAAATACCGATAACCTTTTTGATGAATCCCATAACCAAGGAAAACACACTTAATAGCACACGGATCGAGTTTATTACGATGGATTTTTGGAATGTGGACATATACCGAACATCCAAATATTCTAGGTTGTAGCATAAGAAAGGAGGGTAGAGTAGATTTGGAGGAGAGAACTTGTAGAGGGGTTTTGAATTTTAGCACCCGTGTGGGTAATCTATTAAGAAGATAAACAGCAGAGGCAACGGCTTCAAACCAATAATTGGTCGGTACTTGGGATTCAAATAACAGAGCACGGGTGATTTCTAAGATATGGCGATTTTTCCGTTCTGCCACCCCGTTCTGTTGGGGTGTATAAGGACAAGTGGTTTGGTGGACAATCCCATTTTTTTGAAAAAAAGTTTTGAAGTCATGATTAACATACTCTCCCCCATTGTCGGATCGGAGGATCTGGATAGTGCTGTGAAACTGATTTTTTACAAGATTAAAGAAGTCAACAAACCGACTATAGACTTCCGATTTTTGTTTCAAAAAATATACCCAAGTCATACGAGTGCAGTCATCAATAAATAAAACAAACCACCGAAAGTCAGTATCTACTGAATCAGGAGCGGGCCCCCAAACATCAGAGTGAATAAGCGAAAACGGCACAAAAATTTTATTATTCGTAGAAGAAAAAGAAGTTCTGTGGCTTTTAGCCAAATGACAAGTATCGCATAAAACACGATCATTTTTTGAAAAAAGAGAAGGAAACAAGTGTTTAAGATAATCGTCTGAGGGATGACCTAACCGGCGATGCCACAACCATATTTGCCGGTTCTGAGACCCTTGAGCTAGACACGTAGTTCCTCCTTCAGACAGCTCATCAACATAGTACAGTCCATTTTGTTCAGAACCACGCCCAATTATCTCCCTTGAACGAATATCCTGTAATAGACAAAAGTTCGGATAGATCAGTGCCACACAGTTAAGCTCCTTTGTCACTTGACTGATGGATAATAATTTGCAAGATAGAGATGGAACATAAAGACAATTAGACAATTTGATTTTTGGAGAAATTTCAACAGACCCTGCCCCTTGAACCGGAAAAAATCCCCCATTAGCATTTTTAATGAATGTTTTTTTCGGTTCCGATGACTCAATAATATCATTTTGATCAAATGTCATAGTGTCCGTTGCGCCACAATCGAAAATCCATTTTTTATCATTTTCACTTTTTACGTGTAAAGTTTTAGAATTAGGGGTTATTTTTGGAATTTTTAAGTGGGATGGGGGCAGAATAGGAATTTTGCTCCTATTAGGGTTATAAACCCTCCCCCCATCCCTCATACCTTCATTTTCTCCCTCATCTTCTTCTCTGGTTTCCGCCGCTTTATATCTCGTCCCTTCTTTGGGGTTTCCGCCATGGATGAAGGCGGCGACCCCTCCGGTTGCTGCCGTCGGGACGTTGCCACCGCCGCTGGTGGCCTGTTCAGAGCTGCCGTGGGTGGTGGCCGTCGCTGCCCTTCCTCCGCCGCTATTCCGCTGTCGGTGACGGTTTTCGTCCCACCATTCGGGATACCCATTCAGCTGGAAACACGTCTCCCTGGTGTGCTTATTTCCACCACAGTAAGTGCACTTGAGTTTATCTTTGTCGGGTTGGCGGGATGATGATCTCTGAGAGACTGACCGCTCTCCTTTTGGAGCCCCTTTCGCGGCGAACGCCTCTCCTGGGTTTTGGCGTTCTTCAGATGCCATCATGACCCCTATTCGGAGTGCTTTCCGACGGATCGTGGCATATGCGGCTGCCAGAGAAGGAAGAGGGTCCTGGTTCAAGATATCCCGTTTTACGGGGTCGAATCTGTCATTTACTCCGGCAAAAAACTGGTATAATCTCCCTTCTTGTGTTAATCGGTTATAGAGTTGGATATTATCATCTCCCGTAAATTTGTTGGGTTGCCTTTGGTCGATTTCAGCCCATATGGCTTGGAGGTTGCTGTAATATTTTTCTAATGTATGATTTCCCTGTTTGGTTTGGCTTGCTCGAGTCATCAACTCGAAAATTTGCAGGTAGTTTGTGCCACTGTTATATGTGGCTTCCAATCCTTCCCATAGTGCCTGGGCTGTCGGGTACTGTAGAAAATTTGGCACGAGAGTCGGTTCGATGGAGTTGATAATCCATCCTTTTACGGCGTTGTCGACGGCGTCCCATGTTGAGAAACCGGGGTCACTGACGGAAGGGGACGGAGGATGACCTGTGATGTGGTTGCCCCGTCCTCTTCCTCTGATGAATATCCCCATCAATTTCGACCAAATTGCATAGTTTTGGTCGTTCAATTTCATATTCACCATCAAAGGTGATGTTTCAATTGTTGGGTTCTGGTTCATGGTATTTCTTTGAAGGTACTGGATAAGGGTTGTAATATCAGTTTCTGAAGGTTGTGAGAGTGCTGTTTCGGTCGGGTTTGCCATGGTAGATGATGAGAACGAAAGTTCGTCTTCAAAGAAGATCGAAACTCCGCTCTGATACCATGTTGAAAGAAAAGAGATTCATATTCTGTAAATGTAAATGTGTTTTTCTTGTATTATTTCTGAATAGTTTACAACAGATTTTATAGTACAAGGTTATGTCTAATTACAGAAAGAATCAAATCAAGATCCCTTAATTGAGGAAATTACTACTAATCAGCTAATTAAAGAAAAAAGGAAGAATATCAAGACTTATTTTTTTCCTAATTCTACACGTTCATTTTAATTACTAAATCCACTTGTGTAAATTTACTACTAAAACCCATTATTTCTTGAAAGAGTACTTTTGTTAGTGCCAATAGTTTTGCTAGTCTTTTATTTAGAACTTAGAAATAATTATTTTAAAAATTATTTTTTAACTTTTAAATAATTGTTATATTTTTTTATAAACTATTTAATTTCTTTTTAATAAAACTGATTTAAAAAAAAAATATATTTCCAACTTTTTAGATATTTTATACTCTCTCCGTCCCAAATGAACTTACATAGGGGGTTGACACAAATATTACGAAAAATTGCTTTTTGAAAATTTTGTTGACTTTTCAAAGGTGGATTGAGGGTGGAGATTATGTTATAACTTTTCTTATTAGGAAGTGTGCAAGTTTGTCTGGGACGGCCGAATTTGAAAAATGTGCAAGTTCATTCGAGGCGAAGGGAAAATAATGTTAGATATAGTTATTCAATTCTTTAAATAAATTTTATGATTTTTTTTTTTTTTCAATTTCTCGCTGTATAGTGCCGCAAGAGGTTAACTTGATTTTTAGAAATAATTCGTTGTATAATTTAGGCTGCAAGGTGGCAAAACGGGTATGGTATAACATAATTTGCATAATTCACCTAATCTTTTAAGGATTTATGGCCCGATTAGTTGCAAATCATCAATGACAATGATAATGTGTATGAATGAGGGGTCAATTATATTATGAAATGAAATGAGGGAGAATTGTTAATAAAATAGGGTAATGATCAATTTATTTATTATGTACCAAACATCATAAATAAGAATGAGTTCTCATTCATGCCATTTCTTACCCCTAAATCCCGAATCAAGCGGGTCCTTACAAATATCAAGTCCCCAAGTTCAAAATGAGCATGTTGCAATTAACTTTACACTCATTCTCCCGCCTAATGTACCCGCTGTCAACATTAGATTACATGAAATTATTTATTTTATTAAAAAATCTTTATATACCAGTAGTTGAAATATTATTAATTAGGTTGTAGTATGAAATAAAGTTAAAGGTGTACAATATGAATTTTAATTCAAAACATGATTCTTAAATTCCTCTCTCTCTATATATACATATATATATATGTGGTTCTTCCAAGAACCAGTGGGGTTTTAGTAAATTTATACACACACATTATTATTATTATTAAGAAGATAGAGGAAGCTTTAGTTGTTTGTTGTTTTGCTAAGAAAGCAGTGGCTACAAATCCATTTCTCCATCTCTCATCAATAATATGTACCCATTCTATTGTTGAGCATATTAAATATTTTCTTAAAATTTATCACAGAGTTCATCTATGCGAGCCGAGTATTAGTGAGCCCAAACTTAAATTTGAAACCTACTTATGTAGTTCGAGCTTGATCGAGTCAATTTCAATTTTTCTAAGTTGACAGGTTCTTCTGAACTAGATTCAGGCTTCTCTTTGGCATCATCAGGAATTTGATCTTCGAGGAATACAACATCCCTATTTCTGATGATTTTCCTATTAACTGGATCCCACAATCTATAATCAAACTCTTCATGGCCATATCTCAAGAAGATACATGGTTTGGTTTTGTCATCAAGCTTTGATCTTTCGTCTTTTGGAATATGTACGAAACCCCTGCAGCCAAACACTCTTAAGTGTTTGTAAGAAACTTTTTTCCCTGACCAAACTCTATCTGGAATGTCACCACCCACAGGAGTTGATGAAGAAAGGTTGATCAAATCAACTGCAGTCCTCATAGCTTCACCGCAAAAGGATTTCGGCAATTTGGAATGTGACAGCATACATCTGATTTGCTCACAGATTGTTCTGTTCATCCTTTCTGCCACACCATTATGTTGAGGAGTCATTGGGACGCTCTTCTCAAGCTTGATACCATGATTCTTGCAGTGTTGCTCAAAACGACCCTTGGTATTCGCCGTCATTTTCTGCACGAACACACTTCAACTTTCTTCTGGTTTCTCTCTCGACTTTTGCCTGAAAATACTTGAAGACCTCCAATGTTTGGTCTTTGGTTTTCAAAGCAAAGCACCAGACTTTTCTCGAAAAATCATCAATGAAAGTGACGAAGTACAATGCACCACCAAGAGTCCTATCTTTCATGTAGCACAGGTCTGTGTGCACCAAATCAAGAGGCTGAGCTCTTCTTGAGGGGTAGAAACTTTTGAATGCAACTTTGTGTTGTTTTCCTGCTAAACAATCAACACAAGTTTCCAAATGCACACATTTTACATTAGGGAGGAGGTTTCTTCTTGCCAAAATTTCTAATCCATTCTGGCTCATATGCCCAAGCCACTTATGCCACAACTCAATGGAGGAATTCTTCACAATAACATTCACGTCTCCAATAGAAATAGTAGCATTTGTTAGGTAGAGTGAGTTTTGCTTTCTACCCTTGGCAACAATGAGAGAACCTTTAATGAACTTCCATTTTCCTTCACCAAAGTGATTCACATAGCCATCATCGTCGAGCTTTCCAACGGAAATAATGTTGAGCCTGATATCCGGAACATGTCTGACATCTTTGAGAATAACTTTGCATCCTATATCAGTATATAGGACAATATCTCCCATACCAATAACCTCCGTTACACCTTGGTTGGTCATCCTGACTTTGTCAAAGCTACCACTGGTGTAAGATGTAAACATATCACGACTTGGAGTTATATGATATGAGGCTCCTGAATCAACGATCCAGTCTATCTGTTGGCACGATGAGCTAACACAAGCATCATCACAAAAGATGACAACATCGCCATCGACTGCAGCAGCAGTAGTGTCTCTGTCATCTTTCTGGTTGTTATTATTCTCATTCTTTTGGTCTCGCTTCTTCCTTCGACAATCACTCTCATAGTGGTTTGGACCACCACAATAATGGCATTTGAAGTCTTTTCTAGGTTTAGACTTCCCCCTGGATCTGTCTCTAGTATATTTAGAGCTTTTGTTTTTGTTTCTCCTTCGATCAAAGTATTCAGTAACCATCGCCTTTGTTTCAGAAGAATGATTTGCTCCTTTCTTCTGGATTCTTCATTAAAAAGACAATCTTTGACCATCTGCAAGGTCAGTGCTTCGTCTGGAGATGAGTTGCTGATTGACACCACAAGAGTGTCCCAACTATCTAGCAACGAATTGAGTAGCAATAAAGCTACAACTTCATCATCAATAGAGATCTTCATATTGATGGATTGATTGATAAGACCCTGGTATGCATTTAGGTGCTCCGTCATGTTGGCACCCTCCGCATATCGCAATTGAACAATTCGTCTGATGATAGAAGCTTTCTTTAAGGCATTTTTCCTCTCAAACATAGCTTCCATTTTCTTCCATAAAACATCAATATGTTCCTCATTAGCAAAATGATGGAAGATACTATGCTCAATGAAGCGCCGGATGTAACCAACATTTTTTCTGTGCTTGATGTTGCATTCAACATCACTCGTATCTTCTGGTTTGACATCATCACCATGTAAGGGCAAATAGAGATCCTTACAGTAGAGAAGATCCAACATGCTTGGTTTCCAAATTGAGTAATTTGATCCGTTCAATTTGAACATACCGCCAAGCGAAGACGATTCCTCCATTTTTCGATCCACTACCTGAATCAGTAGTATGATTCCAGACACCCCAAGTAAACCTGGGGCTCTGATACGACTTGTTGGGAAAGAGCGTCAAAATAAATGACACCGGCAAAACCAAATTGAGATAAATATTTTCCCACTAGCTGGATTAAAAAATATGACCAAACCAAGAAAAACAAATTTGTGCAGAATAGTAAAATATGTAGACACGGATTTTACGTGAAAAATTCAAATCAGGAAAAACCACAGGTCCAGACCTTAATCTAGAAACCTTCACTATGTGTATATAGTAGGCTTACAAAATTCTCCCTAATTAATGTGGGTATACAAAATATCTCAAGTTCAATAACTTGGAAACGCTCTCAAGTTTAATAACTTGTAAACACTCAATATCTATTTTAAGAGGGATAGAAAATACTCACTATTTTTCTCACTATTTCTTCTCTCAAAATGACTCACAACACTCTTGTGTCTCACAGACAGCTGCACTCTTGCACTGCTGTGTTGTATGTTTTGCTATGGAGAACTCCTCTATTTATAGATAAAAGAGGAGCATAAAAGTCCATTCCCTGCAGACATTTTTCTTCTACAATTAGATGTAGGTTTGCAGCCTTTTGCATCTTCAACAATTGTGGCTTCCAATTCCCAAAGTGATCAGAGACACAAAAGTCCATGCATTTGTCTTCTGAAATTAATGCATTTGTGTTGCATTTCAATTCTTTCAATATAGCTGTAACTCTCAAAGATTGCACATGGGGTGGACCCCAACATTATCTTCATCTTCACCACATTTTATCTTTCGATGGAATTCAATCTCCGAATCTTTAATATATGTGATTAGGATGGGAAACTGTACCCTTCGATTATTGGAAATTCCGTTTACAAATATGTGATAAAGTAATTTTTAGCACTAGAAATGTGCTTGGTAAGTGAAAATAGAGAAACTCCTAACTTGAAATTATTTGTTAATTCAAATGCATATTTACACATAATTATTTGTATTTTTCTTCTCAAATTGCTTAAATTCTATTCTGATCGGATAATGTAAATGAAATTCATGCTTCCATTCCTAATAATGAGTGAATTGCAGAAAATTCACCTCTGACATATGGTGAGAAGAATAAGATTAATGCTGCAAAGTACTCAGCTATGATGGCTCCCATTGTCGTGGTAGTCAGATGGATTTGAAATCCACTCTATTTTTTGTTGATTGAAATTCAATGACATCATCGCTTACTCAGTACATTGACAAGGCATGGATGGCAAATGCTTTATAACTAACTCCCAGTTGTTCTTCTCCTTCAAAACAACGCCGATCATAGACACTGCTGATCTTGCAGCTCTGCAAGTTTCATGGGCACTATTTAGGAGTTTCAAGCCGCTGATGAATTACTTCTATTCTTTTCAACATTATATTTATAGTCTATACATCAAATGTGAGTGATCGTCTCAGTCTGATCTGATGAAAGGATTTTCCCGTAAAAAAAGACGTTGAGCTGATGAGGGCTACGCTTCTTCGATTTATCCGTCTATATAATGTTACATTGAGTTACTGGTTTCTAATGCCAATTATGCAGCTATGCGCATGGTATGCACGGATAATTTCTTCACTGACTATACGGTCACACAAGGAGGATAAATTTGGCCTCGCTCAACTCTTAGGTCGCAATGCTGCTGTACTTTACGACAGCGGCGCTGTTGTCTAGCTTATTAGCTGTCGAAACTCTCATGGGGAAGAAGATCAACATAGAGTCTGCACATTTGATGGGTTCCGTTGGATCAAATGGGCACCATCAACTCCGTGAGAAGCAAGTCTACAGCAGGTACCATGGGAAAAATAAGTGTGAGTCCTCCTCTGTATGCGGAAGCATATTCGTTGGCTGATGTCCTAAAAACTTCGATTTACTGCATCACCTCAGCTTTTCACAATGAAATGGTTAGCAGTGGGAAAGCTGGACTTCTGGAGAAGGATTGGATTATCGCCAGTAAAACTCTTTATGGAACTCATGAGCTTCTTAGATTTCCAGGCTAGCTAGTGCCTCTGACTGCGTATGCTTCGCTTGAGGAAACATTCGAATAGGTTAGTCTGCTGGAAATTTTGTCTAATTATGAGCAAGACATGGCTGAAATTTTCATTTTTGCCATAGAAAAAATGTTTTATCTTGAATTCTGATGTCTGAACCTTAGTTGAGTTTTTGCTAATATATTGTAACATCGAATTGAAAAAAGTAATCTACTTGGAAAAATGAGAAAAGGTGCAACAATTTCAGAATGTCTTTCTTAGCCTAATGAACTTGAGCTCGAACTGTGCTTATTTATTTTATTGTCGAGATTTTGCCGAATAAAACTCGAACTATTTACGAGCTTAGTATTTGTAAGGCGAACAGAACTTGAACATAATCATAAAAGCTCGATCCGAACACTTCAAAGGCTGTTCGGCCGAAATTACAGCAGAACACTATATCAGTCTGTTCGGCGACATTTCAGCCGAACACACTGAGTGCTGCTGTGAACTTCAAAGCTTGAATAACAGCTTTTAACTGACTAAATTCATCTCAAGCTAACAGCATATCATCAACATAAACAAGAATCAATAGAATATTACCATTCTTATTCTGAAAGATAAAGACTGATATGATTCCGGTCTTCTTCCTTGATTTCAACTCCACCAAGTGTCACTCCCTCGTTTCCGGCTCCCTCTTTCAGAAAAAACAACCCGGCCACGTCTCAGCTTGATAAGAAAAAGTTCTAACAACTACTTATCTATTGATGCAAGCAATGCTACATTTCCGAAGCTACAATCGCTATCCCTTGCTACTTGCAACATGTCTGATCCTACTAGACTTGAACATTTCTGGTGTGGATATGCATAAGCCTTACCGTTACCGTATCCCTTTTTCTCTAATCCTACTAGACTTGCACCCGAATCTGCTCCACAGCGAGCTGCTCCTGCCTATTCCACCCCACATCGGAAACAACACTCCATCTCTTTATTCCTTGTATCTTGCAAATAACAGACTAACTGGATCAGTTCCAACGTCCCTTTGCAGTGCTATTCAAAAACTTAAACTCGTCAACTTGTCTTTCAATAGTTTGAGTGATGCTATACCCCCTTGTTGAAGACAGATGCAGCAGATTTACTAAAGAAAAGGACCACTTATTTTGTAAATTTATTTCTTAGTGTAAAAGAGCACTCAACTTTTGCTTTCTTTACAAATTAAAAGGTGCTCTAATGCCAATTCAGGTCTTCTACGACGATTGTTGCAACAATCTCTTATAATGGTTGTAGTAATGCAAAACACATAGTTAATAATTATTGCTGAATGACTTTACAACATTATCCTTCTTTAATTGTGCATCTACCCCCATGAATTATTGCAAAGAGGTGGCAAAATCGGGATGACCCAGCCTGCCCATATTTTTAGACGGTCTTGACTATATAAATCATGGCTCAAATTAAAGTACTTCGATGGACTAAAAGCCCGATGTGAAGAAATTCTTAAGTATAGAAGCTGATAAACATTATGTATAAGTGAAGAAATCAAACATAAAATGCAGACAGGTTTTGATCTTCATTGAACACAAAAGAGAGAGACAATGTGCAGCTGCTGTTTTTCTTACTACATAAAACTGAATCCACACAACTACTTTTATGGATTTCAGCTAGATCTACATCACCCTTAAGTGTTTAAGGCAAAAGACAAAAGCAGACAAAATTGCTTTTGTATGCATGAAGTTTTGGCATTCCAGAAATAGCTAAAATGTGCTGTCATCATAAGTAGAATACTGTTACATTGATCAGTCAAAAGGGGAAACTGATACTGTAGCCTGTCAGAGTTATAGTAAGATGTTTTTTGCATATATAATTTAATTTTTTACATGTAAAAGTAGTCAAAGTCTGTCAAAGAGAGTTTTTATTTCGTGTACACGATATAAAATTATCGTGTACACATCGTGTACATATCGTGTACACGATATAATTATTGTGTACACGATGTAAATTTATCGTGTACACATATACACGATATAAAAATTATCGTGTACAGGATAAAAAAAATTTCTTGTTACATGTACAAGATAATATTTTATCTGTACACGATATAAAATTATCGTGTACACGATAATATTATCATCACATATCCAGACTGGCTACTTTTTCAAATAAAAAGTCAAACTATCCAAAAAACATTAACTGTTGTGGGAATCAATAGAATCACATAAAATAACAAATGATCTTCAAGAAATGAAAAGAAAACACATGAACAAACACACAACGATTTTTACGTGGTTCGACTGTAAAGTCTACATCCACGGAGCAGAAGAGAACGCCACCTTCACTATGATCAAAATCAGTACAGAGTTACAAGAGCAATCACTCAAACAAGATTGAAAGAAAAACCTAAACACAAGAACAAGCTTAAAACCAAGCTAATCCCTCTTGCGTTTCTCACTCTAAAATCCACCTCTTTCTCTCTCTAGATAGGTAAAATTTTCTCCAGAATGACCTCTCACAATCTATCTACAAACCGGGAAAAACAACCCTTTAAACTGACCCAAAACCAGCTCCAGAAACTCCTAACAGAAAAACTGCCAAAACTGCTGCAAGCTGAAAGACAACGGTTTTAATAAAAACCGTTGCGAAATACTGTTGTAACCCTTTTTTAACAGATTCTTCCAATTTCTGTTTAAACCTGAAATTCGAGTCCAAATCCGATTCTTCGAGCAATTATACATAATTCTGAATGTGTTAAAGTCACCATTCATCACAAATCTCCACCTGACTTGCACATGAAGATACATCACTTCTTTCAACCAAACTTCAATGGAATCCTCCCCACTCTGCACATGTCCAAACTCTGGACATGTTTTAATCCCTGACAACGCATCAGCTATACTGTACTACTTGGATTAATTCCAAGCAGTATCTAAACTTCTCAGAGGGCAATTCTTGACTAAGTGTAATGCACCTTGAGAATCACATAACACTTTAACTGACTTCTGCTTTATTTCAAATTCAGACAAAATCCCTCTCAACCAGATTGCTTCTCTTTCACTGCCTCTGTCATTGCCATAAATTCAGCTTCTGTTGTTGACAATGCTACTACAGGTTGCAACATTGACCTCCAGCTGATTGCAGCACCAAACAAAGTGAAAACATAACTTGATTGTGATCTTCTGTTGTCCAAATTTGCTGCATAATCAGAATCCACATAACCCTTCAAAGCTTCTGATGAATCATCACATCTTTTGAACATTATCCCATAATCTGCTGCACCTTTTAAGTACCTCATTATCCACTTTAGAGCTTCCCAGTGTTGCCTTCCTGGATTGGACATATACCTGCTGACAACACTCACAACATGTGATATGTCTGGTCTTGTACATACCATCACATACATAATACTTCCAACAACATTTGAATATGGAATGATGTTCATCTCATGAATCTCCTGCTCATCTCTTGGCTTCTGTTGTTCTGAAAGCTTAAAGTGTTGAGCCAAAGGGGTTGACACATGTCTTGACTCATCCATGTTGAATTTCTTCAACACTTTGTAGATATAACTCCTCTGCTGTAAGCATAGTAATCCCTTTTGCTGATCTCTGACAATATCCATCCCAAGTATTCTTCTGGCTTCTCCTAGTTGTTTCATTTCAAATTCACATTGTAAATCTTTCTCCAGCTTATCTATTTCAGCTTGATCTTGACTTGCCACAAGCATGTCATCCACATAAAGCAACAAGAAACTAACAATCTTCTGTCCAGCCATTTCATGAACACACAGTTATCATACTTGGATTTGGTATAGCCAATCTTCTTCATACATCTGTCAAATCTGATGTACCACTGTCTTGAACTTTGTTTGAGTCCATATAAAGATTTCTTCAACAAGCAAGCTTTTTCTTCATCTCCAGGAAGTATAAAACCTTCTGGTTGTGTCATGAAGAT
Organism: Ajuga chamaepitys; assembly: GCA_958295605.1. Lineage (NCBI taxonomy): Eukaryota > Viridiplantae > Streptophyta > Magnoliopsida > Lamiales > Lamiaceae > Ajuga > Ajuga chamaepitys. Next base: position 50,389,933 of record OY282508.1, on the reverse strand, counting down.
AGTCTCCTTAAGCTCTCCATCTAAGAAAGCTGTCTTTGCATCCAATTGCTCCAGTTTTAAATCCATTTGAGCAACTAAGGCAAGCAATATTCTTATGGAGCAGTGTTTGACTACAGGAGAAAAAATCTCATTGTAGTCTATCCCTTCTTTCTGGGTGAAGCCTCTGGCTACTAACCTGGCTTTGAATCTTATTTTCTCTACTCCAACAAACTCCACCTTTTTCTTATAAATCCATTTGCAGCTCACTAATTTCTGGTTTGTTGGCCTTTTCACTAGAATCCAAGTTCCATTCTTCTCAAGTGAATCCATCTCTTCCTTCATAGCAACAATCTAGTTTTCTTTATACTTGCTTTCTATGGCTTCTGTATAAGTTCTAGGCTCAGAATATTCAGTTTCTTCTGCTACAGTCAAGGCATAAGCAGTAAGATAGTCATTTCCATATCTAGTAGATGGTTTAATTACCCTTCTTTGCCTATCCCTTACAAGTTGATATTGGCTGATATCTTCTTCCTCATCATATCCTTCATTTGGATCTTCCCTGTTGTAATCATCTTGATCAGAGTTTTCTTCTTTGTCATCATGCTCCATTTCAGCATGCATTCTGTCCTCTTCATGGTTGAACTCAATCTGTTGCTCCTTTTTCATTGCCATTTTGCTTTCATCAAATGGCACATCCCTGCTGATAATGATCTTGTTCATCCCATTTTCAATGCACTAGAGTCTATAACATTTTACCCCTTTGGGATATCCAAGCATTTTGCACTTTATGGCTCTTGCCTCTAGCTTGTCCTGCTTTATATGGGCATATGCCATACATCCAAATACCCTTAGGTGTGAATATTTGGGTGGGTTTCCACTCCACCTTTCTTCTGGTGTCATAAACTCATTTGCTGTTGATGGACTCCTATTGATCAAATATGTTGTTGTTGTTGCAGCTTCCTCCCAGAATTTCTTCTGTAATCCTGAACTCAGAAGTAGACATCTGATTCTCTCTGTGATTGTTCTGTTCATCCTCTCAGCAAACCCATTTTGCTGAGGATGGCCAGGGACAGTCCTATGCCTCTTCATTCCCTTCCTTTTACAGAGTTCCTGAAATTCCTCTGAGAGGAACTCAAGCCCATTGTCTGTTCTAAGACATTTCAAAGATGACCCTTTCTCAGTCTCTACTTCAGCACACCATTCTTGGAACTTTGTGAATGCATCAAATTTATTCTTGAGTACATATATTCAAACCTTTCTTGAGTAATCATCAATTATACTCAAAAAAATACCTTCCTTCTCCCATTGTCTCAGTCTTTGAGGGTCCCCACAAGTCAGAATGTGCATAGTCCAGGGGTTTCCTTGAAGTGTGCTTTCCAACAGGGAATGATTTCTTTACACTCTTACTTAAAATACACACTTCATAGGGATCAATTTTAAAATTGGTCTTGCTTTGCAGTAGGTTTTGTTTCAATAATGCATTCATACCATTTTCACTCATATGGCCTAACCTTTTATGCCATATATCTGACTCATTTTTCATGACACTGTTTACATCCCCTATCACAGTTTCTGCCAAGAGATAATACAGACTAGATTTCTTGATCCCTTTCATGACCAGTTTTGAATTCTTGTACACATGCAGGGATCCATTTTCAGATTTGAAATCACAACCTTTGTTTTCAAGAGTGCCAAGACTTATGAGGTTTCTTTTAAGGAGTGGAATGTACCTTACCTCTGTCAGGATCTTTTCTGATCCATCATGCACCCTCAGTTTGATGTTGCCAATCCCTTCCACTGGACATGCTTGATCATTCCCCAGCATAACAGTTTCAGATCTTGATTGCTTGAATTCATGAAACCATTCAATGTTTGGACACATATGGAAACTACATCCAGAGTCAAGAATCCACTTATCATCAGTCTTGACATTTGTTATGTTCAAGACATCATAATTTTCTTCTGCTTGAGCCAAATCAGTAGTGCTTGTGTTTTGGCCTTTCTGAGCTTGCTTTCTCTTGAACTCATAAAAAATTTTCTTCAGATGTCCAGGTTTCTTGCAATGAAAACATTTCCTTGTTTCCTTTTCATCTGCTATCTTAGATTTCAACTGCTGATTCCTCTTGTTTTGATTTCCTGGAAACTGCTTCTTCTTAGGATGGTTTCCTGGTCTTATGCTTAACCCCTCAGCCTGCAAATCCACTTTGTAACCACTTGAATGTTGCATCTCTTTTGCCCTTAATGCGGTTTGGACCTCAGCAAGACTAATTTTGGTTTCTCTGCCATATAACATGGCATTTTTTAGATGTTCATAACATTTGGGTAAGGCATTTAACAGGATTTTGGCTTTGTCTTCATCCTCCACCTTTGCTTCTATTCCTTCCAAGTCATCCAGATGTTTGCTAAACTCCTCCAACTGATCATCCATGGATTTGCCTTCTTGAATCTTGAAGGATTATAGTTTCTGTTTGATGTACAAGCGGTTAACCATGGTTTTCTTCTTGTACAACTCCTCCAGTTTATTCCAGACTCCTTCAGCAGTCTGTTCCTTTGCTACTTCTCTTAGCACTTTGTCTGCTAATGATAAAATGATGGTGGAATGAGCCTTTTCCATGCGCTCGGCTCTTTGATCCGCATCCATGGACTCCGGGAAACCTTTAATCCCCTTCAAAGCACCAGCTAATCCTTGCTGTACCATCAATGCCCGCATCTTGACTTGCCACAATCCAAAATCGTTTCTGCCGTCAAACTTTTCTACATCAAATCTCATGGCTGCCATTGTTTCTTCTGAAACCCAAAACCGCAGTGATCAACGTGATTCAATTCCCACAGACGGCGCCAATTTGTTGTGGGAATCAATAGAATCACATAAAATAACAAATGATCTTCAAGAAATGAAAAGAAAACACATGAACAAACACACAACGATTTTTACGTGGTTCGACTGTAAAGTCTACATCCACGGAGCAGAAGAGAATGCCACCTTCACTATGATCAAAATCAGTACAGAGTTACAAGAGCAATCACTCAAACAATATTGAAAGCAAAACCTAAACACAAGAACAAGCTTAAAACCAAGCTAATCCCTCTTGCATTTCTCAATCTAAAATCCACCTCTTTCTCTCTCTAGAGAGGTGAAATTTTCTCCAGAATGACCTCTCACAATCTATCTACAAACCGGGAAAAACAGCCCTTTAAATTGACCCAAAACCAGCTCCAGAAACTCCTAACAGAAAAACTGCCAAAACTACTGCAAGCTGAAAGACAACGGTTTTAATAAAAACTATTGCGAAAAACTGTTGTAACCGTTTTTTAACATATTCTTCCAATTTCTTTTTAAGCCTGAAATTCGAGTCCAAATCCGGTTCTTCGAGCGATTATACATAATTCTGAATGTGTTCAAGTCACCATTCATCACATTAAGTATGCCCCGGACTGGGCCACAGCACACCATTTCCACCAGTAAAGAAAGATTGCAATGTTAATGCTAATCCAACTTGATTCCAGTGCTAATCGAACTTGATTTCAACACCTCCTTCTCAAGCTGAATTTGTGCTGGTTTGCAAACCAAGTTTGGACAGAATGATTTGAAAGGGCCCTGGAGAGTTCTCGGTGGATATGAGCGGTACACTGTGACATTAAACCCAAGAACATGTGCGGCACATTTAGCCCAATTCCTGTAGACTCCAGGATGGAGATTGTGAGAGAATTTTCTTTTTAGGGGTGTATAAAATTGTGTGGGACTGACCAAAATGATAAATGTACAAAATTAGGCGGGATAGAGGTAGTACTATTTATGAACAATGGTAATATTGTAGAAAAGATACATATATGGATTTGTTCATAATAAAAATAAATTTAAAAAAAATATATAAAAATTTAAGTATTATTTTTTTAAAAAAAATTAGTTAATAAGTATTTAAAAAAAATGAATACTTATTTGATTATTGTTTGTATAATAGACCCAAAAGATTAATTTGCCATATTCTACATTAAAAATTGAAAAATAACCAGAAACCATTTGTTTTGATATTATTTTGTTTTTATTATAAAACGAATTAATTAAATGTTACCGTCTATAATTTTTTTATATAGCAAATTGCCACCAACATTTAAATTTTATATAGCAAATTGCCACCAACATTTAGGCTTTTAAAACAAGGTACATAGATTTAACTACCGTGTGCATGATACATATAAAACTTAAAACTTACGCTTTAGAGTGATTGGATAAATCTGCTTTTATGTAAATGGAAGGATGACATAAATTAAAAGGACTTTGTAATATTTTTATGGGTTTGGTAGGATATTACGTTGCATTATCATAGTCGCTATACTCGATGTGATCCTTATTAAAATGGACATGTCATTTCGGCAATTAAGTGGCTCATGAGATCATCTGTTACATTTTTATGTTTTAACATATTCACCAACCGACACGTGTATTGAATGATGTCACGAATTAATATATATTGATATTAAGTGTAACAGATCATGAAGCACCTACTGTAACAGTGGACCCGAATTGATTGAATGGTAAGTCCAAATTAAAATTTGGTGTTAGTTAATTGCAAATAAAAAAACAATGTTCATTCTTAGCACATATGATGGGATTTGCACTAGACAAATAATGAGGCTACAACTGAGGCGCTTAGAGAACTCTTATTTGATAGCCTCAACTGAGGCTAAAAAAAGGAAATAGATCAATTCCTAACTGAATAGACTCAACTGAATAGAATTAACTGAGACTAATTCAAAATTATTTCTAGATATATACATTATTTTTTATTTTTAATTATATATAGGTACTTTGTGTTAGAATACTTAAAATTTTAATCGGTGAAGCAACAATTTTCATTTAGTTATATTTTAGAGCTTTTATGGGGTGCATGCACTTGGAACACGGTACCTAGATGAGATTTACCTGCTTTGCAGGTTACATGTTAATATTTACCATTTTTAATTTATTTGTATTTTAAATATATTTTCTACGTTGGGACGGACTTGGGTCTTCGAATTTTGTGGACTTATTATTTTTTGTTGTATTTTTTTCTTTTTTCGAAATATGTAGTAATTCTAATTTTTTTGACATTTAATATGATTTGAAAAAAATTAGTGCACCAGACTTTAAAATTTCAAAAAAAAAAAAAAAATACATAAAATCGATATCAGTTTTCGATTCAATAAAACTGAATCATGATTTGAGAGATATTATTGTAATTAATAATAGACAATTAGTTAGTTAATGTTAATAATTTTAGGTGAAACCTGTAGAATAGGTCACAAGTATAAGGAAAGAGAGTATTATTTTGATTTTAACGGTTGGATTATAAGTTGACCAAATCTAATGGTTTAAAATAGTTCAGGTGTATCGTGTCCCAGGTACACCAAAGTTGAAATAATATACTCTCTTCGTCCCGACCTAATTGGTCTATCTTCCGTTTTTGTTTGTCTCAATCTAATTGACCAGCTCATAAATGATAAATTTTTCTCACAATCTCCACCCTTAATCTCCATATTTGAAAAAGTCAAAAAATTCACAAAATTTATTTTTTCTTAGTCTCCGTGCCCGGCCAAGGTAGGTCAATTAGGCCGTGACGGAGAGAGTAATAAATATGAAATTAAAAAAATCTTAAAATATTTACGTTAATTTTTTCAATGAAAACTGATACTTTTGCACTGTGTCATAATATACAAATATCGTGCTACTATTACATGTAATTAGTTGTTCGCCCGTACGATGCACGAGTCAACTCTTTGTTTAATTGATATGTTTAATATACACATTTTAAATGTGACATATGATGATAAGTCAGTACAAATATTTTGAAATTAGAAGAACCATATAAAAAGGTGAGAATGATGGAAATATAATACTCCCTCCGTCCCGGTTAAATTTGCACACTTATTTTATCGTCCGTCCCACTTTACACATCTTTAAAAAGGAAATTTCTCTCACAATCTCTACTCTCATCTCCACATTTGCTAAAAGTCATCATAAAAGCAAAAACATTTTTTTCTTAATATCCGTACCCGACTTACCCTATAAATTTAACCGGAACGGGGTAGTACAATATAGCAAGTTCAATGAGAAAAATAAATTGCACGTTCAAAAATGAATGATATCCTAATCTCAAAAAAAAAAAAAAAAAAAGAAGGGGGATATGGCGAAATCGGTAGACGCTACGGACTTAATTGGATTGAGCCTTGGTATGGAAACCTGCTAAGTGATAACTTTCAAATTCAGAGAAACCCAGGAACTAATAAAAATGGGCAATCCTGAGCCAAATCCTGTTTTCTCAAAACAAAGGTTCAAAAAACGAAAAAAGGGATAGGTGCAGAGACTCAATGGAAGTTGTTCTAACAAATGGAGTTCACTGCGCTGGTAGAGGAATCTTTTCATAGAAACTTCAGAAAGGATGAAGGATAAATGGATCTATTGAATACTATATCGA